>CM021733.1:91799375-91854178 GCA_011075105.1 Heteronetta atricapilla
AAAAAAAAAAAAAAAAAAAAAAAAAAAAAAAAAAAAAAAACAAACCAATAATCAACAAACAAATAAAAACAAGTACCCTTATTTACAGCCTCAAAACAGCATTTAGGGAACTCAAAACAGCATTTTCTAGGGGACTGGCTTCGACCATATTTTGCAGAAAGACCTGCAGTTTTACAAGTGCCATACAGTAAGCAAGCTGACCCACAGTGTGCATTCAGGGCTTCCTTGGGATCCTATGGTCAGTGCACAGTCTTAATGGGGTTTGGAGCCTGCAGTTTTTTGGCTCATGTGGACTTTCAGTCTCAGCTGAGAGCACTGCACAGGGAGAAAACAAGAAAAAAAAAATATGCAAGTGTATACAACATCTTCTTGAAGTCACTGTCTTCCCTGTTTTTTTCTCATCAGACAATACTTAGACTGAAAGTATGCAATTGCACTTTTAGTCCAAAACTACAGTAGTAGCTACAATATACTATCTATTGCAAGCTTAGAGAGAAGTTTGCAAAATGCAGAGATTTCCCTCATCAGTTTCAGAGGCTGTAGACAGTGTATGCCTTCAACTGTACATGGGCAGCCAGTAGCAAAGACAGTTTGTCTTGATGTACAAGCAGCTGTATCAGCTGAGATAAACCAAAATCTGGGTAATATGAAAGAGTTACTGAAATACTGGAATTTTAGCCACTGTTCTTAGAAGCTTCTCTGTAGTTGTGGAAATTGATCATTTGTACAGTGACTTTTTTTGCTTTTGTCATGGATTTATTTGGCTGAAAGTCTGGTGGGAAGGGTCTTTGTGTGTTGCTAACTCTGATAGGGTTTGGGAAAAGAATAGTGGTGACTTCTGTTGTCTGTTTAAATCTCTCTGTATGTAATAGAAATTGATTACCTTAGTCCTTTGATCTTAATGATTTCCTTTGTAGTAGCAGATATACTTAAAAGTGACATCAAAGCTGTCAGAAATACCAGGACTAATACAGTTATGACTACTTTGTGTTAACGAACGCATGAGTCTTAATAATACACTATTAAACGATCAGATGTTTTCATTCTGAAAGTGCTGGGGGGCTAGCAATTGGAACATCTGATAAGTGTTTAAAATGTTAAAATATTAAAAATCAATAAAAATTACCCAGAAATCAAAACAACACAGCAGAGAAAAAGAATACTGACCATTAAGCATCCATTAACATTTGGAAATAAAATAATACATCATGCACTGAAATGCACAAATTATTAGGGTTATTTAAGGAACATACTGTTCTATAAATTCTTGTTTCATATGTCGTGATGTAAGTGGTTGCATATGTTGTGATATAACTGGAGAAACACTCTACATCAAAAAAAAAAAAAAAGTGACTGAGGGTGGGCAGCCAGCTTGTTTGTGGGTTCTTGTTTGATTTTTATAAGCAGGATAACAATTTTTTCTGAAAATTTAGTTTCAGAACAATGAAAAGTATATGTGAATATGATTCTAAATGACGTGGATTAAAAAAAAAAAACTGAGAAAAGTTAAAGCTGTTTTTGAACATTTGCAATTTTCAAATTTCAAAAATAGGTCTTTTTGGAATCAAATACAAAAAGTTATGTTGTTGATTTTTTTCTTTTTTTTCTTTTTTCTTTCTTTTTTTAACCATCTTGTTTGACCAGGCAAGCAAGATATCAATTTAGAGCTCTAGATCAAAACTGTTGTTCTTTAACAAAATCATCCTGAGACTGTTAAAGGGGAATTGTAAATGAGAAAATTGACATTCATATCACAAAAATTCCAGTACAAGTAGGCTGTAATGGGAAAGATTCCTTTAATATAGATGTCTATATAAGGTTTCCGCCCTAGGCTGTCAGTGCAGTAACTGTTATTCTATGTAAATCTCACTGTAAACTAGATGTAAGATTTGATTAAATGGGAGTTCCTTTGAACAGCCTTCTCGCTCCATTGATTATAAAAAGAAGAAATGGAAAACTGCTAAAAACAAGTGAACCAGATCCTCTTTGAACTTACAGGGGCAGTAATCACTCTTTTAGCAGGTCACTTACAGTATAGATGTGTCACAGACATCTGGTATAACAAAAAAATTATTTACATGTCATTTTTTTTTTTTTTTTTTTTTTAATGAATTTATACCGGACTGACCATTTGTGTATGTATGGATACATTACTTTAGCTTGGTACTTGCATTTCTACAACTGGATTGATTGACTGTGTTGTCAGAGTAGAATCAGAGGCATTCACTACTCTTTAGGTTGGGTCCCATGAACTGTAAATGCAAGAACTATGGGTAAATAATGTGTCCTTTTTTTTTTTTTTTTTTTTTTTTTTTTTTGATACAGTGGCAGTCTCCTAGATGGTAACCCTGTCCTGCTGCTGTTTCATTCATAGGTAAAGGCAGATAAATCAGATTTGATCTATGCTTTGTACCACATGACCATACCAAATCTGATTTGCATTAGCAACATGAAAGCAATCTTAGAGTTACACAGTACATTTACTTTGGTGGAAAATCATACCTCGGTTCTCGTTCTCATCAATATTCTGCAGCTTACACTGTGGGTTGGTAAGGGCTATCCTTTGGTGTGATAAAGGGTGAAAATCAGATCTAGATCTCTCACTGTAGTGAGAGAAAAATTTCTTGAGCCAGATTTTCCACACACACACACACAAAAGAAAAAAAAAAAAAAAAAAAACCTTTAAAAGTGATTCAGATGGCAAACTGTCAAATACTGCCTTTTCCCCAGAGGCACTGGAAATCAATCTCTATTTTCATTTTGGTATATATATATATAAATATATATATATACCATATATATACCATATATATAAATAATATATATATATATATATATATATATATTATTTTTTTTTCTAGAAGCCTAAAATCTTGGCCTTCTGCCAATTTTAGCAAGCATGCTGTTTTGCCATTTCACTGCAACTGCCATCTAAGCTATGTAACAAATAAGAGCTGGGTTGCAATGAGCATTATCTTTCCTAGATCCTTACCGTAATTCATAAATGATATAGAGAAACAGCAGTCATTTCAACATATAACATGGAAGTTTTAGTGCAAAATAGGGAGGGAGGAAGGGAGGGAGGGACAGAAAAGTTTCAAAGTGGAAGAAAGTATTGGAAGAAAGTATTTCACACAATAACTTATCCTATGGCCAGTACACTTACACAGGAACCAGGAGCCTGGGATTTCAGCTCCACTTGCTTTATCCTTCAGCTACTTGAAAGTATTTGATTGTCCATTTCCCAGGGGAATGATCCTGGAATAAAATGAGTAAAAAAGTGGTACATTAATCAGTCCTTGTGTTAATGCATAAAATGTCATGACCAAATCCCACCATAACTTTCCACCAGGTCTATTCCCAAGTTTCTGAGTCAGGACCACTCTCATTTGCTCATGCCTACTTGTTCTCAGCTCTCCTGGCTTGACCTTTAGCAAATTTCTATACATGCAGAAGAGTACCTTTTGCTTTATTCACATCTAGGCTGTGGTTGCTTGGTTGAGAAGTGAGACATGATAATTCAAATCCACTCTGAACAAGCAGAGAGGTGTATAAAACCCTATATTTTCAAATGTTTTTAAACAACTGTGCAAGAGGGATTTAACTATCTCTTTTTCTAGATGCTGTGGATAATTGTTGAAGGTGATTCACTGAGTCCAAATGAGTCCATGTCTTAAGGCAAGGTTCAAAGTTGAGGAAGATTCTATGGTAAGATGTGGCAGGTATGCAAGGAAATCTGTTCCATGATAGTCTGTTTGGCAACATAGCCTGCAACCTTAGGTATTGATAACATCCGGGAAGCTTGGTGTGCTGATCCTAAGAAAGACTGGGGGGAAGGGGGGAGGGGGTAGCTGGGTGAAGACACTGTGGCCAGGCTCTGTGCTATCACCATATAGATAGGGAACTGAATGGTATTGTGGAACTGACAGACTGCATGGCCAGCCCTGACTCTAACTGGTAACTAAATTGTGTCTTTTGGGTGAACTTTGCTCATTATAATCCCATTATAATGCCAAAACACACCTCCATCCCAAAGGCTACCCACCTCCAAGGTGCAACCACCCCTCACTGAGCCTATACCTTTAAATCAAGGCAAGAAATATTTATGCCAATCACAACGAAGACACCTAAGACTAAAGTTACTCGAGTTCCACCCAAAAATTAAGAAAATAGTTTAAAATGGCCCAAGGAAAGGAAAACTTGAGGGAAGACAGCATCACAGACAAGTTGGAAGGACATTGCTGACTTCTGGGATCAGTCAATGGGCTGAATCTCTCTTTACCCCCAGTAGGTAAGCCTATTGGGTGAGATTCAAACTCTCAAGTCATACCAAGTGCTTCTCTGGGAAATCTGACATTCTCTATAGAGCTGTTTTATCAGTTAGCATACGTGTTGTTGTCTGTGTTAGTCATATTCTTGGTATTTGCACTTGCAGACAATGTATTTATCACGGGCAATCCAAAACAACTTGTACTACTGTTGCTTTATAAACTACAGTCATTTACTAGGCTGAAAGTGTATTGTGCTTTTTGTGAATCCGTGATCATGATTAATGTGACCAGACTTACAGTGTAAAATGGGTATCACTCAGAATCTAAGCCCCCCCCCAGCCCTTCTAAATATATAAAGACAGCTAGAACACAAGGCAGTTTAGATCCTGCCAAATTTCCTTACACTTTAATGCAAAAGATGCCTTACTACAAAAGAGTTATCTGATTGTAAACAGGCAACTGGTTTTAAGACAAGTCAGGTAGGAAGAGGTAGACCCATGCCTAGCATTTCTTTCTGTATGGCTCCAAGTGGACATGCATAAATTGCCCTGTGAGGCTGCCTGCACTTCCCATTCAGTCAGGGAATGATGTAGGCACCCTACATGGGCATTCTCCAAGTGCTTCCCATTACTCTGCCCTCACCATAAGTAACCCAGGCTTCCACATTAATTCCTGTGAATCATCCTACTGCCTGAACCAATGTGAAAATAGCTCATCATTTGAAATATTCATATTTTAACAGGTAGCATGCAGCATCCTGTAGCTTAGGATCAGCATTTTTAGTTCAGTATATTAGAAATGGGAATCAAAGTGATAAACTGCCATCAACTCTTATTGCCTAATTGAAAGATTACTGTTGAAAGAGCTGAAGTCTGTGCATAGCATCCTGTTGTGGTTTAACCCGGCAGGCAGCTCAGCACCACACAGCCATTTGTGTATTCCTCTATGGTAGGATGAGGAAGGGAAAATAATAATAATAATAATAAAAACAAACAAAAAAAAAAGATAAAATCTCATCAGTTGAGATAAAGACACTTTAATAGGACAGAAAAGGAAGGGAAAATGACTGATGCCTCATCCCTGAGAAGTGGTACCCCCTCCCCTTGTGGGCCAACTCACCCAGCTGTTATTGCTGAACATGATGCCACATGCTGTGGGACATCCCTTTGGTCTGCCTCAGTTACCTGTCCTGGCTGTGTCCTTTCCCAGATGCTGGTGCACCCCCAGCCTCCTCACTGGCACAAAAAGCTGTGAAGTCCTTGGCTCTGTGTGGCTCTGCAACAACTAAAACATTAGTGTGTTATCACCACTATTTTCATCCTAAATCCAAAACACAACACCATAGCAGCTACTAGGAAAAAACAAACAAACAAACAAACAAACAAACAAACAAACAAAAAAACTCTATCCCAGCCAAAAACAGGACTTATGTAGGCTTGCAGTAGTTTAAACTAATAGTTATCCCCAACTTTAATAGTGTTAAAGGGTTTTGAAATCCACCCTAGTGTGAAAAGAGAAATGCAAGTTTTTTCAGTCCTTTATGTGGGTTATGTGCACAGCATTTGTAATATAGACATTACCTCTATGATAATATATTTAGAATTGATGCCTATTTTTCCTCTTCAGATTATTATTATACAAAATTAATACCAAGCAAAAACAATTTTCAGAGACCAAGCAGAGGAAGGAATTTTTGTTCTCTATTTAGCACAAAATTTTATGGCAATAGAAATTTTAATATTTTAATTTTAACATAAAAGGAAGATAATAGCCAGTGTTTCAGCACAGCTGTTACTATATCATGATGCAAATAACAGCCAAAATGAAAGAGAAAACAACTTTTGTTGTCATGTTTGATGCAAGTTGCTTCATTTGATAAGTCTCTCACTGCCTAATTTTTTAAAAACTAGAAATCAAAGTGTTAACAACTTTTTTTCTGAACCCTTGAAAGAGAAGCAGATGAGATGACTGAACACAAACTTCATAGAAACCTAACGGAAGTTGATTTAACAGAAACTTTGGTCTGTAAAATATTAAATGGCAAAGAAATAGAAACTGTGGGTGAAAACTACTGCAAAACAAGTATGAGAAGAATGTAATTCCTGAAATATTTCAAATTAGTTATGTACTCTGATTGTTAAGGGACCTGTGTTCAAACCGGTTTTATACTTTGATTATTCACCCTAAACTCCATTCATTGTACAAGATATATTATTATATCAAGAAGAAATTTCTAATGATGAGAGAAATTTGTAAGAAAAAATCACAAACTTGGAACTCAGCTTTCATGTTTTCTTTCAGCTTTGCTGTTCAGATTCCCTTCCCTTCCCTTCCCTTCCCTTCCCTTCCCTTCCCTTCCCTTTCCTTCCCTGCCTTCTCTCTCTTTTTTTCTCTCTCTTACTCACTAAACAACTCAAAAGAAAATCCAAACCACAGAAACCAAACCCTCCATGTCTTCATTCCAGCAGTAACAAATGCCTGTTCTGAGTAATTTTGTGCATATCTTTAGTTGTTGTCATTGTGTTTTGTTTTGTTCAAATGTAATTTGTCCATAGTGAAATGTTGTAGAAGTTAAGGAATTAAAGAGTGTTAGGATGTGAATTTGAACACTCTCAGATAAGATCTCCAAATTAGAGATACTAAGTAGCAAAAGGAAAAATAATAATAATAATAATAATAATAAAATGGCAGCACCACAAACTAAACATTTTAGTTAAAAATAAAAAATAAAGAGAGAGAGAGATTTCATACCTCCTGATATACATCCCTATGATTAAAGGTGTTTGAGAAAGAGGCAACAGATACAGTAACTAGGAAGGAGGTTCACTATGAGGAATAAAACTGGTCTAGTATGGTGTAAATAAAGACATTTACTCTGTTTGACCTAAACAGGTTAAAGACAAAAACAGAAACAAAAACAAAACAAAAAAAAATAGCTTAAAAAAAAAAAAAAGCTAATTCCAGCAGTCTAAATAGCAGGTCTTCCCTATGCAGCCCCTTCTGACTAAAATGACTGACATTTTGGAGTAGACAACTTTGACTAGGAAGGTGGGATGAGTGGGTGGGGAAGAAATTGTTTCACTTGGGGCAATCACAGCCAGAAGAAGCTGTATAATAGTATTCTAATTTGAATAGATTTTTGAATCAGAATGCATTTACACTTTGTAGCAAGTTTCAAAGTAAAGCTTGTCTTTCCTTGTGAGTTCCATGCTTCTTCTCAGTCAAGTCACTTTGTTAGTGTGGAAGGGAGGGGAGAGACTTGCCCTTTCTTGAATGTTCCTCACAGTTTTTCTTACATGTGTATTATTAAGAAGAAAATGCATTCTTCAAACAGAATGTTGGATACTTTTTTTCCCCACCTTTTTTCAAAATCACATTCCCCATTCATCATGTGGGACACTGCAACATGATATGCTACACCAAGAAAGGATATCTTCCTGGATTTTGCAGTACACTATGTTCCTTCTGTTCCTGTTCACCCTTCTCTCGCTATGGCACATTGCCCTGGCTGTAGTAGAAATAACATGTTGCTCTGCACAAGTCTTTCTTAAGTCAACTAGCTCAGATCTCTGCAACAGCCTCCATTGGGCCTATTTTATAGCTGCCTCCTCTGGGTTTTGCTACAGAGATGCAGCTATGTAGATGGCCCTTCCAAAATTACCTGTCAGGCTGAGGAGTAATGTTCTACAATTATTTCATCTTTGTAAGAGCTTGCAGCTTTCAAGTGCAGAGCTGGGACCTGCTTCAGTCAGAATAGTGGCTTCCTAGTGTACGCGAAAGCTAAATGGCCTTCATCCACACTGACGGGGAAGGCACACAAGGTGTAGAGGAAATCATGCAGGTGCAGGTGACCTGGCAGGAGCTGTTGCCCTTAGGGGACCCAGGCTGGAGCAGTTTGCTCCTGAGGGATGGACCTTGTGTACATACCCATATATGGAGCAGTTCTTGAAGAGCTGCTGCCTTTGGGCAGCCCACACCAGATCAGTTCAGCAAGGACTGCATCCTGTGGGAGGGACCCCACAGCACAGGGAATGAGAGTGACCAAGAAGGAGAGGCAAAGAAGAAGCGCTATAGACTGACCATAACCCCCATTCCCTCATTCTCCTGCACCACTCGGGGGGGTAGGAGGTGGAAGACGGTGGATGTGGGGGTGTTTTTGGTTTCTTTCCTTGTTTCTCACTTCTCTAGCTTGTTAGTAAGAAGCAATAAATCTTACTGTCTCCATATGCTGAGTCTGTTTTGCCCATCATAATAATTACTGTGCAATCTCCTCATCCTTATCTCAACCCTTGAGCCCTTTTCATTTTATTTTCTCCCCATTCCTCTTTGAGGATGGGGAGTGAGAGAGGGGTTGTGGTGGAGCTCGGCTGCCCACCCAAGTAAAACCACCACAGTCTTATTGACCCAAAAGCAAGATGTGAGTATTTTTGTTGGCAGTATCCTTTCTATTCAACACTACAGTACCTAGAATAACAATTCTTAGCAACATTTGCTTATTTTTCCTCATTCAGAGAATGGTACAGATTGGGAGAGAGCCAAAAGATTTACATTTCTCATGCCTGTGCATCCTTTAGCCTGTGCCTGTGTGTATAGGTTTATGTAGAAATGTGCTTCCTAGTTAACACAACACTTGGAGGAGTAAAGATGATAGTACAAATGCTAACAAAAAAGCTCTCTTCACTGTTACACATTAGTAAACTAACTTTTCCTTCCAAGTGTTACTTCAGCCATATAGTTAATTATACGGACATAGGATTCCTTGTTTACATCAATATCAAGTACTGTAACTTGACAGTAATCTGAACATGACTGGTGATTCAACTTCCCCAAACATTATTTCAAAACATGCATTTAAGGTTGTCTATTCTTACATACAGATATTAAAAGCTGTGATGAATGCATATGAAAATAAGACTCCTACCAATGTGAAGCACAGGACAATTTCAAACAAAAAGAGATAATGCATTTGGTCTTCCTTAGAAACACCAAGCTGAATTAAAAACAGGCTAATGCAATAAAGAGCACAAATGACAGTTCATCTGTCTCCCACAGACTGATCATGGATAGCAGTATGCTGACCGTTCTGTTTGCTGATGGCCATGAACTATATTCCTGTACTCATAAACAAAAGACAAGCATATTAATTCTTCAAGTTAGATGAGCTGATTGATATACCTTAGTGTTAAAGAACACCAAGCTGCACAGTTTTTATTTTTATTTTTTTGGTAAAGTTTTTGAATTTTAATTTTGGGAAAAAAAGAATACAAAGGAGAATGTGAGCTACTCACACAATGTGCTTGGCAGGCATTATTCTTTAGCAGCCTCCTCAGACCAGAGTTGTGCACACCTCCAGTCTGATGAAACAGACATAGGGCAGAGGAGCAGTGGCAACAAAGCTCCAGTTAAGATTTTCCCAAATATTTCCAGAGAGTGAGAATTCAACAGCCCTCTGCAACTGTCTGATCACAGCTGCATGTGCACATTCATCTAAACATGGGAGTAAATACAAGCATAATTAATCCTTTAATTAATCTTTTAATTCTAGCTACAAGAGCTACAATTCCTTGTGGCAGTAACCAACCCATTGCTTTCTCATTGATGCTGTTCTCTTTCAACATATCAAGCATACTAGAAAATGTTACATTGTCATTATGTTAGGTTTTTGGTGTTTGCCTACCTAGCTCAGGAAAAAATAAAATAATAATAATAAAAATAAATAAATAAAATCTTAGGACTTAGCTTCAGAAGCACTTTGCAATAGTGAAAGCTGAGGGAACTCTGACTGATACCTATGGTTCAAACATAAAACCCTTCTGTTTTACTGCATTCATACTTAGCAGAGTGATGTTTTACTACTTTCTTTTCTCTTTTTATTTATTTTTTTTTTTTTACAAAATGGTCTTCATAGCACAGTTGAAAAAGCAGAAATAAATGTGGTTATGTTGTGCTCTGTAACAGTGATGCTGGAGAAAATACATTCAGTTATTACAATGTTCTGGCATTCATCATTATTGTTATAGTGATTGTGTTTATCCTTAGAGAATATTGCATAGCACCACTTCGTATAGCAACACTTTGTATACTACCTCTTGTTCTCTGTGGGTAAATATATCACTCTGTGGCAGATTGCTGCATAGTTGCAAACTGCCTATTGCAGGTCAGAAGAATGAGAAATTTTAACCACTGTAATACGCACACGTTGTTAACACAAAAATAGGCTGTTGCATTTGTGGCCACACAGCTGAGTTAACATAAAGTGGAGATGTTTAGTTTACAATATATGTAAATACATAAAACTAAAAACAAAAACAATAAATCAATTAAACAAAACCCACTGTTCTACATGATTATGTGCCTTCTTTCTCCTTTTGCTGCCAAACATATTTTATCACTTGTTCTCACCCTTCACAAGCTTAAAAATTTTTCAGTTTAAGATGAAATTCTTCAAGTAAGGGCAAAATATTTCCTGGATCATGTTCCCTTTTCATAAGCATCACTGACAGCTGTTGCCTTATGTTTATAGGAAAACATATAGGCTCAGAATTTAAGTTTAGATTTGGAAAGATTCCTTTATAATTAGAATAGGTTCATTTTTAACCTCAAACAAATTAGGAAGATTTAGAACAGTTTTCAGCAGGTGCTGATTTGTTTTATCTGTATTTCAAAAGTTGTGAAATTTGTTATATGGCTTCAATATAGTTCTGCAATTTGGCAGAGAAATGGATATATCTTCTCAGTCTTTATGAGGCTGCAATTGCCAAGAAACCATCTGAAGAACAAGGGCTTGCTCATGTTTATATTTGTGTAAGGAGCAGACCCTTTGAAAAGTATACTTTGTTCTCCACCCAGGTTTCACCGTGGAGGTGAACCAGTTCCTAGCTTATAGGCTGTGATCTCAAATGAACCTAGCATACAGATTGCAGGTGGTTGCAGAACTACGAAGAAAGAAAAAAAATTAATCAAATATCAATGTAGATGCACCTTTCCAGATATTAAGTATTTTTCTTTCTTTTCCAACAACCATCTCTGCTGTTAAGAAGAATTACATAACAACACTTCTTACTTTATTGTATGTGCAGTCATTTTAGATGTGCCTGTACCCAAGTTAGACACACATGATGCAAAAGTTCGTTCATGTTGCAAAATCTTTGTCATTTTGTCATTAGCATTTCATTTTAGCATTTGCAAGAATACAGATTTTTTTTTTTCCAATTCCTTTGAAAAGGGGATTAGAGGAAGAAGACGAAGCTTCTAGCATTTCCTATAAATTTAGACTTGCCTAATTTCTGAGTTCAGGGGTAATCTTGTTGACATGAATGAAGAATCCCAAAGTTCAGCACATTATATTTGTATGTCTCTTGTTTGGTATGGTAATGTAAAGATGCCTCAAGAGTAATTTCACATTAAATAAATAAATAAATAAATCCATTTTACTTGTGCTAGAAACATATATAGAGAGACAAAACAAAACAAAACAAAATCTTTTGAGCTCAAAGATTTATCTTTTTGATTTTTTTTTTTTTCTGCAGACACTGATTCATTTTTTAATCGAGGCTATCATTTCTCCATCATTAACGAGAGTAGACAAAAGTGAGGGTCTTTTTGTTTGTTACTTTTCCCATAGATTCTTAGTTATAAAGAGAGTTTGATTTATTGATTATAACAAAGCGTTCACTCTTTCTAAACCTAAGTTTTTGTTTTGACATACACTATGTATAAATTATGAGTAAGTTGACTTTATAAAGAACTATGTCTTAATCAATGAGTTTAAATCTATGCTAAGATCTTTATAACACTTATTCAAAAA
Source organism: Heteronetta atricapilla (assembly GCA_011075105.1). Classification (NCBI taxonomy): domain Eukaryota; kingdom Metazoa; phylum Chordata; class Aves; order Anseriformes; family Anatidae; genus Heteronetta; species Heteronetta atricapilla. Next base: position 91,811,454 of record CM021733.1, read on the forward strand.
AATATTTTCTTGGAATTCTACAATAACCCCCAAAACTTTTCTAAACACTGACAATGAATTTTTTGTGCTTTGCAAATCAGTACCTTTAATAAGATCAGTACTGAGTCTTGTTCTGCTGTTGTTGATTCTTGATACTTTATTGATGCCATCGTTACATCAGTTATATACCATTCTGTTTTTATATATTATATGTTAAATATAAATATATATATTTATATATATATGTTATATATATATTTATATATATATATTACATTGAGTCCTTGAAATTTTATTGTGGTTTCCTCTACAGTTATTAAATGGCAAAAAAAAATTGCTCAGAAGGAATTGCATTATTGTGAAAGTTCTATACTATTTTACCCCTAGTGTTAAAATATTTCCCCAATGTGTCAAAAGAATGATAAAAAATAGACTGTCAGACATTATTTCTGTCTAATAACGTACTACAGCAATACAGTGCTCCTGGGCTTACATTACTGTTCTCTGTGTGCACTTGCAGGTAGACTGGGAGGTCAGAGACTGAAGGCCAAGCACTTTCATTCATGCAGGAAGTGCAAATTAGACAACAATACTGCACACACAAACTGGAATTCAGTTTATTTAGTGTTAAAATATATATAGAATATATAACTTCCTTGTCCTGCAATAACTAGATCATATGGTAGCAAAAGCTTTTAAAAATTCCAGTGTCAGTATTCTCCCAGCAAGGGTTATCATGAGGTCAAAACTGTGGGAGGTAATATTATAACCATACAACATAATTCACTAAAAGATAGGAAAATTACAATAGTGATTTTCTTGTGCTGTTCACTAATGATCTATAATGGCACAGTTTTCAAACATGTCTTAGATCCATTGCAAGCAATTCTGTGCCTTCAAGCAGCAGAGATTTTGCCACAGTAGGTAAATAAAATGTTCCAGATTTCCTTATCTCCCTATATTTCAGAGAATCTTAACAAAATATAATGACCTCCGACTGTAGATTTTTTTTGCCCTTCAAATTTCACTGACAGCTCAGTAGGACAGAATAGTGGTTCAAGTATAGTTATCTTGTTTATTTTGAAATATTAAAACACTACCGAGTGAATCAACAAACTCCACAAAGTGCTTTCTCCTTTTCCATGTGTGTGATAGTGACACATATAGAGGTTCACAGGGGTGTCTGCAAGTCATTACACAGTCCCACAAATTTCAGTCTGACATAAATAAGGATAAGTTTCTTATGCCTGTTTGCATGGTTAGTTTCAGAAAAAAATCTAGCTTGCTCTTCTCATAATCTGAGCTAATTGGGTGGGAGCAAGCACTGCTATAGACACTGTTTATATTTATTTACAGGGAATATTGATTCAGCCAAGAAAGACTAGTTCCTCAGCAGACATTTTCACTTCACTTTCATGTCAAAATAGATAAATGGCTTTGGCTTCATAGCTGTTACACATTGAGCCATGTTGCAGTCTCTCTTTGTGGCCTATCGCTGAGTACATACAAACATTCCTGGTTTGAAAATAGCTTTTCCTGACTCTAAGAGTTTACCTTTAAATGCAATCTTACTTCCATGTGTATATCTTTGCCTAATGACTTTGAAAAGATATTTAGTCCAACCTGTGTCAGACAATGGATTTTCCCCAGATGTCACAGCTTAAGGCATTGACTAAATAACATAAAACCAGTGCTTCATGCATTGATTACATTCATGTTTTGTGATGCCTGTTCTAGAAGACACTTAGGACCAATGTTTTTCTGTCACTATTTAAATAATTATAATATTTCAAAACCATTCTAACCTGTGGCTTCCCTTCCCTCAGAAATCATGGCTAAGATAAAATGGGGGAGTAAAATATGTGCAACTTTCCCAAAGAAATTGTGATTTGCTTTTCACTGAGCTATGATTTTTTTACTCTGGTTTTATCATAGGTAGTAAAGCAATTATTATGAGAACATGAAAGTATTCTCCAGCATCATGAATATCAATTTTAGCTTCCTATTTCTTGTGATTAAGTAAGTCATTTGGAAGTTGAGATTCCAGAAAAATAATTAGGATCTGTCATCATGATTTGCAGGTTTTGAACATCAAAGAACATCTGGTAATGATACCTTCTGGGAACTTCTTGTGGTTTAGTGCAGCTGGTGAGAAATCATTTCTGGAGGGCTTTGCTTCTGCTTTCTGTAGCAAGCAACTTTTATTGGCTCTTTCCTTTTTAGGGAGTGCCTATACCCAGTGTCTTCAGCTGACAGCTGACAAGGGAAAGCTGAGTACCTAGGTGGTGAGTGAGTAGGAGCTCTAGGGTTGATAAGAAGGAACACAAAACAAATAGGTTCTTGCTAGTGGTTGTTGCAGTGAGAATTGTAACTAGGTGGTGAAGGGGTGAGGAAAAAAAAAAAAAAAAAAGAAGACTGGAAACCTTATTTGGACCAGTGTTGGATTTCCTGGGACAGTGCAGTAATGGTACACCATATGGCTTGGCTGCCAGCATCAGCCAGAGGTACCACGTTGGTGCCCTAGGTGCCTAGTCCCAGTGGAGTCCCAGAGCAGGGCTGTGGGAAGTGCCTGGCATCTCTGCCCAATAGAGCTGAGGGTGATGGCAGCCTCACCAATGGGCATGTGCTCTGGATGAGTTATCAGGTAAAAAACCTGTAGAAAAAGTGAGTGGACTGTACCATCACGGAGGGTGGAAAGAAGTCTGACACTATCTGCAGAGGCAAGGTCTCAAACTGTGTGGTATAAAGAAGGAAAAGCAGCTACAAGTTTTTCTCAAGGGAGCAATGAATGGAGGCTCCCAAGAGAGGAGATGCTGGAAAACTGTGGTTTACAGCAACAGGAGATGCTGGAAAGCTGTGGTTTACAGCAACACAAAGATTATTATTCTGTCTGCAGATCTGCCACTACAAAATAAGAATAACATTTTGGGAATAAATGAGGAGAAATTGTTGGAAGAGGCACCAACGCCAGTTGAGCCTGAACATTGTATTTTCACCAAGAGGACAAGGAGTGTGTAGAAGGCTTCTTTCTGTAGAAGGAGCTATTGATGTTTCAGGTGTTTTGCTGCTTTCTGTGGCTCAAATATAAGGTGCTTTGGAGCCTCTACTAAGGGCTCATGTGGCAGTTGGGTTAAGAGTACTTGATGCTTCCCTTTGTGGGCAACTGGGTACCATCTGCAGCGCTCTGGAGGTAAGGGTTGCAGGCAAGAGGGTTTACCTGATACTCTCTTTGATCTTCCTGGTGAAAGTGAAGGGCACAAGTAGGTCCATCTTCAAGGTTATCATCTTGATCCTGAGCTATATATGTTCCAGTTTCTTGCTCCTAAGATATATATGTTCTAGTTTCACTGGAACAGGCTGCCCAGGGAGGTTGTGGAGTCTCCTTCTCTGGAGATATTCAAGGCCCATCTGGACACCTACCTGGGCAACCTGCTCTAAGGAACTTGCTTTGGCAGGGGGGTTGGACCCGATGATCTTTCGAGGTCCCTTCCAACCCCTTCAATTATGTGATTCTATCACTGTAGACAAGGCTTTGGCTTGTATGATTACAGGACACTCAGTAGTAAGACTACTGTCAAATAGATCCCATTCTCACTCTGAGCAACACAAGAGTATCTATATCATTGTTTGCAAACCTCATGAGGAAGGCTTTAAATTCGGTAGTTTGGAGCAATGGTTACAGAAACTTGAAAGAAAAGTTGCCTTCCTTGAAGGCAAGGAAGAGAGTGAGGAAGAATCTGGGGATTAGCATGCTTACAGAGGCACCTACACTTCACCTTTGAAAACAGCAAAACTGTGTGTCTGTCTCAAATGCCAGCTCCCAAGTATGTGCAGCATGGGAAGGAAACAGGAAGAATTAGGAGTTCATGAGCAGCTGCACAGCATGATCTCATTGGGATGCCATGGAAAGTTGTGCTGAATATCAAAAGGGGCTAGGAAAACTTTGATCTTAAAGGACAATACCCTCAAAGCACAAGAACGAACTGTTCTGTTCAGTTTGTATAGGTGTGGCAAAAGGCCAGTGTGAATGAACAAGGAACTTCTGACTGAGCTCATATCAAAAAGAAATGACACAGATAGTAGAAGTGGGGATGGATTTACCTGAAATGTGTGGAGATGGGGGTGGAGACACAGCACAAGTTTATTTCTGTACATCAGTAAGAAAGGCCTAACAACAAATGGAATAGTAAGATAGTTGTTTTAATAAGATATAATAAAAAAGAGGAATATAGATAGTGACTACCTCTTGTGTCCCTTCAGATGCTGGGAAATCTGCATTCATGCAGAATTGGATGGACACTGGATTTTTTTTTTTTTTTTTTTTTTATGACATGATGAGCAGATACTGTCCTTGAAGAAATGTTTGCTCTTCTTAGTCCTTTGAGCTATTATGTATTTTATTACAAGAAGGCATCTCAGTTCCTGAAGGTTGCTCACATGAGAATTTCTTCCTTCACAAGAACATCTAGCTGCACCCTTAGGTAAAGGCATGGCCACACAGGCAATGTGTAATCACTGCTATCACGGAGGAGCTGCCTGCAGATTCCTCTGTTATAATAAACTAGCTGAGTTTAATCTGTGGCTAGGAGATTTGTGCATCACAATGCCTCCTGATGGCCAATCTTTATCTGCAGCACAGCACATGCCTGGGCCTACTTAGGTTAACTGCTGCATGGATCACTTATTTGTGGGTATACAATGGCCTCCTGGTCATGAACATCATATTCCATCCCTTGATACTCATACAGTTTACTTTTGTTAAAAGTATTATATGGTACTGATAGTATTAGTTATCTATTCAGCTAATAGGAAGTTTCAAGACAGACTGGTATATCTCTGTCACATACCATCCATTAGTGTGTAGCACAGGCCAGCATGGGTCACTCCACCAGGTTCATATACCACATAGCTACTCATGCTAAGTTAAGGGTTTCTCAAGCTCTAAGAAGGATACTCAATAGAGGTAGACATGTCCTGTTCAGGAGAATCAAACTCCTCAAATGCAAGGACTTATGCAAGGCTCCCAGTATAGACCATCTGGACAATTATGGAGATGGAGAAGAGAAGGTACAAGCAGAGTCTGAGAGAAGCCCCTTTCTAAGTCTGAAGAAGATAAATCTGAGGGGAAAACTTATTGCTAGCTATAGCTACCTAATGGGAGTAAGTAGAGAGTATAAAACCAGACTCCTCCTCTCAAAGGTTCATGGTAATAGTACAAAAGGTAATAGACTTAAGCTTCCATAAAGGAAATTTTGATTTGAGAGCTTGGATTTTTTTTTATATTTTTTTATTTTTATTTTTTTTTAAGATACACTCTAACAGGTTGTCCAGAAACTCTGGGAAATCTCCATCTTTAGAAACATTCGAAGTTTAACTGAACAAATCCTTGGTAACCCAATTTATTTGAGTCTCCTCTGACCAGAAATTTCATTAAATGACCTCCAAAGTCCATTCCAACTTTCTTTCTGGAAGCTAACATCCCCTTATTCAAGACATATTGTACCTTGGAGAGAGAGAGACAGAGGTTTTGTGTGAAGGTCAAGCTCAAAGTCATATTGTACATTGGAGAAGGAGAGACAAAGGTTTTGAGTGAAGGTAAAACTCTTGTTTAAAATCCTGGTGCTACTGAAATCAATGGAAATCACCCAACGAATGTGCAGTGCCTAAGAACATCATCATAGACTATAATGTTGATGCTCTGCGGCTGATGATAGCCTGCTAATTTTAACTCAAAATTGTTCAGTGCTGCTCTTTGCACTGGTTACATTTCTGTTACAGATTGCTGCATTGTCATTTCAGAGCATGATTAAAGGTCATTACTGTCAGAATTAACACAGAAAAAGTAAACAACATTTTGTTAACATTGTCTGTCCTTGTTATAAATTTTATTGGAAATCTAAATCTCTGGTGTTTACTGTTGGCCTGTATGAGGAAGATTATTCTTTGCCTTTGTACAACTGCTGAGGATAGCAGCATCCTCCAGTATATATCAGGGTTATGATTCTGCCATTCTGTAAAACAGCTACAATCCAAATGTTTCTTGGTAATTCCTCACTGGTACTAAAGGAGGAAATATCCTCTTCCCTCCTCCATTTCCCTTGCTGAAGATGAGAAAGTTCATTCAGCAACAATACTAGGTGCATGAAGGAATACTATGTTGCTTTCAGAGGATGTCTTGTTTTTTTTGGAGGCTATACTTTTACACCATGCATGCAAAGAGCTTCATTTTTTATTTTCTAATAGAGTACAACTTCTTGTATTTAAAAGAGAATAGGCACTAGTCCTACAGATTTTGCTGAATTTTCCTGTTCATCATTGCTTTTCTTTGTAGCTGAGTGACAGAGAAAGGTATGAAATGGTCTAGGACTCACTGTAGGGTGGACTATTATTTCTGTAGCAAGTATGACTGAACTGGGACATGATTCTGGCTTGGGCTCCAAAATGTGATTGCTCTTATTTCCATCTAAATATCTTCTCACCTCAGCAATTTTCTCACAGAGATCTTGAGCATGTTCAGTAGATGTTTTATGTGTTTATCTCACCCTCTGAGATCTGTCAGGAAGATAAGAAATGCAACTTATTAAGATGAGAGAAAGTCCTTTCCCCAAACTCATAAGAGAGGAGACAGTGTTAGAAAATTAAAAGCTTATGTTAATTAATGAGTTATTGTGTGAAAGTAGGTTACGACCAAATCCTGTGAAATTTGTAGTCTAAACTTATTGTAAAAACGTACTCCAGATATACATATGTAGAAAACATCTGGTTTGTGAATACAGCAGAGCTAGAGCAAAAAGTAATTGCAACATAATTAAACTGCTTCTAAAGCAACCTTTTAGCAGCTCTGTGTTAGATGATGGCTAAATGGAATTAAGGAAACTTATGCTTATGTTTCAGACCCAGAAATCAGTGCTCAGATCTGTTCTCCTGAGTCCTCTAAAGACCAAGTGTTCTTCCAACAACAATTGAAAGGTACTGAGTACCTTTACAATGTATTAATCAAGGTCATGTCCTGCTAAAGCTATTCAAGTCTGTGTTGGAGACGCAGTCTCTGATCTTTGTAAAATAGCCCAAAGCTCTGGCATTCAATTATCATTTTTCAGTTTCATCTATGGTTATATATAGGCTTGTACTGTGATGAAGCAGCCCAATATTTCACTATGGTTAGGCTTCATTTGCCTTGAGTTGTTTTGACAAGTTAAGCAGCAATCCATAACTAACTGTTTTTTCAAGATCATAACTTACTCTAAAGTCACGATTTTGTAAAGGACACAAAAAGGGGCAAAATAAATCTCTTAATACAAGGTGGTTAACGGGTGAGAGGACATAGTGCTCGACTCCCTAGCATGCTAATGTTCCAAACCAAAATTCTGTTTGATTCTGCATTTGTACTATATCAGCTGTAATCAAGTTATAAATTACATTATTAAAATGATAATTAACTTATTACAATATGAGAAAAAATCTAAAATTGCATTGCTGTACTTATGAGAATTTTGTGTTCATAAAGATTAGGCATTCATGGAATGCCTAGGGATTTGTGACAGCCATTGGAAGTACATTTTTGGTAGGAATTGGCATAGAATCATAGAAAAGTCCAGGTTGGAAGCGACCTTGAAATATCATCTGGTCCAACTTTTAAGGTTTCCTACCTGTAGTTTTTATTCATTTGTTTATTTATTTATTTATTTTAAACTGGTACTTGCAAAAAAAAACAACAACAACAAATGTTTCTTTGATTGTATAAAATCATGATTTTTCACTAAATTTCTTTCCCTGTAAGAAAGTACTAAGCTATTTTTTTTCATATCAGTTCATCTTCCAATTTCTACCTTATTTGTATTAGAGAAGCAACTTCAATGAGGTAAGCCTGGAGAGATCAGAAAAAGGCAGTTCTGCCAAGGCCAACAGAGTTAGTTCAGCAAAGTATTTGTCAGAAATAGATAAAATAAGTGTTACTTGAAAAAGAAAAGAGACCTCTGGAAACATAAGTGCAAGTTTGGAAGGAAAGAGGAGAAACTTGGAATAGCGTTGTTAGCCAGTGAATGGCTAATATACTCCTTTCTTAGAACAAAGTAACAAAGGTGATGAAATTTTGACGCTAAATATGCAAAGACAAAGGTAAGAAATGGAAGATTATACTATAATCTGGTATAACGTGGTACATTTTAAACTGCAACACATTTAATTTACTGGGCTCATCAAATTGTTTACTCAGGCAGATGGGCTGTTTTCATTCAACCTGTTCTAAATGATCAGTAAACACTAAATAAAATAAATAATAAGGAACCTTATAGCGAAAGGCAGTATGAGATTAAATGTGACTGTACACAAAAGAGAAAAATATCCTGAGGCATATATTAAGGTAAAATGTATTAGGGATGATGAATTTTATATATATATTAAAAAATTATTTTAAAAAATATTACTATAAACAAACAACAAAACAATGTTAATCAGTGGAATGAACAAATCAGAACATAGAAGATAAAGATGTACAGCAATGTAGGATAGCAAAAAAAAACCAAACCACAACCAACCAAACAACAAAACAAAAACACCAAAAAACAAGTCAGTGACACTTATATATGACACACGTATGCCATTTGATATAAAGCCATTATATCAAAAGCAGTAGTCAGTTCAAGGCTTTTTTTTTTTTTTTTTTTTCAAAATCTATGGTTACATTTCTTTAAGCTTTAGCCAAGCAAATTAACACCGCCAGTCAACATGGGCGTAAAACTCCATTTCATTCAATTATGATGAAATCGAAGTTGTCATCTTCCTTCAGTACAACCTGAAGTTTGGCCTTTGAAATTTCATAATTTGAAGTAACTTTAGAGACAAGCAATAAGAATGGCTAGAGAACATAATAAATTAAAAGTATTTGTTAGTGTCCTACCTAATGGCAATTAAGTAACTTCATGAGAAATACTGAAGCTTTCATTTATCAAAGACCTTCCAACCTTAATGATTCTATCATTCTATACTTGCTTTTAAACATGTACATAGAAAGTGTTGATATCCCAGAACACAAAGATTAAAAACACATGCAATTCTTTGCTAGGTATGCTAGGGCATATATTTAATACTATAATACTTGTCTGGGGATGATGGAAGAATATACAATGGAGTCAATGTCATTTTGGTGATATTGATATCTACAAGAGAAGAAATAGTTTAGGATAGTGTAAAGGGTCAAGAGGTAGTAATATTCTAAAGAGCTTTAAAATGTGTTACATCAGGTTTTCTCTTGCATTACCTGTTACTGTTATATTGGATAATCCTTCATTCTTTTCTTCTTCAGTAACGACTGAGTTTTCAAGTCCGTGGGTATAAAGCAGTAAACAAATATCTAAGGATGAATCTAAAATAATTAATGTTTTTTAATAATCTGACTAAATACAGATTTATATACATGCTATCTATCTATAAACTTTCTTATAACAAAGAAATTTAACTGGTTGTTGATCTGCTGTTGATCCAAGTTATTTTGAGTGTTCCTTAATCTTTAACATCAGCATTGTGTAGTATTTAGAGACTATGAGAAATAAAGTGGTGTGGTGGTTTTACCAAGCTGGGAAGCTGACCTCCACCACAGCCTCTCTCTTACTCCCCCTACTCAAAGGAAAAAGGGGAGAAAATATGATGAAATGGGCTCAAGGGTGGGCATAAGAACAGGGAGATCATTCAACAACTATTGTGATGGGCAAAACAGACTCAGCATAGTGAGATTAGAGAAAATAATTGCCTATTAATAACAAGATAGAGAAGTAAGAAACAAAGAAAATAAACCAAAAACACCTTCCCCCCATCCACCCTCTTTCATCCGTCAGGAGCAATCTGCTCCAGCAAGGGTCCCCCAGAGGTAGCAGGTCCCGCCAGACTCCCTGCTCCCACGTGGACTCCTCTCCATGAGCTGCAGCTCTGGCCTGGGGCCTGCTGCTGCAGGGGCTCTCCATGGGCCACAGCCTCCTCCAGGCCACATCCACCTGCTCCACCGGGGGCTCCTCCACGGGCTGCAGCGTGGAGATCTGCTCCGTGTGGGACCCTTGGGCTGCAGGGGGACAGCCTGCTCCACCAGGGGCCTCTCTACAGGCTGCAGGGGAACTTCTGCTGCGTGTCTGGAGCACCTCCTGCCCTCCTTCTGCACTGACTTTGGGGGCTGCAGGGCTGGTTCTCACTCCTCACTCTCCTGGCTGCTGTTGCACAGTTTTTTTTTCCCTGTCTTAAATATGCTCTCACAGAGGCGCAAACAATATCGCTTATTGGCTTGGCTCTGGTCAGCAGTGGGGCCCTTACCTTACATGGGGCAGCTTCTGGATTCTTCTCACAGAGAACATCCCTATGGCCCCTGCTACCAAAACCTTGCCACCCAATACAAGTGGAAAGTAAACTGCTTGCACAAAGAAACTAGGTGGTTTTCATTGATCTGTTTTACTAAAATGTTATAAATTCTTCATTTTCTTTTCTTTTTCAGTGTTCAGAACTTTAAAAAAATACTCTGAACAGGTAATTTTATCCACTCAGGATCTTAATCTTCTCTTCAAAGCCTTTCTTTCAAAACTTGTGGGTGGCTAGAGGACTAAAATTGTGTGACTCTGACTGGTTTCATATTTTTGCTTTCTGAAAGGTTGTAAGATATGGGGTGTATAGTACTGGAATAGACCATATATCAAGGACTAAAACTCAGGACTTTCTCTGAACCAGGTGACAGTCCACACCTGCAAGGCTGTCATTCCATATTTTTGGTCTCTTATTCAAATTGTTTTAAGAGGTGGAAGAAATCCCACAAAAAACTTGCAGATATTGGTCTGTCTGGGAAGTCTGATGTATGATTCACGCCCCTAGATCACATGAAGTCCCTACAAAATGGAATCCAGGGTCCAGCTCCTCTCTTAGATGACCGAATAATAGAAGTGCAGAACAGCAACACTTCCTTCTCTGAGCATTTTAAGAGAAAGTCACAGCCAGCATTTTGTTGACTCTAATGATGTATTAAGTCTCCCATTCAAAATACATTGAGGAACTAAAGTTTCCTGGTCCTGATGAAGTTTAGACTTAAGATAGGCCCCAAGCCAGCCAACCTAGTCAAGTTGACACGCTTCTTTGGTCACACCACAAACAGGCAGGTCTAGGTGCCAAAGAAATATTACTGCCTTGAAGGCAAAACTACGACAATATAATCCCTTATTAGAAAGTTACATAGGCAATGAGTTTTGAAAGCTTGAATCCTTTAAGTTGCAAAAAGAGTCCTGACTTTCTGATAGTTTGAAGTGGGTAATGATCAAGACTCTAGCTGCTTGATTAAGTTGATTTGAAAGACTTTGCAGCTGTTTGCTATTTAATGGTCCTGCATAATCCTGAAAGCCTATACTTCAAATAATATGTGTTTGCACCACAAAACAAACTTTGTCAATGAGTGGAATTGCTGGTTAGCAAAGAGTTTTCAGATGTTGCCTGGCTTAAACTCTTTGTAACACCATTTGTTACTGTTGGGTAGTAGCTATGGCTCATGCCCATGACGTTTTCAGCCCAGTTAGAGAGAAACTAATATTAATTCACCCACTGTCAATGCTGAATGATGGATGAGATGAAATCCTTTGAAGCTCAAAGTCTTTTGGGCCTGATCATACAGAATACATTACATTCTTAGATGTGAGACCACAGGAAGATGCACTAACTTCAGTAGCAAAAGAAACATTTTCCTAAATTAAATTCCTACTCAAGTTGTTTTCCTAAAATGCTCTTTATCCTTTGTGATCAAGGAAAAACTCCATCATGTAAAGGATAGATTCATACCATAACCACGTACTGACTTGTTTAGACACTGAAACATAAAAACAACAGCCCAAAGGACATGCCTTGCAGTGTTGCTTATTAATTTTGTGTGATGTCCCATAAAGACGTACTGTAGTACAATATCCTGTTATGTCCAAAGATCTCAAAGTAATGAAGAAATACTTTAATCCCCACAATATCCCACTAGACACACCTTGCAGGTAGGAAAACTGAAAAACAGAAGTTAAATAAACCATCTGACTTTATATAGCAATTTAAATGCTAATACAGAAATAATATCTTTAATTCCTATAGCTAATGATGTTAAGATGACCTCTGCTTTTACTGTAATGCTCCTGTAGACTTCAACTTCTTCTTCTTTTTTTTTTTTAATTATTATTCCTCTTTTTCATTGTACCTGAGTATTTTAGAAATTAAATTTGATGTCAGTATCAATTTTTAAGCTGTTGAGTAGTATTATTTCAGCCAGTCAATTAATTCAGTTACATATTTTTATTCTGAAAATTAATGGAGGACAAGTATATTTCAAAAATAAAAAATAAAAAGGGGGGGGGGGGGGGGAAGAAGCTTATTTTGCTTCTAGGCCATTTCCAAACCGGGTCATTTTAAAAATCAGCTCTGGTTCTGAGCCAGAGGAATTCCTGGGAGGAAAGTGAGGCTCTGGTACACAGTTACAGCCCGTCAGTGATTAATATCTCAGGTTTATGGAAGTGTGATTTCAATTTTCCCTTTAAAATGCGGATCAAGCAATTTTGCCAACACCTATTCTTCTCTGTCAAACATTTCACTTACTCTCAGCTTTGCAGACAGCTTCTGAGCTCTTTCTATTGCCCGGGTTTCTATGGCTGTATGTGCTTTTGATTATCAGTCTGGATTTTTCTCCAGCACATTGCCTAGAAGCTTTACACGATGTATAGTAGTGTCTACTGCAAATATGGGGCACCAGGACCATAAAAGGCAGTAGGAATCTGACATTTTGGCTTATTCTCATCTCCTGATACCAATAGCGTCTGCCCTGATACCAGAAGTGCAGCAAGACATTAAAAAGACATAAAAAATGACTCAAGACAATTAAATGAAAGTAAATGTGTAATCAGAGTTACAAAAGGAATAAAGTACAAGGAACTGACTATTCTCTGTATTCTCTGGAACTTTATTTATTTATTTATTTATTTAAATAAATGCTGCCAACAGTGAAAATGACCAGCCTGGCTTTCCTTTAACAAGTGAGAATTGCTTACTGTGCTGGGAACAGAAAAGAGAGTTCAAATTGAGGTTGTAGTATTACTGACAATATTTGGAATATTACTCTGATAAGAGAAAGGGAATTTGAAGACCTTGAGAATTGGCATGGCGGGGAGAAAGAGAGATAGGTAGGACAATTTGTCCTATTGACTGGCATCTGGGAAAAGGCAGAAACAGAATCACAGCAGGATATTCTTTCTCTGAAAGCAGAACAGAATAAAAGCAAATTGATCTTTGAGTGTGAATAGCTAGAAGAAGATGTCCCTGCTCGACATCGCAGGCGATGCTCTCCCCTTCCGGCCCCACCTTCCCAGGTGCCCTTACACAACAGGTTTGAGGCCCTAGAGATTGAGAGGCCGGTGTGTGAGGAAGAGGTAGCAAATGTTCCCAGGAGGATGCCTGGGGCGAGGAGGTCGACTCCGCGCCTCAGGACTGCCTCCACCAAGAAAGACAGGAGGGTTATTGTTGGTGACTCGATTCTTAGGGGAACAGAGGGCCCTATTTGTCGGCCTGACCCTACCCGTAGGGAAGTCTGCTGTCTCCCTGGGGCCAGGGTCAGGGACGTTGCCAGGAAGCTTCCTAACCTGGTACGCCCCTCTGACTATTACCCCCTTTTGATAGTCCAGGCGGGCAGTGATAACATCGAAGAGAGAAGCCTCAAGGCTATCAAAAGGGACTTTAGGGGACTGGGTCGGTTAGTGGATGGAGCGGGAGTGCAGGTGGTGTTTTCGTCCATCCCTATGGTGGCAGGGAGGGGTTCAGAGAGGACACGGAAAGCCCACCTGTTAAACACGTGGCTCCGGGGCTGGTGCCAACGCAGAAATCTTGGGTTTTTTGATCATGGGGCACTTTACTCAGCACCTGGCCTGATGGCTGCAGACGGGTCCCTATCTTTTAGGGGAAAAAGGATCCTGGGCCAGGAACTGGCAGGGCTCATTGAGAGGGCTTTAAACTAGGTAGGGAGGGGGATGGGGCTGAGGCTAGGATTGTTGGGGCTGTGCCAGGGGGAACAATGGCAAGGCCGGAGGATAAGGCAATGGCCCAGCTGAAGTGCATCTACACCAATGCAGGCAGCATGGGTAACAAACAGGAGGAGCTGGAAGCCATCGTGCGGCAGGCAGGCTACGACTTGGTTGCCATCACGGAGACGTGGTGGGACCAGTCTCATGACTGGAGTGCTGCAATGCCTGGCTATAAGCTCTATAGAAGGGACAGGCAGCATAGAAGGGGTGGTGGTGTGGCTCTCTATATTAGAGAGTCTTTCGAGGTTGTAGAACTCGAGGTTGGGAATGACAAGGTCGAGTCCCTTTGGGTTAGGATCGGCAGGGACAACAAGGCTAGTGTCCTGGTCGGGGTCTGCTATAGACCGCCAAACCAGGATGAGGAGACGGATGAGGAATTCTACAGACAGCTGACAGAGGTTGCAAAATCATCAGCTCTTGTACTCGTGGGGGACTTCAACTTCCCTGACATATCCTGGAAGCACAACACAGCCCTGAGAAAGCAGTCTAGGAGGTTTCTGGAGAGCGTGGAAGATAGCTTCCTGACGCAGCTGGTTAGTGAACCTACCAGGGGTGGTGCCCCGCTAGACCTTCTCTTCACAAACAGAGAAGGACTGGTGGAGGACGTGATCGTCGGGAGCTGTCTTGGGCAGAGTGACCACGCAATGGTGGAGTTCACTATTCTTGGCGAGGCCAGGAAGGGGACCAGTAAAACCGCTGTATTGGACTTTCGGAGGGCTGACTTTGAGCTGCTCAGGACACTAGTTGGTGGAGTCCCTTGGGAGGTGGTTCTGAAGGGCAGAGGGGTCCAGGAAGGCTGGGCGCTCTTCAAGAGGGAAGTCTTAATGGCGCAGGAACGGTCTGTCCCCACGTGCCCAAAGACGAGCTGGCGGGGAAGAAGACCGGCCTGGCTCAACAGAGAATTGTGGCTTGATCTTAGGAGGAAAAAGAGGGTTTATAAGCTTTGGAAAAGTGGGCAGGCCACTAAGGAGGACTTTAAAGAAGTAGCGAGGCTGTGCAGGGGCAAAATTAGGAAGGCCAAAGCTCATCTGGAGCTAAATCTGGCTACTGCCGTTAAAGATAACAAAAAACGTTTCTATAAATACATCAACACAAAAAGGAGGACTAAGGAGAATCTCCATCCTTTACTGGATGCGGGGGGAAACTTAGTTCCAAGAGATGAGGAAAAGGCGGAGGTGCTCAATGCCTTCTTTGCCTCAGTCTTTAGCGGCAATACCGGATGTTCTCTGGATACTCAGTACCCTGAGCTGGTGGAAGGGGATGGGGAGCAGGATGTGGCCCTCATTATCCATGAAGAACTGGTTGGTGACCTGCTACGGCACTTAGATGTGCACAAGTCGATGGGGCCGGATGGAATCCACCCAAGGGTACTGAGGGAACTGGCAGAGGAGCTGGCCAAGCCACTGTCCATCATTTATCAGCAGTCCTGGCTATCGGGGGAGGTCCCAATCGACTGGCGGCTAGCAAACGTGACGCCCATCTACAAGAAGGGCCGGAGGGCAGACCCGGGAAACTACAGGCCTGTCAGTTTGACCTCAGTGCCAGGAAAGCTCATGGAGCAGATCCTCCTGAGAGTCATCATGCAGCACTTGCAGGGGAAGCAGGCGATCAGGCCCAGTCAGCATGGGTTTATGAAAGGCAGGTCATGCCTGACGAACCTGATCTCCTTCTATACAGAGTGACGCGCTGGGTGGATGAGGGAAAGACTGTGGATGTGGTCTACCTTGACTTCAGCAAGGCTTTTGACACCGTCTCCCACAGCATTCTCCTCAAGAAACTGGCTGCTCTTGGCTTGGACTGGCGCACGCTTCGTTGGGTTAGAAACTGGCTGGATAGCCGGGCCCAAAGAGTCGTGGTGAATGGTGCCAAGTCCAGTTGGAGGCCAGTCACTAGTGGCGTCCCCCAGGGCTCGATGCTGGGGCCGGTCCTCTTTAATATCTTCATCGATGATCTGGACGAGGGCATCGAGTGCACCCTCAGTAAGTTCGCAGATGACACCAAGTTAGGTGCGTGTGTCGATCTGCTTGAGGGTAGGAAGGCTCGGCAGGAGGATCTGGATAGGCTGCACCGATGGGCTGAGGTCAAGTGCATGAAGTTTAACAAGGCCAAGTGTCGGGTCCTGCACCTGGGGCGCAATAACCCCAAGCAGAGCTACAGGCTGGGAGAGGAATGGTTGGAAAGCTGCCAGGCAGAGAAGGACCTGGGAGTGCTGGTGGATAGTCGGCTGAATATGAGCCAGCAGTGTGCTCAGGTGGCCAAGAAGGCCAACGGCATCCTGGCTTGTATCAGGAACAGCGTGACCAGCAGGGCTAGGGAGGTGATCGTCCCCCTGTACTCAGCTCTGGTGAGGCCGCACCTCGAGTACTGTGTTCAGTTTTGGGCCCCTCGCTACAAGAAGGACATCGAGGTGCTTGAGCGGGTGCAGAGAAGGGCGACGAAGCTGGTGAGGGGCCTGGAGAACAAGTCCTATGAGGAGCGGCTGAGGGAGCTGGGCTTGTTCAGCCTGGAGAAGAGGAGGCTCAGGGGTGACCTTATCACTCTTTTTAGGTACCTCAAGGGAGGCTGTAGCGAGGTGGGGGTTGGCCTGTTCTCCCACGTGCCTGGTGACAGGACAAGGGGGAATGGGTTTAAGTTGAGCCAGGGGAGTTTTAGGTTAGATGTTAGGAAGAACTTCTTCACTGAAAGGGTTGTGAGGCACTGGAACAGGCTGCCCAGGGAAGTGGTGGAGTCACCATCCCTGGAAGTCTTTAAAAGACGCTTAGATGTAGAGCTTAGGGATATGGTTTAGTGGTGGGCTGTTAGCGTTAGGTTGGAGGTTGGACTCGATGACCTTGAGGTCTCTTCCAACCTGGAAATTCTGTGATTCTGTGATTCTGTGAAGAGTATACAAAAGAATATATGCTCTTAGAAGGCACTTGACAAAATGAACTTGCACTTGTCTGAAGAAATACCTCCATAGCCAATAGGCTGCAGGTAGCTTGGCTTTGGAACAACATTGGATTTCACTGAATGACTAAGTTTGGAAGGGACCTCGAGAGGTTATCTGACCAACACCCCCATTTAAGCAGAGAAACCGAGGGTTGGCCACCCAATGCCAGTTGCCAATTGGGAATATTCAGTTAAAAAAAGTAGTAAGTTAATGCACTGGATCCTGTAACTGAGGCTATTTTTTGTTTGTTTGTTTGTTTGTTTTTAATTTTTAATAGTGATTTAATGAGAGACAGGCAAAGTTTGTAAACAAGTGTTGTGGTTTGGCCCCAGCAGGCAGCTCAATGTCACACAGCCATTTGCTCACATGCCCCAGGTGGGATAGGGGAGAGAATCAGAAAGGTGAAAGTGTGAGAACTCATGGTGTGAGACAAAGACCGTTCACTAGGTAAAGCAAAAACTGTGCACACAACCAAAGCAAATGAAGGAATTCATTCATTACCTCCCATCAACAGGCAGGTGTTCAGCTACTTCCAGGAAAGTAGGGCTCATCACGTGTAACAGTTCCTTAGGTAGACAAACACCATCACTCCAAATGCTTCCCGCAATCTTTTGTGGCTGAACATGACACCACATGGCCAAAGGACATCCCTTTGGCCGGTCTGGGCCAGCTGTCCTGACTGTGTCCCCTCCCAGCTCCTGGTTCACCCCCAGCCTCCTCACTGGCAGGGCAGCACCAGGAGCTGAAAAGTCCTTGGCTCTATGTGAGCACTGCTCTGCAACAACTGAAACATCAGCATATTATCACCACTATTTCCATCCTAAATCCAATGCAGCATCATACCAGCCTATTTGAAGTAAATTAACTGCATCTCAGCCAAAAACAGGAGAAAAGTAATCCTACATAAATGAGCGGAGTATATAGATATAGATATATCACAGATGATTTTTCCAGCTGAAGGAAATGTATTTGATTTATTTCAGGGGCAGAGTTCAGACAGCCTGGACCCCCTCATGGCTTGCCTTTCACCAAAATGAGCTTTCTGTAGTAAGGTGATTTCATTCAAATTTTATTTTTCTCATGGGCTTTTGGTTCCAGTCTCAGCACCCATCATTGATTAAGTCTTTTTCAATGTTTGTGAAGTTTATCTGTTAAATGTGAGAGGAATGAAGTTAAACCATTTTGGTTCTGATGGCAAACCAAGAGCATTATATATCATCAAAATGTGATTAGCCTGTTGGTTATAATCTAACGGCTTACTTTTTAGCTCTTTTTTCCTGGGGAAAAACACAAATTTAAAAATTCACAGGTCATAAAATATGATGTAAACAGCAATGGAAAATAGTCATCAGGTTAAATCATTGCTATTAGAATCTTTTTTTCTTATTTCAGTTTTTGTTGAATACTGACAAATAATTTTTTAAAAATATATTTATTTCAAATAAATAAACATAAATATATGTTGTTTGAGCATATTGGTTTATATCAATTTCAATCCAGAAAACTTTTTTAAACCCACTGTGGGACTTAAACTGTTTAGATCATCATCATTTCTCTGCATAATTAAAAAATTCTTCAACAAAAACATTTTCTTCTGCTGTAGAATAACAAAATAACTGCTGAGACATGCCCTAAAGTTTGAGCATATAGATAGACCTTTTTAATAAGTAACCTTTACTCGTTTGTAGGGCTGAGCTGGAAGAAAATTAAAAGGCGGAAAGCAGAATTGATTGAAAAAATCACTCGTGCACACATTTAGTTGCATAGCATAAAGAACCCCTCCCCTTTTCTGATATCCTGTTTTGCTAAGGCCTAGCTGCAGCTGAGACAAGCTGCAGAATAGTAATTGTTCATGTCTCATTGAAGCAGTACTTCCAAGTCTTCAAGAAGCTGCATGTATCATATTTCTCCCTGTTGTTTCCGTCATCTGTTGATTGCTGTGTCCAAATGTTTGGATGAGTCCTACATTTTTTAACTGTGTGCAGAACATGAGGATGCTGAACTTAGCTTGTGTTTTTAACTTTCTGGCTTTCTTGAAAGGTCACTTCAGTAACTCACACTGCTTGTTGGAACAAGGTCATTGCAGGAACTTGTTAGATTTTAAATAAAAAACATTTCCTGAGAAATACTATGAAGTGAAATGTTATGCTTGGAGGGGAAAGATGGTACTAGAAAGAGCATTCTGATGTGACTTATAATGATATTGAAGTACACTTGGTAGCTGTATATGATATGTATAAGTCAGTATCCAAACAGACTTCTCATCTTTCGCAGTACTTTAAACAAAAGGAAGTTCATATCCACTGCGTGTACTTTTACAAATACATCCTGCAGCAGTTATTTATTTATGAAAAAAAAAAAAAAAAAAAAAAAAGGTTTTTAATGTCTCTATTTTGATTAGGGTGTCCCATGGTCTTTAAATCAGAGTCTGGGTTATTACACATGCCAGTATACCAGAGAATAAGTTCAAATGGCTGTAACACATTTGTAAACAATCATGGTGATGCCTTATCTTTGTTTCTGAATCCTAGATTCAATGTCACTGAAGTCTATGTTTAGACTGTAGTCTAATTCTTTCAGGAATTTTAATGTTGGAGAATATTTTCAGGGTGGATCATGGCAGTCCGTCTAATAATAGTTGCTACAATTATGTTTTTGTTTCTTTGCATAATCCCAGCTTTGCACAAATTCTCATAAACAGGAAAACAAAACAGTTCTATTTTGGTACAAAGTTCTATAAAAGATTGAAAGGCAGAAAACCAAACCAAAACAAAACAAAACAAACCTACAGTCCTCTGCAGTTTTATATTAGGCTGAGTTTCTCATTCAATTTAATTTCAGTAATTAACCTATTCACAAATTATGAGTCTATGAGGCAGCCCATATTTATTTGTTTATGATAATCACTCTCCTAATTCTTTTATTATTTTCTTCCCTTCTCCCACTCTTCTGTGATAAGATATGAAAAAATGTACAATATATATTAAATGTTAAAACCAATATCTGGATTTCATTCTGAATACTCCCTAGCCATCCTAAATTTGTCAGGAAAAGGAGTTTGAAATTCCTGAGCTTTAAGTTATCTGATACCAGCAAAAGCTGAATACAGAACGCATCCATGATTGTTTTTATGTGTAAATTTCTTGCTGAGAGGAAAATCTCCTTGTTATTCTTTATGTGAATTATTTAATGAATAGTATTAATCATCAGAAAATATATTAGTAAATATTGCAAATAGGGTTGTATATAAGTTTCTATTCTAATCCCTATTCTAGTCACATTTGTCAAACTTCTTCAGCTGTAATTTCTGCATCTGAAGAAGACTTTTAATTAACACATATATTTAATTAATTTTTTCATTTAAAGATATTAAAATCTCTGAACCAGTATGGAAAGACTGGAAGGAACCTAGGATTTCATGAATTTTTCAAACATTGACATTTTGGTATAAAGGATTCTCTGTGCATCTATTAGAGGTGTCAATGCTATATGGTTTAGCCAATTTGAAAAACCTGGTTTATTTTGTACTTGGTAAATATATATTTGAATACATTCCATTCAAGAAGCAAAGGGCAAAAACTGAAGCATGGGTGGTCCTGTCTGAACATAAGGAAATACTTTTTCACTGTGTGGGTGACTGAGCAATGGCACAGGTTGCCCAGAGAGGTTGTGGAGTCTCCCTCCTCAGAGATCCTCAAAAGCCATCCTGGGTGCAGTGCTCATGGTGGCCTTGTTTGAGCAGAGGTTGGGCAAGATGCACTCCAGAGATTCTGCCAACCTCAACAATTCCGTGAATTCTGTATTCTGTATACCGTAGTGTACCGTATTTTAGATACAGGTTATGGCTGTACTTTGTCACAAACCTGCTCATTATCCAGGGACTAGCAAAACATGCATGCACACACACTCTTAGGAGCAGGGATCAGAATACCAGGCTGCTGCCTTGGCCCTGAATGCCTTTCTCACTGGGCAGCAAATGATTCATTTTGGCTGTTGTCCTCTGGCTCAAATCTTGGCTAGTTTAATAAGTAAGCCTCTCTCCATCTTTCTTTGTACTCCACTAAAGGATTCAAAGTTTGGTGGTTAAAACACTGTTACAGTATGCAAATTCTGAGACAGGAATTTAACCCAGATATCCTGGTTTCACCAGGTTATCCATCTAGGGTGTGATTCTCTAATCACTAAGTCGTTAGGCCAAATGGTGACTTGATGTGGCTTCTAGGCTTTGAAAAGCTTCAGCTCTGCTGAGTTGGAAATTATCCTTGCAGAAAGACACAGCTGCCTTTACCCAGAATGTAGGAAATACAGCCTGACTCACAAAACACAAACTCTCAGAAAGGTCACAACTATGTATATCCTGTGCTTAGCAGTTTCTTCTCCCTCTGCTAGCTTGGTCTCCTTCCATCATGAAGACTTTCCTGATTTCCACTTGGAAGAAACAAACGCTATCCATAATGAGTCTTGGAATCTAAATTCAGTTTTCTGAGTAGTTGTCTGGCCTTAGTACGTATGTAGTACAATACATATTAGTACATTAGTACATTAGTACAATTTATCTTCTGGCCTTTTTTGATTTATAGTATTTGAGCCACCAAGTCATGGAAAATTGTATGTATCTTTCTGTTGTGATGGCAATAAGACTACTTAAGAGATAGCTATTACAACATATAGGGTGGAAAATCTCTAACTGAATGTAGTATCAAATATATGGAAATTTATTTTGCCTATGAAACTTCTACCTAGAAACTGGAGAGGCAAAAGTTATGTGGGCTAATAATTCTTCTTTGTGGGCCATTTATTGATCTCAAACACTTCGCAAAGGATGAGCGCTAATTCTCTTTGTTGTCTGTCTCCATTGACAAAAAATATCTTCTGGGCTAGATGCTTCTGTCTTCAAATCTTGCAGTGAGCAGAAAAGGTAAGTAACAAGAGACAACGATGGGGGGGGGGCAGGCGTGTTGAACCGTGGCTTTCTAAATACTGCAAGACTGCATGTACTTTGACTTAAAAGTGCTAAATCTTATGTGAACTGTTTTAACTGTATAAAGAACTCCTCTGAGCAGTCCACCCTCAACACACACTTGTCAAAATCCTTAAGCCTGCTCTCCGTAGATCTAAAAATGGTTTATATTAATGTTAATACCTGACAATTTAATATTTCTTATACTTCTTGTGCACTGGTGCTTTATATGTTGAATGAATACCCAACCCACATGAAAATTGTGGGGTTATCTATTGTTTGCTATCTGGAAAAGTTGTGTGCATAAAATCACAGAACTGTAGGGGTTGGAAGGGACCTCAAATGATCATCGGTTCCAATGCAGGTGCAAAGCAGGTTCCTCAGAGCAGGCTGCCCAGGTAGGTGTCCAGATGGGCCTTTAATATCTCCAGAGAAGGAGACTCCACAACCTCTCTAGGCAGCCTGTGCAGAGGGTGCTCCGTCACCCTCACCGCGAAGAAGTTCTTTCACAAATCTGTTTGCCTGCTTTGGAAACATATATACCTTATTTGTGAGCAATCAATTATACAACGAGGAGAAACAAATAGAAAAGTGAAAACAAAAACAACAAAAAATCTAACAAAAGCACTCTTTACATAGAGACATTTCTTAAGAAATTTTAGAAGACAAAAAATGAAGAAACAAATAAAACACTACTGCAAGTTTTTACAATTGTATTTCAACAGATTTATTTACCAATTTGTTTGCTAATCCTATCAGCAAAGCAGTGTGGTCCATAAGCAATAAACCATTGGCTTCAGAATATGATTCATTCAGCCAATAGCAACGAGGACTCTTGCTTTGCAGTTTTATAGGCTCTGTTCATTAACTTTTAATGCTAAACTTTGAAAGCAGTCTTGTCTAATTTGGGAATAATGGACCGTCAGTTACAATAACTCAGCAAAATATGTGCCATCTGGATTCTAAGTTAGCCCAGCAAGAAATATTTGTATGAAACAGCATAAAAGAGGCTTATATAATCTCATAGTAAACATCAAAAACAGACATAGAAATCTTATTTGAGTTGCTTGTCAGCTCTCACAATGCATAGCTGAGCAACTGTATTTCTAAGAGTGTAAATCTGTGGTGAGTATGTGACAGTTTTGTGAAGTATAGTTAAAGAGTATGTCCATATCTAAACAAGGAATTAAGTGAGAGCCATTGGCTGTTTTACACTTCATTTTACTTTCAGCCAAGAGCTTGGACAAATACATCAGCCAGGAAATGGAAATTCTCTTACATACAGTTACTGATGTAATCATAATAGGAATAACAATTCATTCTTAAATTTTGTCTACAACTATTCAGAAAATCTATCAGATGTATTATATCACATTTTTATGAAAACCAATTTTAATCATCTTCTTGACATCAAAAGCTGTGTCTGAATAAGACAGTGTTCCAATGCATGTCATGCTGAAATGTGGAACCAAGAAATAGTGAAGTTCTTATATTAGCTGTAGGTAGTCATACAGACATCTAAATATTATTAGAGCAAGGAAGAAAAATGTGGGCTTTGCAAAATGATTTTGATTTAACAGATCCATATCTCAACCTGCTGTTCTTTAAGGACAATGATACTAGAATTTTGGATCTTCTTCATTTGTGTGGTTTGTATTATCTGCTACAAGTGAAGCTTGAAAAAGTGGTCTCTGACTTGTACTGAAATACCTTTTAACAACCATAAAAGAATGTCATAATTAGTTGCATACTTGCAACTGATTAAATGTTAAATACCTATTTCTGTTGCTGTTTCTTTCTTCAAACGACAATGGTTGCCCCTCATTAATCTCTCATTAAAATAATGATTGTTCACAAAAAAATGAAAAATCCCTTAATTTAGTTGAAGAACAATGGCTTTTCACAAGAAAGGTTTCTTACCTGATTAATCAGAATGCTCTAAATTGATACACTCCACAACTCAACTATCATGGCTTTGCTCCTTTTGTAAATTATGCCTTGTTTTAAACAGCTGAGAAAATGAGTAGTTCTGTGAAATTTTAAAAATTCTGACTATTTTCATGGCTGCACAGAAAAACCTTCATTAACTCTTCCACTGATAAAACCAACTCAAAATTTGCAGTGTCATTCACCCCTAATTATACCCCCCAAAAAATAAATAAAAAACAAACAACAACCATACCAAAAAACATAAAAAACTACACACCACCCAACCCTTCCTTATTTCATAAATGTATCTTTTATATTTTATATAACTTTTAATTTTGATACATGCCTGTGAAATCAGTTCCTGAGACAGATACATCAAAACTGTAGTAAATATTGCAGGTCTCTTCTACCAAGCAACAGTGAGGTAGAAGGTTGCTACAGGGCACAAGTGTTCTGAATATCTCTGACCTGGTTTTCTGTGATATTTTTTCAGTTTTTCTTTTCTAGTCTTTCTGTCCTGATTATATGAAGGCTTTGCTTTTCCCTGCAACCAAAATGACTCTCTGACTCCACAGCATGCCTGGAGGTTTGTGATTGCATGTTCCTGTCTCTTTTCACTTACTCAGCCCACAGATTATTCTCTTTGCATACTTCTCATAACTGCACTTTCAGATTTTTTCTTAGATTTCTTTCATGGAACCCTGATGACAGAGTCCAAAAAACTTCAATCACACATTTAAAAAACACACATTACTAGAAGTTTTTTGGGAAAAAAAAAAAAAAAAAAGAGAGAAAAAAAAGGAAAAACAAAACAAAACAAACAGAATATCATCTTTCTTCCTTTCTGCTTGTAAGCAAACCCTTTTTACTTGTATTCATTTTTTTCATTGCAAGTGTATGACCAGAAAGGATGTAAATATTTATAGTGAGCCCAGAGATGAAGTAACTGCTGGAAAGTCTACTTCTGAATGTCACAGGTTCATCCTTAACACTTTAAAAGAAACAAAATAAAGGCATAGAGAACTCAGTTCTCTCCATCATTCATTCCTTTATATAAACAGGTCATGTTAACATTCTACTTTCATCTGCATCCTGTATCTATGTGTAAATTAATAAACACTTAATGAATTTATATATATATATGTGTGTGTGTTATTTAAACCACAAGATCTACAACATTTAAAATCTGTTACCAAAAAAGTTGTAGTTCTTTCTGTGAGACAACTCACTGTTCTTGTGATAAATATTCGCTGTTACTTCTAAATATTTTGCTGGTGTAGGCAGCCAGACACTGCTGGATAAGATGATTAGGGGGTTCTGACTAGGATAAGTTAAGTACCGCATCCAGAAATGGCCTAATTCAATTTGTTCACTCTATGAAGTGTTAAATCTTGAAATATTAACCCATAACTCATTAATAAAGTGCCTGCCTATACTTTTTTATTTTATTTTTCCATATTTGACAAGTAAATAAATTCTCATTCCTATCAACTCTTGACTTTAAATCTTTTGGATGTAAATCTTTTAATTACAGAAACAGTTCTGTAAACTAGATCATTTTCTCTGGATTGCTACCACAGATTTTTGCCTTAAAATACAGCAAATGCTAACTAGCCTCATCACTAATATATTTCTTGTGACATTATAAATATATATATATAGAGGGAGAGAGAGAAAGAAAAGGCGTGTGAATGAGATAAAAACAGATAAAAATAAGCAGTAACAAGAAACCCACAAGTGTTTGGGTAGGCTGTAGCCTTCATTCCGGAGCACATAATTTCAGTGTAATTATTGTCATTGGTGAGAGAGGGTAGGCTTATCACAAAAACAGTAACAGCATCGCCAGCATTGTATTACCTGAGAACTGTGGCTCACAGTAAAAAGTAGAAGAGTATCACAGCAAACATGCTGGCCTGGCACCCCCTTGACAGGTAAGATGTAAGAATATAACCAGTGTTGAAAGTACCTGCTTGCAGCTAGCAGCTAGCAACAAATCACCATAGCAACTATGGCATTAAGAATAATTAAATAAAATAATAGTAATAATAAAAAATCAGTAAATTGCTAGCAGTTCAAACCAACATGGGAGGCTTTTTTTAAAAAAAAAAGAAAAAAAGAAAAATGGATTTTATAAATATCAATTGTTTGTGAGAACAGGCAGTGGTACTTCTCAATATTTATTTTCTTGTCATGGTACTTTAAGAAACCGGTCACAAACCGGGAAATGGGATGTCACGGTGATGCTCTGTATTCCTTGCATTCCTAGACATGCACTGTGTTTGTTGATAGCAGTCTATACTTTGGTTCAGCTTGGCTCTCAGCATCAACACTTGGTGTGCTTATTACTTTTTGCTGAAATTGAATAATTCAGTTTCATTGTTTTAGCTGGAATACATGGCTTGTCATTCTATTCTCATGGATATTCAATTTTTGGTAAATGCCAACAGGCAGAATTGAATGAAGTCATTAAATGAACTTTAAGAAACTATACGATACCACAGGCATCAGAAGTATATTTATTTCTAAAGGCTCTAAATCCTTTCTCTCTTTTGAACTAAGAATATTAGTACAGGTAGAGAAAGGTAAGTGTACCTTGAAAGTCTTTTATCATGTTTTTTTCCACTCATCCAGAACTGTGCAAACATTGTTACCTTTCAGGCAACAAAGAACTCTGAAAATCTTGCCATCCATCAGGCTAAATTGGTACTGAGTTTTTGGATGCATTCTAGCCGTTTCTATTACTTCTGTTGACACTATGGGGCTCAAAAGTAAGCCACACTCTTCTTCTGAGATACTGTATTTTATTAAAACAACAGCATTAACTGATGTATGTGAAAGCCACAGCTGTCTGGGACAGCATATTGTGTTTTGGAGCTCTGCTCTTATTGAGGTAGTTATCCTGGAAAAGTGTATGAGTATTTAGTGAAAATAATGACACCGGGGCTGGTGGATGATGGTGGCACATAAACTCACTTTCCATGGCTGACTGTGTCTGCATTAAATATGATCATTGCAATCATCATTGATTTACACTTCAAGTGCCAAGTGAAAAATATTTTTCTAATTGGCACATAAGCACTAAACTCATGATACTCTCCTGTCAAGGAACTAGGCAAAGGAAGTGAGACTGATTTGTTTCTGCTTTTACAGAAATTATGTTGAAAGGCAAAAGCTATTTGTAGAACATTACTCATGTATTAACTATGAGAGAGTGACAAATAATGCACTGCATAAGCCATCTACACTGGGTAAGCGTGAGAGTTCTTACCTCTTTACCCACTTATTTTTCAATTTTTATGTGTTTGGTTTCTAGCAGAGTTTAGGAAAGTCTTGTTCCTTTGACAGGGAAAGACCTTGACATCAATACCAGGCTCATAATTTCAACAGAAGTTTTGTAATAGTCTTTTCGCTGCCAATCTTCTGCCACATCTGAATTCTGTATCTTCTATATTACCCCACTTTCATAATAAATAAATAAATATACGTTTATAAACAATAAGTTCAGACAAATTCGTGTTAAATGTAAAATGACCAAGTCACACCTGTCTTTCACTTTGTATTTGTGTAGCAGTATGATCTAGTTGTGATAGTAATTTAGAAAAATGCTATGACAGAGCTTGCACTCAAATATGACAATGGTATACGTGTAATAGGTTTAAATAATAATAATAAAGGATTCATATTTGTCTATACATTCAAGCATTGTATCTTCTTTCTGGATTATCTTTTGTTTCTGTATTTTCAGCAAAGCAACAAATTGAAAACAAACAGCCCTGGGAGCAGAGACTGGAATTGGCTTCTCTGACCTCTCAGGTGACTATCCTGACTTGTAAACCAGAGAAGTGTCTTTAGGTCAATTCATCTTTGTTTCTCGTAGGCAAGGTAAAATAACTTCTCCACAAGGGATTAAGATTTTGCATCCTTTATCAAACAGATGAAAAAGTGCAACAGGTCAGAATGTAAAGTAAACATTTTTATTTTTAAAATACTTTTGCTAGAGAGTTGTATTATTGTTTTTGTTATTTGTAACTGCTTTCAGTATTATAAAGGAATATCTTAAATCCTGTTATTTCTATTTGTGGTTTTCTGAAACTTTGGCATAAAGAATATTCAGGAAGGAGTAAGTATATATATATATATATATTATTTTTTTCTATATTTACCATGATTGCTCACCTTAAAAGGGAGCATTCCCTTTCCTTTCTCCTATTCTGTAATTTTCAGAAAGACAGGCTGCTATCCAGCTGGTTCCTCCTGATTAAAAGTCTTTTCTCACCATCTTTTTTCACTAAATGAATGGTATGAAATATTAATAATTTATGGAGCAGGGAATATATAAAATCTCCAAAGGTGAAATTAGTTCTACAATATATATTGGCTCTATGTTTGTCACAGAAATGATGCATTCTGTGATTTTAATGAGGGAAAAAAATGTGATTTTCTTTTTACCTCTTTTGAACATTAAGGAGTTTTAAATTTTCCAGTGAAATTGCTTCCTGTTTAGTTCCAGAGGAAAGTCTGAGACATGTCCCATTACTTCAGGGCATAATCTGAAGTAACCTTCTCAAGGGTTTATGGCTATTATCTTTTATATTTTATGAAGGGGGCAAAGAAGAAAGTGGAGTTACTATGTTTATGTTATATGGGGCTGAGGCATCTGGCACAGTAGTCCTATCATACTGATTTTCCTAGCCATAATGGCTACAAGGAGGTGAGCTTCCAAGACTACTCGTTGATGGGACCCTTAAAAGGGATCCAAACAAATCTACTGAAGCCAACTGGAAAGTATCCGTGGGCTTTGATTCTTTGTTGCAGTTATTAAAAATAAGAAAAAATCACCTGTTTGTTAAGGTGTTTTTAAAAAAAAAAAAATGTTATCTTTATTGCAAATATATAAATATCGATAATGTGAACTGTGATTTTTTACTTTTATTGTTACAAACTTTGACTCCATTAACATTTGCCTTCAGACTAGAGAATGCCTGAATGTGTATTTCTTAAGATATGGATGAAAAACTACTTAACATGCAAAACACTACAAAGTAGGATGGCACAATGCAAATGCCTGAAGCAATTAAAAGGAAACGTCTGCTTTGTTCTGATCCTTTAAGCCTCTGGAACTTTCTAGCAGGTGGCAGTATAAGAATATATTTAGCAGTCCTTTTTGTTCTTGCATTAATATTGCCACTACTGCATTTTGTTCCATGACACTCTGGAACGTTTTGCACATCAACAACAATGAAGAGAAAATGGAGTATATTATTTGACTATTGCGATGGTAGGAATATACAGTGAGCTGATAATATTGTGCTACAGTAGATAATCTTAAGTGACTGGTAGAAGTGGGTAGTACCTGCCACTGGCTGGTGAAGAGTATATGCAGTGCCACGCTCATGGAACAGGATAACTATGAATATTAGGGTAATTGCTTCTTTGCAAATATATTAGGATAAAATTTTAGAGTTCTTGAGAATCACATATACCTGCAGCTGCACAGTAAATTGTATTCTAAAAACCTGTAAAGTCAGAGTATGCTGGTCTTAGCATATCAAATTGATAAAAGCATAAACTTTGCCTAAGGTTAACCTAAACTTACAAAATAACGACATGCACGTTCATCTCAAAATTTTCTTGCTTTGTACACTGGGCAAATTAGTATAAATGAAGTAGTTTGCTCTTTGTTGAGGGTTTATTCTAAAGTATTGATATAAAAATACTTGAAAAACCTTGTAGACAAATATTTTGGATCAGTATGTCTGCTACAGAATTCTAAATTGTCTTGTAAATGGCATCTCATATATAATTTTCTGAAATCATCTTGAAAGAGATGAATAAAATTCATGGCAAATGAAACAGGCTTCTACATACAAAATGGAACAATTAATTAAACACAATCATGATGGGAACCTATAGGTTCTTAAGCAGTACTTAACAAAATCTGGGTTGTACACTGTCCTGCAGCAAAGTAAGCAATCCCTATCCCCATTTATGTGTAACCCACAGGATGTGTGAATTAAATCCTTTCTATTGTTGTAATAGAAAGGTGTGTTGTAAATGGATGTATTTCAGTATATGAATAATGTATCTGGGAATTTGAGATTTGACATGATTGCTTAGAAATTTAATAAACTCAGTCCAGTTTAAAATAAAACTTAACTAGAATTAGATTGATTAACAATATATTTCCTGTAAAGTTAGTTCTTTTACATTATTGCTACTTATTTCTAGCTATTAGCACTTGCATCCTACATTAGCCGTGAGTGCACAGCACCAGATGCTGGTGCTGCATATTTGGCAGCGATAAGCATGGTTCTGGGTGGTTCTCAGTCTCTGAGCTTAAGGTGATAAGGCTTGAGAAACCTTTGACAAGGGACTTGGGAAGTGGACCACATCACACTGGTCTGCAAATTTCCTCATTCATGACAAGTACTATTACATGACAAGTACTATTATGATGCTCACCTCACTTCCAAAAAAAAAAAAAAAAAAAAAAAAAAAAGGAGAGCATCTGCTCCCATCAGTTTTTCTTGTTTTTCATTTTGGCAGTCATCTGTCTTGTACATAAATCAGGGTATCCTGCCTTTTTGCAGAGCCTGGTCCTTTTACTGTTCTTTGTTATCTTCCAAATTCATGACTTGGGTCACAGTCGATACATTTTCCAGTGCCTGCTGTGTGCAACTGCACTGACTTTGAGCTGCTCAGGACTCTGGTTGGTAAAATCCCTTGGGAGTCAGTTCTGAAGGGCAAAGGAGTCCAGGAAGGCTGGGCGCTCTTCAAGAAGGAAATCTTAACGGCACAGGAGCGGTCTATCCGCACGTGCCCAAAGACGAGCCAATGTGGACGAAGACCGGCCTGACTCAACAGAGAGTTGCAGCTTGAGCTTAGGAGGAAAAAGAGGGTTTATAATCTTTGGAAAAAAGGGCGGGCCACTGAGGAGGACTATAAGGATGTTACGAGGCTGTGCAGGGACAAAATTAGAAAGGCCAAAGCTCATCTGGAGCTCAATCTGGCTACTGCTGTTAAAGACAACAAAAAATCTTTTTACAAATACAAAATCAATGCAAATCAATGCAAAACAGAGGACTAAGGAAAATCCCCATCCTTTACTGCATGTGGGGGGAAACCCTGTTACCAAAGATGAGGAAAAGGCTGAGGTGCTTAATGCCTTCTTTAATGCCTCAGTCTTTACTGGCAATACCGGTTGTTCTCTGGATATCCAGTACCTGGAGCTGGCAGAAGGGGATGGGGAGCAGAATGTGGTCCTCACTATCCACGAAGAAATGGTTGGTGACCTGCTATGGCACTTGGATGTGCGCAAGTCGATGGGGCCGGATGGGATCCACCTGAGGGTACTGAGTGAACTGGCAGAGGAGCTGGCCAAGCTGCTTTCCATCATTTATCAGCAGTCCTGGCTATCAGGGGAGGTCCCAGTTGACTGGCGGCTAGCAAACGTGACACCCATCTACAAGAAGGGCCGGAGGGCAGACCCGGGGAACTATAGGCCTGTCAGTTTGACCTCAGTGCCAGGGAAGCTCATGGAGCAGATTATCTTGAGAATCATCACGTGGCACTTGCAGGGCAAGCAGGCAATCAGGCCCATTCAGCATGGGTTTATGAAGGGCAGGTCCTGCTTGTCGAACCTGATCTCCTTCTATGACAAAGTGACATGCTGAGTGGATGAGGGAAAATCTGTGGATATGGTCTACCTTGACTTCAGCAAGGCTTTTGACACCATTTCCCACAGCATTCTCCTCAAGAAACTGGCTGCTCTTAGCTTGGACTGGTGCATGCTTCGTTGGGTCAGAAACTGGCTGGATAGCCGGGCCCAAAGAGTCATGGTGAATGGAGTCAAATCCAGTTGGAGGCCGGTCACTAGTGGCATTCCCCAGGGCTTGGTGCTGGGTCCTCTTCAATATCTTCATTGATGATCTGGATGAGGGCATTGAGTGCACCCTCAGTAAGTTTGCAGATAACACCAAGTTAGGTGCGTGTGTCGATCTGCTCGAGGGTAGGAAGGCTCTGCAGGAGGATTTGGATAGGCTGGACCCAGGGGCTGAGGTCAACTGCATGAAGTTCAACAAGGCCAAGTGCCAGGTCCTGCACCTGGGGCACAACAACCCCAAGGAGAGCTACAGACTGTGAGAGGAGTGGTTGGAAAGCTGCCATTTGGAGAAGGACCTGGGAGTGATGGTTGATAGTCGGCTGAATATGAGCCAGCAGTGTGCTCAGGTGGCCAAGAAGGCCAACAGCATCCTGGCCTGTATACGAAACAGTGTGGCCAGCAGGGCTAGGGAAGTGATCGTCCCTCTGTACTCGGCTCTGGTGAGGCCGCACCTCGAGTACTGTGTTCAGTTTTGGGCCCCTCGCTACAAGAAGGACATGGAGGTGCTTGAGCGAGTCTAGAGAAGGGCGACAAAGCTGGTGAGGGGCCTGGAGAACAAGTCCTATGAGGAGCGGCTGAGGGAGCTGGGCTTGTTCAGCCTGGAGAAAAGGAGGCTCAGGGGCGACCTCATTGCTCTCTACAGGTACCTTAAAGGAGGCTGTAGCGAGGTGGGGGTTGGTCTGTTCTCCCATGTGCCTGGTGACAGGACGAGGGGGAATGGGCTAAAGTTACGCCAGGGGAGTTTTAGGTTGGATGTTAGGAAGAACTTCTTTACTGAAAGGGTTGTTAGACATTGGAACGGGCTGCCCAGGGAAGTGGTGGAGTCACCATCCCTGGAGGTCTTTAAAAGACGTTTAGATGTAGAGCTTAGCGATATGGTTTAGTGAAGGATTGTTAGTGTTAGGTCAGAGGTTGGACTCGATGATCTTGAGGTCTCTTCCAGCCTAGAGATTCTATGATTCTGTGACAGGTTTGATTCATTAGCAGTCAAATTGCTCACATTCTTCAGTAAAATGCTATTGTGTTTGTCTAGGCCAATACAATGTTACAAAATATTTAGAAACTGTAGTGGTTTACATTATTTTAGTACATATGTATTTATTTGAGTTTGAGGCAAGCTACTGTTGACTTGTGGTTTATGCTGGCTGGCAGCTAAGCTCTATTTAACCCTTCACTCACACACATATATAAACCCCATAGTGGGATGGGGGAAAGACCATAAAAAAAGGCGTAAAACATTTGGGTTGAGATAAAGATGGTTTAATAGGATGGAGAAGGAAGTGAAGATAATAATAATAAAATTAAATATTATATATATAAGTATATATAACAAGTGATGCACAGTGGAATTTCTCACCACTTGCTGACCAATGCCCAGCCCCTCTCTGAGCAGTGGTCCCCTCCCCAGGCAAGCCACCCAGCTCTTATTGCTGAGCATGACGTCACATGGTGTGGGACATCCCTTTGGTCAGCCTGGATCACCTGTCCTGACTGTGTCCTGTCCCAGCTCTTGGTGTACCCCCAAGCCTCCTTGCTGGCAGGGCATAACGAGAAGCTGAAAGGTCCTTATCTCTGTGTGAGAACTGCTCTGCAACAATTGAAACATCAGTGTTTTATCAGCATTATTTTCATTCTAAATCCAAAACACAGCACATACCAGCCCTTATGAAGAAAATTAACTATGTACCAGCCAAAAACAGCATATAATTATACCCTAGTCAAAACACTTGTAATTCATAGGTGTCACAAGCCTCTGCTTTGATGACAGCTAGAAATCCCTGCCTGGTTCTGGGCATGACATTAAAAGAGAGATGTGGGCTTGCTATGGAGAATCGAGAAGGGAGCAATGGAAGTGACCTAGAGGTTTAGAAACGTGGTTTATGATGAAAGCTTAACTGGCAGAACTGGGATTGTTTAGTCTAGGTTTTTTATCTTTTTACTTCTGTGGAATCTCTCATAGTGTTATGAAGGATAGAGAGGGTACTTACCCAGGCAGGAGAGGATTCTTACTACCGCCACATCAGGTACCACACCATATGGGAGCACAGGTACTGCTGCAGGAAGCACACCACTGTAGCAGTAGCCCTTAGAGGTGATTTCAGAGGATTTATAGCAGATATAAAGTTTATAGGCTAAGCTCTATTCTTCAAACACACACAGATGTATGTGTGAAGGCTTGGCTGGAGGATAAAACAAGGGGCATAGGAGAAAGATGGAGGACCCAGACATCCCAGATGTTTTGAAATTTCCCTTGTGATTTTATAGTTGCCACTCTAATTGTATGCTTCAACTTTCCATTCTATAGTGAAGTTGAACAAAGCATATTTTTCTTAAGAAAGCTATTTTCTGTAAATGAGTTACAGAACTCATTTATGCACTTGCATAATAGCAAGTAGGGGATTTTGCTGACTGTTCTCTTGCTCGCAAGGATGGGTATGTGGTAAAGCAAGTTCAACAGAAAGAAAGGCACACAGGACATACTTCAAAGGTCTTCACAGGGAAAATCTGAAGTTGTGTTTTACATATAATTAAATCACACAAACCTGCCCCTTTAAGTAATCTGTACTACACAAAAAATACTTTGGAGTTGATAGATTAATATCTCAGATTATAATCCCTTTGGAGTTGACAGATTATAATATCATCTCATTAATTTTCAGGACCTTGAAACAAATAAATGGTCTACATAGTCTACCCTCATATAGGATAGACACATTAGATAGAGAAAGAATAGAGTTTAGTTTACAACCTTTATGTATGCTATAAACTGGTTACAGACTTTTGGTAAATTCATATGGCTGCATCATTACCAGCAATTGTTGGACTGACCTGTACAAATGTACTCTACTTCTACTAAAGTTATATGAAGCATTTAGTTTAAGTTACATAAACTAACTGCAAGGTTTGTAGTCCTGGTCTAGGTTTCTAAAGTTCTTCTCTTGGAAATCATTGCAGTAAACAGAAATAGAACTGCCCCAGTAATGAAGCCTGTTTAAATAATACATATTTTTCCTTGCTCCCTGAGAGGGGTTGGTTTATAAAAACATTTACAATAGAAGGAAATCCATGCCACCTATTAGGAACAAAACTATTTTTCCTTCCTTCTCTCTGTATGCTAGAAAAGCTGACTTAAAGAGGTGGAATAGTGTATATATACCTGCATTCATTTTTAATGAGATTTTTTCTGAAGACTTTTGTTCCTTTAGCCATTGCATATTTCTTTCTCTGTCAGTTATCTGCTGCTTTTTTTCCCATTTTTTTTCCCCAGTGAATTTCATTTTA
Source organism: Heteronetta atricapilla (assembly GCA_011075105.1). NCBI lineage: Eukaryota > Metazoa > Chordata > Aves > Anseriformes > Anatidae > Heteronetta > Heteronetta atricapilla. The sequence continues at coordinate 91,846,481 of CM021733.1, forward strand.
GAAATATTACAACTCTTACAAACCTTCCTTCTCAGTTGAAAGGGTGTGGTTTTTTTGTTTGTTTGTTTTTCTTTTTTCTCTCAACTGTGCCTATTGAGTATTCTGTGTTTCTTAAAAATAATTAAAGAAAAACTCATGTTTAGAAACAAAGACTAAACCAAGTGTAGTAAGTACATTTTTATATAGTGCTTTATTCCCTCTCTTGGCAGTAAAAGTAAATTCTAGATTGCTTTAAGAAGAACTATAAAAATGTAAATTACTAAGATGTGATTTGGTCTTATTGCCTTAGCTGAGTTCTAACAGTTAAACCTAGAATATATAGCTGCTGAAACTTATTAATACAGGGTAATTTACATATTCAGAAGGACCCCATTGTACTTCTTTTTTCTCAGTTAATGTAAGATGAATGAGAAAAAGCTTCGAATGACATTTAAATAAGGTTCTCAGCTTGAAATTTTTACCTTCATTTAAATTTTTAGAATTTCTTTACAATGGGATCAGTTAATGGTATCTAAGCCCTTTCCCCCAAATTATCATTATTATTATTATTATTTTGGTTGGGGTGGGGGGAGGATGTTGATGCCAAGAAAAAGATGTACTATTTTATTTCATCTGGTTTGCAATTTTAGAGAAAAATCACTATATAAGAAAATTTGGACTTGTTATGTCTTTTGATCTTTAAAAATCTGATTAAAATATAATTTGCAAATTCTATCTCTGTAAAGTCACAAGGGAAAGGTATATGTGTATAAAGAATAATATTCTGTATTTTTTCTGGACTTTTGCAAAATGATTACAACCTATGCTGTAAAATAGGAAAGTGGAGAAAAGTATGTTTTTTCTACATTAACTGCACATTATTAGATCCCGATCCAGCCAGTCATCTAAGTGTATACTCTGTCAGTGTGAACACAAAAAATTACACAGGAAAAGGAATTTGAAAGTATACATCAAAGAAGATATGATTTTTATATATCTCCTATATTGTATACAGTAGCAGAAAGTATTAATAATGATATTTTCTTCATAAATGGGTGTTTGGGGAGTATTTTATACATTTAGTTTAAGTGATCTGGTTAAAGCCTATTTTTTTTTAGTAGAAATATCTTGTCTAGACAGTAGTCATCTGATTGATTATAATGTGGAGAAGATCTGCAAAGAGCTAAAAATGTAAAGCAAACTTCATGGTCCGATAAACATAAAATTGACAGATGGAAATTGCTGGCATGGGATCTTTTCAATCTCATGATTTAAAATAGATCAGACATTTGTGTAGATGGTATCTTCAGACCAGCTACCTAGAATGTAATTGACAAATACAATAAAATCCCATAAACTGTTTACTGGCTGTAATATGTCAGTGATATGGTTTTGATATTCTTGGGTATTTGTGGATGGTACAGACAGAAGGCAGAATAACTCTGATGCTCACATCAGAGATCACATCAAATGATTCCAGCATTAAGTGCTTAGTTTTGGCAGAGCTGCTTCGTATTTTTCAAATTCGTATTTTTTTAGAGACTTTGGTCATAAAGAACCCACCAGACCTCTAGTATCCTCAAGAGCAAAGGGAATACATTTTTAGTAGATGGAAGGTTAAACCAGTGGTGATCTTTCCAGTATCTTCTTTAGATTAATTTGACTTTCACCATAATAATTGTACACTGAGCTTAAAATGAAGTGTATGACTGCAGGTCTAACATGTATGATTACAATCCAGATTCTGTGATTACTTCTATGTGTTCATTAGAATTTTTTGTGCAAGGAAAGGGTGTATGACTGGACTCTATCTGATGTAATGAGTTACCAGTACACAAACGTTAAAAATAATAATAATAATAATAATAAAATCTAAGCCATCTGTACTTTTTTTGTTGTTGTTGCTGTTTTAAATGAGATAGAAGTGAAATTAAGTAAAGCCATGGATATTTGGATTTACCAAAATGTGCATCAGTACTTGCTGTAGAATTAGTTAGTCTGAACTTATTTACATAATTTATAATTTCTTATATTCTCCTCCAGATCATCTTTAAAACTGCACAAGCAATTTGTAATTTGAAAGGAAAATACCCACCTTTAAATATTTGGAGATATTAAATAAAATCATTATTATTTAAAGAAGGGAGATTATAATATTTAATTCCTACAAAAACAGCATAACAAATTATTTTTCTTCTTAATTTGTGCATACGCCATTTAATCATTTTGTCATTTCTCTACAATGTCATAAAGCTAGCTGTTGGCTGTTTGGAAAATTGATTCATTGGGAGTGAAAAAACAATAGTGATGATATAAAGCATTTCTATTATATATTGCACCACCACTCTATGAGTAACACATATTTCTACATTTCCATTGGCCAGTATCAGGTAACATATATCAGGTACTGCAAATTACACTGGGGGGTCTTTTCTAATGCCCTCATTTTTTGTTGTTGTTTGTTTGCAGAGAAACAAAGAATTACAGTCTCTGTCAGAATCACAAAAAAGCTCAACACCTCACAAGCTTATCAGAAATTTGTCTTACCAAGAATAAAATTGCTGCAAGTAGTTTAACTTGACCACAGTTATTCTCACAAAAAGCCAGCATCTGTTGCTCATTAAAAATATAAATAAATAAATAAATAAATAAATAAAGGGCAAACCACTTCAAACCACTTGACACAAGAGGGTTTGGTTAGAAGAGTATTCTGTAGAACAACAGTTTGTGGTATCTTTGTTATATCTCATTCTGACACTTTAATTAAAAACTTAGACTTAATGCTTTTATCTTTTCCATTCTGTGATAAATGCAACTAGTATACTCAAGTTTTCTAAAGGTATTCAGACTCTTCAAGATGGAGACAGTTCTCTAGTAGGATTTACAAAAGCCTATAGAAACTTATCAGGAATTTAATAGCCAGGTGCATTTGAAAATCTCACTGGGTAGATACTTACATTTTAACAGTTCATCTTTGCCTGCCCCAACCCCCCGCCTCCCAAACCTGAGTTTTATAGATTCTTGAAGAAAAATAAGGATATTTATTTAATCTTCTCAATTCAATAATACCAAACACCGCTTGAAAATTTGTTTTTTATATCTCTGATTCAGATTGCTTTGCTGTTTATGCAGTAGTGTAATGAGTATCTTCACATGCATTAATACAATTCAGTGCAATTTATTTCTCATAGTAGCTTTTATATCATATACTGTGAAACCATCAATTTTCTAAATGATAGACAGTATGACATTGAACAATGCATAGTAAAGAAAAATGTTTTATTTTGGAAATAGATAATTTGCAACTTTTGGGGAGGAAAAGGTAGCATACTATATTTCAAGTGTAACAGAAGTGTTGTTTAATATTTCCAACAAAAAAGTGAAAAAGAGCAATAAAGATATACATAATCAGATTAAAATATGAAAACCATGTAATATATTTGGTTATTCAGCTGCACATAACCATTCAACAAGCATAATCAAGGGAGATTTTGTTGATAATTAAATTAAAATCTTCTTATTTTAAAAAAGGCAGTTTGAAAGTAAGAACATTAAGTACAGTGATTGGTGGAGGAAGGGTAGTTTGCCTTTTTGGGGGGCAGTTAAATGACATTTCCTGACAATACTGAGTGGAAATTTTTTCAACAAAATTACTTCAACTGAAAAATATTTTATTGGGATCAGATGAACAATGGGAAAATATATATATATATATATTTTTCTGTGAGGAGGTTTCTATGGATCAGGCTGAACTGTCGGTGAATATTTAAGAACTAAATGCCTCAACATTTAAAATAAAGTTCTGGCAAGCAATGATGGAGTTTGAAATCCCCTAATACAGTCAGCTCAGTGTGTTCTACATTATTATCTGATTACTGGGCTATTGAATGTTGTAGGAAGATTTTCTCTCAGTCTCTCCTGTTGACTTGTTCTATTCTACATAGGACACTCACTGTTCCTTTAGATCAGATTACTATAATAAATAGACCTGAAAGACTCTAGCAAAGAAAGATCTTGAACTAGAAAGTATCACACCCACTGATAGTGCTCTTAACCCTTGAGTAGTGGGAGATCCCCTTTCAGCTTTTTAGTTAAAAAATAACAAGCTGGTGGTTTGTAGGTTTTTGTTTGTTTGCTTTTTTTTTTTTTTTTTTTTCCATTTCTTTTGTAGCTTGATCACAGTGGAGACAGGTTTTTATAACTATTTCAATAATGTAGCTGTTTTCTGAAAACTCATATCTACAGACTTTTAATGCCCAAAGAAATTTCAGCTGGTTTTGAAAACAATGGCTGTAAGGAGGCATTACATTTTTTATTAAACCTGGGTGTTCTGTAGTCTGTGACATTTAACATAATGTAAAATTGCACTTTTTAGGTTTCAAGAGCTAGAACATCTAGAGACTAATGAGGAATAATTTAGTTTCTCTCTGCTGTTTTGTTTCTTTCTCAGATACAGAATTTCTAACAGCCCTTTCTTCTCCTAAAATAAGAGAGAGGAAAGGAGAGAAATGGAAACATACCTCTCTTCAGACAAATGGGGAAACCTGGTGCAAGTATCCAGAAGTAAAATATTTGCCTGATTCCACGCATTACCAGACAAAGTATGTTTAACTCCTTGGATACTTAACAAAAAGAAAGAAATGTTATCCTTGTGGAATAATTGCCAGATGTGACTTAGAAATTAAATTTATATTCACATTTTAAAGAAAAGGTACAGCACTGAAGAAGCTTCTAGTGTGTAGTGTCGCTGCATTCCATATGAGTTTAATACATCTCCAACCATGTTGACTGCACTGGGGGAGCTTGGTATTCTGACTCTAAGAGGAACTGTATGGAGGGTGGAGCAAAATGGAGACACTGTGACCAGGCTCTATGATAAGATAGGAACTTGTACATCAGAACTGATAAGCTACATATTTGCTACCCTGGGCCAATGGCCTGTCAAGTTTTTAACAAAATGCTGTCCTTTTGGTAAACTTCACCCATTATAATATTATTGTGTAATATTGAGGGGGGTTGGACTAGATGATCTTCAGAGGTCCCTTCCAACCTCAGCCATTTTGTGATTCAGTGATTATAATACCAAAACACACCTCCATCCAAAGGTATCCGCCTCCAAGCTGTAACCACACCTCACTGAGCTTGTGTTTTAAATTTTTCTAGTCTATACCTTTAAAAGCAAAGCAAGAGAATTTCACACCAATCACAAGAAAAGTTTGTATGACTAGAGTCACTCAAGATCCAACTGAAAGTTTAAATATGATACAAATTAGCTTAAGGAAGAGAGAATGTTAGGGAAGATACCATCGCATAAGGGAAGATACCATCGTGTAAGGAAAGATACCTTCTGACTTTTGGGATCAGTTGATGGGCTGAGCCTTTCTCCCCCCCATCAGGACACCTTTTGGTTAGATTCAAACACTTGCTTATGCCAAGAGCCTCCCTGGAAAACTTAGAAATCCCTATAGAATCACTTCATATCTTTTAATGCATTTGTAGCCAGGCAGTGTTACTCATACTCTTGGTATTTGCACATGCTTTGCAGAGAGTGAATTTATCATCAACAATTCAAAGAACTTGTGTATCTGTTGCTTTAATAAATTACACTACTCATTAATCTAGCCACAGTAGTTCTCATTTAACGCGACCAAACTCTTTAAGTGTGGCCATAGTAGTTCATAGCGACTAGACTGAGGGTGTATTACATTATTTGTGCACCTGTAATCATGATAATTCAGTATGCTGAACATGACTGGACTTATAAGGATGAATGGGGCATCACTCCCAATTACTTTAACCTTTAACACAGCAATCTTTATGGGTATCTTTATCTGTTCTTAAAAAAAGGAGCTTGGGAAATGGCGACTATGTTCGACCTGATGGGCATGAAGTAAAGCTACAAGTAGGGAAATGCATTGTAACTCCTTTTTTAGGTCATCATATAACACATATTGCTATACAAGGAAGAATAAAACATCAATTTTTTGCTTATTTCTTAATTAGATGGATAAAATATAACATTGTATATAAGCTGTTGGATATGTATTTTATATAGATAAATTACAGATTTTTGGAAATCTTTCATAAATGTATTTTTTTTCTTATTTTAAGCTCCCCAGTCATCAAATTTATACTGTTATTTCTGAACAATTTCTTCTGGTGTACACCTTACATTTTGTTTAATAAAACATCCTGTATTGGTTAACATTACATTTACATCTTTCATAATACCACTCTCAGACTGGATGGATTTATTCCTCAAGGTTTAAATGTATGTGTGTCTGAGCCATTCACCCTTGATTCTTATTATATCAATGGAGAGAATTATATCAATGGCGCTAGCCTTATTGATCTGTTTTCAATAATTGTTTTAGTATGAGATGAATTACGCCGAAAAAAAACACTCTTTTGTCCAGTTGATTTTAAGGATGTAAAAGGTGACTAGCTCAGATGTAGATGTTCTCACTGTAAATATTGAAATTTGATTAGATGCATCTAACACACACACCACTCTTCCACCCCCTCAAGTCTTTGATATTAATTTCAAGCTAAAAATGTTCATTTCCTTACAGTAGAGGGAGTTTAGGAATGTATAAGACATTTATGCTCTTCAGTTTTACTTTAAATCCTAAACATAATGTCACAAATATCCTGAAAAACCCTGCCCGATACTTGACTCCAGTTAATTTTTACTTAATAATTAACAAACATTTTACAAACAAAACAAAACAAAAAACCTAAAGCTTTGTATTTTTTCATTAATAATATTATTCTCTTCATTCTTACATGAAAATGTAAGATTTTATATGTTTCACTTTTGTGACCGTGACCAATACTTAATATGGGAAGCTATAGTTTTAGCAACTAATAGAACATTGAAGTAAGACTCCCAAGACTTTAATTTCTGTTTAAATGTCTCCATTATCATGATTCTGAAAATCTTTCACAAAAAAGTAAACAAATTTAGGCGCCAAACTCAATTTGAGTTTGAGTTTTTATTATAAAGATATATGCCGTAGATTGTTTTCCAAGGCTTTTATTTATGTGGTTTTTTTTTTTTTTTTTTTTTTTTTTTTTTTTTTTTTATTCTCCAGTGCTAGTTAGCATTTCCATTATCTAAGAATTATGAACCTTGAGGACCAGTGACTAGCATCAGAACCAACTATTAAACTTGCCAACACAGTAGCTAAATCCCCAAAGCTCTCTGTCTATACAAGATCTAGGTCAGATCTGCAGCAGCTATCAACCTTCTTATCTTCATTGAAAATATATTGCAAGGAGAAAGAGTAATTGCACCTAACTTTATATCTGAACAGGTCACAGTAATATATAAAATGGTATGTATTTTGTTCACTTCAGTTACATTGTTAAAATATTACAAGTGGAAACTTTGTGAGTTTTAGACAGCTAAAGGTCTCCAAGCACCCTAGTTCATGAAAGAAATCTGTGTAATGTGGTCAAAAAAAAAAAAAAACCAAAAAACAAAACAAAACAAAAACAAACAAACAAACAAAAACTTTCTGATAACAAGACTGTGATTGTGCTTTGGTAGTGTAGTATTGGTAGTTTTCTGGACCTGTGTAGGAAAATGTGTGGTATGAGAGATTTACATTGGTTTAGTGGAGGGGATGAATTCCAATGTAAGGTAGATAATACAGGTTCTTTTCTTTTCTCCTTTCCTTTCCTTTCCTTTCCTTTCCTTTCCTTTCCTTTCCTTTC
>CM021733.1:91854188-91873627 GCA_011075105.1 Heteronetta atricapilla
CCTTTCCTTTCCTTTCCTTTCCTTTCCTTTCCTTTCCTTTCCTTTCCATAGAAATTGCAGCCCAAAAGATTACTACCCCCCGAGTGAGCAGAAACAAAATATATGAGACAAGATGTAACCCAAGAGAAAGTACATATCAGAAGCATGATTTTCCACTGAGGAGGGCTAAAATATTAGTATAAATGTAGCTGGCATTGTACTTCCTGCCATTATAGAGAAAGATTATACCTTGGGGATTTTCCAAACACAAATATTAAGAATATGCAAATAAAATATAACTTATTCACTTTGGTATTGGGCTTACCTTGGTAGTTCCTGTCTTTCTCTTTGACAAAATGACAAGCAAATATATATATAAATATATATATATATTTCTGCCTTTCATTTCTTTTCCTTCTTTCATATCTGATATGTCACTTTAAATGGTGGAATCTTTTGTTGTTGTTATTACTGATCTTGGAGGGTTTTTTTGGAAGTACAGATACATAACAAAAGTTGCTAGAAGGGCCTGTGCAGCAGTGAACTCCTCTGAGCTCTTCTCTCACCGTGGGAAGAGAAGACAGAGAGAGAATGGATACAGGGAAAAGATCCATGTTGTGAAGGCTGTAAGAAATCTGACTTCTGTGAGTTGCTTCCCTTCTTGAATGCTCTCCCAGCAAGTGAGTGCCATCACCTGCTATAAAATCATTCCCTGTTCTTCCCTCTCCTGTCAGATGCTGCTGGAGTGATGGCACAGGTTCCCTGTCAGTACATGCTGCCTGACAGTCAGCTGTACTTGTGTGCTGCTCCCCTGGTGGACTGGCTTCGCCTGCCTGCATATGCAGTGCTTAGAAACTGCCTTCCTAAGAGCTTAGACAAACAACCCTCCAGCTCCACAGCCCCACAGGCAGCATTAGCAGCAGGGATTGGGAAATGTCCTGATCCAGCTCTGTTTTAGGGCTGACCAGAGGAAATTCCTGACCCAGGGCATTGATTAACACCACCAAGCAGCTGCCTGGGTTGTTTGTCTGAGCTTTTAGAAAGGCAGTTTTCTTCTTTTCTTCCCACTTAATTCACATTTAGACAATTATCCTTACAACTGGAAGGGGTGAAAAGCGTGTTTTGAAATGAAAGGCTGGCCTTTTCAGAGATGATGACATTTTCCAAGGGGAAGATGCCATTTTTGTTATGTGTGACTATTTTTCAAGCCCTAATTATGGTGTATTTAATATTGTCCACTGTTTCTAGGAGAAAGAGACAGGAAAGGAGAGGGAAAGCAAGTATGCTTATAAATGTGCAAACAATTTTGAACACCAGTGCTGCACCTATAGCTGGATTTAGAAATTAAAAGTGGAGAGGGTCTCTGGAGTCATTAAGATAAATCCACTCCTGTCACAGACATTTTACTTTACGGTAGAACAGTATCATCTTGCTTACAAATAAGCACTAGAGCATTCATATGAAGAAAGTCTCTCTTGATCAGAGGTGTGTATTATACATTCTTCTCATTGCACATCTATTGACTAATGCAGATGCAGTGTTGTAGAACTTTATTAACAGTTTATTTTTCAAATAATATTATTGCTCATTGGACATCCAAATTGATGGAGAAGTATGGAATGAATAGACACTCCTTTGAAAATACCATTCTTCAGTTGATGTAAACAGACATGTCCAACAAAGCCAATACCATATTCACCAGTATAGATCTCAACCTCCAATTTCAAAATTCTATAAATTTATTTAAACCCTGTTTTCTTTCTGCTAACAGTCTTTATAATGATATGTGTTATCACCTTATACACTATGATGGTGAACAGAAGCACTGTATTTAAACTGGACTCCTCACACCTGCTCTCTTACTTTCCTATCATCCTCTCTGTTCAGACCTTCTTGGCCAGCTGTGGTAGTCCTGACTGTATCTTGGCATCAGGCTGTGCTGCTGAGGTTCTCTGTCCACAATTGGTCACAGACCTTGAGGTGTTGATGCAGTTTTACAAAAGCAACAGTGAAAATAAGAGGTATATATCTTATAAATACACTCAGTATGAAGTACTTTCTCCCAAACAGATCAATTTTTTAAAATATCTCTCAAGTGAGAAATTAATCTTCATTACTCTTTTTCATCATTACATCAGGGTACAGATAATTTTTGACCAAATAGTAGCATCACTGATGAAAGAGAATCACTGATATTGTTTATTGTAGGGAGGCAGCAACTAATGATGGCAAGCAATATTTGAGTTCCACCAGCTTCCTGGAAGCATTTGTTTTAGGCTTCAGCCAAAGAGAAGGAATTCATTGCTCTGGTGTTAGATTTCCTCAGACAGCTCAACAACTGGACAGACAGCTGTGATCAGCCCGTTTGATCACCAGTGCTTTCAGCACACTTCTCATTAAAGACTGAGCTACTGGCTCATCCTTGGAGCTACAACACAGTTGTTTTCCTCTTTGTTTTCTGTAATCCCCAGAGGGTCATGATGAGCACCTGCTCCTGTGCTCTGAAAAGGTTGTGCAGAAATGCATAGCTTGTGTAGTTTTCTCTTGTATCCAGAATATGGTTAGCAACCATGGGAAACTGGAAAATGCTATCGGTATGAATGCCTTTTATACAATTTCTAACTTCTATCTGGGGCAATGTCCTGACTAATTAACTTTCAGCTATTCAAAATCTCAGCCCTTATTTAACAATACTGCTAAAAGTTATAGTTTAAAGATGTTTGTCTTTGTTGACAGTACTGCCTTAAGGTATTCTCATTTGCCTTTTTAACATTGAGTGGTCTTGCCCCTATCCATCCCACCCAAGTATTTTCCCTGTCCCAGCTTACAACTTAGTCTCACAAATGGCTGTGTTGCTGCATCTCCAGTGGTGACACTGTGATGGGAATAAAGGATTAACCATTAGGCTAGCATGATGCTGAATAAAGAGTATATGGAACCACAATTTAAATTCTCCAAATAGTTAGTGAAGACAAGGAGGAAGCTCTGAATGTCTCCAGAGTGAGTGTCTCCATTTTAATTAGGAGTTAAAATATATCACTTAGGCAAATAGGATCTTTCTCTGGGTAATTTTCATAGAATCATAGAATCATTAGGGTTGGAAAAGACCTCCATGATCATCGGGTCCAACCATCATCCTACTACCAATGTCACCCACTATATCATGTCCCTAATTACCAAGTCCAAAAGTCCAACCTTTCCTTGACTCCATCATTTCCCTGGGCAACCCATTAAGACACTGGGTCTCATCCTTGACACTGTAAGTACCATGAAAGCTTAATTGAGCAGGACAGCTTTCCTAGGTGCTTTGAAAAAATGATGAATCCTTTTTTTTTTTTTTTTTTTTTTTTTTTTTTCTCCCTCTTCTTTGTTGTGTTACTAAAGTGTTATCCTCTGGGCACTCTTTCAAACTGTCTGAAAAGAACCACAGCTGAATGAAAGGAGATAGTGAGTAAAGCTGGAAAGTCTGAGCCAGGCTCCCATGTAGAAGGAAGTGAAGATGCCTCTGATTAGCATCCTGTATTGTGAACGTGGTAGAAAATCTCAGATTTTTGACTTGTTCCTTTCTGCGGTGTCAATGACCCGTGGTGGCCACATCTCCCAAAGAAGATGTGTTTACCCCTCCCCTACTCTACATCTTTTTTTCTCAAGACCTTCTGGTCAGAGCAGAACACTGACACCCAAGTCCATTATCCTTGAATTCATCATTTGTTAATGTTTGTGTCTTGCCCTTTCATTCAAATTGATTAAAGTTCCTCTCTTCATATCCAGCATTTCGGTATTTGGATGCCTCTTCTAGCACAAATTTACTGATGCGTTTTTATTTTTAACCTTCCTTGAAAAAATAATCCCACAAATAAAATATCTGTATGTGTTTTTCCTTAGCCTAGACAAGTTCCAGCTGGTAAAACACACAAAAATATGATGAAAGTTGAAATAACATTCAAATATTAGTTATTGTACTTGATACTTAGACACTCTTGTGAAAGAAAATCTATGAATACGCATACAGGGAGATAATTTACTATTTACTGTAACTTTTACAGTCACAGTTCCTTATATAGAAGCACTTTCATGCTTCCGCGTTTTGCAGTTTCTGGATGCTAATTAAACAAATGAGGTGAATAATGAAGCAAAACAAGCTGAATGTTCAAATAAGTTAACCCTCCCCCCTTTTTTTTTCCTCATTGAGAGATATATTAATTTTTGTATTACTCTTAAAATAAATAAATAAAAACTGTTACTTCAGGCATTAAAAATAGACATTGCAAAATGATGGAAAAAACACTGTAGCAGAAAATTATCTTTCCTTTTTTGAAAGGGCTGGATAAGGACTGGATAGAGTCTTTTCCCCTTCTGTGTAGCTTATTATTCACTTCCTACAGTCAGTGTGATGAAGGGAAAGTGAGTTATGTAAGGCTCCCAGTAATTAAGTTGCCTTGAACTGGTGAGCTAGTACATCAAAAGATAAAATGACCACAAACTATAATGCATTCTGCACCAAACTACTTTAATTATATTTATAATGCAGAGCAAGAATGTTGTTAAATTAAAACAAGGTTTGCTTGAATAAATTTAATCAGTGTGCACACAGTATGTTATTGCTCATTTCCAGAACTTTCATGTCTAACTCTGTAGCCATTTAGATTTTGTTGTTATTATTTTTTTTTCCTTTAAATCTCTACAGTCCAAAATAATTTCCAGCTTGCAGTTGCGTTTATGAAGAATGGCCACTAGAGTGCTGCAGGTATCCATTGAAACTGCAGTTGTGTACATTTACTATCAGTAAGTAAGTTTCAGATATACTTTTAATACATACCTATATAATTCATTTTTTTAAAAATAGACTTTTGTGTTAACTATATACTTGAAATATTTTAAGGTTGTTGTGTGTGTAAGAAAGCTCAGACTGGAGTTTTCTGTATGTATAGAAAGGAACGGGATGACTGTTTACACGGTAGTGTAGACTTGGATAATTGCTTAGAGGATGGATAGTTACATTGTATGACATTGCCTTTTAAAGGGCTAACAAGTAAACTGTTAAACATCTATTTTCTTGTTCATGCTGTCTAGATCATTATTGATATAACTATAACGTATATGCTTGTATAACTAATTAGTTATCCATCAGGTTTAATGTCTGCTCCCAAAAAAATAGCAACAACAGTTACAGATAAAACTTATTTCTGAAACTTGAGCACTAATGCAAGAATTATCATAAAGACCTTGCTCAAAGTTTTTGTCAGTTCCATCAAGCAGAGGAATTCCATCAAGGAGTCACATATTTTCTGTGCCAAAAGAGATGTATGCACACTGCCTGAGATAAGCTCTGAATCCAGTAAGAGCCACTAACCTGTGTTTTAGCACCATACCTGTTCGTCCCTGCCAGTGATTAGTCCCCTTTACAGCAGCAGTTGTAAGAGCAGTAGCCTGAATGGCAGAGATGGTAAAAGATCCTCTGTTAGAGCCTATTAAGCATTGAAGAGAAGCCAAGTGCCATCTCATATTTCTGTGTTTCCGAGGTTGACCTTGGCTCTGTCTAACCCAGCAAGACAAGTCCTAAGATGGAACAGTAGTTTTTTTTTGTTTGTTTTGTTTTGTTTTGTTTTAAGATACCCAGTCCTGAGGGTGTCTGGTTTAACTCAGTCTAAAAGAGCTATAAAAATATCACTTTAAAGCTACATGAAGACAAGGCCAAAATATGATTTGAAGGTTAGGAAAGGAAAGATTAAAGCTGGGAAGTATTGTCAGAAAAGAACTGATACTGGGATGAAGATGAAAACTGAGAACTTCCAGCCTGCTCTGAGGAGTCTGTCAGGACACAGCACTGGGAAGGGGGACACTGCTGTGATGCATAGATTAAGAAACAAAATAATGCTTAAAAAATTGGGCAAGATGACATAGCAAACCACTGTTACAAGAGAAAGCTTAAAGAATTGCTTGTAAGACCCTGAAAGGTGAGGAGGACTGTGGTCACTGTAACTATGACGACCAGCAAAATGGACAGAGGAAAAGAACAGCCAAAGGAAACCAAAACCAGAATGATTTGACACACACACATGCTCTTTCCTCAGGGGAAAAGGAGAGTGCAAAGAAAGAGAAAAAAGCATTTTGGTGATAAACAGAGAAGAGCAGTGTTTCTTTTGCTTTCCTCCTTTGACTGGTATTAATTTCCTTGCATTTTACACTCTGTCCTAAATTGGCAGTGTCAAACTCTGCTGTAAAGTTAATGAAGGATGTGGTTTTAAAGTGTTTGATGTTGAATATATCTTTTAAATGTCATTAGGTGCCAGGAATTTCTAATCATATTGCTAAGTCTTTTATCAACCTTACAATCTTCTTCTTCCACTTTTATGCTGATCCTCTATCGTAAACTCAAAGACTAGCTATGGAAATTTCTGAAAATCCACATATGTCAGTCTATCTCAAACACATGGATTAATAAGGATTTACCTAATCACCAGTGTGGAATTAATCCAAGGAAATGTGAGAACAGGTTGGCTCAGAAAGTATAACCAGTATGCCAAATTTTTTTTTCATTCAAGTGCATGCCAGCTTATTGACTGATGGCATTTATCATTCAAGTGACTGTGATGAGGGAGGGGAAAGTGAAATGGAAAAATTCTGTATCCTAAGGAGGGTGGATGGGAAATCCATGATTCTAATGTTGACATAGAAATGTCCATGTGAACACCTGTGAAGCCAGACATTTTGTCTGGGCATAACCACCTTAGTGAGTGAAGTTATTCTGAGGAAAAGAGCTCAAAAGGGCCCAGCACTTTGGTTGGCACACTGGCTCATGTTTTGTGCAGTGTGTCACACTGCACAAAACATGTCTGGTGTCAAATATTTCTATCTTAAATGTTCTAGGAAAATTTCTTAGCAGAAGGTACTGTCAGGCTATCACAGAAGGAAGGTACTTGATAGATTTAGGAAAAAAAGGTAGCCATTCAACCACAGCAGAATTTTTAATCTTTGATAACAAAGACTCCATTTCACAGAATTGTTATTCTGGGAGCTGGTAAAATCTGATCCTCAGTAATTCATGACAAATATTTTTCCATGATAAGATATGAGAAAAGCAAAATATATTGCTTTACTCAGCTACAACTTTAAGTGCCAATATGATCTGCAAGTTGACCAGTGTTCAGATCGTCATCATTTCTCATCAGTCACATTTTCCCCATGTTTGTGTTAAGCTTCTGCTCAAGATTGCTAAATGTCGTGTGTTTACCTTACCTGTGTTGTTAGAATTGGTGTTAACCTTGATCTTTACTCTACCTTTTTTATAGCTAATTGAGTCCATAGTGTGAAGAGGTAGTGAGATGGAAAACTAGGACCAGATGTGTAGAGGACTTCACATAAGATATGCTCATTATTTAAAACTTTATATTTTTTTTCTAAGTTTTCAAGCTTTCAGTTTTATGGCATTTTGACTTCCATGACAATAAGTGAATACCACATTTGATATTTTAATATGTTGTTTATATGGACAAGTTCTTCTCTATATGCTTTTAGGGCTCCATGTATATCCATCAGAATAACATATGCACTCAATCTGTTGCAATTCACAAAATAGAAGGAATTGTTTGTTCAGATTATTTTTTTTCCTTCTGTTCTAGAGCTAGCTGAAGGTCCAGGCAATATGCAACGCCCCCACTCCCCTACCCCTCACCCCCCCCCCAATTCCTAAAATGTCTCAAATTGTCTAATATTTCACACATAGCTGAATTTCACTCCAGGTGTGCTAGCAGAAGGAGCTCTAAGTAAACTGCATTGCTATGCCTAGGACAGTATTTTGTGGAGAGAGGCAAGGAACAAGAACCAAAGATCAGGAAAAGTGTATTGAGAATTTCTTGGTCATCTTCTGCAGCTAAGTGCAGACAGCCCTTTAGGATCACAGTTGTATTTTTTAGCACTCAAATTCAGTTGGAATCTATCTGTGGATAATTCTTAAATTTGGTTTTATTCCAAACATCTCACTGTATGCCAAGATTTTAATTGACATGTTTCTTCAGCAGGATATTGAATCATAGATGAGCATGGATGAAATACTGATTTTACTCTTTTCTCCCTACTTGTCTTTTTTATGTTCTTTTTTTTTTTTTTTTTTTTTTTTTTTTTTGGTTCTCTGTAGATCTCCTGGGTATGTAATATGGGGATTATTACTACTAAATAAATAAATAAATAAATAATCTCTTTAGATTTCCCACTGTATGCAGACAAATCTTAAACAAATCTGAAAGGTTAGACATTAAGCAAAATCTCTAGGAATTCCCAAGTCTCCCTGATTTGCCAAAAGTCCAAGTCTTTTTCATATCTGTTTAGAATAGTAATTCAAAGACTATTGTGACTCCTTTGACTATTGTTACTCTTTTGACTATATCACCTCTTACTATGTAATGCTTCACTCATTCTTTTTGCTTTATAATGTAAAACATAATAGGATTTTTCATTTTCAGGATCTTCTATGATCTTTGTTGTCCTATCTATCATTTGTTATCTATCATTTATTATCATTTGTTTTCTATCTATCTATCTATCTATCTATTTATCTATCTATCTATCATATCTATCTATCTATCATTTCAAATTCACCATAGAAATGTCCTGTCCCTGAGTCTCTCAGCCATGTCATTTTTCAAATATTTTTTCTTCCAAAATATCTTCCTTCCTCCTCCCCCATTGTTTTAAAAGAACTCCTTGATAATGTCTACAAGAAAACTTTGCTGCTCTTTAAAAGTCCCTTAAGCTTCTCTTTTTGGCATAATGCCTGCAGGATTTTCACAATTCTAGGTACCACTACTACTGTTTAAAATTCTGAAGTTGCTTATTTTCCTGGTATTTCCATTTTTTGTCTGTTTCTGTAAACATTTTCTTATGTTCAAATTCATAATTTCTGATCTTTTGGTCAAGAATCATGTATTTGTTTGGTGTTTGCACAGGACTCAGAAGGATGCAGTCATGGATAAAAAGCTGGTCTGTCACTAGTGAAAAAAACTACCACCACCAAACAAACAAATGCAACCAAAAGCAAGGTTAAAAAGAGTATATGTGAAGAAAGTTCTGGTTCTGTTCTCTGGCAAAGTAATTTTCTGAGACCCTAAATGCACAATAAACTGACAAGGAAATGCAAACTTATTTTCACCTTGGAAAATGTGTCATTATGCCCCAAGTTTATGCACTTCAGCTTGTAGAAATGCACAGCTGTTAAGAATTCATTCCAGAATGCCCAATTAAATAACTACTACAGCAAAATAAAATCTCCAAGATAATTATATTTTTTAAATAGTTGTATTAACAGATATCAGAGTTGTATGGTCTGGAAATTACACCAGAGGTCTGACAGTTCATTATTACAATAACATCAAGTTTTACAGGCAGTTTTAGAAGCTCTGGAGAAAACAAGAGCCCTATAGTGCAGTCAATTAAATCTATTTGTGATACGGATCAGAGAAGCCCCTTTGGGTTTGTTGACAACTGCATAGCATGGGAAGGCTCTCAGTTTTCACTAGGATTTGCTAGATCAGAACACATTATATTTCCAAGAAGAATATGAAATATAAAGAAGAATATAAAATGAGGTATTGTGAGAAACAAAGTTGTGTTTTTGCAGTAGAATATATTTTTGCAGTGGAAAATTCCACTAACCTTGCATATTCAAAAGTGATTGTGCACGCGTAACAGTTGGGAGTATGTTAAGAAGATAAATGAAGGTCCCACTGTCCCAAAATAAGGAGGATAGCTAACAAAATCAAGTAGAAGCAGTACAAAATCAGTAAAAACAGAAAATAATAATAATAATAATCACGAGCTCCTCTAGTTGGGAGAGAAGAAGGGGGGAAAAAAAAGGAAAAGGAGAAAAGGAGAAATTAAAGGTTGGTCAAATAAGATTGTATATATATGGATTGTACATATATGTATTGTATATATATATATATATATATACATATATATATATGTTATATATATGTGTATATATATATATGTATATATATATATATATGTATATATATGTATATATATATAACAAGCATTGAGTAGTTTGTGAACCTGTAGTACTCAGCCAAAAAGGAAACAGGGGAAGAATTAAGTGTCAGGTAATAAGGAATATAAGGTTATGGTATACTTTTGCTATGTATTACTGTTTGCAGGATGTCTGCCATTGCAATAGCAAATAAAAATGCTACTTCACTGAGATCTTCACCTGAGCCTGTGTTAATGGCTGCAGATTGTTTCTCACAGGTATATATTATTCTGTTGCACAGATGCCCACATCTAGTAGGAAAGAGCAACTTTATAAGATAAAGAATAGACATAAGATAATAACACATCAAATCATTAATCAGGATGTACTGAACAGGGACAGACAACAAAGAAAAGTCTAAATGGGAAGTCAACTAGAAGAATTCATTAACCATTGCATATTTGCAGATGTTTATATAAATGATGAAAAAAGGTCAGCTCATAAAAATATTTTGTTCAATAAGGATAAAAAAGGATTAAATTATAATTGCATCACAGCTGAAAAGAAGAATCATATTTCTATAAAAAAGTAACATTTTTGAATGTGAAAATTATTTTACAATTACTGTAAAGTTCTTGCAACAAAAACTGTGAAAATTAGACATTATATTGTTCTATACTGTGTAATATTTTAAAAAGAATTCACTTTTGGTCTCATGACATTAATAACAGAGCCATTTTTTTAGTGAAGGGTTGTTTAATGTTGTAAACACTTTCTTCATATATAAAAGCCCACAGAATTCCAGGTAAATCTTGTGGTTACATTTATTTTCAGGACCAGACTAAAATACAGTTGTTTAAAACCATAAATGCACATGATAAAATTTAAACCTAATTAATCTAAGCCATAAACTTTGTTTTAAGGTGGTAGTAATTAACACAGAAATACATTTGAAGCCACCGTCTTATTCTAGGCCTAATTTTAGCTGCTTGTACTCTTAAAACTTCATTAAAATCCTTCTTGCTAATTCCTCGTAGTATTTTAGAGTTGTATTTTCCTATGAAGCCTGGAAAAACAATGGAGAAATTAATTTCAAAGTCACAACGTCAAGATTAAATAAATAATATTTTTGAAAACACAAATGTAACCTAGCCAATTAAATATTTGCTCTCAATCATCAATTTCATATTTAGGATTCATGGTGATGAGACTATATGAGAGTCTCTTGACTGAATACAACTTTATCTTGGTCTTTTTGGAGGTCCTCTTGTCTTTCATGTGTGAAAAATTGACATGAAAAAGGAAGGACTGCAGCAGGGTACATATACAAACCTGTGCTGGCCTTAATCTAGTGATCTTGTGTACTGATAGGTTCTGGCTCTGACATCGCACAGGCAAGACCCACCAGACCTACATCTAGAGCCAGTAGTCCTACAGCCCCCCATATGCCAGATCTGAGAGAGAGGTAATGTGCATTGCTCTTTTCTTCTCCAGTGTGTTTCTGGGCTTCATTTTCACAGAAACCAAATTAAAATATGTTTGGATGCAAGCTGAGCTGGCAAACAATACAGGGTTGTTCTGAGGACTGGAAAAGCACACCAACCTTACACCAGATTTAATTATTCTATTATTTCATGCCATCATGCATCAGCATAATGGAGGAGAAAATTCAGTCTTCAAGTCACTAAATCAGAATGAAAAACTTTTACTTCAAAAATCATTGCAATAGACCTTGAGTACATGATATATGCATAGTTATTTTCCACAATAAAGATAACTGTTATAAAAAGTTGAGAACCTGTTTAAATTTAACGCCCAGTCTGGACAAAAATTCATGGAAAAGACAAGAGCTAAGGCCTTGTTCATCAAAGCATTTAATCTCACATTTAACATTTAATCTTAACCTCATGCATAAATGCTTTGTGGTTCTGGGACCCCAATGGGAAAAAATGAATAACAAATAAATAGCTGCAATACTTTCCTTTGCTTTGGAGATATGTTAAGCATTCCTTTATTCTGGAGTAGAACATTTTTGATAAAATCTATCAGACTAAGAAAACAGAAACAATAGGATTCAAGTACTACATGTAGAAGCGACTGCATTGCATCATTTATTTCAAGGTAACAACTGAGTCACCCTCACAGACAAGCTGACTGTTCACAAAGAAATCCTCTGTCTTCTTTTTATTCTGGACATCTGAGGACTTCTCTAGTGCCATCAGACAATTCCTTTTCATCAGCTCGATGGGAGATGTGACTCTCCTCCCACAAGCAGTGCTTCCATCAGAGTCAGGAAAGTAGCCTGGTGCCACTGCTGCCAGCTCGGTGGGTCTCGCTAGAGGGATGCTGTGTGAACAAAGAAGGGCAGACAGGTGCCTGAAGGGACAGCAGCCACAGATGACAGCAAGGCATCTCAAAGCCTCTAAACTATGGTGTGGAGCATACTCCAGAGAAGATGAGAAGGAGGTCTGTGTGTTGTGCCTGAGCCCACAACAGAGCAGGCATGATTACAGCTCTGTCTCATAATTCCATTGCCACACACTTCACTAATGTGCTAATGCAGTGAAGGGTGGCCAAATATGCTCAGAGACAATACCAGTGAGGAGATAAAAACAAGTCTAAATTAGCTGCCAGCCCCAGAGAAATTGTTCTCTTGTGTATATTATCTGGAAATTATTTAGATGCTTGAAAGGCCACTACTGGCTTGGGAATAATTAATTAAGTTAATTTCATGGTGTTGCCTTTCTGAATTTTTGTCAAAATAAATGTTGATTTATAAAGTTTTAAATGCCTACAAATTCCTATTCTGTTTCATATCTTAAACTTTATAGTTATCTCAGTTCAGAACTTACCTACTAAACACCTTCATTATAGACAATAACAAGATGTAAGATTTTTTTTCATGAAATGCATGTACCTATGCCTCTTGCAGCCTTACTGCAATTCAGTTTCCCTTCAGTGTGTTACAAGAACCTGAGCCTTTAGTTGGTCACTTGAATGTACAGTAGTTCTGCTGATGTTCCTCAAATAAATAAAATTAAATATTTATCCAAATCTTTCAAAGTTTATAAGCCTAATACATTTTAAAAATAATAATAATAATAAATCAATATAGCAGAAGTAAGAAGAAAGGGAGGAAAAAGAGGCTTTAGTCTAAAAAGGAAGAGGTAAAATACCATATAATTCACTATGAAACCAAGGTCTGTTTTACAGACTTATACAGACTATATACTGCAACACATTGCAACCTCATTCTGACAGGCAATCTTGACAAATGCAGAAATTTACAGAATACAGAAAATTTCAAAAAAGCAGTTCTTGTCCCTAACAGTGCAAGCAGAGGAGATAAATGAAAAGGGAAAGATTATTATCAACTTCATCTAAAAGTCAAAGGACAAAGGCACAGCCAGTACTTGTAACTTGTCTGGGAGCAGGAAGGACCTGTTTTTACAGAACACTGATACTGATTTCCAGTCATGACATAACTATTCACCCTTTTGGTTTGTTCCTGGTGACCTCAAATCTAGCCAT
Organism: Heteronetta atricapilla; assembly: GCA_011075105.1. NCBI lineage: Eukaryota > Metazoa > Chordata > Aves > Anseriformes > Anatidae > Heteronetta > Heteronetta atricapilla. Next base: position 91,867,666 of record CM021733.1, read on the forward strand.
ATGTTCTGACCTTTAGAACTCACTATGTGAAAGAAACAGTTCACCCACAAAATGAAACCCACCTAAATATTGCAGTAGTGGTAGGTGATTGTCTGTCTGCTAGTTCTGTTGGTTACTACTTCAAATCGCAGCAGCTTTTAACTGGTTATTTGCTGGAAAGAAAGCAACAAGTCGAGATGGGGCTTCAGAGGTGATCTGAGCAGAAAAGGGTATTGGGGAAATTGTTGATGTGTATCACGTTTTCTTATGTGTAGGAAGACTCTTAGAATGAATGACAATGAATCACAAGATTTTGTAGCCTTGACCAGAGTAACAGAGCATCTGCCATTAGCAAAACACATTGATTTCCTCAGAAAAAGAGAGGCAGAAAAGAGTAAGATTCCTTACAGATGTGTCAAACTCAAAATGTTATCCCACTGACCTGCTGACTTTGGGCAGTCTTTTCTTTCAAGTTGTTCTAAGGTATGGTGTGAGGTAGCACACATTTGTTCCATTTTTCAGAACTGAACTTAAGGAAGCAGACATTAGTTTGAAAATATGTGCCACAATACTCCTGAAATAGACTGGTTTTGCTAATAATATTTGACAGAATGTAAGGAGTTATAAATTAAGAAGGAAAGCAAAATTTTTACTTGCTAATAATTTTTAGAAGTTGTGAGTGTCCTCATCATTACACTGTGTGCAGCTCTAAAAAAATGTTTTAAATTAATAGGGATAACATTTTCATTCCAGAGGAAAATTCCCTAATAATTTGCACCACTTATTTTGTTGTCTTAGATACGCAAATGTTTTCTGAAACTTTCTCAGTTATAAATAACTAAATATTAGATCTTTTGTTCAACAGATTTACATTACTTATGTTACTTGTTACTTTTACTCACACATACTACCTCTGGTAATAATTCTTATTAAGTATTCCCATATAAGAATATAGAGGTAACTTGCTGTCATCATGTGTCAGGTTTTTGCTACAGTGATTTTATTCTTTTTTTCTTTTTAGGTTCTCAGAAGTTCCATGAGGTTTCCACTGAATTGTGAGCACTGACGTTCCATATTGTCTGGATTCCAAGGTTTTAAATAGTAACTTATAATCCTAGTTCCTTCAGCTAAAAGGACCATAAAATGAATCACTGAATGTTGTTCAAAGAGCTGAACCCAGAAGTCTACTGTGTTTTTCAAGAAGCATACTGAGGTATGAAATCAATTTTTCACAAAATAAAACTGATTAAAAAATGAAGAAATAACACTTTCTTACAATTTATTCCATAGTACTATTAATGCTGGTTTGTTACAATTTTAGGACTGACCCTCTTTGTGTTTCCAAGGTTTTGAATGCAAAAAAGAAACAGGGTTCTATGACAGGGCTAAAGTTAGTAAAGTTAGTAGTATTGACTGTAAAAGCTGATGTTATGTCCCCAGAAAAAACTTTTCTGTAAGGGTGAATTTAGTTATTGGCTTTCTGATAGCTATAACTGTGGTACCATTTTGACATGACATTGCACCATCTTTACAATTTTAACATTACAATTTAGAGTTTTAAAGTACTGCTCTCATAGCATCAGCTGCCAGGAAACCTGCCTCTGGAAATGTCTCTGAGAAGAGGCACAGAAATGGGGATACTGATCATAAGTTATGTTTGTCTGATGCCTAGACTGTGAATATAGTAGACTACAAGGATGTCTTAAGGCTATTTTAACTCCCTCATTCATTCCTGTACAAGGATGACAGATTTGAGAAACCTATGTCATGGACATAGACTGTGATAATATGGGAAAATTCAAAATTGTAAGAGTTTTTCACCAGTAGTATCAACTTTCAAGTAATGAAGGTTTCTGAAATAAGCAGCTTTATTTTCTGAAATGCTCACTCAGTCTGTTGGCTTCAGTGGTGGCTATGAGCAACCATTATCTTTGATGACCCCTTGTCTTGACAATTAGCTTTGACAATGTTAATTTAGATTGAACGATAGGTATAATATCTACAGAAACCACCTTAACTATTCAAAAATAAGCTACCAATTTCAGGAGCTGCTATAGCCATTTTGTCGTTGTTGTAGTGATGATTACTTTTTTTGTTGTTTGTTTGTTGTTCTGTTGTTTGTTTTGTTTTGAGAACCACAAAGTTTTGTCTTTCTATAGTACTTTCCTCAGACTTTTGATGAAAAACTAAAGGTTTAATGAAGACTTCTATACCTGTGAATAGTAATAGTCTCTAGAGAATCTACAAGGTGCACAGCAGGTATTGTGATTTAACCCAACAGGCATCTGAGCACCACATAGCTGTTTGCTCATTCCCCCTTCCCAAGTGGGATGGGATAAAGACAGTTTAATAGAACAGAAAAAGAAGGGCAAACATAATAAAAGCACAAAGCAAGTGATGTACAACACGATTGCTCACCACTTGCTGATCGATTTCTATCCCATCCCCAAGCAGCGACCCTCCCACTTTATTTTTCCGCATGATGTCACATGGTATGGGACATCACTTTGGTCAGCCTGGGTCACCTGTCCTGGCTGTGTCTCCTCCCAGCTCCTGGTGCATCCCCAAGCCTCCTCGATGGCAGGGCAACACAAGAAGTTGAAAAGTCCTTTGCTCTGTGTGAACACTGCTCCAAAACAACTAAAACACCAGTGTGTTATCAGCATTATTCCCATCCTAAATCTAAAACAGAGCACCACACCAGCTACTAGGAAGAAAAATAACCCTATCCCGGTCAAAACCAGGATGTTGAAACTATTATTTGTTATAAAGAAAAAAAAAAAAAAAGTTTTCTGTAATACTGCTTTCTACAAAGGAAATTTTTGTTTGCTTGGTTGGTTGGTTTAAATGCTTATTAGTAATTTAGTGTTATACAAACTGTTAAGCAAAGCTTAATCCAGTGATATTCATGATCTGGGGTTTTCTCCTTCCCATCCTCTTTGAGCCAGTCAGTGCAAAGCAAGATACAGGGATTCTTCACATCCTAGTCTAATATATATGGTTACTGTGGTGCTCGCAGTAGCTGGGCTCACGGAGTATCTCCTGTGAATACAGACAGATGGACAACACTGACCACCAAAACAGATAGTCCAGCATGGCTGCTGAGATTGGATCATGCACATGGATGCATGCAGACACAGAGAATGAGTACACTCACACAGGAAAATAATTAGGAATAGAGGTTTAAAAGATAGGGCGATGGTGATCAGGTGCAAATAGTGATTGGCCAGGCAAGCTATGAGTCTTTTTTATCCCCTGTCTTGCATTTTTTTCAGGCTTGTTCCTTCCTTTTCTGGTTTGATCCCTCCCTTTCCCTGCCTTTGGCCCTTCCTTAAACATCCCAGGATATGCTTTGAACACCCCCATAATCCCTACAGCCATAAGTTCTATGCAGACCCACAACTTGATGGATCTTATAAGAATGGATCTTATAAGAAATTCATTTTTTCTCATCACATGCACTGTGTTGTCTGCTTTCTTGCTAGCTACAAGGTTCTGGCTGATCCCCTCTGCATGACTGGTTCCTTCAGTGTCCCCTGAATTAATGACCTTAGCATAGATGGTAGCTCTTAGCATTGCTACCATCTCAGTTATGTATTGCTCCTTAGGGTCTGTGTCATTCTTTTCGTGTTTCACTTTTCCTGTGTCTTGTCCTTTTCCTTACATACAAGCCAGGTATGTTTATATCCCATGTATCCAACCAATAAATAAATAAATAAATAGAAAGATTTCAAACCATTCAGGTTTGGTTCACAATGTTGGAAGTCTGCTTGTACTACACACTTTGACTGAATTTTTCAACTATTTTTTTTCCCTCGTGTCAAATTGCTAACAAAAAAATAGAAAGAATGGCTAGGGGTGGCTTTTCTGAAAATATATATCTTTGTGATTTTGGTAAAAGCCCTGTAGCCAGAAGTCTGGCAAAGGAGATTATTTTGTAGAAAACTTTAAAAAAGACTGCCATTAAAACACTGATCAGCAAGGAGAAGTCATCATGTTATCTGTTGCTCAATGCAAAGAAAAATAATTACAGTGTTGTAGGTTTTTGGTTTTGTTTTATGATTCTTTGGCTCATTTCTATTCCATAGCTACAATGGAAGGATTGAAGGATTCATTGAAACCATAGGAAAGTAGTAGAGTGAAAAAAAGCCTCATCAGGGGGAATAAATAGCTGTCCACTTCCTCAGGCACTTAGGGAAGACTTGTCCATTATTGTAGATAGTGGAACAATTTATCCATATGGCACAGGTTTTGGAGATACCAACAGTGATCCGGGGAACCGGGAAGAGTTGAATTCTGTTGAAATGATGCTCTAACCTAGGCTACAAAACTGTATTAAGAAAAAAGTATATTAACTTAGGTGAAACATCTTCAACATGTGCTAACACACACTAAGTGAGAGCAGGTATCCTCACTGAACAATGTCTTATGTTGTGCAGATGCAACCAAAGTGAATTTCTTGTCAAATGAAAATTACAGCAGGAAAAAAAAAAAAAAGCAGGTTTCCTATGCACTGAACTGATAGCCTAATTTCTGTACTGTATTTCCTTTTCCTCACAGAGCAAGAAGTAGGGAATATGTGTAAAAGTGGAATATATCTTTCAGCATATAGCCATTTCTTGCTTTCATTTCAGTTAGATCTCTTTTTGACATGTGAACCTTAAACTACATTTCTAGAAGAAATTTCACTTACACTTCCTCATCTTACCTGGGCTACTCCATGTACCATTACCTTCTACGTAATCACGACTGTTCTCTCCTGAAATGTATGGTTGACAGTACCTACCGTTTCTTTCCAGCACACAGGAATAAAAATATGTAGTCTAACAGAATAGTCATTGAGCATACAAACTTTGCTAACCCTGAAAAATACATAAGACAAAGTTTCTCTCTTTGGTACATTCAAGCTTGTATATCTTGTTTGTGATTCAAACCTCTGAATCCCTGGTGCAATACACTGAACTTGTTTACAGTACTTTCTGTATGATGTTAGCTAATTGGTATTATCAGCAGGGCATGTAACAATTATTTATGGTTTCTGTCTGTTGACTTCAATAAAACAGAAGTTGTTCAGGCTGAGGTTTTACTCTTCGGTTGTCAAAACATAACATAATATTATTAAAAGAGTTAAGGTTAATTATGCATCCTTTTGAACTAAGTATTTACAGCAGTCAGATTTTAGCTTCCAGATACAGTCCAAGAGAGTACTATCAAACTAATATTTTTTCTTGTAAAACTCTAAAGATCCATTAGTTTTGATTTTTGAATAAGTAGCACCAGCCTAAGAAATTACTGAGACCAAAGACAGGAAAAATAAAAGAAGACTGTGGACTTTTTAAAAATTATTTATTTATTTTTCCTATTTTTTTCCACTTTTTGAAAAGTGTTTTGAAATTCTTAGGAAAAAAAATATAATTATGGATGGATTCTCATATGAAGAATGGATTCAGAAGCCTCCCAGCTTGAAACAAAGAGATGGGAACTCTTTTTGCTTTTCTGGCAAAACAATTTGGAGGACACTACAATCAGCTGTAAATATCAGAGTACCGGAAAAATGTCCACAAATTATAGAGAATTCAAATAAAAAGAACATAAAGAAAAAATCTATCTTTTAATGAGACAACATTAAAAAGAAAAAAAAATGATAAACTAAAGCAGCAGTTCTTTCTTTCCTTTCTTTTCTGGTTAATGACTGTCAAGGTCAGCAACTAAGATTATTTTAGAAGAAAAACTAATTGGTAATCTGCAAATTATAGGTGTAAAATAGCATTTTGTAGGATGAATAATTAGAATATCATGGCATTTGAGAAAAATAAGGTGTTTGAAAAAAATATAAAACTGTCAGTGTAAATTTATGCACAATACAATCATTTTACTGTTTATTGTCTTAAATTTTTAAATATTTTCCCCCTATTCTACTGCTTTACCTAAATAAGTCTTACACAAGTCTACTGCTTTGTTTACCAAAGGTTTTTTTTTTTCT
>CM021733.1:91881353-91907425 GCA_011075105.1 Heteronetta atricapilla
TAATTTATATTTCCCCTTAAATTTTTTTTTTGTAAATTATTAAAAATTTAAAAAAAAAAAAAAAAAACCATTTGGTTTTAAAAAAAAAAAAAAAAAAAAAAAAAAAAAGTAATAAAAAGTTCTGCTTAAAGTTCTACTTGCTTTATAAAAAAAAAATAAAGAAAAAAATAATAAAGAAAAGTCCTAATGTCCCATTCTCTATCTAAACCATGACAGATGATTTACATCTAATTCATGCAGGAGAATGTCCAGCTTTATAAATATTTAAATCAAAGTAATAATTGGAAGAAATGCAGTAGATACGTTTCATCTTCTTAATGGACAATGCTTCTCTTTTATACTAGATCATAGTGTCTCAATAGACAAAAAAAAGCAGACATAATGTCTTCAGAATCTATGAAATAGAACTTCTTCCATGTACTGTGCATATCAAATTTCTAATTTTGCATACTCCCTTTAAAAATGTGATTTGCAATATTTCTGACTAGCATTGTGGAAATGGATATTTTGAATCTATCAATGTTTTGATTACAAATTATTCTGAATATATCTAAGCAAAGTGAAGTCAAATATTATGGAAACAGACCACAGGATCTTTTCAGGGCTAGAATGAGGTCTTTGGATGTTGCCAGTCCTCTGAAGATTAGATCTTTTCTTCTCATTTCCAACCCAAATGTATTTATGTATTATTATTATTATTATTATTATTATTATTATTATTATTGAGTTACTGTTGCCTAGTTCCTAGACTACTGTTGTATTTTAGTTTTAATGGATTATTTTTTACTTTAATGTTTATACATGTATTTTATTTATTAGGAGTGATCAGCTTACTAAGCTCTTTCTGTTGTCATGTTAAATAGAACAAGTCAAGCTTTTTGGTAATTTTTCTTCAGGTGGTTTCACTATTTCACTAATCCTTCCTTTTTTGAGTTTAACTTTCTTAAACTACACAGGAAGGATAAAATTGCAGTGAAGCAGGACATTTCTTGAAACAATGTTATTTTAAGGTTTTAACATTTTTGTTTGATTGCTCCAACCTCTTCATATTTAAACAAATATGATGATTAATGCCATATAATAGTGTTTCTGTATACTTCTACACTGCTCTTCAGCATGACTGATTTGAATTTCACCTTCATTACATTTAATGGAATTGCTGCTGTTTAGCTCTGCTGTCTTTTCTAAAGTGTCGTACAACTCCATGCAGGGAAACATGAATGTTTTCCTTGGTGGGAAAAAAAAAAAAAAAAAAAAAAAGGAAAAAAAAGAAGAGAGAGAGACAGAGAGAGACAGAGAGAGACGGAGAGAGAGACAGAGACAGAGAGAGAGGGAATTTCATGTACTTCTTGAGAGTTTCATTCCTCCCAAATCACAGCAAAGTAATGGACCTTGTGAGGTTTAGTTTAGTTTAGTTTGCCCTCCTATAAAACAGGAGTAACTGTACCTAATTAATTCTGATAGATGTTTTTCTAACCTTCTTTTAAAGATCTTCAGTAAGATTGCCAAAACATTCCTGGGTGTTCTCTTTCATCGCTTTCATTTTTCCATTAGAGAAAGTTTGCTTGCTCCTGTGGTGAGTTAGCCTTGGTTAACAGCCAAATGCCTACCAAGCTGCTCACTTACTCTCCCTCCTCAGCATGGTGGAGGGAGAAAATAAGATGAAAATAGCTTGTGGGTGAGATTAAGACAGAGTGATGGTTTACCAAATACTGTTGGAGAAAAACCGACTTGATGAAAACTAAAATAAATTTGTGTAGTGAAAAACAAAAGGACAAACACTAAAACAATAAATTTCCTCACTCCATTCCCATGCTCAACTTCATTCCTTCACTCCAGACTCCTATAAACCAAACAGGGCGATGAGGGCTTATGGAGGTTTATGGTACTTAATGGTTTAACTCTGCCACTTCTTCCTCCTTAAACTTTGCCCTGCCCCAGCATGGGTTCTCCACTGATGACAGACAGCTCTTTCAGGAATATCCATCTGCTGCAGTTTGGATTATTCCCCAGACTTCAGGGAAATCTCTGCCCTGGCACCTGGCACCATCCTTCCTTCTTCACTGACCCTGGTGTCTGCAGGGCCATTTCCCACTCATTTTTGCCCCCTCCTCCTTTGTCTGTCTGGCATTTTCTTCCCTTTCTTTGATACAATTCCCACAGACACTGCCATCTTGGCTTCTGGGCCCAGCTGTACCCTGCAATGAGGCCATTGGAGCCAGCTGGAACCGGCTGGGGCTGTCACCGGGAAGCCCCAGACTCTCCTCACAGAGGCTGCCCTGCAGCCCTTTGCTACCAGCTACTGGACACCTGCATTCCATACAGTTCCTTTTGATTTACAACTTCAAATTAAAATATTTTACAATAAAATTTTGAGTTCATTATTTATGGTACTGCTCTCTGCAGACAGGGTTACCAAATTATTCCCTCCCTCTGTCTTTTGTTTTCCTTAAAAAAAAAAAAAAAATTGGTTTCTCCAGAAATCATGTTTTATAAATCACAGTACTCTCTAGTGTTCCTTCAAATAATACATGTCTTTCTCAAAGTGCAGCACACTTCGGTGTAAACTGAGCAAGAAAACTTTCACTGATGACAGCAAAGACATTTTTCACTGCCCACTCTCCTTACCTCCTGTTCAACTCTTCTGGGAAAGCATGACATCAGCTTCAGCTTGGTGTGCCATATGACTCCCAGAACTGCTCCTAAGAAAGCAAAATTGTATCCTCGGCTTTCATCTGTCCAATTGAGTACTCCTATATAATTAAGATACCTGGCTGAATCTCATACTTGGTATTTCAAAAAGGGAACAAAGCACAGTGGATGATGTGTGACTATGCTCTCAAACTTCAGAATTAACTTCCATAGTTCTGGTCATAAAAAGTAGCTAAATTCTCACATGATTTTATTGCAGTAATATCTCTTTTTAAAATCACAACATTTTTTGAGCATGTTTACATTTTCTGAATTTGAATAGGCATTGTGAAACAACTCAGTTTTGGTATTAATGTGAAAGAATGTTTTTCTGAAGAAAAGTAGATATTTAGAAGTAAACAACTCAATGATTTAAGATAATAACAAAATAAATATGTGCAATGTTTTGAATGAAATAACGGTGATAGAAAAACTAGCAGCATGTTGAAACTATTTGTCAAAAACATGTATAACATTACCAAATTCAATAAAGCAATCTGCTTGATTAACCCCAGAAAGGAAAACATCCTAATATGTATACCTTTACTGACTGAGGAAAAGCTTTCCATTTATCTTGTGTTGCCTAGACAGACTGTCACCATGTTCTCATCCGTCTTGGTTACTCAAAGGATACAACAGAACTATTGATTTGTATTCATTCTTATACAAATTGTGAAGAGATTTCAGCCTTGACAGACAATTCTATTGCATTCCTTTCCATACTATGTGCTAAGAGAGTTAAAATTGTTTATCAGACAACTGCAGTATATTTCATTATGTCTGTTAACTATGCATTCAAATAAGAAAATACTGAGTTAAGGTATACAAGATCCTTATGTAATTAGTCCATTTCATACACATTTGTGATTAGTGTTCACCACACTTCATTTGAAAACAGCATGCATGGAGAATTTTTTCACTATTATATATGTCATTCCTAATTTAGCTCAACTGGCTAATTGAGATTTTTCACACTACCTTAAGTTAATGAAAACAACTTAGTTATCTCTAAAGCACAGGTTTAAGAAACCTGGAAAACAGAAGAGGCAGGCTGTGTGTATGACTACTTATTTTTTCCATTAATCTTTAAAAATACCTTTTTATTAGAAAAATAGATCTGTATTTTTCCTGTAGTTTGTAGTGCAAGAGCATATCCATAACAGATTAAATGAACAATTTACAATTTCTAACGTTAAGCAGACCACAAGGTGAGCCACTATTGTGTAAATTCAAGAAGTGATGACCTTGTCTATACAGGTATATATTTCCTTGAAATAAAAACATAACTGAATCTAATTCATGCTGATTATCACTACCCTTCTTTTCTTGTCTTAAAACAAAGAAGAGGTATGTTTTCAGACACAGCTTAACAGCATTTTAACTACACTGTGGTTTCAAAGACAGAGCCTACATCTGCCACAAAAAGACAGAGAAAGCATTAAATGCAGTGCTTGAACATAACTCAAATTGTTGCCTAATTTTAACTTATTTAAAAATAAGAAATATGAAATGTTTGATGAGCTATATTTCTAGGAAGGAAATAAAAGAATTTATTGGAATTTATAGGAAGGAAATATCTGAGACTGAGGGAGATTAATATGTTGTGTAGCCTGTAGAGCTACTTCTCCAACAGTAAATCAAATGAGCTTAGGCCATTCTATGGTACCGAGGCCAGCTGGCATTGATCAGCCTGTGCTTACACTACTGAACGTTTACACTCCCACTGCTGGGCTTGTGCTAGCCAGCAGTTAGGACTTGCCTCTGACCTGTGCTGACCACTGATCCATGCCTGATTAGGAGAGGGCTTGCTGCTCTGCCCCAAACACTTCACACAGTCCAGCAATGCAGACAACCACCTTGCAGTATGGCACACACTTCCAAAATGTTTACCTTGCCATAAAAAGGTTGTGATACTAACATTTTTGAACAGACTGAGAAGATATTCAGGGTATGTAAGCAGTGACTCAGGACATTTATACTGATCAGAAGCAATCAGTCTCTGCCAAGTCAAACAAATGGGAGTGCTTTCACTGCTCTTAAAGATCAATATGTATTTCATTTCTGAAAACTGTTGGCCTAAATCTCAGCAAAACTAACCTATGAGGCATGTGTAATCCAAACAGGAATCCTTAAGAATTTTGACTAACATATTCTGTAGAGGTGACTAGCTTCTTCTGTAGCCACCACCAGATTTGACTCACCCTGTCCAGCCTCTGGGGCTCCCCCACCTGCCCCTGTCCCAGGACTCCATGTCAGCCCCAGGGCCACAGCAAGGCCACAAAAGGGTCAGTCTCCAGCTCCCCACATCCCTGCCCAGCCTGGCCCACTTGTGGGCCCATGTCCTTGCTGAGCCTCATTCTGTCCCCATTCCTGGTCCTGTGTCCAGTGCCTGGTGGTGGGGCTGCCCTGATGCCCCCGGCTGTCCTGCATCTGTCTGGGAAGGTAGGACTGGGACAGGCCCTGGTGTCAGGCCCTTTCCTGATAACACCAGGGAGCCCCAGCTGCTCCTGGCCTCCAGCTTGGTGAGCCACCAGCCCCTGCTGCTCCATGACATACAATATTTGCAGCAGAAACACATCATATTTTATGGCATTTCTGACCATTCCAAAATATGAGATCCACTTCCAGAATCCATTACCCCATCTGGAAGACACAGGATCTGAAAGTACATGAAGGGAACAGTTCATTTCATACATGCAGAAAACAATATTTATAATGACAAAGAAATAAAAACTATTCCGACATAGGATGATGAATTGGTGAAGTGGGGAAGTTTTCCTTAAACAACCTGAGCAAACAAGATGTGTGTGTATGAATATACATATAAATATATGTGCACACACTGTATGTATATATACTCAGTAAGCTGTTCATCTACCACAGCATAATTGTTGACTTGTAACACTGGTGGACTTTTAAAGAAAAAGTGCATTTGTTAAACAAGAATTAAAAGAAGACTAGTTGTAATCCATTATATTCAATATAAACCACAGTTGTAACAAATAAGGACAATGATATGTAAGAATGTATGTTTCAACTTGAGGTTTATAATGATATTTTCTAAAAAGAAAAATAAAATATGTGTATAAAAATGGACCTATCTGGTCTATTCATCGCAGACTGCAATCCTCTGAGGCTTTTAGTGCCCTCAGTATCATCACAGACAGTAAGAACTGTGCTAGTTTACTGTTTTGTGAGGGATTCTCAGCAAATTGCCTTTTAGGTGAGAGTGATTGATTTTTTTTGGCTGAGACTTTTATCAAAACAATGACTCATCATAACACAGAATGAAAAGAAAAAGGTTCATTATTAAATGCATGGAATCAGTCACTGATGGGTAACACATTGCAGTATTATTTTCATGCTTAACAATGAAAGTCAAGCCAAAATACATTTTATAAATTTCTTACAATATGTACTGTTCAGAACCATGTGATGCTTCATTAGTGTGTACACATGTAAGTGCTGTTGCAGTTTTGAATATTGAATATACATAAACAACAGAGAAGACATCTTTGTATGCATTATTAATAGAATTAGAAATACAGCTTCTTAAGTTCTCAGACATGTATTTCCCGATTTGCCACATATGCTTTCAAAATCTTAGTGTTCTGTTAACTGAATATATACTTCTTAGTTGCAGGATGTAATGCAGTTTAGAGATGTATTTGTCTTTCACAATCACAGTTTTCACTGGATCATCACCATACAGACTTTTTGTTTGACATCACAAGTCTTTCTCAATCATATAAACAAGGTATGCCTAGCTTTTTAACAGTTAATATCCCATATTTGCCCCTTTCTCAGTAAGCATACTTGAGACAAGTCACTGAACTACCCCAGCTATTTACTGGGGTTGCAACATTTATATTAGAAATAATGATGCTCCCAAGAATGCACTAGATTGTGACAGAGATTTGGTGTTCTTTTTATTCCAGTCTTCCTGATGCTTAGAGAGAGTTCAAAGTATTTCCCCCAAGGGCAGTATTAACTTGGTTGTTTTCAAACACTGTTCCTCCTGTCACGCCCGCAGCCTAGCCACCTTGTTCATTCTAACAAAGCCCTATGCATTAATTTGCTTACAAATTACCCTACAATTCAAATACTTCAGAATAGGAGAGAATTAACTTATATTAAATATAGAAGGCAATTATAACATGTATACGTATTCCCATCACATTTTTGGTTATCCCAATCAAAATGGGGATTTTATTTTTTATTTTTTAATTTTTAATTTTATATATCTATATATATTATTTTCTAATTTAATCAATCATAGCACTTATTGTCAAATTTTCTTTTTAATTTAACTTTTTCTGAAGGAGTGGCTTTAGTCAAACACAGTACTGCACAGTGTGATATAATCATTTCAGTATAACTTGAGATGGAAAATATTTTTACCATTTCAAATTTGCCCATCAGACGGTTTACAATTAACAGTTTGAATTAGGAAGATATGTACCAACTGTTGTCCTCTATTTTTTTTGCATACATAAATAAATAAATTTTATAACTCAGAGGCTAAAAGCATAATGTTGATACCAGCCCATTAATAGCAAAATGAAAATTATTTTTTCACACTATTAAAATAAGTGGTGATTTCTCTGTCATTAGATATCTTAAATAAAAACTGGCAGATTTTCTGAAATATGTGATTTAGCCATCCACAATTATTGGACTAATTAAGGAAATAGTTATGTAAAATTATTAAACTCTTTTGCCTTGGAAAACAAAATATTTAATCTGATATTCAAAGCAGTATACAAAAACTGGTTTGTAAAAACTGCTCATAATACATTTACAAGTTTTTTTTTTTAATTTGAAGCAAATGGAGTTTCAGATTACAGTGGTCATTTTATGAAGATTCTCCTTACAAAAAAAAAAAAAAAAAAAAAAAAAAGGGAAGGTAAACTTAGATCTATGTAATACATCCATTCTAAAATATAAGTCAGTGAAGTGCTACAATACCAGCTATACTAATTTGTCCCGCTCTTTCACAAGTAATTTACAGAAGGTCAGGATGTATCTAACCTATGTATCTTTCAATTAAAAATTATAGGACACAAACTAAAATACAGAATTGTTTCCCACATATTTGGGACAAAAGTAATAAATGCAAACTGTATATTTGAAAGCTCACAGACGTTGACCTCAGTGGGACTAGATCAATAGAAGTCAAGGAGAGGTCACTGTTCTGTTCCCCTCCTGGCCAGATGTTTCATTTCCTGCCAAGCTTGTTACTGGTAATCACTGCTAGGTTTGGCTTTATTAGTTAGTTCAACGAAGCACTGGAGAGAGCTGTAGAGAGAAGCAGTGACGTTACAAAAAAATAAAAATTAAAAAAAAATAATAATAATAAAAAAAAAAAACTGAAAAAGAAAAAAAAGTGAGAAGCATTCATATGTCCTTCCAATACTAAAGCTGTTTTACCCTCACATATTTCACAAACATTTGAAAGAGGAAATGAATAGGGTCTTAGCAGTACATGCTGATGTAGATAAGTAAGAATTAGTAACTATGACACATGCAACTGTAACAACACCCCCTTTTTTGTATACATCATCAATTCAGATTTGACACTTACCACTGACCTCAGTCACTACTACAGAAGATATAGTATTAGCTATACTAACAAGTAGGAGGAAGAGATTGGCATCTGATATAGACCAGTGACTAGAAAAGGAGTTTTAGTAAATATCTTTGTGATAAAAGACAACACAAACAGAAATGATATTCCTTTGAGCAGTATTACAGAGTCATAAATACATTTTGAATTTCACCTTGGGAAAATTCAGTGGAATATGAAGTACCCCATGAAAACCAAGTTGGGAAAAATCCAGTTGTCCAATGTATTGAGCTGTAATTCATGCTTTCCTGCATATTAAATTTAATTGTCTATATCTTAGTCATGTCCCTCCTACTTCTTGGGAGAAAAGAAGTTGCAAATAGGAAATTAAAGATATCCCTCCCAAATCTGTGTAATTGAAACTGCAGCTCTTTTTCTTGTGACTGAGAGGTTGCCCTGAGAAGCAGAGGGTTGAGATCTTGTTCCCAGTACTTCTGAACTGGTTTTACATGGTAAGACTTTGGTAGCAGGGGGGCTACAGGGGTGGCCTCTGTGAGCAGAGCCCAGCAGCTGCCCTATGTCAGATCAGAGCCAGCTCCAGCCAGCTCCAAAAGGGACCTACTGCTGGCCAAAGCCAAGTCAAATGATGCTGGGTGGGCCTCTGAGAGAGAAGATTAAGAAAGGGAAAAAACTGCTGCACAACAGCAACTGGGAGATTAAAGAGTGAGAGATTAAAGAGAAACAGTCCTGCAGGCCCTAAGATCAATGCAGAAGGAGAAGAGGGGGTGCTCCAGGCACTGGAGCAGAAGTTCTCCTGTGGCCCATGGGAGAGACCATACATGATCAGGGTAAGGGAATGAGGGTGAAGGAGTGACAAAGTGTTAATAAGCAATAAATTACATATATAAGCAATAAATTGCAATAAATAAATTAATCTCCCTTATGCTGTGTCTGTTTCTCCAGCAATGGCAATTGGTGAGTGATCTCCCTCTCTTTATTTCAATTTAAGGCCTCTTTTTGTTGTGTTTTCTCCCTGTGTGCTTCTGAGGAGGGGGAGTGAGAGAGCACTGAGTGGTGTTGAGCAGTCTATTGGTATTAAACCACCACAACTTCTCACTGTAATTCATGTTGATGTAGCTGCAGGAGGACCAGGGTTCCATGCTTACATCATTTGTGGGTTTGGTATGCTGCCAGCCAAAAAACAATTTTGGAAACCCCAACAGGAAAACAGTAATTCTCTGTAGTTTATTACCCAGTCAAATCTGAACATAATTTCCTGGCACCAACCATTGGTATTTTCTTGGTGCCAGAACTTTTCCCCTGTCAGAGTTCCTACAAATAATGTAGGTGTATAAGCTGCCCAAAAAAAAGGCTCCAGTAATGTTTCATAACAGCAAGTGTTTCTCAGGTACCTAAATGTAAGAACACTATATTTATGATTAAAACAAGATCTTACTATTAGTTCTGTGCAATATATTGAGCCATCTTGGAGATGTAAGAGTAAACAATTTTGATTTTTTCTATTTCTTTTAGAGTAGAATTATTACTCGTACAAGGAGTTTGTGCAGATATTACATCTGCAATGTACTGTACAATCACATGAGAGCAATGAGAAATCTTTTCGTTATTTCTCCAAAAATAAATGAAGCTAAAAATGCAGAAATACATTAACATTTTGTAAAGAACTCTTCAACATATTATCTACTACATCATGTATATTTTTGACATAACTATAGATATTTTATTTTGTCATGGGTGAAAATAGTTTAAATTGTGAACATGACCAGGCAGCAAATAACTGGGTAATGTCTGTGTGTGTGTATATGTGTGTGTGCATGTCCAGAATTTAGCTTTAAATTGTTTGAAGCCTGCAACTTGTTAACTGCAACTGGTATAAGCTGGATGTAAATTTTTATAACACTTTGACTAGACAGAAATGGCACTTCCCAAATCCTGCAATTAACAAAGACACATGACATAGAATCACCAGTTAAGGGCTGGATCACACATTGAGTTTCTGCATGTAGAATATTTATATCGAGAAAACAGGAGGCTTGGTGTTCCAGAATGAAGACCTAGTGCTGAAAATTAAGGAAACAATGTCTTTGTACTATTATAGTAAGGCTTAATATGGGCTTTGAGATCAATGAAGTAAAAGACACTGTCTCCTTCATTTTGGTTGGCAAAAGTCCAGGTATAAAAGACTTAAGTGGATATAGGATCAATATCACTGGAAACTCTTAAGTCATCTCTCTTAAAACTCTAAAAGTGTAGTAAAAGAGAATAAAAAAAAAAAAAAAAGAAAAGAAAAAAAAAAGAAAAGCTGTGAATTTCAAGAGTAGGACTACATAAAAATACATACTTGAACTACCAGATCTGTTAGCATCACTTTGTTTTGTTTTGTTTTTGTTTTTAGGTTGAAATCTCTATTTGTGGCACTTATCCATGATGAAGAGAAAGGCGTGCTGAAGCTCCTAGGTTAATATATACTTAGGGCAAGTATGTTTGAGAAATGACCTTAGGCTGAATTGTCAGTTGTCAACTGTGGTTCTTCCCCAAATTAACTGAATTGTAGCTTACACTGGCCTAAACAGATGTTGCTGTGAATATGAATCATACATAATATGAAGGAGTTTTACTCGATTTAGACCCAGATGTTGGGATTCATCTAAACTAAGGTAGTATATGAAAATTAGTTCCTAAATCTGTTTTAATCATCTGAGGTTCACTGTGTTGTCAATGCAGATAAATTAATATCTAAGGTAAATGAGATATGAGAATGACCTTCTAGGTGTGCTTATTTCTCTCTGATTATAAAGGAAAGCAGCATTAACTAGCTTAAAATCAGGTATCTGGCTTTCAGACCTATAGTATTTATTGAAATTAATCCCAGAATTTTAAACCACAGTCTGGTTCTACAAAAGCAATTTTCTATTTTCTTTATTGCCTAATCTGTATTTTCACAGCATAGTCTTCAGGTTTCATCAATATACCTAGATTTCTTATACAAGCCATGAGTAATGGCTTCATAAGGAAGTTCAAGGAAGCTGATACAATGTAGATTATATGTTCCATCTTGTCCCAATCTCAGGTGCACATACAGAACTGAGGTAAACAGAAATGCTTGTTCCGTAAGTATTATCCTGGTGCTTGGCACCTGAAAATGAACACAGAGTAGATTTCATTTATTTATTTATTTTTAATTGAGCGACTAATACATTAAACCAATGTTTGTTCTATTCTTTATTTGAAGAACATACATCTTGCACCTTACACAGTTGGTAGATTGTAAACTATTACAGATGCAAAAAAAAAGCTTTTTAAGGCTTCCCTGCAGGATGGGAACTATTTGCCAAAGACCATAAGGAGAAAAGAGATGAGAAAAAACTTACAGTCAACTCTCACTCAGGTTGCTAGTTCATGTGGACGCCGTTCTCAGATGCTTTATCCTTCACATAGTACATACAAGGCTTACATATCTCATGACTGGCTTCTGCCCTGAAGCAGCAACTGGGTTTGTGCAGTTCTAGGCACTTTCCTGAAATTATGACAGTGTCAGAAAAGATACTGGAAGCCAAGGGATTACTTTCTGAAACTGCTTTGAACTGACTACTAATTAGTGCTTTGTTTGATAGCCCTTTCATAGCTGGATACAGCTGAATGAAAATAAACCACAAAGGGAGCTTATTTTTGGTTATCATTAATTTTTACTTAGTTTTGCAGACACTTGTGAGATACTGCAGTAATTGTAATTTGTCACATATTGTAAATTGATTTAATAAGTTTATTCATTTCAGTAGTCTTTTTGTTACTTCTCATAAGTCTAATCAAATGAATACATTTTGTAGTGACTTGGATCATGTGACACTGATAAAACTAATCTGACAAATTTGTATTTTATTACAATATGAGATATCACTGAAGTTTACAACACAGGGTGAGATAAATTTTCCAATGCCTTGAGGATATTTTCCATGTAGTAGAGAAGCAGGGCTCTGAGATGACATGTTTAGATGTTGAAAATAAAAGCCAGTGCTCCTGCAACATATAAATGAAAAATAATTACTACACTTCACAGAATAAGTGATTAGAATTCTCTCTTTTGCTTTAATATACATATTCATAAACCATAACTAGTTTATGGCATATGTGAATGCTTCTCAGTTCCTGGGTCCTGTCACCTGCATCCCAAATCCATATCAGGTGGAAAACAAGGTATACACCTACTGAAGTAATACTGAAAACTTTTCAGTAGTACTGAAAACTGAGGTGTATGAGACAGAAGAAAATATATGTTCAAACCATCCTGAAGGGCCAGAACCTGAGAAAGTCGCTATAATTTAGGAAGAGAGTTTTGATTGTCTTAAAGATTCATCAATTTAGTTAGCAGTAAGGGGGTTATTTGTTTGTTTGTCTGCTTTCATGAGAAACACAGCCCAGCCTTTGCTTCTCTCCCTACGTGCTTAAAGCCATTTTCTTCTTAACTGATGTTCTAGGCACTTCTTCTCTCAGCAACCTGAAGAATTAATGATTTGACAATATCCCTTACTGACAGTTTAGCTACTGTTTTGCTTTAGATTTCAGGCACTTAAAAATGTCTCACTGTCAACAGATTATTATTTTTATTACTATTACTATTACTATTACTATTACTATTACTATTACTATTACTATTACTATTACTATTATTATTATTAAATTGCTTTTACCTGTAAGCTAATCTACTTAATCATGTTTTAGTGACCTAGGTACAGTTTTCTCCTAGGCTTCAATTCACCTTCACCAATAGAAAGAGCTTGCTTTTGCATTGACTAGGATCTTAGGACATGTTAATGCTAGCTCTCTGACAGGATCTAACAATAACACTTCTGAGTGAAGCAGTTCCACTCTGCAGGGTAGGCTCTTATCATCTTGAATGTGTGATCAACCATGACTCCAGAATTTCAATGAAGAAATAGACTTTCACAGAGCTATGTGAGTGGCTAGCCCTGGCTATGCGGGATGAAAATCTTCAGTTCAAAGAACCTATGCTTGTACAGAAATGGGTCATTCTTCTCAACTGTACTGCAATGTTGGCAGTACAGTCAGCTGCCAAATTGCTGTGGTAGTAGGTTTGCAATGTGACTTTTAAGGTTTCTACATAGATACAGACATTATGAGCATTTGTGGAACTACAGTATGCTTTCAGAAAAGGGGGTCTCAAACTATCAGTCACTAGTAGCACATGTATACTTAGCTTTCCTTTGTCAAATAGATGCATGTCTGCTAAAATATAGGGATAGCTCTCACTAATACTGCAAGCTCCGGCAGATGTAAAAGTGTTACAGAACTAGTTTTTAAAAAAGCAGTAAATAACATATAAATAATTTGGGCTTGCAGCACACAACAGATAAAGTAAAATACATCAGAAGGACAGACCCAGGGCAATAGCTTTCGGTAGGCTTCAAAGCTACCGATTATCTATCAATGACAGCTGTAAACACACAGGGAACACAAGAGACCTTGTGTATTCTTGTTTTGGTAGCATATACAATGTTACTGAGCAACTTATTGAAAAAATTAAGAACAGAACTCAAACTAAAGCTTAACCAAGAAAACAGTGCATATGTTTATAAACTGTATTGTACACAGCCTGAACCTGAATGTTTATAGAATACCTATGAAGAAGGGGTTGCTTTATTTTTTTATTTTAATTTTATGTTATTTTTATTTGAGGAGTGTAATTTTATGACAGTACTGTGCTTTTTTTTTTTTTTTTTTCTCTTTTTGACATGGAATCATTTTAGCTATAAAGCTGTGTTCATCGGTTATGACTCCTGAGGTATATATTATATATATGTATATACATATATTTCTAATTGAATAGGTTTTATATTAGTGCAATAAATTTTGGTGTAATTACAGTTACTCAGTTCCTTCTAGGTGGGCATCAACTACATACAGTAAGTCACTAAAAAAATAGCATCTGAAAATAGCACAGTCAGACCAGCTGCTTCTTAAATTGAAACTTTAAAATTTCTTACAATTTTTAAGCCTAAAGGAAAACAGAATTGTAGGGAAAATTTATCAAGCATTCAAAGAAAGTTCCACAAAAACGGTATAACACCTATTGTTTGTTATGGTCATGTTTATTTTCCCTTTCTCTAGTATGTATATAGAGATTTAAGGTAGGATCTGTGTCCTACTGCCTCCACTGCTTCTTTTCAAACCCTGGAACTGCCTGTCTCCCAAAGCTGAATTTCTAGTCCCTGAGCAGTCTTTAGCAAGCACAAACACACAGTGGAACACAGTGTTCGTATGGAGCTGCAGTAAACATCTCATGACTGCCAGTGCTTCCCTCACACCTCACATTATCTGGACCTCTCTAATTCTCTTCCTTAATTTACAGACAATGATGTAGTTTTATTGAACATATAAGTTTTTTTTTCCTAATTTTTATTAAATGAGTCTGATAACAGCACAACATATATCGCATATAAACATCTACCAAGTTACTGATGTAAACAACCAGATTTGGTCTACCACTTAATTTGATCAACCTGAAATCCTGTAATACTAAGAAAGATTTTCTAGGACTGTGGAAAAATTGCAAAGAACTTTGATGAATAGATGAAGTCAGTATTGGTAATTGATGATTACAATTGCTACTTATGCTTTCCCTTTGTGTCAAACCAGAATAAATTTCCTGTGAAAGGCCAGAAGGCAACCAGGTGAAATCAATTTACATGAACAAGGAGCATGATAAGGTTAAGAGGACTTGCAGAAATCTGTATTTTTCCAAGGGAAAAAAATCTTTGAAGTCATCTAAGAAAGGTAACAACCATTTGATGATTGTAGCAGAGAATTGTCTTTTAGGTAGGGAAAAATTCTACCTCTTTTTGGTTTTGTTGTAAATACAACAACAAAGAAAAAAATGGGAAGAAAACAAACAAAAACACATTCCTTAAATAGTTTAAGTGCTATATTAAAGTGCTATTTAGAAAATTATAAAGTGTTTTCTAAGCAGAACATAACCTACAGACCTAAATGAGAAATGATAACTTATCCTATTACTGTCAAATAATTCTCTCTCTATCTTATAATATGCAGATATTTGGTTCTTATATCCAGAACAATGCACCTTAGGGGAGCAGGGAAGGACGGAAAGCAAGCTGATGCAGAAATGTAGCTGGCATCTGCCTTTCCTAGTGTTGCCTTTTTCCAAATTCATGAAGTATTTCTTATAAAAAAGAAAAAAAAAAAAGAACTGTATTTAAGACAGCACAACGCTCTCTGCTTTTACCAGGAAACTTACAAAACAGAAAGAAATGCAGCAGGAAAAAATACAGATTTTCTTCCACTGTTCCTTATTTACTGTGACATCTGCAGCTTTTCTGTTAAATGACTGGTTATTTCTGTAAGTATATGATCAGATACTAGACTTCATATGGTACCATATTAACACTTGCATTCAGCAGAAATACATCACCTCAGTATAGAAGAAGGTGGGTATATTTTTATTATTATTAATTATTGTCAAATTCTTTAGTGACTCAGGAACACTGTAGTGTCAACCAAGAGGAAGTTCTCTTGGTCTTACAGAAAATACTTGTCTAATTTGGTAACAGGCTCTCCTGAAGAATAGTTGCATTAGCTAGTATAGCCTAGAGCTTATGATTGTGTACCTATTGAGTTATTTCAGAAACCTCCTTCCTCTTCCTTTCTTATGTCTCCTTATGTCATTTTTTTTTTTCTACTTATATATAGAAATGGCTGTTTATGGGAGAAAAAGACGTAATCAGAAACTGAAAAGGTTGAGTCAAAGAATCATTGCCTTTATGCATTAAATATTCAGCAGTCTCTTTACCTCAGCAACACATGTGATCTTGAAAAATTTCTCTTAGTATAGATTTATGCAAGAGGATAAAAAGTAGTTCAGTTCAGCAGAAGGCAAGCATTTAGCAGAGAACAGACAGAAATGTCTATATGTAAAAAGTCCAGTTTTTATTAAAAAAAAAAAGGAAGGAAAGCAAGACAAGCACACTTTGTAATTGTGTAAAGAGACATAGAGACATGAAACTATTTTTTTTAAATGGTCACTAGTCAAGATGAATTGCTACTGTCTGTATTACTAGTACTGTATTACTACTGTAATGACTTACTGTCATTAGCTATGACCCCAGTCATCTGATGTACAAATTGAATGGCATATAACTGGAAAGGGAAGAGGATAGATGGAATGGAAAAAAAAAACTGAATTGTTTGGAAAACAAATAACTTAAATCAAAACACCTATTTGAAATAGTCTTATGCAGCAACACTTTCTCTTGGGAAAGGATTAAGTTCTTCATCCTTCAGCTCTGGAGACCAACACAGAACTAGACTTTAAACTAGTGTGAGTGTGAAGGCTGTTCTGGTGGACAGCCTGACAGCAGTCAGAGTAATGCTGGGTTATATCTGCTGCAGTGTCTTGAGCCTGTTGTCCATTGTCAGATATATATTAAATAAAAAAAAATAAAAAAAAAAAAAAAAGAGAGAGAGAAATCACTTTTAAAAAAACATATTTTAAAAACTGCATTTTTTTTTTTCTTCCTTTTAGAAGGCTTCATTGGAAAACTTTTGGAAACACTGTAAATGCTGCAGTCATCTTGTGCATGTACAAGTCTTTTCTGCTGTAGGGAGTCTGGGAAATTACTCCAAAGATGCTCAATAGATGTCTATTCTGTATTTTAAAAAATAAATGCTTGTGATATTGTCATGAGCAAGTTTATGCTATAAAGAACACAAAGATGAAAAATTGAAAAAAGCGGCAGATAAAAGTAGCTTTGCATAATGCATAAAAGAAAATAATTTAAATCCATTTATCTCTATATTTTGATATTCCTAAAAGGCAAATATAATCATATGTTAGTTACTGTTAGGTGGTTGACATTTGGATAGTTTGGGAAATATCACTGCATTACAAATTTCTAATATATATATATTTTATTTCAATCCCTGCTGAAGTCCCATTTATTTATAGTATACAAAATTTACAGAAATGTATAAACATGTATAACTACTAAACATATTTTATAAATCTGTAAGTTTGAATTGTCCTTGAAATGTCATAGTTCAAAATATTAAAACAAAATTCTACAAAATTAAGATCAGAAGGCAATATTATTGTTAGTCATTACATGCAATTAGTGTGATACTGACTGAATTGGGACAGCACTTAAACATGGGTAACTGTGGCATAATCTGCCCTTAAAAAAAAAAAAAAAGAAAGAAAAGTTAATATATATACACACATATATGGAGTATACACAGTCATGGAGTTCATAGTGCTTTGGAATGACTTATCTAGAGAATTAAATAAGAGCAAGATGAGATTGTACTTAATGCTCTGTTCAGAAAAAGAATGACTCATGCATCCATTTGCTCCATGAGTGAACTGAGCTTTGCAATAGTTGGGACTAATACAGCACAGCTCCTGAAATAAAGCAAATCCATTTGCTCTAGCACAAATGGCAAATAAATTCCATCATTATGGGTAGATTTAACAACATTTGCTGAGCTTTTAACATTTTTGTTTTTATTACTTTATAACTGAAGCTGGTCAGAAACAGAAAACATTTAGCAAGTTTGTGAAAAAAAAAAAATGTCTGCCTTTTAAATTCCCTCTCCTTGAAGTTTCCTTACCTACTCTATTTACTATGCGTATCTCTAAGAGACCCATTAACAGTACTACTAAATAGTGAAAACTTTTTCAAAAAAAAACTGCTGGGAGTATTAAATGACTTCACTAATGTAGAGAAGCAAGCAAAAGTTGGGAAACTTGCTAAAAGTTTTGAAACTGCTTATGACTTGAAAGTCATAAGATTTGGGTTAATATTATTTTTTTCTAAACTGTACATCTTAAGGGTGACAATGCTATTTAAAATTTACTGATCACTTTGGCTTTTTCCTTCTATGTGGTCTGTAAGAAATATATTTTTTAAATGGACTAAAGAAAAGGGATGGGAAGAACAGTTCTCGAGTCCAGAAGTAGACCATTCTTGAAGTGTACTAAGAATATTTAAGGACTTGAAGTTATCCAAATTAGTAAGAGAAACTAGGAATTTAAAAGCATTTTCATAGAGGATTTGTTCTGCTAAGGACAGGTGACTTACAAAGCTAGTATACTGCTTTCTGAACTGAAAATATCTGTATTGACCATTACTCATTTGAAAACTGCATTTAGATATACAATACAATAAAATGCTAATTTGATTTTTAAATAATTATGTGGCTCTTACACACCTTCTGTTGTATGTTGCTACATGCCTTAAAATCATTCAGTGAATTTTCCAGAATTTTTTTTTTGCTATCATCCTATAATTTTGAAATGTATGTGGTGCATTAAATCTATTATTTCTGTGAAAACAGATAAATCTTTACAAATTGGTTGAGTACCATTTCACAGCCATCTGCTGAGCTAGAATATACATTGTTAAGAGAAATTATTTACTAATTTGTTTGTCTGTTTGTTTGACAATGGCGGTAAGACTTGCATTTAATTCTAAATTAGATGCCTAACTGGTGCCTACATTTTAGGTGCCTACTGAAATTTCTGCCTTAAATAATTCTTTCTATAGTAAATAGAGAGATTTAAGTTCCTTTGAAGCTCTGAATCTCCTCTCTTTCAAGGTTCTGGAGGATAGTTACTTCCAACCCCATCTTTAAAAAGAAGTACTTTTTTTTTTTTTTTTTTTTTTAATAATAATAATAAAAAAAACTCATGAGTTGCTGGTATTGAATTCTTTAAATGGAATTTAATTCTTCAATATAGAATTTAAATTCTTTAAATTCTATGACAAACAGTGACATATGTTTATACTTACAAATATGTACATTAATAAAGATACTGTATAGTGTCAAATCCTTCCTCATGTCAGGTTTGATTTTAAACAAAATTTCTATGATATTTGACTATTCTTAAAAAGTTAATTGAACTCTGAATGAACTTTTAACCTTAAGAAGTTTCTTGAAGCTTCTTTAGTGAAGGTTTTTATATATATATATTAATTCAGGTTAATTGATGATTTGCATGTTCTGTAGTTTTATACATTTGTTTTTAAAACTTCCAGATGGATGTCATACATAGATGATTTACCTGGGATTTTCTTTGTGCATTTTTACACTTTGGTAAGTAAGAGGGAATTAGCTAAACTCCATGGCTATATGATGTAAATAGGCATGTGTTATTTTGACATCACATGCTGGATTTGCTCCATATCACCTGTTGCTGCATTGCAATAGACCAATAGATTAGGAAAGTATAACTTTTTCTTGTTACCTGGCTGTGAGCTTTAAGTACCAGTATCAATAAACTGAGTTCAGGTAGGTGTGACTATTGGAAGTCACAAAGGAAACAAAATTAACAAAATCAAGCTATTAATTAATCAATTACAGATAAATATTCCCTGAACAAAACCTAAACTAAAGACCCCCAAAATGGATAAAAAGCTATAAATGTATTGGTAAAACTAAAATAAAATTGTATTATTAGCATTCTTCTATACTTGCCTATTTGCTATTTGCTTCTATACTTCCTTATTTGCTTTCTGCTTCTGGTGAAATTTCACTTTCCAAACTAAATAGTAAAAGTAGCTTGTTTTATTCAGTCTACAATTTCCTATATATATTTTAATTATTTCTAGTATATATCATTTTTATCCTCTAAACAAATCTATTCTCACTTCAGTATAATACTTTCTTGAGGTATTTGTAGATTTTCTTACATTTTAGACAAAATACATATATATATTTCTCATACTTGTTTTTTTTTTTTTTTTCCTCAGAAAAAAAATCTATAATTTTAGTTTGATTGTGGTCTGCCTTTCTACTTCTATTTGCTTGATGTAGAATATATTTTATCAGAAAATCACTTACATTTTTGGCGAAGATTTATTTTTACTTTTTTCCATCATCTGTTATAATGAGAGATTCCTCTGGCCACTTTGTTGTCATATACTACTGAAATCTGATGGGATTCATATTCACTAATGTTATGTACAACCTAGATGTTTAGGTCTAATCTAGTTACTGAGTTGGTATCCAGTGGAGAGAAATCAGTATTTGCAAAGGATAGCTCTTCTCAACCAGAGATAGGTACCTGCAGGTCAGATGAATAAACTACTGGAAGAAACTATTTCATCCCACTGATTCTCAAGGGTGCTTGTAGTGACTGCAGGAGACTTAGATGTCTGAATTTTACAGCTTTTTTATCATCTTCTTTTTACCTCAGTTTCTACATCTGATGTTGTTTTTATTATTGTTATCATTTGTTTAAGAGGAATACTTAATTACATAAAAATAAGCCTATGATAACCTTTGTCTTTTTACAGGTAAAATGAGTTTGCTTTCCAAAATCTCGTTCAATGGAATAATGATACTCTGCCATTATTTTGTGTATTAGCGAAATGTTTCCTAGCTGTCATTTTAAGTTCTTCTGGATTCCTTGGCATTCTTTGAATGCACAGAAGGAATTAGACTTGTACAAAGAAACATTTTTTTTTTTTTCTAACTGCACTGCCATTTTGAAACAAGATAGTTGAGGTTTAGTTGTCAAAATGGTAAGATGAAAAATTCATAATATGACAATATAGATTTGCATGTGTGAGTCACTGTTATTCCATAATAAACCCTCAGTAGGTATTGCATTGGTATAGTTAACCTTCAAAAGATAAATTTGTATTGAAGGGGGATTTACATACCAGGAAAGGATGTCACAAACAATAAACCGTAAGGGAGAAAGTAAAAGAAATATACAAAAGGAACCATTTTGCATCATGTGAAAAGAAAAATTAAAAAGCAGCGTAATTAAAGGTTTTATATGAAAAGTGACTGTTCTAAATCTCGGAGGGAAGGATAAAAGTGGAATTCAAACATTTATTACTTATTGATTATAGTAATGTTAAAGGAAAATAGTGGAGACTGTGCTGTGATCATGGAAAAGATTTTCATGAAAGTGCTTGAGCTACCTGCAATGAATTAACTGTAATATAAAGGTCAGAAGGAACAGCAGAGATAAAACTTCAAATATGAGCAAGCAAAATAGATGTAGTAATTATCTACATGTGGAAAGGAGAAAAAAGACTATTTTAGACTGCATTTTTTTTCAGTCCATTTCTGTTTAAGCATTTTCTTTTATCTTCATCTGCTATTTTATGAATGGAGATAGACCAGCTCTGCTGAAATTATGGTCTTTCTTCCAAATTCAATCAACTGTGTGTTGGATCATAAACCTGAGCCTTTTGCTGCACAAAGTGCTAGTCTGAAGGAGATCTACAGTGAACTTGTTAATGCATGTTTCCTTTCGGAAGTACAACATGTGAAACTGTTGTCAGAGGGAGCTGCAGGGTTGATCTCTGTGAGAAGAGGCTGGGGCTGCCCTGTAGTGGGCACAGCTGTTTCCAGTTGGACCCAACAGTGGATGAAGCCCAGTACACCATCCCAGTGTTCTTACATGGAAATGAGCTTTGTATTAACAGCCCGTTTGTCAATGTGCCCCACAACATACCAGTGATGTCACATTGTCCCAAGATTAGTGTCCACAGGCCAGAGTACAGAGATCAGATGGAGCCTGGATATAGAATGTATCCAGGAGTTAAAGAGACATTCCCTCCATCTTGTATATGTATTGTTGCTTCGTTATTCTTTATATCATCAATTATAATTCCACTTTAAGGAAAGGATGAGTTAGATAACAGAATGAAACAGGTGACAGGAGAAGTTTCCTAGGTTTTTAAACCCGATGTAGAGTCAGTTCAGGAACATGATAACCCTTAATCTTACCTAAAACAGGTGAAACAGAATAAATTTGAAAGTAAATGGAATATCTGAAATGGAAAATTCTTGACAAATTTGATCTTTGGCACATAAGGTCCTATGTGTACTCACATGCCATAAATAAATGTGTTTATCTAAATTAATATAGTGGCTTAAATGTGGTGTGTTAAAAGGCTAAGTCATTGTCACTGTGCTCATGCTGGCTCTTCTTTCTACTGTATATTCTCAACAGTCTTCATATTTTTAAAAAATAAGCCTTTGGAAAGTTTGGAGATCTTCCCCCAGTTGTTTGCTTCCACTGCCTTTTGATTTCAGTGCTACATGATAATACCCAGCAGGTATTTTTAGTTGTCATTGACAAAAATCCCTAGTGACATATTTAGTATATGTAGTTGGCATTGGTAAAAATACACAGTGATTTACATAGTCAGTCACTTGTTCTATCTTCAAATAATTTATAATCTGGTATGCTCTGGTCCACTTAATTATCAGACTTAGTAATAAAATATAGTACAGATAAACTTTAATTTGTCTTGACACTTCAAATGAAAAAGTTGTAAAATGTGTCTTTGGTTTTTAGTAGCTATGAAAAAAATGATCTCCAACTAGCAATGAAGTCATTCTTGAGGTCTACATTTCCTGACTGACAGATTTTATTTTATTTTTAAAGAGGTCTAAGGTAAAATTCAGAAAAGCATTTCAATGGTTTTGCAGCCTAAGTGTCAATGAAAGTCAGTTTATATCTTTTGAAAACTGAACTTAGACAAAACTTTTCTCTGTTTTCTTAGACAAAACTTGGCTCTAAGAAGATCTGCATTCAAACCTGCTCGTAGCACTTAATAAACTTCAAGGTGTTTAAATCAAAGCTTCCAATAACTGAAGAAAGTTAAGTACGATTAAGCAGAGTAAAGTAACACTACTTTCCTAACACTCCAGATGGAAAGCCCTCAAGCTTGTTTTCTGTATACATGATCATATGGTAAGTTTTGAAGGCTACCAGCCCAGGATGGCTTCTGAGTCAGGATGGATTAAAGTAGTCTCAAAGATATTTTTAGAGAATACACCTATCACCAGACTTCTGTCTTTTTGAACAGAAGGGCATCAGCCTGAATTATTCTGATGGAAAGAACTGCATAAGTATTCTTTGAATACATAGGTGATCTTTCAACAGACAGTTCAGAACTACATATCTTGCTCAACTCTTAACCAGGAAAGAACTATTCATGCAGTAAATTGGTTAGGGTAAATTATTAACAAAATATCTTAGTTTGTCTTTATTTTATATGTTTTCTTTTTTAAAAGGATGACTTATGCCTTCCCTTTATGCCCACACCCAATTTGTAGAAAAGCTGACTGCCAATTAAATCATTCAATTCTATTATCAGTCTTCCTTGCTTCAAGTGTTCCTTCCTTGCTGCAAGTGTTTGACAAGTTTCCTGAAATCAAAATTTTCCTTCTCTCTTTTTTTTTTTTTTTTTTTTTGGCAGGGAATTTAGTTCTCAGGCATTTATTTATTTATTTACTTTTCACACATGAAAATATGATAGCATAGTAGCACTTCAGTTGCTGACATTCTCTGTATGTTCTTGAAAACACGTGTAGTCCATCAATTGGACTACACATGGAGTAGAAATTGTGTAAGGTTTGCCTGCAGTTATACTGTATTTTGAAAATTTTACAGACCAAATTTCTTTTCAATTGTTGTACAATGTCTTCAAAACCTTGTGGATAAATTTATAGACTGTTCATTGGGGAAAAAAAAAAAAAATAAAAGAAAATTCAAAGCAGCGTAACAAAAAATATCTTGAGATAAACAGCAGTGGGTAATAAAAGAAGTTTAAGCATATTATTGCAGCAACTTTTAATTTATTTTGAATAAATACTAGGTTAGTAGCCTTAGTCTAAGAAATAATTTTACACGGTCATTGAACATAACGCAACACATTGTGGCAGTAGACTTTATTCTTGAGCTTCTTGAAGTTTTAACAAATTAAGATCAGTTAAGCATCTTTTGTTTTCTCTCAAAATCAAAGGCATACTACCAAATTTTCTGTTGGGGGAAATGTGTCAATCTGCTCGAGGGTAGGAAAGCTCTGCAGGAGGATCTGGATAGGCTGCACCAATGGGCTGAGGTCAACTACATGAAGTTCAA
Source organism: Heteronetta atricapilla (assembly GCA_011075105.1). Classification (NCBI taxonomy): domain Eukaryota; kingdom Metazoa; phylum Chordata; class Aves; order Anseriformes; family Anatidae; genus Heteronetta; species Heteronetta atricapilla. Next base: position 91,905,557 of record CM021733.1, read on the forward strand.
CAAGGCCAAGTGCCGGGTCCTGCACCTGGGGCGCAATAACCCCAAGCAGAGCTACAGGCTGGGAGATGAGTGGTTGGAGAGCTGCCAGGCAGAGAAGGACCTGGGAGTGATGGTGGACAGTCAGCTGAATATGAGCCAGCAGTGTGCTCAGGTGGCCAAGAAGGCCAACGGCATCCTGGCTTGTATCAGGAACAGCGTGACCAGCAGGGCTAGGGAGGTGATCGTCCCCCTGTACTCACCTCTGGTGAGGCCGCACCTCGAGTACTGTGTTCAGTTTTGGGCCCCTCGCTACAAGAAGGACATAGAGGTGCTTGAGCGGGTCCAGAGAAGGGCGACGAAGCTGGTGAGGGGCCTGGAGAACAAGTCCTATGAGGAGCGGCTGAAGGAACTGGGCTTGTTCAGCCTGGAGGAGAGGAGGCTCAGGGGTGACCTTATCGCTCTCTACAGATACCTTAAAGGAGGCTGTAGTGAGGTGGGGGTTGGTCTGTTCTCCCACGAGCCTGGTGACAGGATGAGGGGGAATGGGCTTAAGTTGCGCCAGGGGAGTTTTAGGTTGGATGTTAGGAAGAACTTCTTTACCGAAAGGGTTGTTAGACATTGGAACGGGTTGCCCAGGGAAGTGGTGGAGTCACCATCCCTGTAGGTCTTTAAAAGACGTTTAGATGTAGAGGTTAGGGATATGGTTTAGTGGGGACTGTTAGTGTTAGGTTAGAGGTTGGACTCGATGATCTTGAGGTCTCTTCCAACCTAGAAATTCTGTGATTCTGTGAAAATCCTGAACAAATATAACCAATAGTAAATGTTTATTGAAAGCTAATTAAAAACAATTACATTTTCTAAGTAAAAATAATTTTATTTACTCCAACTGGAGACGTTTTAGTTGCACAATAGCTTTAATTCTGCTTGGGTGGGGGGAGGTGCAGAGAGCTACCCCTGGAGGTGCAGCATGGCATTCGCTGGCAGAGATAATCCCTTCCCCTCAGGATCGTCAGTGTCCTGCGCTGTCTCCAGCTGTGCACAGCAGCCGCGGGCAGACATTTTCAGTGCGCTGCTTAAGCATCCGTGCCTGCTTGCTGATGCTCTGATCACATCCTCGGGGGAGATGCTGTCTCACAGCTCCAGCACGGGCATGCTGCCGAGGCCGTACGCCGTTAGCAGGGCACCTCACCGGTCCCCGCACAGAGTTGGCGGGCCGGGGAGTACGGGGCGAGGGACAGAGCTCGGAGAAGTCGCTCCGTGCCCGGCAGGGCGGGAGGTCCCTCGGGCTGGCCGCGATTTCAGCGTCACAGACAGTGTCGGACGCGGCTTCAGCACCACAGACTGCGCACGTCCTGGTGGTTCAGCACCATGGACAGCACAGGCGGTGGGTTCAACGCCACGAACACTACCGGGGTTGAACACCACGGACAGCGCCCGCCCGGTCGGGTGTCGGCGCCGCGTTCCGGCGAGACATGGTGACACGGACAGACGGACAGCCACAGCCACGCAGACACACGCTCATAACGCGCACGCACAGAAACAGCCACGGACGGCGACCCACACAGTCAACGCGCACTTGGCCACAGCGAGCCGCAGCCGCTGGCACACCGGCGGAGACGCGGGGACACGACCCACGCGGGCGTGCACAGCCCCAGAGCCCCCCACGCAGCCGCAGGGATGCCCACACGGAGAGGCACGCCGAGACACACGGGCGCAGACAGGCGCACGGCCGTCTCTCCCGCACAGACACAACATACTCGCGCACGCACTCGCACCTCCACCGCAGCACATGTGCTCGTGCTCCCGAGGCCACCCCAGGGAAGCAGGGCCACAGACACAGAGGGGCGGCCAAGACACACGCACACGCAGTGACACACGCACGCACACACC
>CM021733.1:91907435-92052757 GCA_011075105.1 Heteronetta atricapilla
CATACACACGCACACACCCCCATACATATACACATACACACACACCCATACACACATACACACGCACACACCCCCATACATACACACGTACACATACACACGCACACACACACACGCACACACAGCCGCTTACCCAGCCCCGCGCCCTCCTCCCCGGCACCCCTCCCACCCCCGGCGCCAGCCAATAGCGACGCCGATCTGCCCCGTGGGGCCCCGCCTCTCCGAGGGGTCTCCCACCAATGGCAGCGCCGCAGGGCGGGGCGCCCGCCTCGCCCCGCCTCCCTAGTTAAAGCAGCCGGGGGGAGCGGGTCTCTCACTGGCGGGCGGGGAGGAGGAGGAGGAGGTGAAGAAGAAGGAGAAGAAGAAGGTGGAGGGGGGCGGGTGGGAACAAGACCTGTGAGGCGCACGGAGACTGGCACGCGCGCGGCCCCCGCCCCCCGCGCAGCGAAGGGGGGAGGCGGCGTCGGGGGGGGGGGCCGAGGGCAGCGCCCCGCCGCGGGAGGGGGCGGCCGGGGCTGCGCTGCGCACCTGCGGGGCGCCGAGCGGGGCGGGCGAGGAGGAGAAGGAGGAAGAGGAGGAGGCGGCCGGAGGCGCGGAGCCAGCCGGCGGCCGCGCAGCCCGCCCCCGGCTTGGCCAGCCGGCGCGGCCCCGAGGAGATGGAGCAGGAGAAGTACCTGCCCGAGCTGATGGCAGAGAAGGACAGCCTGGATCCCTCCTTTGTTCACGCCATGCGCCTGCTGGCCGACGGTAAGGTTTCGCTGCCGCCCGACACGGCTCAACGCCTCCTATCCCATCCCATCCCCTCCCAATCCCATCCCCGGGGGATTCACGCGGAGCCTCCCCTGTGGGAGCCGCTTTCGGCGGTTCCCCTGGTGGGGCTGGGCAGGCAGGGCTTACCGGGCTCCCGGTTGTGTTTTTGGGCTCTTTCTCGGGGAGCTCAACGCTCGTTCCCCCGGCACAAGGAACGAGGCTGTGGTGCTGCTGGCGCTATTGAGCCTCTATTAGGGCGCTATGATGGGCGCTGGTGGCATGTGGCTCATTGGCTTCACGGTTTCGCACAGGACATGACAATCTTCTTTTGGATTCGTAGTGTGATCTGGGATATGCCACTTGAAGCATTTGGCTCTGCACTCTAGTTAATCCAGTTCACCTCACTTTGGTCAAACCGGTTCAGGGAGTCTTTAGAAAGTTTGCAATTTCAAGGGTTTTTAGACATTTCTCAGTGTAGTTATTGAACGTAGGCCGCATAGTACAGTGCCTCAACTTCCACAGAAGTGTAACCTAGTGAGTTCCCCTCGCATTTCTGTTTGTTCTGAGCCCCCCAGTACTCATTTGAAAAATCCCTGTTAAATCTGGAAAAGAAGTGACAAAGGACGATGCATAAAGCAAGACAAGCTGTTGAACCCATAGATGAGATCAAGGCAAGGATAGGCCCTTGAGCGAGTCACAAATTCAAATCACCTCACAGTCAGGGGAAGTGAATGACTTCCAAAGTTCTGTTACGTTTTAGGGACAATCAAACTATTTAAAACTTATTATGCTGGCAGTAAATGTCCTTCCCTGTGTCAGCAGTCTGTGAATTGTCTTCCTTAAATACCTGTTTTATTGATTGTGAATGAATGTACTGAGCCCAGGTTTTATTGGAGTGCTCTTGTTTGATAGCTCAGAAATTCAGGGTGAAAAAAGACATCTTCTGTGCACCTTTTTAATAACTATCTTGCTGCTGAAGTGACAACTGTATTACTTTTTATGGTTGTTTTTCTAATAAAAGTACAAGAAACATAAAAGTGTATTTCCTAGAGGGGTGTAGTTTTTGCACCTTGCAGTTTGTTCTTTTCCCAGAGGGGGGAGGTATCTGCTGAGTGTATGCATTCGAAAGAGAAAATGCATGAAGGACATCATTAAAAGTGTGAAAAGTAAAGTTTTTAAAATAAACAAGACCAAAATGGGTATTTCTAGGAGTCAAATCTGTGCAGAAAATATATTTTGGGCAAATGTCAGATTGAATAAAAGATTAATCTTCTCTTTTCCTCTTAAGATAACGAGGACTAGATATATGTGGATTTTTAAAAGATGAAGGTGAGCTGTCTGTGGAAGCTGTAGGGAATGCTAATGTCAGATTCCCACCAGATACCTGGCATTATCCTTCAAAACACCATCTGTCAAGCTTTTTAGAGATTCATTTTAGAGTCTAACAAATGATAGCTATTGAAACAGTTTCACTAAAGTAGGAATATAACTAGTTAAGGAAACAAGAGCGAATGCATTGGATGCTGCTGGGTATAAATAGAAAGAAAATGCATGGAACCGGGAGAATTTTTCAGATGCCAGAAAACGGGTGCAAGGATCTCTGTAATACTGTATTTCTATGATATATTAGCAATGAAGTGATGCTTCTAGGCTTCTATTCTTTAAAAAATAATATGTGAGCAGTAACATCACAATTGCAACCAGGTGTTGCTTTTGTGGTGTACTAAGCTGTCATGATTGCCAGTAGATTTTGTATAAAATGTGTAAGTGTAGCTTTGAAGGTTTTGGCTTCAGAGCTGAGAGCCTCAAGCTTTCACTCTGCCTTGAAGTGCTGTGATTTTTCATGTCAGCAGTTAGAACATGGAGTTGAGAGGATTCATGCTGCTATTTGAAAACACAGAAGGGCAAGCAGACATTACAGAAATGCAGCTTCATTTTATGATGCTAGATTTACTTGTAAAGATAAGACCTCACTTTTTCTCCCCATTAATTCTTTGCTTCATTGTGCTTATTTTAAAAACAACAAATTACTTACAGTTTTTGATATCTAGGTCTGTGTGTCTGTGTCCTGGTTGACCAGTGTCAGATGCCTACTTGAATCAGTAGATATTTACCCCTCGTCACTGGAAGATGATGTGTAGAAGTTATTTATGTTAGTCCTTGTTTGGGCTAGAGCCTCCCTTTTGCAATGTATGGTGAAACTCACAGAAAAGGTATGCTTCCCCAGACAGGGAATGCACATACTTATCAGACAACACAAAGATGAGAAAAGAGATATTAGTGCTGCTTATGCAGCAAGTGTGAATAATAAAACACAACTTCTCTAAAAATCACAGGTGAATTTTGAAAATGAACCCAGCCTCTTAATGACTAAAGTAATACCTGAGTCAAAAACATTTTATTCCTTCCCTCAACCCCACACCCCCAACAGGCCATTACCTGTTTTGTGTAGGAATAGCTCCTAGTATTCATCATTAGAAATGGAAAAGCCATTTACACTCCTTCTATTAGAAGGACATGTGAAGTGTGGATGGATGGCGATCATTTGCCTCCGTGTGCATTAGTTTAAAAAAAACTTCTGCAAAAAGCATTGAGCATTTATACTATGATCCAATCAGCAATAAAACCAAAAGACCTCTTTTAATTGTAACTGGTTGCCAAAACCTAAAGGATTGGCAAATCTTTGCTCTTTGGAGAGGGTTTTTCTATTTTGTTTGTACAAAATCTGTACAGCAGATTTTTTCATGTTTGTGCCTGGAAGAGAGGGAAGAATCATGATGTTTTGTGGATAGTTTAAAACAATTTTATTGTAAACTATGTTCTTTTTTTTATTTATTTTAGGTAAGATCATACTGCTTCTAGTGATGGGATCTGTCCTCACACACTAGATCAGGATAAATACTTGGTCAGATGAAAAATGCCAAAGTGAGGAGAGCATCTTTGAGCAGTACCTTTTGTGCATGAGTTGTGTTTGTCACAGCACAATCTCAAGATCCAGCCAGAGTTCAGAGCTGTTCAGAGTTCTAAATTCCATTGCAGTCCCTAATAAGTGACTGACATATACTGTTTTTGCATACAAGTAAATTATTTTTAATAAAAAAAATGTCTATAATTGTCTATAATCTAATTGTCTATATATTGCTTGGGACAAGCCAACTTTATATTTGTAAATGTGGTTTTAGAAATCTTGTACTGTATATTATTAAAGCCATATCTGTGTTTTCTAATACAAACACATAGGAGAAAGACCTATTGGAAAGAGCTAGCCAAAGAAAGATCATCTCTCCCCATGGAAATATCAGCATTACTTGGGTAATGAGGTAGCTAATTTCTCTCTTTGTAATGACAGTACAATTGACCTTAAATTGTCAGTTGGCATTCTGAAGGCAATGAGAGCCAGGCCTTTAGCTCTAAACTTGAGTTAAGTCCCTAGATTATTCCACGTGGTGTAGCATGAGTTTGTTAAACCTCCAGGTCATGTCAGTTAGATTCATATAGCTCAGCTTCATAAAGCTCCTTGTAGGACAGGGCATGATTATTCAAAAGATGTATAATTACTTAATATTTACACCCAGTGAACATTAGTAATGTCTTTCATACAACAAGGATACAACTATTGTTTTAGCTAGACTGAAAACTGCTGGTGTAATGCAAATTCATTTTGTCTTATGTTCAGGATTTCAACTGATATTTTTAAGTATGTTGAACTTCTTTTATTTTTGGACTTTATTTTTGGACTTTGGGAGATTAATTTGCTTTTCACATGGGAATGCAGATTTCATTCATAACCTTAAGTTCCTGTTAAAAACCTTGGGGAAGTTTTAAGGTCACTACATGAGAGTTATTCATCTTGGTGATGTAGAAAATTAAGGTTGTATCCTTAGCCTAAGATGTGAAAGGCTCTTGGTCAAAGCTGTGACCTGCTGAAGTCAGGCCTCTGATACTTTTTTAGTTTTCTGTAACAAACTACTTGTGAAAAAAATATTTACAAAGTTTATTTGCTTACTGTCTATTCAAGTCTTTGAATTAAAATAAGAATAATACCAAATGTTAATGTAAACACATAGATTAATATTAATGTGTTAGCAGTCAGTTTTCTGCTTATTGTGTTACTTTTTTCCTGATGTTTATATCAGGTGAGAGGAAATCTGTGTTCACAGAATAGTTTGTATTAATCATTGTTTACTTTGCTGTCCCACAAAATGCAATGTGAACAACTGGAAGGCTGACTCAGGAAACGTGCTCGTGTTTAGAGCATGTATTTTAGAAATTAGTTTCATTAAAAACTAGATTTTTAGAGCTATTATTTGGATTTTATTCAGTAAAAGGGGATGACAAGTGCAAACGGTAGATGAATACAAAGTACTTAATTATTTCAGTAAAGCAACTGTGTACTAGGTATCACAGACTCAATTCAAAACTTACTGAAGTTAATGGGAATCTTTTTGTTGCCATTTGTGGGCTAGCTGGCCATCCTTACACAAATATGATGTATTGATTGATGCAGCTAATATATATGGAATAATGAAAAAGGATATTCTAGCACTACTGCTGACTTTTGAAATGAATGTTTCAGTCTTTAATTTTTTTTTTTTTTTTAAGGTAAATTGTTGTTTTATTGTAGTATGAGAGCGTGGTGTGTGTTCATAATCTTAAGGAAATGGTCTGGCATTGCAGAATGCAATGTAGCTAAGTCCCAGGGGATAACTGGTTTTAGCAAAAACAAAATAGTATAAAATATTACACTGAGTAAATTAAAGCAACCTTTGTGAGTTTATGTTGACCCAAAATTGTTAGTCACAAAAACTGGGCTTCTTGAGGGTGGGAATGGGGGGGAGATTTAACAAAACTAATAAAAAAATCTTCCTTGCAGAGATCTGAAGCAATTTAGGACCATTTGATCTGTGATCTTAGAAAACACATCCTTTGAAACACAGTAAATTTTCTTACAAATAAGGAACTACATAAATGCAATAACTGAAGGCTAGATTCTGATACCCTTATGTGAAGAGTAGTGTTTCACTCTTTAGATGGTGCTGTTTGAATCAGTGGAGCCGCTTAAGGTGTGATTCAGTGTGGGAAGCAGAATTTAGGACCAACTGTTTAAGAGCAAGTCAAAAGCATTTTCTGAGACTAAGGCTTATCTGGATAGCCGTAGCCTCAGCAACATTCCAGAATGCACTGTTTTTTGGCAGCATGAATGTTTTACTTGGAAGGAGAAGAGAGGTTTTATTTGTTATGGGAATTCTTTTAGTAAATTTATTTCATTCTCTAGCTCTCCTTGGTGTATTAATTTGGGGAACACTTACCACAATTGTCCATTTCTCTTCCTTTGTGTATCAAAATAGATATTTTTAAGCTGAAGAAACTCAGAAATTGATATAAGCAGCTGGTACCAAGAGAAGGAGGAATAGCTAATATATAGCTGAATAGAAAATGAACTGTTAACTTCCCAAGCATTTAATACCTGCATAATGTGTGGAATAGTGGCCATCTGTAACCAGGAGGTGGCATGGTTGGGCTCCACATGCCAAAATACAGCTTCACGTCCCAGCACCTCCTGGGAAAGGGCCAGTCTGGCCCATCAGGTACATCCTTTTCTTGTGCACTGGATGTGTGATTTTCTTGTTTCAGCGATATGCAGACAACATATACAGATGACCAGATTGGCTATAAGAGGCTAGTTGCCTACAGAATCTGATATGTTCAATAGTGACCAGTGCATAAGACTCCTGAGAAAGGCTAAAACATAAAAAATATGTCTACCTAGCCCACTAAGCAATGCAGAAAGAGTAAAAGAGTTCTTTCATGATATCTGCTGAGAGACAGGTTTCAGGCTCAATATGTTGGGTCTTATTTCAGAATGCATAAATATTGCTGTTGTTGGGTAGTTCCTGTATAACGCTTGGTAAAGTAGGAGTACATCATGCTTTCCTGTGCCTGGCAGCTGTACCTTAGGCTGAAGGCACTGCCCTGATGAAGCAATGTTTCCTTGACCTTCAGGGTCACTGCAGTAATACTGCATTTCAGTACAGGGTGAGTGTGCATTTTTTTTAAGGCAATTTTTAACTGTTCCAGTTCAAATCTCTTTTCAACAAGCTACTGAATTTGACAAAAAATTCAATATCCTTACAGCTGACCTTAATATATATATTTCTCTTAAAAACTCTTGATAAAAAGTAAGTAATTAAAAATGTTTTTCTTGGGGATTAATGAAGTATGTGTAATAGAAGCTGTTTTGTGGACTGATCCTGCCAAAGCGGTATGAAGGTATGTGTTCATCTTTTTTTCACATGACATTTTTCAGCCCTTGGATGGGTATTGTGGCTTAGAGCTCCATAACAGAATAGGTGAGGATGTGGACAGTTTATGAAATGGAATAAACTTTAATGGTGCTTTAATGGAGCTACAGTACAGTCTTTGGCATATAATCAAATAAGAACTATGGAGGACTGGACAACTAAAGAACCTTGACACGGGTAGAGGTTTGAGGTGCATAGTAGATGGAGATTTGATGGTTTTTCCTCATACTATATGCCTTCAATGAATACCCTTTAAAACTTTCATCTGGAAGTTGAAAACTAATACTGAATTTCAGTCTGATCTTTGAGATCTCTGAATGAAAATAACTGTGTAAGAAATATGTATTCTTATTACTTCTCTTAGGAAATTATTCTTTTTAAATCATCAGACAAAAATAATCCTGGTTATTACAGTCTTGCATAAATTCTGTCATATTTTAATTAGAATCCTGCTGGAACGGAGCAATCCTACAACATACAGCTACTTCCTTACCCTAGAAAGTCATCCATAGTGGAACTAATAAAAACTATGAGGATAAATTATCTAAGACTTTTGGTAAATTAAGCCAATATATATATATATCTCCTAGAATAATATGTCTGTTCTTGATTTCCAAGTTTTGCTGTCAAAATTACATTTTTAGTTTGAGTATGGAAAAAATTGTCAAGAAAAACTCATAGCAATGCTATTCTAGTAATACTGAAGGTAGATCATCAGGTAGACTTAAGTAAGATGGTAAAATGTTTTGTGGGTCATATGTGGCTCAGCATGATACAACAAAAGCCGTCTTAAAAAAACTCAAATGCTCTGCTTGTAGTGGGCCTTTCAGTTTGTTTTTCTTGGGTTAGCATGATCCAAAACCTAAAAGACAGAGGGCAGGTCACTGCTGCCTTTGAATTTCTATGTACCTACTGAAGTATGCATCAATAGAACAAGAAATTGAGGCTAGAGTAAAGGTTACACCTAGAGATGTAAAGCTCAAAAGCTTTTGATTTTGATATAGTAATTTGAATTCTGGAAATTGATGTGGTTATTGGAGAAAATAATACTTTATGCTAGCCTGCAAAAGATCGATTTATAATCTACATTCCTTCTTTTATCTCTGCTTTGAATCTGTAAGGAGAAGAAGCAGAAACAGTTTGGATTTGCTAGCTGGTGAAGGCAGCAATGTTGTCAGCAAAAAACCAACCAAACAAAAAAACTACCACAATGTAGAGATCAGAGCCACTAGTTCATAACCGGTCAACTTCCAAAGAGCAGCACTGGGAATGAGAAGAAAAAATGGCTCCCCTAGGAAATTTGAACACTGGAGAAAGAAAACTAAATCCCACTTTGACAATAACTCCTAGTTTAATGCTCTCAGGATTTCAAATACACACTTTCTAAAGCTTTTTCAAGTGCTTGAAGTTAAAGAACTTGCTATGAAATCAGGGACCCTGTGTATGTTTCAGAAATGGCTTTTGTTTTTGAAGAACTTAGTTTCCTTCTTAGTTCTTAAAGTGAAGATTTTTATGCTCCATATTTCTGAATATCAGAATGCTTATGTTTCTGATATTTCTGATTGTTTCTGAGCAAAATAATTTCTGGCATTTTCTCTTTAAGATTACAGTAAGCACTTGATACTGTCTGGGCACTGTGCCACATATTTTCAGTGGTCAGGGAGTGAACTCCATAGCTGGGAAAGAGTGAGACTTCATTTTTCCGAAATACACAGGACTGTGCTAATTTGCTGCAGCAAGGAAATTGCCATCCCTAATTTACCAATTTGCAATTAAAACTGTTTTTTTTTTTTTTTTTTTTTTTGCTATCTACCAAAATAAGCAGCACCAAACTCTTAAGGGGCTTACTGAATTACTTAAATTACTCTATTGGCACTCAGAGGCTAAATTTAGGACTGATAACATGAAGGAGAATTGCAAGGGCCTTTTCTCCAATGTCTTCATATAGCTGTTCATCAGAAATATAGTTAATTTGGATAAATAATGCTTATTATCCTGGTGTATGCATGGGACTGAAGAACTGTCAATACGTTTGCAATTATTTCACTAATGTTTGTGTGTAAGTGTCATACTCAGCTTCATAAGCTTCAGCCTTATTTGAAAGAACTTCCTACTCATATATGCAGATAAATATATGATAATATATGATATAATATATAATATGATAATATAGGATAATGTGTAATATGATATAGGATAAATATATTAATGGTATCTCCATGTTACATATTTATTTTTACTTTCAAAGCCACCTTTGGAAGGTTGCTGTGCTCAGTTCCAGTATTGCTTGGTCTCTTCTCTGATCCTTCACACATGTGTTTAACAAGATTGTCCTGTCTCTGTAAATATGCTACTGTGGAGTATCCTGTAATTCACTCTATCTCGTTTGTCAGGGGTCCTCCAAATGCTGTATTGCTGATGTTACTGGGGTGGCTTTGTTTGCTGTGAATAGTATAGACACAAATAGATCAGGTTGCAAAATGCTCTAAGAAACTTTTAGTGATTAGTGGAAAAAGAAAGGGATCCCTAAGTAAGCAGGGAAATGTCACAAAACAGGTGCTTGTGTTACATTTTTCTTACTTTTCATTTTCCATAAGAACTAAACTTTGAGATTACCAGGTTATGCAATAGTTTGTATGCACAAACCATCAGTTACAATGTTAAATACCCTTGCCGTCCCAAAGTCTATAATCTGAAATATGTTGGGTGCAAGGGAATTAGGAGACTAAGCTTTTCCATTGCTGCAAAGATTTTGATGTAATGCTTTTATAATGAGGAACCATTTGTACTCTCAGCTGAGTGCTTCTTGTGGTGGGGGTGGAAGAAGATATTACATTAGAAAGTGGAAATGGACCAGCTTGATTTAAACATGAAGCATGAACTTAATTTGATTCTGCAACTGTGTAAACACTAAGAAGTCCTGAGTTGGAAATTAAGTAGAGACTAATACCAATTTTTGGCTGCAGCTTTCTGCTTCTTGACAATTTGTCCCTGTCCCTTCTCGTGACCTTTAAATGTTTATGAATAATTAAAAAGAGGGAGGAACTGAGAGGAAAGGAACAGAAAATAAAGGAATGGTGGGAAAATGAGAGAAAAACAATGGCAAATGGTTACAGTAATAGAGTAGCAATATAGAAAAAGAAAAATGAAAAAAAAACAAACCACCCTCATTTAATAGGTATAAAATGTTTAGCTACTTTAGCTTTAAGAAACTTGTGACAGCTAGAAATCTCCAACTTTTGAACTTCAGTGAGGACTTCTGGAAGCTTTCAATTAAGTTTTATTCATCTAAAATGGATATATCAAAGCTGCTGATAAGCATTTGAAAAACACTTATCCATTTACTTAAGAAATTAGGATGAGGTTCAAGTCTTTCTGAAAAGCTTCTGTGAATAATTATCATTTCAATACTGTTGTATTTCATGTGTTTAGGGATGCTATAGGTGTCTATGCCATATATAATTACATTATGTAGGAATTAAACACAATATTTTGCAGAGATGCTCCCAATTTTATATTAAACGGCAACCGAGACTTTTCCTTTTAAAATTTAGAGTTCTCTTGAAGTATTATCAGCTAGTGGTTATTCTGTTTACACTTTCTATTTTAAAAAAGTAATACTGTTACATTGAACACCTTACACTTCTACTTACAAAGCTTGTCTGCTTCTTTCTTCAGGTAATATCCATTCAAACATTGCATTAGATTTTTCATCAATGTTATGAGCTTCAAGCTTGTAAGCCCTTTTATTTGCTAATCTCAGCAGCCTCATTACAGCTGAGAAGAATTGTCCAGATTCTGTTATTTCAGTACAGCTCCTCCAGCTTTTTCGTTTGCATTGCCTTCCCCTGGCAGCTGGCATCTCCCCAAGCTGTGCTCCAAGCAGTTAATATAATTAGAGAACTTTCCACTCCTCAGCCACTTTCATTCTGTTTTATGCTCTTCTGCTATCCCTACAACCTCAGTTGAGTTTTTTAATTTTATTTTTTTCCCATGGAGACTTGAGTTGGAAGTAAAGCTGGCAGCTTTACTGGAGAAGGATGTCAGAAACAGAAGGAATTTCAGTGAGAAGAAAGGCAGGTGAGTGGATAATGTATCTTTACTAGAGAGGAGAATGAGTAGGTAGGGAGAAACTTAGAAAGAGGGCACATCAAAGAGGTGAGAATGAAAATTAAACTGGGAACTCTTTTCCCCTTAAAAGGCCATAGTGCTTATATAGGTGATATACTTTACTTACTATACACTCATCCATACATGTAGATAAATAGTTCCTGTGTGTCCTACCAAAAAAAAAAAAAAAAAAAGTGATACAGTAGTGCCTTATCTCAGGGAAAAATCTTTACTTCTATGATTTAATTATTCATGTCTGTAGGCCATACCTCTTTGTGCATACCCCAGTATGGAGTGGATAATTCAGTGTAACAGTGCTAACAGTGCTTTGAAAAGATTATGTTAATCTCATGAGGATATGCACTTCAAGGCTTACTATTAAAGTAGTGACTCCTGCATATTGTATATCAACTGAGATAAACTTACACAGGTGTTTGAATTTCTAAACCTTAAGTGTCACTCAAGTTAAATATAACTCATCTTCTGTCAGAAATGTGGTTCAAAGTGCACAAGCTGCAATTATGAAATGACTTCTCAGCTAAGGATGAGATGATGGTTAGCATTTTATTCAGCCATATGGAACTTCAGAGAAGAAAGAAGAGGTATGCCAAAAATATATTGGAAAAAGTTTCTATTGTAGTCTCTGCCTGAGTAGAGAGCAGCAACCTTTACAGTGACGTAAGCAGCAAGTTTTCCTGTCTTTAAAAGTAACTTGTTATCAGTAAACTGAAACAAACAAAAAAGAGATGATAAAAAAATCAAACTGAAAATAGTATAAAGATCATATAAAGGAGTGGGTTAAAGAAAAAGGACTTGATTGGCACTTCTGAGCTTAGATTGCTTTAAGGGATTATCAGTTTTTGCATTTTACTGACATGCCTGGTAAAAGAAAACAGTTGCCATGACCCTAATTGGGTCATTTAAGTTTCAATGAATGCTAATTTTCCTATCTTAATAAATACAAATGCTTAAAAATACTTACATTTAAAATACTTACATTTAATAAAAGATTGGAAGGGTATAGTACAACATATTTCTTGTAAAGTTTTTTTTTTTTTTTTTTTTCTGTCTAGCTTAAGCACTTAAAGCAGTATTCAGTAAAGGATAATTCAGGTTCCTTCACTGGTCTAAAACATCAGCAGAGTAAAAATTAGGAAAATATAAAATCAGTAATATTTTTATTTTCTGGATTGCTTAGCTGCTAGAGACAAGAAATGTGTGAACTAACTTTAAAATGTTTGTCTTTCTGTTACTAGCATTGATATCTGTAGGTAAGTGCAGCTTAGGTCTTATTTGGGGCAGATGTGTAACTGCAGTTGGTTTTTCCTGTTTGCTTGGGCCAGTCTACTTGTTGGAATATATAGCTGCTTTTTTCCCTCTCACATGCCTTGGCTTCTTCCTCAAGGAAACAAGGATTTGGTATGGAGAGAAAAGTGATGCTGTGTGTTGTAGTCTTGTCACAGCATTGAGTTGGATCCAGCCAAATCTACACCAGAGCTGGGGCTTACTCCCAGGTTCAAAAGTACAGACTTTTTCACTGACGAAATACTGACCACATCAATCATTACAGGTTAGACTGTGGTGTTTTTTCACTTTTCCTTCCTTCTACAGATGAAAATCCTCAGGATGAATTTGTTCATTAGTTCAAGTCAGTGTGAACCTTGACCTGTGAATTTATTAGGACAAAGCTTCTTGTATGCATCAGACTAGAGTGATCCTCAGTTGTTGCTTTAAACACCTGGATTAGATGGGATTTTGCAGCACAGCTCATTGTTCCATTTGTACATTTATTTTTATCCATTTGTACATTTTTTTGGGGGGGAGGGGAAAGGGGAGAGGGAGGTGGGGAGCACAGAAAATAATTATTGTCTCTTTCCCAGTGATCTTTGTTCAATTTATTGTGTTCATTTTTTCTCCCAGATGTGATATTTGATTCTTGAGTCTTAACCCAACACTCTGGTTCTTTTTGTGGCTCATTCAGAATCTATGTGTGTTTATTTTATGAAAATTTTATTGTTTTCAGTCTCAAAAATGGATCTTCCTGCAAGATACCACTGGATGTATTGCATCTTGGCTTGAGTTTTGCTGTGTTGTTCTAGTTCCATGCTCCTTTTATTTCACCTCCAGTCTCTTCTCATGTGAGATAGGCTTCTTAATACAGTAGCAATGTACCTTTCTGTAACTGTAATCTGAAGTGGTTGGATTTATATAAAAACCCAATAAAAGCTGTGTCATCAAAACTTAATATACAGTCTTCAAACACTTTCCAAGTCTTTCTCCAGATTTTAATTCCAGTTTTTCCTCTTATCTAAGGTGGCTTAGTTTTCCTGCTATTGGAAAATGTGTTTTTTCTTAGATGATACACAAATTGTTCTACATTGTCAACAAACAATTACATATTTTCATATGGGCATTTCATTATTGACACCATAGTGTCAGTTTATACAACAGCAAAACAAAAATCTTTACACATTCAAGTACAAAATATGTATTAATTGCAGCTAAATTATATTAGAAGTTTTTCAGTCATTGTAAATTTGCAGAAGCAATAAGGTAGTCCTCAGTTGGGCTAAAATATGACAAAAGGAGCAGGGGTCATCCTCTTGGGCCCTGATGTTGTTGTATGGCTAGTATGTATAAATGTAGCTTTTTGTACAATTGTAGTTCTTAAATACCAGCAACTGTGGTGCTTATTTCTGCATCGATACAAGCATTTGTCATGCATGTTTTTGACAAAACAGAAAAAGCAGCTGTAATTTCAGAGATTAAGAATGGGGGCATTGAGATTAAATTACTTGCACAAGGTTATAGAAGAAATCTATGATCAGGCTGGGAATTGCTTGTGCATCTTCAGAGTCCCACTTCATTTAATTTTCTTCAAGATTATCCTTTCTTTTCACACAAGATAAAGGATGTTCCTGTTATCCTGTTGCTCTGGAGCAAACCTTGATTCTGTAATATAACAGAGAAGCAGAGTGGCACGGGCTGCCTCAAACAGCTATGACAGAAGAATGGAATTTTAGTAGAAAATAGTGTGTGAATGAAAATAAGTTAATAAAGTACTTTGGGTATGGCTTTTTCTATTTGCTACTCAATTGAAAGTGACAGGCTTTCTTCAGTGGTCTCCAAAAATACATTCTTGACTCCTGATTGTATTCACAGAAGGTTTCTGGGGACTCTACCAACAGGCAGAGAGACAGAAGTCAACAATACTTTATTAATATAATAAAGCCTTACCCCAAACCTAACGAAGTAATATTAAATCAGATCATTTCCCTAAGCAGGAAAACTAGTGTTTTCTTATAAATTTTTGCCAAATAAAAATATAACTAACACTGCTCAGTAAAAAGCAAGCTTTATTAACTCTGAAACTGCCGACATCTGTGTTATATATTCCCTCTACTTACAACTACAGCTTATGCAGTATGCTGCCACTGATACCAAAATGATTTTAGAATCTGAAAGACTATAATGAAAGTATCTTTGAGCTGATCTCTTGCCAAGAGGTGAAGTTTGGATATTTCATCCAACATTGTCCAACACTCAATTAATGAACAAAGACAACAGAACTTCAGTCATGGTCTGCAGTAAAAATTTCAGTGTTATCACATTTTTCCTAAAAACTTTGCATCTGGGTAGCAGCTGACTATCAATTTCTCTTCCTGGAAAAAGTAAATGAGTAAGGTAAAACAGTCTCAAACCTGTGAGACATCTCTGTGGCTTGTGATATTCCATGAGGTACTCTTTGATCTGGCTGACAAATGGCCCTCTGGAATTTAGTCCTTCATTTGAATACAGAGTAATGCAAATGTCATTACAAACACATGACCTCTGAATTCTAAAACTTCCCCCATTTCTCATGATTTAAATTTATATAGCTTGAGGTGCATGGACTAGGAAAAGATGTTTGGTCCAGGGGCATGTCACAGCACAGCCAAGATGATGGTCAAACCCTGAGTAAGAGTTATTCTGAAAGAGAAACCAGTACCATTTTACAGTAACAATTTACTGGAGACCTTTAAAAATAATTATCTGGTGTTTGCTAATCTCTGTTCAATTATGTTAGATGCCTAGAATTAAGAATCTTGTATGTGTGTGTCATTGGTTTATTTTTGGCTGTCTTAATGCTGTCAATAACAATATTGTTCTTTTCCTAAAGAAAAAAGGACAACTGCAGGGGAAAAATGTGGAGCCTTCCATTTGGGTTGACAAAGGGATATCTTTCAGCTGTTTTGTACAACTGCAAAAGCAAAGCAATAATTAGAAAAGATTTACTGATAATTCAGCACTTGAGTTCAGTTCATTTTTAAGATTTTTCTTGTGCCTGAACACAAGTTGTAACTCCTGTTCAAGTTGATTTTTAGCTCTGTGAAAGAACAGAATTAACCTTATAGACACTGCATTGTATCAACAGACTGAGAGATGATGCAGCACATACCTTCTTGAGAAAAGATGGGAAGATGTATTTAAGGAATGTAATTCATTCTAATGAATGAAATAAGTATTTTTCAGATGTTGAAATACATAATCTATCTGATGGTACTGCTTCATTTGAAACGGTTGAATATGCTATCCACACTAATAATATTTTCTGCATGCCATCTTGCTAATATAAGTCATGCCTGAAGATACGTTTAGCGAAATATGATGAACAACTCTCCTATAGTAGTGGACATGTTTGAGTCTCACAGCTCTTGAAAGCTGTTTTGCCAATACAGTAGATTGTCTGATGGTTCCTTCCTACAGATACAGGCTTGTTATTGATTTTTTTTTTAAGTATTTTAATTTTTCTTTAGAGCTCTATGTAGTTCTTTCCCCATATATTTCCTTGTTGCAATATCCCTTTAGTTTGTATTCCTCCATCCCTTTTGTTGCAGCGTGTCACATTGTTTTAATTTTAATTTTTCTTAACTAATTCTCTGCCTTCATTTTACAAGTGATCTTCTTGTTATTTATCCATTTGAGCATACTGTATCTATATAATTTCTTTTCTTTATTCTTTCATAACATTTGCACTTTCACTCTCCTGAAATGTTGTCCTGTGTCATGTAATGTCCTTGTTTAATTTACAAATTTAGTGCAGTAGTTTTTTTATCACTCCCTGTTTGTCAGGGAACTGACCACTGCAAGGCAGAAGTAAATGGTTTGTAAATGCTATCAGGAGGGTTTGGAATCACTTTTGGAGATGCCTCCCAAAGTGTCCCTCTGTTCATACTGTGTTCTTGTTGCCTGTTCATTCAGTTTCAGCTTGGTGCTGTAACCTTCAACGTGCTCATAAAGAGCATGTTCTTTTGTTGTCACTATTGTTTTGGTGACCTCTGGCCTTTTTTAGTTAAGTATTGAACCCATCATCTCTCTGACCATTCTCTCTATTAACTTCAGAAGTATGTGATTATCTCTGCAAGAATACCAACCAAGCACTGTTCTTTCTGTTGTAAGAATGATTGTCTTTTACTGTATCTCTTGCAATACGCTGATATTCTAGGCATGTCATTGTTTCTTAAATAGCAAGCTGTTTCAGCCCACTTTCTGATTTTATTCTAACTTTTATTCACCCACACATTGTATTTTAACTTCAACAACTGCCAAACACGTTGTTGTACAACATGTATCTTAATCACTCAGTTGTCAGTTGTCTTGCTTGTATTTTTGGCTATGATGTACTGACTTCGCAGCTTCATAAAACTAAGCAGAGAGACAGTAACAGCCTGCACACTTATCATGGAACCACAGAATGACTTGGTTTGGAAGGGACCGTAAAGATGACCTAGTTCCAACTAGGGATGACACCCACCAGATCAGATTGGCCAAGGCCCAATTCAACGTCACTTTAAACAATTCCAGGGATGGCGTATCCACAGCTTCTCAATACCAACATCCTGGTTTTCCAAATAAAATAAAAAAAAAAAAAAAAAAAAAAAAAAAGAAAAGACTGGTATATTCAAGTTACTAAATTATGGTGCTGCAGCAAATAAGACTGTTAATGGATTGGAAGGACAGTGAAAGGAAAAAAAAAAAAAGAACACTGAGCTAGATAATAACCAGTTTTGCTTTGAGGAAGAAATAAGATTTTGAGCTGGGAACAAAAGTATGCATGTAAAACACCAGTCCCTTTCACCTTTTTGGGTTCAGGACCCACAAAGGTGAAAGGTGTGGGTGAAAGGTATTGGTGTGGGTTAAGGACCACACCAATAAAGGACAATATGTGGTTGGGGTCTACTGTGGGCCACCCGATCAAGGGGAGCCTGTGGATTCTTGCTTCAATTACAAGTGTTATGGTTGCATGCTCTCATCCTGATGATTGACTTCAACCATCCGGATGTCTGCTGGGAAAACTATGTGGCAGGCTGTAAGCAATACAGGAGATTCCTGGAGTATCTTGAGGATAACTTTCTGGTCCAGGTATTAGGCAAGCTAACCCAGAGGATTTCTGAAAATTCATCTTACTATGCTAAGAAAATGTTGATGGTGGTATACAGGAATATGCCACATTAATGTACACTTGACTTGTCTATTTGGTGCTTGACAAAAGCTAAAAATATACTTTTATTGAAAAATGTTACTTTGCTGCCATTAAATGCTGTCAGTGATAAGTGAAATAATTTAGCTACAGCTGTTGTCATGTTACTATATGTTACCTTACTGGCTCTTAATCACACCTTAATGTTTTAGCTTTCTCCACAATGGATTTTTTTTATTAACTGTAGTTTGTCACGTACTTGTTTTATAACACCTATTCCTGATGCTCATATCTTGCTACTGCTACTTGCCCTCTCAGTAGGAAAGGGCATTTCAGGGAAGATTTACTGAGGACACAGATGGGAATCTTAGTCGTTCAGTTTCCGTGTGCATTCTTTGTCACTGGCATGGTCCCGCTGTTGTGTAGCACCATCTGAAGAAAGGTTTTGCCTCTGCAGAATTTTTGCTCTGATGATATCTAATGCACATATATATTTTTTTTCTGGAGTCTGAAATCATGACCTTCTCCAAGAGTTTTGCGTAATTATATTAGAAAACTTGCTGTTGATGTTCAAGCTAGGAGTGAGATCATGACAAAAATATTCTAATTTTAAACACATGGTGCAGAGTATGCGTAGAAAAGTGGAAAATGTGTATGCATTGTCAAAGCCACTTTTCAGTCTTGGGATCTTCCCTGTCCATTGTTTGACATCATTTTTCTTCTAGAGCTCTACAAAATTTGAGATATAATGGTAATGGTAAAATGATGCTATTAAAATAAATTGAGTTAACTGTGCAGAGCTGGTTGGTTTCAGGTGGTCTTTGCATGGTTTGGAGGTAGTGGAGAGGAGAGCAAATCATCTTTAGTGTCCCATGAAGAAGAATTTTCTTTTCCTGTGAATTTACTCACATTGCCTTCAAAGTACAAATTCTTCTTGCCTTTGTAAAGACTTCTTAGACTTTTGCATGGCATGACAAAATGTACATAAACCAAAAAGCAATGCCATTTAAAGATCTGCTGATTCAAAAGAATAAAAGAAAAAAAAAGTTTAATGGCTTATAAGAAAGGGAATAATATAAGTTTTACCAAGAATCATAACACTGAGTGACTGCAGCTGTTTTTCTAGCTCACATAATGAATGTACAAGTGAAGAGTACCCCTAGTTTGCTGATTTCACATTGTGGATGCCTCCTCTGTGGGCTTTCTGCTCTCTTCCAGCATATATATACATGTGTGTGTATATATTTGCTTACAGTGAGATCAGTGTTTAATTCTATTCATTTGATATTGGAACTTTTTCTGCAGATTCAACAAGGCTAAATTTCTAACCTACTGCAAAGGTTTGAAAAATAGTTTCACAAAACTAAAGCGGCTTATTGGCATTAATCTGTAGTGATGATCATACTTGCAAGCTGAGTGCCTGTTCATGGTTCCTGTTTGGTGTAAGAACTTTCATGTTCAGTATGCCTTTTTTTTTTTTCTTATTTATTTATTTATTTCCCTGATATCTTAACTTCTTTTTGCTGGAGTTCTTCCTTGCATTAAGGAGTTTATTTGTAAAAATTTGATATGTCTCTTAGGGCATGATGGGCTGCAGGTAGTATTTAACTTGCCACTTGCCGAATCACGTTTTGCTAATCATTTCTACATTTAGGTCAGATCATAAAATTGCTACTGGAAGTTCTTGCAGCCAGCGAAGAAAGTGAAATGCAATTATCTCAATGACACCAATAAATAAGAGCTCTTTAACCTGAGCTTTTAAAGGATACTGCTATAAGCACATATCCATAGCAGTCAAAGAGATAATTACATTTTGAATAAGTCAAACGTCTGTTTTATGTTTTATAAACTGTAGTAGTAAAGCTTTGTTTGATCTTCAGCCTGAAGTGTGCCCAGCAGATCACCTCAAAGTCCACTAAGGAAGTGGAAATTACAATTTAGAGATCAAACTGTAGGGGACAAAGGAGAAAAATGAGACTTTAAGTGATAAGACTTTTTTTTTTAATACTATACAGTTTCTTTCAAATTGAAGTACGATATTGAAAGTTTGGTAGGATACCCAAAAGTTGTGAGTAGCAAATATCCTGTGTGCATGTAATTTCAGCATACATGTGTATATGTAGCTGACAGAACTTGAGTAAAACCAATCAAATTCCTATCTTGTTATACATTTTCTCTCACCATCTTAGTGCATTGTTTTAAATTCAGTTTTGTTAAATTTTTCTTTTAATTTTACCAGTTGAAAAAATTAAAGGGGACATGTTTTGGCAACATCTTTCTAAATTTGGAAAATTGGAAAATTATTGGAAAATTGGAAATTGTTCCATTGCTACCAGCTGCCATAAGGCAATTTCTTTGGCCCCACTTGCACTACTGATAGCTAAGGTTGTGATGGGAAGATGCTCAGCCTAACTAGAAAGACTTGATGTCACTGATGCACAGTTCCTGGACTACGGTATGGAAAGATAACTGTCTTATGTGGAACAGATACAACCTCGCTCAGGATTGCTTGAGCATTGTGACATGTCTTACCTAGTTTAATATAAATTTCATGAGTTTCAACTAATTTGCAAACACCTCATTCATCTTGGGTGTCTTTAACCTGCTTTTTCCCAAATCTGATCCTAGATTTTTCTCTTTTGATGATAGTCTTACTATGTTAATCATCTTATTATACCAACCTATTTATTTATTTATTTATTTTACAGAGAAATAAAAAGAACTAATTACCTCTGGGTGTCTTAATGTCATTTGTTACTAGCTTTAACTTTGCCTTTTTCTAGTCGGATATAGGGTTAGTAGGGTTTGTGTACACTTCAGATTATTCTAAAAACATGACTTGGTTTATTTTCTTGACAAGAATTTAAAAAATGAACAGCACCATTCCTAAAACACCATGCTAGTAAATCTTCCATATCTTCTCTATGGATGAAATTCTGAATTCTTGTACAAATTTTCAGTTATATGAATCACCAAATTACAGCATAAAACAATTGAACAAAAAAAAATTATAATATTGAAGTAACATAGATAAAGATGGGTGCTATAAATGAATCATTTTAGGATTTTTTTCTACTTGGGTAGAAACATCTACCCAAGATACATCTGTTTTCCTCTAAAACCACCTTTTCTCGTGGATTTAATTCTCACAAAATTACGATGGTTATTTATGTTCTGAATTGAAATTGAAATGGAAACAATTATTTACAATTTTCAGGGATTGAGAAACTGGAAGTTGTTTAAGTCAGCAAATGAGAATGCCAACTGGGAGTCCTGATTTGACAAGAGCTGCAAAGACATGTGAAGGAATTTAGACAGTCAAAAAGCTTGAGGACAGTAGTTACTTAGCAAATACATATCTGTGTAGCTCTGAGACCAGAGTTTACATAGAAATAGGCATATAAATGCAAACAGTATTTGGTGGTATATGGCAAGTGTTTTTTGTTCATGACCTACAAAAAATTCACAGGATTACTGAATACAGTTAGCTGCAGTAATAGTGATGAGCCATAAAAACAAATACAATAAAATGAACCCAATTAGATAAAACAGATACTTTCATCCTGTTTGCCTGTTCCATACCCCCAAGGTTCCCTTCCTATTTCCAACTATTACTAGAGCTTTACAGAAATACAGTTTCACGGTGTTTTGAACACAGGAGGAGGCTGTTAGTGTGCATTCCCCACATGGTCAGCTATTGCTGTTTTTCATGTGCTTAATGGTTTCATCTACAGCAAGCTAATTGTTTCATTTTCACTTACATTTTCCACCATTGGTTCTGGAAATAATGGGGGAATAATAAAATGTGTGTACTCACATAGGTATATTTTTGTATGTGTGGAAAAAAGACAACAGGAAAACAGTAGTTAGCCAAAAAAATCTTAAAACAAAACAAACAAAAACACTACAGGAACAACAACAGGAAAACAAACAAACAAACAAACAAAAAGGCTCACCTTTGTCTGAAGGCAGTATCGCGTTATAGACTGGTGTACAGCATAAAGTCACCAGCAAAAATTATTGAAACAGATTCAAGTGATCAGTAACATTGATTATTGGGATAACCATGCCCATAATGTATCTTTTTGTTCCTAAACAATTGCTCCCCAGGAGTCCCAAGTATATTTAATTTGCTTGGAGGTGAAACTTCCAGCTGATTATTTCTCTCCTGTGCTGCTTCAGCTCATTATCTCCTAGCTACTAGAGAAGGCCACTATTCCCTAAGCTGTTAGGATCTTCAGAGGCATTTTGCCTCTGCTCCAAGCCCCTTTCTCTCAAGTCAAGAGGCTGGAGAGATGCCAGTAAGGAGATGCTGGGGAGGAGAGGTTGGGGACCTGGATTTTCCATTTGAAGTGTAGTGCGTACCTCAGTCCATCAAGTATTTAGATAAAATAAGGTTTGATTGTGAGCTTCATGTTTTCTAACAAGGAATCAATCCTGTTTTCAAACCTGATATTTGAATTATACCATTGAAAACTGCCATGAAGTTGTAGTGAACTAGTGGATTTGAGTGTATGGAGCAGATTATCTTGAGAGTCATCACACAGCACTTGCAGGGCAAGCAGATGATCAGGCCCAGTCAGCATGGGTTTATGAAGGGCACGTCCTGCTTGACAAACCTGATCTCCTTCTATGACAAAGTGACGCGCTTGGTGGATGAGGGAAAGGATGTGGTCTACCTTGACTTCAGCAAGGCTTTTGACACCATTTCCCACAGCATTCTCCTCAAGAAACTGGCTGCTCTTGGCTTGGACTGGCGCATGCTTCGTTGGGTCAGAAACTGGCTGGATAGCCGGGCCCAAAGAGTTGTGGTAAATGGAGTCAAATCCAGTTGGAGGCCAGTCACTAGTGGCATTCCCCAGGGCTCGGTGCTGGGGCCGGTCCTCTTTAATATCTTCATTGATGATCTGGATGAGGGCATTGAGTGCACCCTCAGTAAGTTTACAGATGACACCAAGTTAGGTGAGTGTGTTGATCTGCTCGAGGGTAGGAAGGCTCTGCAGGAGGATCTGGATAGGCTGCACCAATTTGCTGAGGTCAACTGCATGAAGTTCAACAAGGCCAAGTGCCGGGTCCTGCACCTGGGGCACAATAACCCCAAGCAGAGCTACAGTGGTTGGAGAGCTGCCAGGCAGAGAAGGACCTGGGAGTGATGGTGGACAGTCAGCTGAATATGAGCCAGCAGTGTGCTCAGGTGGCCAAGGCCAACAGCATCCTGGCCTGTATAAGAAACAGTGTGGCCAGCAGGGCTAGGAAGGAGATCGTCCCCCTGTGCTCGGCTCTGGTGAGGCCGCACCTCGAGTACTGTGTTCAGTTTTGGGCCCCTCGCTACAAGAAGGACATCGAGGTGCTTGAGCGGGTGCAGAGAAGGGCGACGAAGCTGGTGAGGGGCCTGGAGAACAAGTCCTATGAGGAGCGGCTGAGGGAGCTGGGCTTTTTCAGCCTGGAGAAAAGGAGGCTCAGGGGTGACCTTATCGCTCTCTACAGGTACCTCAAGGGAGATTGTATTGAGGTGGGGGTTGGTCTGTTCTCCCACGTGCCTGGTGACAGGACGAGGGGGAATGGGCTTAAGTTGCGCCAGGGGAGTTTTAGGTTGGATGTTAGGAAGAACTTCTTCACCGAAAGGGTTGTTAGACATTGGAACGGGCTGCCCAGGGAAGTGGTGGAGTCACCATCCCTGGAGGTCTTTGAAAGATGTTTAGATGTAGAGCTTAGGGGTATGGTTTAGTGGGGACTGTTAGTGTTAGGTCAGAGGTTGGACTCGATGATCTTGAGGTCTCTTCCAACCTAGAAATTCTGTGATTCTGTGATTCTGTATATTTTGTTGATGGGGATAGTTTCATCTGTAACACACCAGTTTAAGAGCAGTTATTGGTAGGTACTTCTTTAGCTTGTTTTAAATAATTCTCTAGTCTTTTAGAAGTAGTCATCAGTCTTTTACATTAAGGGAGATTATAATGGTTGAATACATAGAATATAGCTTTCTAATGTAGTAATATACTTTATTTTACTTTTGCTTTAATGCACTAAAATGACAACTAGAATAATTCATAAAACATCTGATTGGATGGAAGTAACATTATTCATAGAAACAGCCATATGAAAATATTCAAGTTCAATTCACTTCTGTTTCATTTTCCTCTAATTTCATGTATGAACTAGATTATAAATTTCACAGGGCAGGGACTTTGCCTGTTTGGTTTCTGTGAAACATCATATATGCTCTTAGAGCATTATGCAAATTTTACATACTCTGAACAAAACAACTTATGAAAGTGGAGAATTGGTGTGGCATGGTGTATTTCTTAACCAGTACTTGTACTGTTGATTGCAGCATCACTGATTCTTAGGAAATGATACTGTTCTTAGGAAAGGAGACTCCGAATGACAGAGCAGGATGTTTCATGAGTATTTCAGGTAAATTGAAGACTAATTAAAGACAGAATAATAAATTTGTATATTGGGATAAGGTGAAAGTATCAGAGTTTCTCTTAAGGAAAATTATGGGTTTTTTCTGCCTGCCAGAGTTCTTAAATAAATAAATAAAACACAATTAAAGTACATTAAGCTTACCTGTCAGGCAAAATGTTCTAGGATTTTCAGAAAGCCTTTACTGTTCTTTGTAGCAGGCTTCAAAGAAAATGAATAGTGACAGAGTAAGGAACATAGCTTAGGTGTGGTTTAAAACCTAATTATGCTTAAAACAGTCACAGGGGTCTGTGTCTGATACAGCAATAGGAGTGGATACAGCAATAGGAGTGGAGTTAATAAACACTACTGATTCTGAGGAAGTGGCCTGCATGCTGGCAAAACTTCCTTATGTTTGCCTTGTGATTACGAACAGCTGTTCAGAACTATGAAATTCCAGATTATAAATGCATCATGAGAAACTGTGACACAGTCAGATGCACCTGCATTTGAGTGACTAGCGTAATGGGTAAGGCTTTCATGACATGAGGCTATCATTTGATGTGGATACTTACTATAGGATGAAGTAGAAAGGGACCAGCTACATTTATGAAACTCAGTACTAACAGAAAATAATTCTAACATTGTTTTAGTGAATACTTTACTTGGTAAGGATGAGATATGAAATTACATTAATTTTACTAGAAGCAACAGGTGTATGTAGTGATTTTATTTTAAATAACTAGTGAAGTACAAAATACCCTTTACAATGACATGACTGACTTGCAATGAATTATGCAAAAACAACTTTAATTTATTTTACAGGAAGGTTAAAGACATGCTTTAGCCAGGTATAAAGGAAAATTAATCAGTTGTCACTTATTTTCAAAAAACAACAACAACAACAAAAAAAAACACCAAAAACCAAGTAGACAGTTGTAAAATTAAGAAGTGAATTAAAAACCTATAAACCTATGAAATGAAATACTTATGCACTATAGTCATCACATGAAAATAATGAACTGCACAGGGCATTTAATCAAAACCTGAGGATTGACTTTCATTTTATGTTAAGTACTGCATACCTAGAAACAAATAAATAAAGTTGACTCTCCACTGCACTATGCTCTACATGTCCTTTTAAATGTGTGTAAGATTGTTGGAAAAAATACTGTCAGTTTGGGAGAAGAGTATTTTCCTTTTTCTTTTCTCAGGTGGAAGTGACTAAGTAAGTTCAAAATCAGTGGAAATTCGGACTGCATCTATTTGCAAGTTTGAATAGGGATTTGTGTACTGGTGTTCTTTCTATGTATCTTAACTTTTTAGAAGTGTTGGTTTCAGTTAGTCTGGGAATAGTTCAGTAGATTGGGAATAGTCTCATGCCAGAATGCTCCTAATATTTGACTCTATGTTCATGTTTGCAGTGAGCTTTTTAGGTCATGAAATAATCCTGGTTATCCAGAAGTCTTGCATTGCTATTGCAAAGAAACATAGATGCTTATTTCCATGTACCCATACATTTATATACATGTTAACAAAGTCTTATGTGTAACTGAATTCACACGTGTTGAGTGCATTGTTGTGAATTTTGTGGAATTAATGTTCACGACCTTCCACTGGATCATGCTTGCCTGATATGCTGGCACAGAAATACTGTGAAATACTTGGTTACAAGAATCTGAAAACACTTAACTTTAGGTAAATTGGAATGCATCTCTGCTATGGAGCCTACGTAGGGTGTGGAAAAGTGGTGAAAGAATCTACGTTCATGCTCCTCTCCTTTAATCTCCTCTCTGTTCTTTCCACTATACATCAAGGCTGTATCTACAGTAGCAAATGAAACAGGCATAAGGACAGGGGCTTTTGCCCATTCTGTGAAATTTTAGGATGTTTCCTGATATGGTTTTGGAACAATCCAACTGGAATTCTTTCAAATAAGTCCTGGGCATCGTTCAGAGTCTAGCACAAGCTAGGAGCTGCTCAGTATAAGTATTTTCCTTGGTTGGAAGTGTTTGGATGAACAGATGTGAGTTGCATGACAGCTGATCTCAGGGATGGAGAATGCTTGTTGGCCCTATTCTATGCCCCTAGCATAGTTGTAAAGATGTTGATAATGCCAAGTCCCTTTCATCTAACTTTTCTCCTTCTTTCAGGCTTGTACAGCTCCAAATAATGAGACTACATCCCTCATCATATGCTTTCCCTCTTCACTCTCTACAAAATTGCTTTCATGCTACAGTTGACTTTCTTTATCCCTACTCTTGCTCTTGAGCATTTATTTTCTTTCCACCTTGTTTCCTTAAGCTGCCATTCCTGGTGCTCCCTCCTTAAAAACTCTGTTATTCTACATTATTTAATATATGATTCAGAACTCCTACAATTTGGACGAAGGCTTTAAAAAGCAGAGCACATAGTATCTCAGCCTAGTTGCACAACTTTCTCTTTTTCTCTTGCCCTCTCACCCTTTCTCCAAGGTTTTACTTTTGTTAGATTTTAGGTTGTAATTTCCTTAGGCAGAAAATATCTGTACTTTGTTCTGCTTGTTTTTCAAGAATAATTGGAAAAAGTGATAGAAACATCATGCTTTTCACAAGCCTCTGTTAATCTTCCTAAAGAAGTAATGCTACTGATGGCCACAGAGTTTTCCATTCATATTATTTATAACTAGGTGTGAGCTAAGATTGGTTTTGTGCGAGGAGTATATAACAGACAAACTGGACATTAGAGAAGAGTTTTGAATATGCAGGGAAAAAAAAAAAAAAAAATCTTACTGCT
The DNA here is from genome assembly GCA_011075105.1 of Heteronetta atricapilla. Lineage (NCBI taxonomy): Eukaryota > Metazoa > Chordata > Aves > Anseriformes > Anatidae > Heteronetta > Heteronetta atricapilla. The sequence goes on from CM021733.1 coordinate 91,934,241, forward strand.
TCTAATTTACTTGTCTTCCAAAAATATTGAAGTATTCCTTATTGCAGAAAATTAAAATAAAGGTGCAAAACATTGGACAAGAGAATAGCTTAAAGGTAATTTAGATTTAAATTACATCAGTAAGTCAGAATAGGATGTTTCTAACAGTATCTTTGTTTCGAATGACTGTTGCCCACAGACTATTAATGCAAATTAAAAGCCACTCTCAAACTTCCATGCAGACAGTGGCTAAAGAGATGGTCTGTTTTGTTGGGTGTTATTACTGCAGCTGGAGAATAAACAAGAAAAAAAAGTGAAGGAGTGTCATCCTTTTGTTTGGGTTTTCTAGCTAGTGAACAGATTACAGTTTTTGAACATCAAAGGACTGGTCCAGAATTTATAGAGTTTACATTTGCTTTAAGCTGTTGATGTTGCATATCTACAATTTCAAACAGTACAGTTTGGCAATATGCTGTGAACAACATTGTATCTTTCACATACTTTTGGGGCAGTTTTTCTGCCTGAATGGTTAGGATGTCTGGATTTGAAGGAGTTAAGATCTCAAATATAAACAGCCCAGGAGAATGTGCATGGTAGCACAAGGGAAGAGAAAATCCAGAAAATTTAACTGTTGAAATAGATGCTTTTTCTTTAACCTTTTTAAGCCTGTTGAAATGTGAAGGCATAACATATGTGAGTCATTTTTGAAAGAGCATCTGTCCATGTTCTAAAAATTATTCTTTTTAAAGTCAGCTCAGGGCTAAGCACCAGGAGTCATTTAATTCTGAATCTAGTTTCTATCTGGTTTTGTTTGGTCAAATTATTCCACTTGACTCCAGCATTAGGCATCTTGTCCAGCAATCTTTTACCATTTTAAAACATTATCCCAATAACACAGGTTTCTGAATATGTAACTCAATTTTTATTGGATAAAGTTTGCTAAATATGGATTTAAATTTTGGAAAAATACAACCTAACTTTCCATGGTTATGTTTCCATAAATACAACTGTATTATACTTTACACTGTCTGCTACCTGGTAGTATTATCTATGCTAAGATTTGTATAGCATCTGAAATACTAAGTGTGGAATGAGTACTTCATTTATAACTGTCTAAATAGAGTAGAATACTGAAAACTCTATATCTAAACAACTCCCAGGATATTTAGGGAGAGAGTGATGTCTGTGGTGTATGTGGTAGTGGATCCAGAAAAGTTCTGGGAATAGATTTTTCTAAGGACCTGTATTTCTCTAGCTAACAAATATCTTTTCTTTTTAATCTTTTCTGTTGTTAAAATATTTTTGAACTATAAATGTATCTGATTTTGCTTTCTGTAGTCACTGTGAGTTGTTTTGTGGGATAGGGATGGGAAGAAATACTTTCAACATGTTGCTAAGATTAAGAACAAACATGTTTTATAAGTGTTGCACAGATTGACCAATCTGTCTGTTAGTATGTCAGACAGATTGGTGCTACTAAGTTCAGTTAAAGATATTGGACTAGAAAATAAATATGGCATATTACTTCAAGACTGAAAAATATGTGATGAGGTATTTCTTACCTGTCACAATGTCTATCTGAAAGATGGCTGGCTTGGATATTTCCCAGCCTGCTTGAAGCCTGAATGTACCCTGTCTCTGCTGTTTGTAGCTGGAGTGGTTGGCTTTTCTTTTTCATGGACAGTAAAAATGGTGAAAACTGTTAACTCATGTTTTGTGCTAATTCAGCTCTATTAAACTTTCATGAATTATAGTTATCTAGGAGACCAAGGAGTGACAAAACAGGTATTCTGTGGCATTAAGCTAGTCTGAAGAACACCCTAAAAAAGATTTTTTTAAAAAATATTATTATTATTATTTTCCACAAGGAAAATGATGTTATGTTTTCCTGTAGTCCAATGGTAAAGTAGGGTTGTTTTCTCCATGAGCTGAGGCAAAAAAATTCATTTTCCCATTCTTCTATTACAAAAACCTTGAAGTCTGAATTAAAACTGCTTTCTCCTAGCTTAAGAAACAATTCAAAGCACTGAAAGGACATAGACATAGCTAGGGAGAGTCCATTTTATGTTCTTTTTGTCTTCAGTTTCTAGCCCCAAAAAGAAAGAGATTAAATTGCTGAATCCAGTGATTCCAATCTAAAGATGGGAGCTGAAGTGCTGTTCAAAGTTATCCTCATATATACAAAGGGAATATGGCTTTCTAATTTAATTCAGGAATTACAAATGAGCTGAAATAATCATGCTTTCAGGGACATGTTTTACAGAAGAATGCTTAGAAGGACTGCCCTGCAATATACCTTAAGATTAATTGAAATATTAGGAAACTGAGTTGGAATTTTAGTATTAATATTCCAAAGTAAATGTTACTGATCAAAAGCTTCAGCTTGATTATGTGGACTTTATAGAGGAGATAATTTTGAAACCCTGAACAAAAAGCAGACAAATTGTAATGTTGGAAAGAAATCTACCTTCTGAAATAGATTTTATATCACAAAGAAATGTGACTTTTGAATCAGTAAAGCATATATATATTAGGGAAAAAGAGAAACACATGTTAAAACTTTGTTAATAGCTGATAATTCACAGGTAACTAATAGACCATTGTTTTCATCATATTCTGAACCATAATATTGGAACCATGTGCCATAAAACTTTCAGTTGCAATATGTTTAAAATGGCAACTTCCTACTGAATTAGGTGGCCGGTATTATCTGTGAATAGAGCATGATGTGATTAAACTCTGCCTGTCTCTAAATGGGGTAAATGTTCTCCTCTGTCACTGTTCTGTCACATGCAGGATACGCTTTGTGAACATGTTTCAGTCAATGCAAATGTAGTTAATACAGTCCATAAAACATGGAGAGATCCAGCTGAATGCCTTCTTTAGTAGGCTGAGCCACTTAACTTGGCTTCATTTTCTCTGATAAGATAACTCATGTGGCATTGACTTGTTTATTTGAACATCGTCCAGAGCCTTTTTAGATGTCGTGTGGTATTGGAGACATCCATAGAACTGACAGGTATTACAGGGCCTACCAGGAGACCTTTGCCTTCTGGCACTGAGCTGAAGGCTAAACAGGGTATCTGACATCTCAGGTGATAGTAAATTGCGATATTTATGCAACTAAATTAAATCCTTACACTTTCCAATAGACATCCAAATTGAGGTATCTTAATTTAACGCTGAATTCCACACAGAACTGAGACATCCATCGAAGACTTGTAAGTCAAGAAATCCTATAGCAGATCTGCATTTTGATGCCATTTCATTTTCAGGACAGGTGAGATGTCCTTGGATATCTCAAACTGCACAACATGCTTCTGTTTAAGCAGCTGAAGGAAGGCAGAGTATGTACTATCATGTAAGTTTATCAGATGTGATAAAAATAAAAAATCGTAGAAATGTGGAGAGAATCAGTGAAGCCAGTTAAATGTCGTTGTTCCAGTTCAGCTAAATCATTGTGACCAAGTGTTCTGAACAAGAATGGAGTGTTGATGCTATTGTGTGTTACAGAATTAAATCAGTCTGCCCATAACTATTTATAAAGTGCAATTTACTTTTAAATTTTATCTTGCATTTAAGACTCAATTCATAATTACAGTTACCAGGATTTTTAAACTGTATTTTATTTAAAATCTACTTTTAATCCTGTATTATAAAATTTATTTTTTTTTTTTTTTTTTTTTTTTTTTTTTTTTTGAAAATAATGTATCATTTGCTTATCAAATACCTTATGAAACATTATTTTACCAAAAATTATCCTGCATACTAGCTAACAATATATCAATATATGTCAATAAAAGGAAGAGCTTTTTTGCTTTTTTTTTTGAGAGAGAGAGAGAGAATTATATGTAACTTGAATTCCTGTGTGATATGGACATATCTGATAACCAGCAGGTATTAAAGAAGAAAGTAGCAGGAAAGGAAACAGCAAAAAAAAAAAAAAAAAAAAAAAAAAGAGAAAATTCCCAGGATAAACACATTCAAATAAGATAGCAGTGATTGCTGTATCATTTGGGGAGTAATTACTTAGTTGGCTGTATCCTGGCTGGTATGTTTTATTATCCCCAGGGATGGCAGCCTACGAACTAAGGTGATCCTAGAACTGAAACTTATATCTTAAGAAAATAGAAGAGTTGGTGTATTATAAGATTTTAAATAACTGGCTTGTACAGAGTGAGTTAGTAGGATAGGGTGGCTATCCTTATGGCAATACACTCAATTGCCATACACCGTATGTTAAAAGTTTAAGAATTGGAGAGGAGTCATGCATTAAATTGTTTCATTGCCATTTTTTCAGCCTTTGATACCTGAATGTTCAGTCTTTTTTTTTTTTCCTTTTTTTTTTTTTTTTGTTGAAGAAGCAATAGGTAAGATCATAGAACCATAGAATGGTTCAAGTTGGAAGGGACCTTAAAGATCATTTAATTCCAATTCCCCAGTCATGGGCAGGGACACCTTTCACTAGACCAGGTTGCTCAAACTGTACCCAACCTAGCCTTGAATACCTCCAGGGATGGGGCATCCACAGATTCTCTGGACAAGATCTAATCAAATGTATATTTGGGTCATGGGTAAAATTCTTAGCTAGTAATTTTATTAATATATCAAATTATTTATTAAAATTATTAGTAGTATTTTTCAAATCAAAATGAATGACACTGAAGTAATTAAATGCAGGAAAAACAACAACAACAAAAAACCTTGTCATAAACACAATGGCTGTCATACTAGAGGAAAACAAAAAACAGCACTGTGACCCATTAGGTCACCTGAAATTGATAATAAAAAATAACATGACATAACATGTCTAGTTTAACTCTTGAACTTTTGGTTTAATCTTTCATATTGAACTGTCTAGGTAAAATGGCAACTTCGTTTAATACTAAGCTTGAGGGAATCATCATTGTTATTTGAAAAATATTGGGAAGTGCTTATTGGAGACTAAGTAGGGAAGATTTATAGCAAGAAATTTTGATGGCAAAATTGGAAGGATGGAAATGTCAAAGAAGAGTTCTTAGTCACATGAAGTTCAGAGAGGAGGCTGGAAGGTGGAACATAGAGTAGGGAGAAAGTCTCTGCCTGAGAACTTCTGAAACTGCCAGTCTTGCATGTGATGTTTGTCATCAGCTTACTCAAGTGGGACCTCTTTTCTGTCCTTGCTCAAGGCTGACTCAAATGTTCTGGTATCCAAACGCATGAGCAGTGCTTGCTGTAATTTTGTCTCTCTTTTTTTTTTTTTTTTTCATTATGCTCGGCGTGTTACCATTTAAATTTGGAAAGCAGCTTTCTTAAGTTAATATATATAAAAAGAAACACAAAATAAAACACCAACTACTTATGTATAAAGCAGCCATGTCTTAAATAGAAATCCAAATTAATAGGAAGACAAGGGGACAGAGAAAGTTGAAGATACCTGTTTATAGCATTTATGAGGTTAGTAAAGTAAACAAAAAATAAACATATCCACAAGAACAAAAAGTAAAAAATCACAAAATCACAGACTGGCTGAGGTTGGAAGGGACCTCTGAAGATCATCGAGTCCAACCCCTCTGCCAAGCAGGATCACCTAGAGCACATTGCACAGGATGGCATCCAGGTGGGTTTTGGATATCTCCAAAGAAGGAGTCTCCACAACCTCTTTGGGAAACCTGTTCAAGTGCTCTGTCAATCTTACATTAAAGTGCCCCCTCATATTGAACTGGAACTTCCTGTGCTTCAGTTTGTGCCCATTGCCTCTCATCCTGTCACTGGGCATAACTGAAACGAGTCTAGTTTCATCCTCTTTAAATCCTCCATTCATATATTTATATGTGTTGGTGAGATCTCCCCTCAGTCTTCTGTTTTCCAAGATAAACAGGCCCAGCTCTCTCAGCCTGTTATTGTATGATAGGTGCTCCAGTCCCCTAATCATCTTTGTAGCCCTCCTCTGAACTTGCTCCAGTAGTTCTATGTCCCTTTTGTATTGGGGAGCCCGGAACTGGACACAATACTACAGGTTTGGCCTCATCAGGGCTGAGCAGAGGGGGAGGATCACTTCCCTTGACCACCAGGGAGGTTGGTCAGCCAAAAATGGTTGTGGAGAAGCAACAGAATGATTACATTGAATTTGGTAATCTGATACCGTGGAGAGGTATTTATTTTGTCAGTGATTTTAATACATTAATTGGCATTTCACAGCTATGCAAATCAAGATGGATCTCAGACCACATTTATTCTGTGGATGTTTGTATGTGATGTCTCCCTTGGAGATTTCAAGAGCAGGCCGGCTGGGAGCAAACCTGTTCTAGTGGAAAGTTTCCTTTGCTGTGGCAGGGGGTTTTGAACTAGATGATGTTCAGAGGTCTCTCCCAGCCCTAACCAATCTATGTTACTAATTTATTAACTTACAGACACTGAATGCCCCTGGTTTTAATGGTCTATTTACAATTTCTTAAAACCTTTCTTCTCCTAGTGGAACTTTAACACACAGGCCTACTGATTTTTTTAATTCTTCTTTTAAAAGCTTAATAGGAATGCTGATAGCCCAGTATTAAGGTTTTTCATAAATAAGAAGTAGCTGTGGGTGAACCTTATTGAAATTCATAGCTTGATCCAATTATTTTTATAATTAAAAATGAGAATGGAGATTAAATTCAGATTTTTAATTCTGCAGGCAAAACAGTTATGGAGTCTAAATTAGGTTTCATTGCTATTTGGACAACAAAGAGGACTATTCTGTTCATTAGATTGTGCTTAAATTCTGATCATTTTTGACCCTCACTTTCATATACTCTGAAATCCACAGAAATACTGATGTGAAAAATAGTCATATTTTACTGCCATTCTGTTATTACAGGGCTAAGAGTTAACAGAGTTGCAAAACTAATATTTTAATTTAGATCAGATTATGGAACTCTGCTGTCAAAAATAGATCAGAATATTTTAAAGCAGGCTTTTATCTCAAAATACAGGGGACTCTCCTGTTCTCAAATTGCTGTTGTTCTGGTGATCTTCCCCAATGACATCAAAAGGCCATACTAATGAATACAAGACGGTCTCTACAGGCACATACGTCATTATTAAAATTTGTTAGCATGAAAGATAATACAAATGGAATATATTTTTTTTTTATAAATAATGTAGTTGTAATGGGTAACTGTTAAACAGTGGTCACGATAAAAGTAAAAATTGCCATATGATCATATTAACTTAGTATTTGTGGATGAAGAAATTTGTTCATATCTAATTCGTAAGAGAAAACTGTATTGGGTTTACATGGTAAGGGTTTGGTAGAAGGGGAAAGAGGTGCTGCAGGAGTGACCAATACAAATGGTAGATTTTTTTTTTTTCCTAAAATATGTAACCACTCACTTCAGGTAAAGGTTCTCAGCATCTGCTTTTGTTTTATAAAAGGTAGATTATACATAGTGCTCAGGCCTATTGCCTATCAATGTATTTAACCAGAGTTCAGTGTGTGTAATTCAGTGTTTCCAAATACCCCTAAATAGGCCATATTTTTTCTTCAGACTTCAGTACCACTGGTAGGCTGAAGTAGTGCTCAGATTTAACTTCAATATGTTGCTCAAGAGTGCTTTATTTTATTTAGTTCTCTTAAAACCTGTTAGTACCAAGAAGAAATGCCTCAGAGCTAATTTGGTTTTCAGTGCAAACAAAATGCAGGCATCCTACTCCAGGACAAATTACCCTGAGCATTCTTAGCATTGTAAAGATTGATCACTACAAAAATGTAATCTTTCTGAGTTTTATGGGAAAGAATGGGAAGGAACTGTGCTAACCATCAGATGTGAACAATTGCATGTCTGTCTTCAACTTTATAAGCACTACTGCTGTGGGAGAAATATTACTGGCTTAGTCACGGGCCCTTAAGAATTAATAGTTCGGTTAAAGAAATTAGACTAATCATTGTAAGTTTACACGGAACAAAAAATTTCTCCTTAAATAATAAACTGGAAACATCCTGATGTGATTCATTTTACTGCTATCTTGTGACTTGCATAGACAAACAGTACTGTTATTACCAATACACTTAATATCCTAAGAACACCAAATCTTAGATCAGCTTACAAACCTAGAAATAGTATAATATGAGCAGAGTCATGTAGCATACACAAACATTCTTTTTTGTCCCTCTAACCTATTCTCTATACAATTCATTTGAACTCGCATGTTGAAAGTTGCATTCTAGGACCAGTAATGCTGTTAATACGTTGTAAGGCATACATAAGAAATACGTTGTGTTTCTGTAGGATTGTGGCTTCTAAACATAGGATAACACAGTCTTGATATCTTAAACAAGAAGGGGAACCAAAGTGTCAGGTCTTTTTTTTTTTTTTTTTTTTTTTTTTTTTCTGTTTCAAATAGGAAAGAAGACACATGAAAGTACAGTAGAACAACTTGCTTTATTTTCACACATCCTTAATCACAGATGCCTTACTCCTTTGGACTTTATTGGCATATATATATTTTAAAACAGTTCTTAACTATCAGTCACCGTCATCTACCCATCTGCCCTGTGCATCTCATTAAATATATATACATCAACTACCATTCATTCAGAAGGCTTTTATTGTTCATGCACTTAACCTCTAAGCCACAGTGATTCTATTAGCTTTCAAAACTTCTAAATACCTCTGGTGGTAGTGTTGAAAAGGTAATTCTTCTTTGTGCAGTGCAATTTGATATCTGAATTTGCTTTAAATAAGATACATACTCTGATTCACTGAACAGATATGTAGGCCTCCATCTGTTGAAGCTGTTTACATGACTAAGTTCATGAATTAGAACAGTGAGTCTGTTATGGAAAATAATCTATCAGGAGCTATTTTTCCTCAAGGAAAGTTGTGGCAACTCTGTTATAAAATTTACTCTAGTAACAGAAAGATGTCTGACAGGCCAAAGGTGTTCTGTGAATACAAGGAATCACTGACAATTAGTCCTTCCTATTAAGAATACCAAAAATACTGTTTAGACTGGACAATCCATTTAGTTCCTTTTTCTTAGGTCCTGATTACCCAATGGAGAGGCTTGTTGGCCCTCTCCATCTGTTTGAAGATATGAGCTCTCAATTTTTTCTTATCCCCCCAAATTATTTTTTTTTAACACAGAAAACTGATTTTGTCAAAGTATCAGACTTGTTTCTTTCAACCTTTTGTTTAGCTAGCTGTAATTCTGAGGAATTACAGTGCTGAAAAAAAAACACAGATATTTGCACTCCTGGCTAAGAGGATATGAATCTGCCATGGAGGGATTTCATATGAAGTATTTTTTTTGACTTTCATTAAAACAGAGCAATCTAGTTATAACATATTTTAGGTAATTAGTAGAGATACCAATTAGAGACAGGTATCAGTCTTTTGATAGTCATTTAAGGTTGGAGATGGAGAAATCAGCTTCTGTTAAAACTACAATATTTTTATTTTTTTTTAAACTGGGAATGCATTCTATTTTCTATTTTTTTTCTAAATGTCAGTGCCAATGCTTAGTGTGGAGAGGAATTGTGAACTGTCACACTCCATAAAGATAAAATTTATTCTATTTTAAACTTTGTCATTATTTTGGAGTAGTGTTCATCCAGACCTTATTTCAGTTGTGCTAACAGAATCTATCATTAAGCCTTGCTTATACCATACAGAACATGGTATATTACAAAAGTTCATTCATGCAGTGGTTACTGTAGCTTGGATTTTGACTGTTATAGAGCATATAGAACATAGAGCAACACTTATTAAAACTTTAAAATTACCCATACTGTATGTAGTTACAGGAAGACAATAGCTCTACTTGTTACAAGAAAATATGCAAGGTAGTTTCTTATTTAGATATTCAATTGACAAACATATTTTATGACAAAATGTAAATGGAATCTGATTGAATAATTTTTAATATAGGGAGGACAGCACTTTATCTGTGACAGCATGACCATGGAGCTCTATCCATGAAAGCCCTCTATTACTTTCTTCACTTCTAGTACTTAATCTCTTCAATGATTTCTTTGCTATTCCTTATGCACTCCCTGTTTTGTAAAGCTGGTTTTCAATATTAAAATGATAATAATAATAATAATTGGAGGAAAAAAAAAAGTGCAGTTTTCAGGAAGGAAAGGATTAGAAAGGATTCACCATTTTTTTCTGTTTCCCTGAAAGGCATTTCATACCATACTCTCTGTATAATCACCATAAGCAATCCCTGTGCTATTGGCTGTACTATAAAGGATAGTGCTCTCTTTACTTCATTTAGTGTGAAATTATGAAATATGATGCAGTGACTTCAACAGAAGACATTTTCCAAAATAGTTCGGTGATGAGAGCACTCTTCTCAGAATTAGTAGATGTATATTTATATCCCTTCAGAACAAAAAGGAAGTTAATCTATGAATGAGGCTGGCTGCCTTAAACCCTCCCAGGTCCCAAATGGCAATTTTGTTCACCTCCTTTCTTCGCTCTGCCTGGCTGTAGCACAGGGCACTTCCCTGCTAAGTTGCAAGGCTTTTTGCCAGTGTTACTGGAGCCATCCATAAATTCTCAGAACAGCCTGCCTGAGGGAAATCACTGCCTGTGTCCTGACTACAGCACAGTACAGCCCAGCATTATATGGACAACCACTACACACTAAGTGCAGGGATTTGATCTCATCAGGTTTATAGCTACCACAAGCCATCAGTTACGGGGGAGGTGAAGGTGCCTTCTTTTTACACAATAGCCTAGCAGCTGTAGCAGACTGGATTCATCAGTCTCAGAGTATCTCAAGGTGTTGTTGGATATAGGCCCTTCTCTGCAGAGTTGACTTTAAGATCTACCAATAATTGACTATTCTATATTAATAAAATAAAATTAAAAAGGAAAAAAAAAAAAGAATTACCATGATTACCATTGATGTCTTCATACCCCAGAATTATATCCGGTGGTGTTCCATATAGTTAGCGGTAGCTCCCCAGATACTCAATAGAGCAGTGGATTGGATCTCTTTTGGTCTAGTCAGCATGTGAGCAGAAAATAAGGATTGTCACATAGAATATCCTGAGTTGGAAGGGACCCATAAGAATCGAGTCCAGCTCCTGTCTCCTCACAGGACCACCCAAAAATTAGATTATGTCTGAGGGCGTTATCCAAATGCTTCTTGAACTCTGGCAGGCTCAGTGCTATGAGGAGCACTGAGCTCCTCAGGGAGCCTGTTCCAGTGCCTGACCACCCTCTTGGTGAAGAACTTTTTCCTAACATCCAGACCGAATCTCCCCTGACACAGTTTCATGCCTGACTGGTCCTAGTCAGGTCTCACTTGTGTGGAGTAGCCATCTTTGGAGGTTTTCCATCCCACCTGCTTCTGTCCACTGACTACACATGAAAAAGATTCCTATTCAAAGACATTCACTGCCAGGACTACTTACCCCAAATCGAGACAAATCAAGGCAGCTGAAATTTAAAGAAATGAATCTTTTTCCATGATTCCCATGATTCCATAAGACTTGTATCTTATGTGAGTGCGATAATGATTGAGCTGTTGAAATAGAAAGATAATTACTTTTACTGCATTACTTTCTTTTGCATATCAAGCTTTCAGCAGAGTTAATTCATACCCATATGTCAGTCTCGGTTTTGAAAAGTAGAGATCTTTGACTTTTACTCAGAAATCAGTTAATGAGTGCCTTACTGTCTTCAGAGTGTACAGGCTACTACTACTTTCTATAGGGTGGGTAGCCTGAGAAATTTTGACTTCTAGGCACTGCTTTGTGTTAGTTTTGTATTCATAATAGTGCAACAATCAGTAAAGCTGCTAATCCCTGCAGAGCCAAGGGCAGAATGCTGATCTAGCGTTGGTAATAGGATTATCAGAGCCTGTGACACTTAACCAAGTTACCTCACAATTTTATTTAACATAGAATGATGCATAATTATTGCTACACTTCATCTGATCAAGTACAAAATCATAAAACAAAATATAGAAAAAAATACTACTTTAGGATTTTTAAAAGAAAAATTAACTTCTAAACCTTCCATAACTGTATTGCTATTACTCATTCATGTTTATATCCATTTGCCTTTATTCAATTTCCATCACCACTTTTAATTATATTTTCATTGTGTATAATGAGAAATACTTGTATTTCTTTGCCTATATTCCTCTGTTACTTTCTCTGCCAATCAGATAGATATAGTACTAAATTCACTATTTTAATCATTTTTCTTTGGGAAATATTTTCTAACTGATTGGGATTTTGAAGAAATGTTAAGAAGCTTCCAGGATATTTACATAGCTACAAGATAAGCACTGGAAATAAATCAATTTGAGGCATTTATGCATGCAGAGCTCCTGAAAAGCAAATTGTAACTGTTAATGAAACCAAAATGTAACTGTTACTCTAACATTTATTTGTCCAGATTGATCTTCAAAATGTCAGCTGATGAAGATTGCACAGCCTGTTTTCCTAGATACTTTTCTTTTTCCTTTTTTTCTGAGAAATATTAATTCTCCCATGGTAGCCTTTTGCAGATACCTTCTGTGTAGTTTGAAATACTGTCACTTCTTCACACAGTTATTCTTTCTCAGCTCTGCATCTTTGATTCCTTTCACTCAGCCTCTCAGTGAAGCTTTGAAAGCAGTCTAGTAAATTTACTCTGCAAACCCTGGGTATGTACCAGTCAGATTAGTAGTCAATTTTTCCAGCTTTTGATGGTATAATGGGTACGCATCATATTCTCAGATTGTGAACTCATTAAAAGGATAGTCAGGTAGTTGAATATGTGCTGATGAAAATGTCCGATTGCAGCTATCAGTCAAAAATTATGTGAATTAGGGACACTTGGGAGGATTTTAGATCCATAAAATGAATTGGTACTTTGTAATATACACAACCATTTGTGTAATTTTAGATGATGTAATTTTGATTTATGTAATTTTAGATGAATTTCCAATTAATTGCAACATGATGAAATTCCAGTGTGTTGTATATGAAAATTAATTTGACAGCATCCATGAAAATTTAGGCTTCTCAACTAAAGAAGTCAATCCGATGCTTTTTCATCAGTGAAGCTGGAATGATTTTTGGCTGCTGAGAATCTCATCAGGAAGCTATGTAGTAGAGATGTGGGTGTGCATGAGCATGAATATAACACAACAGGAAGATATAGAAGTATGCAAAACAAGAACAGCATGGGTTGCTCATCCAGATGATCCCTCCTCCCCACCCCCCCCCCAAAAAAAAAAAAAAGAGAGAGAGAGTGAATGTTTAATTGTTATAAACTGGAAAACAGCAAATGGCCCTTTCCTTGTAAATGCCTTACTACCTGTCTCCCAGATGGCCCTTTTTGTGCTTCCCTTTGAAGCTGTGGTATGCATATTGCTGCATTGGTGGAGCTAGCCAGGGGAGGAGCACAAAGCTACTGCACAGGCATTGGATGCAGTAGGTACTTCGTGGTGTGTTGTGGTGCCAGCCTCAGTGCTCCTGTATGCACTCTGTGCCCCATGAGAGAGGAAGATAATACTCGAAAGGTTTTTATTGATGGTTATGGAATTGTAGAGGTGGACTGTAGCCGTAGTAAGAGCTGGCCCTGCTTCTTATGTCACTTAGCAAACTACTTATGTGCGTAGCATAAATGTGTTTAATTTGTCTCTAACCTTAACCTTTGCCAAGTTGTTCCACTGGTGTAAGAATACCATGCTCTTTCAAACATCTAAAAAGCAGCTAATTAGAATTGATTTTTATTTCTTCCATGCTGTGTTTCGTCATACATTTCAACACTTGTCATTTTGTTCCCAGTCTCCAGGAGGAAATGCAGAGATCCTCTCATTTGCATAATTTTGTATGGGTAATCAAAGAACATACCATGGAGGAGGATTCAAGAATTAGAATTTATTGTTGGTTTAATTCATGCTTTAACGATCAAATCAAAATATAATAACTGCTGATTTTTACTCCAGTTGTAACAGTGCTAATAATACAGTTTGTGTTAATGCTCATTAGTAGTAATATGATGAAATCAGTAGCTGCAAGTCTTCTGTCTTCTGATTTTAATTCCTCACCTCTCCAGTCACCCATAGTCCTGGGTCAAGGGCCTCTGATCATCAGACAGGATGATCTAGTAAGTTTTCAGCATCCCAGTTCTTCACAAGGAATACAACATCAGTGGTGGGGTAGGGTTTCTTCTCTGATACTGAGTTCGCTCAGAGTTATTTTTTAAAATCTATTTCAACCTCACTTTTGGTAACGGATTACTTTTTGCTTCCTTCTTGTTTGATTGCTTAGGTTTGTTCATTTTTCCCTGTATTATATTATTTATTTTGGGGAAGATAAAGTACACGAGTGAAGAGCTAAGGAGAAGTTAAGCTTAAAAAATAAAAATTAAAAAAAGAAAAGGCAATAACCTAACTAAATAGAAAAATCTAATCAGAAATTTACTGTTGGAATGGATAGTTTGTTCCTCTGATTACCTTAAAAGTGGTATTTCAGAGACACTTTGATCTTTCTCTATACCTGAAAGTAATAGAACAACCTGTAAAACAGGTACTGATTTTATAGATCTATATTTGTACAATTTATCTATTATAACTTAAAAAATAAATATTTTTTTTCAGAAATTATTATTAACTAATATATTGTTTCATGCCGTTGCTATGATTACACAGAGGTTAAATCTGTTTGGGGAGGCAAAACAACTTCACTAGAACCAACAAAATACCAGTTAAGTCTTGCATTATACCTGTACATGCTTGTGATTTTTCACATGCCAACACTTCACTTTGCGCCCATGTGTTTTTTCAGTGACAAGAAAGATGAAGAGTGAAAAATGGGAGGGATGTGTGTATGAGTTAGAGAAGAGCAAAGGGAGAATTCAAGTAGGAATGTGAAATAAGCCCAAAAGAAAGTACCTACTGCTGCTGGAAGAGAAGAGATGGATAGAAATGGCTCCTGTGCTAGAGGAGACCTTTAGCACCTGGAGGAGACCTGTTAAGGGTGTTGAGCCTTTGGCTATATTTCAATTTAAGGGCTCTCTTCTCCAGTCTCCCCAGTCAGCTCCCTGTCTGTTCCATTACATCACTTTCTTGCTCTCTTTCTCTTCATGTGCTTCTTCTGTCTTGTCTACCTCATGGCTGCTGATTGTGCCCAGTGGGATCACAATATATGTAACAACAAGTGACATGAAAACAAAAATGTCATTAAAAACACATTCCATTTGAGATGACAGATGCTTTATTCGTTAAGTGTATCAATGTTTCATGATGCTATTAAAAGATGTAGAACCTTACTGGTGGATTTCCGCAATTTGGACTGAAGGGATTACATCTAGCATTGGCTTTAGAAGTGTTCTTCTAAGCCTGCTTGAGTGCCAATGTTTGTTAATAATGACCACAGTCCTATCATTTTCATTATCCTTAGGGTACTGAAAAGTTCTAGGGTTTTCCTAACTGCTGTCATTGTGTTTTGACATCTTTTTATCTTCCTTGTGGCATGTATCTGTGTTTAATTCACTTTTTTCTTCAAATAATTTTTATTTTTCTTTATAAATATGTCACTAGTT
Organism: Heteronetta atricapilla; assembly: GCA_011075105.1. Taxonomy (NCBI): domain Eukaryota; kingdom Metazoa; phylum Chordata; class Aves; order Anseriformes; family Anatidae; genus Heteronetta; species Heteronetta atricapilla. The sequence goes on from CM021733.1 coordinate 91,949,735, forward strand.
ATTCTGCTTATTTTACTTTGATATTTATGTTAAGGTCCTGTGTTTTTTCACTTGAGTGTTTCACCAGAACTATTGACATCAGTGAAAGATATGCTCAAATTAAGGCAATTTGGACCATATATTTAAGGAGCATGTGTACAGATTTGCTTATAAACTCTGAATAAATGATTTGGAGTAAGATGATATTTCTGTATTTATCAGTGATTTAAATAATGATGTAGATGAGATGATCAGATTCGTAATTTTCCAAGGAATTATGAACACGTTCAAGTTTTAGTATCCTAACACTGTACTTCAGCATTGGGTCACACTGGAGAGCCAAAAAGTTTCAGAACATATTAATGTATTCCAATATGCCTATATTGATTATGAAAAATAGCATATTAATGTTTATAAGAAATATTTATAACATCACACTGTAAAGAATTCATCAGAAAGCAATCAAGACAAATTAGTGATTGAGGAGTACATAAAAATAGCAATGCAATTTATTTTAACCTTATCATAATAAACATGAGTAAACACATTTTAAATAAAGGATAGACCTGCTGTCATTGGAAAAAGAGGAAAAAAACACAATATCTAAATTATGTTCAGTGAACCTGCTGTGTCTCATCCTGAGAATTGAATATAAGTAAATGATCAATGGTGTAGATTGCAGGCACGGTTACTTTATAGTCTGTTATTATGCACACATATATACATCTATATATGCATACACAGATGTAGTGTGTTTTAACCTGCTGGATCAACACTTTTTGCTTAAACTTTCATATTACTTTAACATTCTTTTTTGTTTGAAGGATCGCATGGATTTTATTAAACAGAAAGTACACAGCTTTTCTTCCACAGTAAAATTTATATTTGTAAGAAGAAAAGGGGATAAGGTAACATGGTTCTGTTTGTACAGAGCCTCTCTTGGAATAAACTTATTTACACCGATATCTTAGCCACTGTGAGAAACCAGCTTCTAGGGCTTGTTAGAGATCTTTTAAGTCACGCCTCTGACAGATACTGCTTCTAAAATTCATTCTCATCTTCCAGTTCACTGTTCCCCTTGTGCTGGTGTACAAAGGATGAGGTGCTGTAATCTTCATTCATTTGACTCTGATGATTGGGCTATTCTGTCATTATTCAGGCCTATCTTATGATGTGAGCTGTAAATTGCTGTGGCACCACTAAAAGTGCAGTAATTTTACCTTCTTGAATGTAGAGTTTCTAAGATCTATTAAATGGGCTGCAATTCTGTGTAGATATACTGATATTTGATGATCTAGATATTTTGTTGTTTGTCTCTATCAACTTTTTTTTTTGAAGTCAACTTATAAGTAACATGATTAATGAACACCTCCAACAAATACATTTTTAAATACTGTAATTTTTTAAGTAAGACTATACATTAAAATACTGTAGTTTAGAGCAGAAGGCTAAAATAGTAGTGATCACATCATAATTTTTTTTATTTTAAGTATCATATGAAGGAAAAAATCTTGCCTTCTTTACTGTGTAGCACACCTTTGCAGTTTGTATTGGTCTGTGATCCAGCCTGCTTTGCTGTCTTCAGTGACATTAAGATATTGTTATTTATCTGTACAATATCAATGTAATTTGAATGCTGTAGAGAAAGCACACAGCACATGGAATACTTTGAAAAAAATCAGAGTTTTCTTATGGGCTCTTGGAGGTGTACGTTACAGTACACAGATGGCTGCAGAATATCAGCCTTTATCAGGTACATCATAGTTTTCACTGAAAACCAGGTAGCACAGAGTGCAAATACATCATATCTTTCTAGTGTTCAGTTGAGCAGAAAATCAGATATCATCCCTGTCATGATTTAAGTGATTTACATGGAGCCATTCAGATGGAATGAGTATGTTTTGAGGGTGGTGACAGAGAGTGCAACCAGGGTATGTGAACTAGTCTGATGAGACTTGAGACCTGTTGTGGTGGTTTTACTCAGGTGGGCAGCTGAGCTCCACCACAGCTGCTCTCTCATTCCCCCTCCTAAAAGGGAAAGGGGAGAAAATACAATGAAAAGGGCTCAAGGAATGAGATAAGGAAAGGGGCTTCACTCAACAATTAGTTACTGCCAAAACAGACTCAGCATAGGGAGATTAATAAAATGTATTGCCTATTACTAAGAAGCTAGAGAAGGAAACAAAAGGAAAGAAAACCAAAACACCTTCCCCCCATCCACCCTCTTCCACCTTCTCCTCCCAAGCAGTGCAGGGGAATGGGGGAACAGGGGTTAAAGTCAGTCAATAGCACTTCATCTGTGTTGCTCCTTCAGAGTCGCTCCCTGTCCCTGCTCCATGTGGGCTCCCTCCCACAGGATGCTATCCTTCCTGAACTGATCCTGCATTGGTTTTCTGCAGGCAGCAGCTCTTCAAGAACTGCTCACATATGGACCCGTATCATGGGGTCCATCCATCAGGAGCAAACTGCTCCAATATGGGTTCCTCACAGGCAGCAGCTCCTGCCAGGTCACCTGCTCCAGCATGGTCCCCTCTCCACAGGCTGCAGCTCTGGCCCAGAACCTGCTCCAGTGGGGGTTGTCCACAGGCCACAGCCTCCTTCAGGCCACATTCACCTGTTCCACCGTGGTTTCCTCCACGGGCTGCAGCATGGAAACCTACTCCGCCATGGTACATCATGGGCTGCAGGGGGAAGACCTCCACCATGGGCCTCTCCACAGGCTGCAGGGGTTCTTCAGTTCCAGCACCTGGGGCATCTCCTCCCACTCCTTGTTAACTGACCCAGGGGTCTGCATGCTGTTTCTCACTCTTCACTCTCATAGCTGCTGTAGCCCAGCAGCCCTGCACCCCCCTCCCTTCCCCCCCCCCCCCCCCCCCTTCTTAATTCTGTTCTCACAGAAGCGCAAGCAACATTGTGTATTGGCTCAGCTCTGAACAGCTCTGAACAGCGGTGGGTCCCTTTGGAGCTGTCTGAAATTGTCCCCTTCTAACATGGGGCAGCTTCTGGATTCTTTTCACAGAGGCTACCCCTGCAGTCCTCCACGACCAAAACCTTGCATTGTAAACCTACTATGCATGTGGACAGCAAGGTGAGGGCTTGGCAAAAAGTAAAATCCAGCACATGGCTTGGTAGCTCTGCTATTAGGGTAGGAGTGAAGCAAGGTTAATTCTGTAAGAACTAGGCTGATATTTTGAAGATTCAGAAGAAGCATTGTATTCAAGACCACCTTTAAGGCGACCTCAGATCTTTGGGTCTTTATCGTCTGCCATATATTCAGTGCAGTGAATAAAAATACTTTAAAAGCATATTTAAATCAAAAAGAAAAATCACCAACATACAGAAGATATTTCTGTGTTACTGGATGGAAATAACCAGTCTTTGCCATGGTTATTTCGACATCATTGTGCCGTGACTATCGTTATGCTGTGCTCAGGTTATTTTGTGCCTCCTGTCATTACAGTATCTTCCACCACTCTGTTTAATTAAGGGACTAACATCTGTTGTGAGGTCATTTTCTTCTTTCTGCATTACCCATGACTTAATTAATTTTGTAGTATGACAAACATAACACAGTGCAGAGTAATTCATAGCATTGGAAATTTGATAGCAATAGTGTTTACATTATTGTTTTTTGTAATTTATTTATGCATCTTTCCTAGTTAATAGCCAGACTGGACAATTAGAATGTTTATTTATGCTTCCTTCAACTTGCTTCTTTACAATTATGATCCTAACACAATAACTATAAATAAATACCTTTCTTTAAACAAACAAACAAAAAGTGATCATTACTCTATTAGTTTATTTTCCAGTTGAATCATGAATTCAAAATTAATGTAATTTGAACACATAGTACTCATCTTTCCTTCCTCAGTTCAGTATGAATTCATACACAAGGAGCAGCTGAATTTATTTACATTGCAAAGCAATCCTTTTTGCAAAATTACAGGTTTTCTTTAAGGTGACGCTAGGACAAAGATTTGATGGCCTAATAAAAGTATTTCAGAACGTTGCGTGGTTTATTGAAGAATACTTATTGTTACTTATGTAACCAAACTTCCATTGTGTCTGATGACCACCTTTAGCCTTTAAAAAATATTTTTAAACAGTCACAGTAGAAAGCATGTCCCAGTAGCACAAGGAATGAAGATATAATTCACTCTGGAATTTCACTGCTGCTCTACCCACAATACCTAATGTCTATAAAATAGTTTGAGAACTGTATTTATTACAGATAATTTATAATTATCATCAAGGATTTAGTTTTACTTATAAGTTTTCCACACAGAATAAGGGAGATGTGTAAAAAAAAATTAAAAAATTAAAAAAAAAAAAATCTTGACAGTATTTGCTCATATTTCCTAATCTTTCCTGCCTGTGTTTATTAGGAATAAGAAAGACATTCATCTGTTAGCAGGAAAGAAGGAGTAAAACATAATAAAATGCCTGAACCATAAATACAACTACTGACTTTATTTAACAGAACATGGTTATTAACATTACGTTATGGAAAAACTTGATTTTTAAACATCTGTTTTTATGATTTAATTCATATATGGGAGAAACTTTCTAAAATTAAGAAATAGCTTCTCTGGCATTGCATAATTTTGTGATAGATTAAAATTTATCAGTTGCTAAGGATGAGAGTTTGATCTCAGGTTCTGGTTAGAGAATATCAAATTGCCTTGACTGCCAAAACAGATGTAATACCATTTAGGGCACTACCTAAGCCCAGGAGAGAATGCTGGTTCACTTCTCTCTTTTCTGCCATAGGCAGGTTTTCTCCTCTTGTTGCTTCAACATCCTTCTCTCTGGATGACATTTTAAATCTGCCTTCTTTGTATCCCTTCAAAAAGCTCTTGAAACAACCTTTTTAGTAGCTATTGTTCTTCCTATAAATTTCATCAGTGATTTTCTCTCTTTTTGCACCAAACAGGATACATGTTTCTGTCTTCAGATCTCTTCATAGCCTATTCTCTGATCTGCCATTCCACTCAGCTGTTCATCATTCATTACTGAGATGACATCTCCCAGCTAAGATCTGCCTGCCAAGCTAGCAGATCATCACCCTTGTCACAGATTGTCAAGGAAATGTTTTCATGCTCTTTCACTGTTAATGCCATGTTAAAGTACATGTAAAGTACATCTCAATCCCCACACCTTTAATCATTGCAGAAAGTTGCCCTCAGTATTTACAGCAACAAAATACTAAGCAGCAATGGATGAATTATTTTAGTTAAATAAATAAAATAAATCTATTTATGTGCTGATATATACCATTCAATTGTTCAAAATAGGGGAGCTTCCTGCTTACCTTTTTACCTATTTTCATGTTATGAATAATATGTCAGAAAGATAAGTCCCTGTTAATGGTGATGGTATCCATTCTACTATTCATCAGTTTCATATTGGAAAGCAGCTCTTAAACGTTAACGAAACATTTCTATTTGTATTTCTTTCCTAATTTTTCCTATAATATTAATTATTTATTTAGCAATAGCTGTATTATGTATATTTAGTATTTTAGTACTAAGAACACAGCATAATGGACCCTTTTTTAAAAGTATGTGCCCTGCGGTGTAGTTTTTCTGTCCTTAATCCTTATATTTGAATAGGGTCAGGGTCCAGGCTCATGTAAATGCCTAAGGGAAAAGAGGAAGACATACCTAAGAAGACATTTCTTTGTCAGACTTCTTATATTCATGTTGCTAATGACCTTTTTTTTTTTTTTTAATAATGTTTGCATTTTTCATGTAGCCTTTTAAAAGTCATAATGCCATTACCTCATCCTTCTGCAGATGCTTTCTGAAGTGTCATCTCCACTTCAGTGCCACCAAACACTGTGGGATGACAGTCTGCAGGTAGGTAGCAATCTGAGATTTCTCTCAGTACATAAAATGGGTTGTTTTGCTGTAACTGAAAATTCTCATTCCCTCACTAGCATCTTGGTTTCTGTTCTCCTAATGTGTCTCTTTTCATAAATTGATGGGGAATTATCAGGAACAGGTTCTGTATGCTTTTTTTTTGTTTTGACTTTCATACAGTGCTTAATGTAATGTAGAACAAATTTGTTCCTGGACCCAAACTTGTAGTCTTAACAATATTATTGAACAGCTTTGCTTTAAAGATTTACAGTCTCCAGAATAGTTAAACCTTTTCAGGATTTTGTTATACTTTTATTTTTATTATAATTGTATTTTACTTTTACTGGTCTGTACATGGTATAATATATTCTATGCCTGGAATTCATATAATTGAATTGGGTGCTTGCCTGATTAGATACTTACACTCCCTCAGAAATCTTGTTCTAAGAAGACAATGCCCAGTCAGTTGAGTGTAGGTTTAAGGTTAAAATAAGGTGCCTTTTCAAGCTTTAAGAGTAGGAACTAGGCTCCTAAATAACACTGTGGTTTTGAAAGTATCACCCTTCTTGTTTAGTGCCAACATTAAAAAAAAAAAAAAGTACTAATCAGTGAAACATTTTTGTTTTTCGAAGTGAAAGAAAAACAAAAATGATGTGATTCTGCGATTCTGACCATTGCAGAGAGAGATTTGGTACTAACACAACAACTATGTTTAGGATCCAGATGTGCATTTATCTATGGGTTGAACTCTGTGTTTAGGAAATAAGCAGACTTTGACAAAGATTTCCTTCTCCCTTATGAGAACTAAGTGTACATGATAAAAAAAAAAGAAAAAAAAAGTTAAATATGTGATCAGTTGTTGTTTGTGTACAGAGATCACCAATAGAAGAAAGAAATATTGTTGCTGTGTGTGGAAGATTTGTTGCCTCAAGTTCTTACTGTGATACCAGTGTAAAGACAATGAAGAATATGAAGAATGGTCCTTTTTCTTTAAACCGTAGTATTGAAGAATGTAGTAGGTACTCATTTCTCAGATACCACTGGTTGGGATTTTGCATAACAAGAAAACTGGAGGGGCAAAAGCAAGGAAGGAAGTCAATTACTTCACTTTCACTGAAAGCAAGTCATGCATTCTCCTTGGCTTTTTCTGTCTCTTTTCCTAATGGTACTAAAAAAAGGGTGTTTCTTGATCTGTATGTATTTGGTGGAATCTCATGTCCAAAGAGCACTTTTATTCTACAAATGAAACTATGTTGGTGCAATGATGGGAAGCATGTGAGTTGTATACGGTTGGATCTACTACTAGAAGTTTATGATTCAGCATTGTCCTTATACATAAGCATTAAGGGCTAGGCTTCAGAAGATGCTTAATCATCTGACTCATTAATTTCAGTTAGAATTAAGCACTTAAATGCCTTTAAAATTCAGGACTAAATTTATTTTTCCTTCAATTTGGCAGTTTTAGAATGTACCTGTTAGTTAGTTAGTTTTAACGTTTATCCCCATGGCATACAGTTGTTAGAGCTGCTGTCACACAAGTAAAAAACTACTACGCTTCCATGATGTCTTTCGTTCTGCACTGCTTATGATTTGGTTTTGTCAGCTAAGTGTTTCTACTGACTCTTACACGTGACTTTCTCAGACACTTCTCCTTTAATAAAAACAGCATAGTTTCTTCTGAAATATTTATTTTCAAATCCTTAGAATTTTTCATCATTAAATGTTTTCTTTATGGTGTAAGGAAGAGAAAATTAATAGAGGACAATAGACCATACCCAAAATACAGTATACATCACAAAAGAAAATCTACATATTATACATTTCCTCTTGGCAGATCGCCAGACAGCCACTTAGTTATGACAACTTATCCTTATTCCAAGGATTTCAGTTAACTACATGAATGATTATACCATTTTTGCTTGCATATAGGAGTCTGTCTTCATGTTACAACAATAGCCTAGCCTATAATTTGTGTACTGCAGTTTTAATTGGTAAAGATGTTGACTGTAGCATCTTTTGAAATATGTGGATTAATGCAGCCTGTAGTGTTCATGCTAGCAGCATCAATTTCTAGGCAGAAAAGCTAGGAAACACTGCAGAAAGAATAGCATATTACTTATAAGATGATGTTTGAAAATCCAATTTTTATTTTTTATTTTTGCCTGCCAATGTTTATTCCAAGCAACATTTTCTATTAGATAGTTGATAACTTTTTTATTTTGATTACAGAGTGATGTTTTTCTTGCACTGTTCTGAACTACTGATAGCTGGATGCATGAACCCAAATGTAACTAACCTTTTTTTCAAAAGCTGAAATAATTCTATGGGAAATTCTTTTAATGTCTGTTCGTATAATTTCAGTTGCACTAGTGTTTTTGAAGTAGGATATTGCTATTATCTGAATTACTGAGACAGCCTCATTTGTTTTCTTGACCTTGCTTGACTATGGTGCATTGGATTTTCAAAGATGCTGTAGCACTGCAATGGTATTTAACATGTAGCCTGTTTTTAAATTTAATTTATATGAAGAATGTTATCTGATATACTGTATTGTTTCTGTTTACTTGTACTTTTGGCAGGTTCCTTGTAGGACCTGATCTTGATATCTTCAGTTCATTGGTTTGCTGCAGCTTCTTTTATCAGGTGTTGCTTCTTTTCAGTAACACTAATCAGTTTGTGTCCTTCAGGGCTTCCTCTGCCATATTTGAGATATTAGGACTGTTTTGGACAGTCTGCAAAGGCTAAACATACTTATCTCTCAGGTTTTACTGTTTGTTTTTGAATCTTCATATATAAATCCCCCTTCTCAGAAGCTGTTAAGGAAATGACGTTGCCATGAGAGAAAGGCAGAAATGACCTAACCTCAGAGTGAAGCCCACCCAATATATTTAATCATAAAAGAAATGAAATGAACTTCAGAATGACTAAACTGTAATTCTTATTGTGGTTCTGATGGTTCTGATCCATGCAGACGTAAAACTGTCTAAGTATATTAAATATACCTGGGAACATTCATTGGTACTGCAACTAACTGGCATGAAAATTGCTATTAATTTCTTTTGCTGTCCAAAATAGAGATTGCATACAGACATTTTATTGCAGATGGTCACTGACTTTTGATAGTGTTCTCCTCAGCCATACCCCAAAATTGTCTGGGAGAATGCTAGTGAGTCTAAGTCCTGCCAGTTCTCTTCTGACAATTCAGTGATATAGTTGGTCAAGTTCCAGTTCACAGTGACACTGCCTGATGCTCAGGGATTTTGTAATTTGAAGAAACCACTGGTAAACTTGTAATGTAAAAATATCACCCACTCTTCTGTCTTTTTGCAGTAGCTTGGTCACAAACAGTGAGAGAAGATAGATGGTCTCTCCAGTGCTCCTGAGTGTCCCCTGCACTCTTATACACATTAATTTGTGAACCTGAATATATACTCCCAATCAGGATAGTGCTGCGTGTCCTCACCCTTCCAGGAGGCAGGAGGAATTGTCAGCCTTCTGACTGTCTTGGCGTTAATTTCAATTTTGTTGCCTGAGAATTACCAGACTTAGCTTTTTCTCTGTACTGGCATGTTTAAATAGAAAGACATCATATAAACCTAAGGATATTGAGAGAGGAACCAGGTTTATTAGTAGGTTAAATTTAGTTAAAGGAGACACAAATCAATGTATCAGTGTGCGTATGTGTGTACGTATGTATATATAAACCTATATATATATAAATAACAAATTAATGTTTAACTTTGAGTTCAAAGTATGCTTAATCAGTGAAAGGGTCTGCTTTAGCACATTTCTTTTTCAGTTCTCCTTCAGAAAGAATTCTGTTTCTCCTCTCTGTTTGATATTTGGGCTTGCTGTTGTGATGGTTTTACTCGAGTGGGCAGCCGAGCTCCACTACAATTGCTCTCTCACTCCTCCCCTCCTCAAAGAGGAAGGGGGAGAAAAAGACAACACAAAGAGCTCAAGGTTTGAGATGAGAATGATTTAATTAAAGGGAAAGGGGAATGGGGAGAAAAAGAAACAAAAGAAACAGAAGAAACAACAAGGCCACGCGGAAGCACATAGAGAAAGGAAAACAAGTTATTCTCTACTTCCCATCAACGAGCGATGTTTGGCCACGTCCTGGGAAGCAGGGCCTCAAAACGCGTACTGGTTGTTCAGAAGGACCCCTCCCCCACAAGAGTCCCCTTTTATTGCTGAGTGTGTCAGGTGTTATGGAATATCAGCATCAGGTGTTATGGAATATCTCTTTGGTTGGTTTAGGTCAGCTGCCCTGGTGATGTCCCCTCCCCATCAATTGCCCACCCCCAGCCTGCTGGCTCTTGGGGGCTTGGAGGGAGTTCCGATGCTGTGCCAGCACTATGCAGCAATAGACAAAACACTGGAGTGATACCAGTGCTGTTCCAGCTACGAGTGCAGAGCACAGCATTGTGTGGGCTGCTGCAGGGAAAGGTGACTCCATCCCAGACAGACCCAACACAGCTGTCCACCTCAGGCACAATCTTCAGATTTGTTCCCTTGATTTCTCGTGTCCTGCCCAATAGCTTGCTGTCTTCTTCAAACAGAAGATTGACAAACTATGACATGAAATTTTGCTTTTCCTTTCTCTTCCTTTTTATTTTTTTAAAACTTGATTGATCCTGCCATCTCTTTTCCTGCTTATCTGCTTCTTATTTCCTTGAATATCCCTTGACCATCCTTTGACACCTCTCTCTCCAAATTCCCTTATTCTTTGCACCTACCTTCCAGCTTCATCCTGGATTCCTGTTTTTCCAGAAACTTACTAAAATGGAAAACAAGTTGTATCTATAGCGTGTCTAATATCTCTTTTATCTGCAAGCTGTCAGAGTGCTTCATTTTACTTTGTGAACTAATGTGAAAGAAAGTCTTTTCAGCCAAGAAAGAATTGGAGGATTCTGAGAAACCAGGAGAAAATCAAAATGCAAACATTTCTTTGTGTGTCTTGTCTATCCTATCAGCCTTTTAAAAAAATTATTATTTTCTTTTTTTTTTCTTTTAAAATTTTTCATACTTTCCATTGTCATTGAGGCATTAAAAGACACACATTTTTTTCCTTGCAATATCCTTCTAAATAAGTACTTCTAAAATAGACATTAGTGTACCCAAGTAGTGTACTCAGTACCCAAGCAGGCAACCATGAAGCTGTGTGTCTGCAAGAACACACATGGTCCTTGTGATTATCAATAATTCTGTCTCTTGGTAGGATGTTTTCTGACTGAAACAAATCTGTCATCTTTTTCCATTTCTCCATAAAATTGAAATGATGAATCTGTGAGAGCTGTCAGCTGTTGCTTGTTGCAGCATCCATCCTTAACAACATGAAGGCTGTATGATTTCTATCAGCATTAAAAACCAACCAAACAAAAAACACTGTACTTAGCCCTGCTGGAGTATTTTATTATAAAATGGTTACAATTTACTGAGAAAAGGAACACTTCTACAAAAATCCTGAATTCCTCGTTGGGTTGCAGTTCTTGCGTTGAACTGAGCCAGAGCAGAACTGTTTTCCGTGGAACAGATTGTCTTGCAACACAGTGTTTCCCTGGACATTTTCTTCTTTAAGAATGAGCTCTTGGCATTTTCTGAACTCAAGAGGCTCTTTCCTGTGCTAATCAAGGCAGCTGACAAACTCTTCAACATGCTTGAATCAATACGGGTTAGCCCAAATTCTTTCTGTGCCATGTGCATTCTTAGGAGCAGCAACAGATTGACAGATGTTTCTTTTTATCAGGTGCTGGGATCATCAGTGACAGAAACATAACCAGATGAAAGGTTTGTTAGCTTGAGACATAAAATGCAAGCAAAATGAGCAATTTCTTTCAACATTTTCTTTCTGAATTGTATTTTTCTCTGTTTATTAAATATTTCATAATGTATAAACTATAGTAGTATAAGCCATTTCATCTGAACATGGTTAATTAGGATGTTTGTTATGAAGCAGGACAGTTCTCAAATCTGGCCAGCCTTAAAGAGTTTATAGTTGTTTAACTAGTGTGCTAGGAAAAAAAAAAAAAAAAAAGAGAGAAAAAAGAGAGAGATCTTAGCAGAAGAACGTATGCCTGGTAATGAGCAGTAATAGTGAGTTAATTCACAACGATGACTTATAAAGTGGAAGAGACAGGAAGGAAGAAAAGATGTTAACAGACACACAGAAGTATAACAAGCATTTTCATTAGCTTGACAAGTCTAAGCATGGCAGTTTTCCTTTTCACGTTTACAATTAAAGGCTTACCAGCCACATACTTTTACCAGAGGAAAGAATTGCTTCTAAAGAAAAGCAGGGCATAAGTTAGATTTGTATGGCTAGCTTCTACATGGCAAATAAAATTGCATTAAATTGTTGGGAAAAAAAAAAAGCTGGAAAGTTCTGCTTTTTAGATTAAATTTAATGTTTTGATTCAAGTTCTTTTTAAAATTTCCATTTTAGTTCTTCTATTTTAATTCTTTATCCTGTTCTACACAACTATTATTAGGTTCGTTTTACGTTACCTGGTTGCTTTACATTATTCACTAAGCAGTTTAACAATATATATGCTAGTAAACAGGAAGGCAATTAAGAGCCTGTATAGTACTAGTAGCAGACTATGGGCTCCTACATCAAATAACATTTCATTATATCTCTTCTCATTCATGTAACCTGTGCCTCTGCATTTTTCATGTATTTAGTATTTTCACGTTCTGGGGAAAAATAAGAGAAATTACGTCTTTTATCGGAATTCTAAGGAAAGATTTCCAATGAAATACAGTTATTTTGTACAAATCAGTGGTCAGTTTCATAGAATGGCTTGGGTGGGAAGGGACCTTAAAGATCACCTACTTCAAACCCCCCTGCTGTGTGCAGGGATGCCACCCACTAGATCAGGTTGCCCATGGCCTTGTCCAACCCTATCTTGAACACCTCCAGGGATGAGGAATCCATGACCTCTTTGGACAACCTGTTCCAGTGCCTCACCACCATTTGACTAAAGAATTTCCTCCTGACATCTAACTTAAATCTCCCCTCTTTTAGTTTGAAACCACTAACTCCCCCTTACCCTATCATTGAACACCCATGTTAAAAGTTGCTCTCCATCTTTAAGGGGCTTATCTTTTATGTAAGCCCCTTTTAAGTATTGAAAAGCTGCAATGAAGTAACCCTGGAGCCTTCTCTTCTCCAGGCTGAACATGCCCAACATCTCTCAGCTGTTCTACATAGGAGTGGTGCTTCAGCCCTCTGATCAACTTTGTGGCCCACCTCTAGACCTGCTCTACCAGGTCCACATACTTCTTGTGTCCTCATTTTGACCCTTTTAAAAAATGGGAGTGTTTGTCTGCCAGTCTCCTTTTCCAAAACAATATTTTAACATGTTGTCTAATTTCAGCTGTGTATGATATACAGATAAAAGTCCATGCATTTGAGTTCCCTACATGTTGTTAAGAAGGAAGACCAGTCTTTGTGGCCAGAGGAGATATTCCAAAGTGGCCTTATTGAGGGAAAACACGGTGGCTCAGCACTCTTTCAGTTCTGAAACGTAGAAACATGCTTAAAGTAGCTCCTACATCAACCAAAATACCTGCTACCTTCTTTTCTACCTAAGCAGATGAGAGATGTGGGAGAAAGCTGAGATGAAAAGGATAAATAGATAAGAATATTATGTAGGGAGACATGGTGAAAAATACTAGTCAGAAATCTATAAGAAATAGAAATTAAATAATTATGTCTAACACATATTTGTGGTAGTGATAAGGTAAAAGCAATGCATAATGTCGAATGTTTGGGAAAGAGTCATAACAGACTCTGGTAAATCTATATCTCCCACAGAGCTGAAGCCTATCTTTTCCACACTGATGCTACAATGAATCATAGAATCATTAAGGTAGCAAAAGATTTCCAAGATTATCTGGTCCAACGATCCCCCTACCACCAATGTCACCCACTAAACCATGTCCCTAAGTGCCACATCCAACATTTCCTTGAACACCCCTAGGGATGCCAACCCCACCAGTTCCCTAGGCAACCTGTTCCAAGGCCTGACTGCTCTGAGAAGAAATGTCTCCTCATTTCCAACCTAAACCTCCCCTGGTGCAACTTGAAGCCATTCCCTTTAGTCCTATCACTAGTTACCTGTGAGAAGAAGCTGATGTCCAGCTCCCCACACCTTCCTTTCCGGTAGCTGTAGAGAGAAATAAGGTCTCCCCTGAGCCACCTCTTCTCCAGACTAAACAATCCCAGTTCCCTCAGTTGCTCCTCATAAGACTTGAGTTCCAGACTCCTCACCAGCTTTGTAGCCCTTCTCTGGGCATGTTCCAGGGCCTCAATGTCTTTCTTGTACTGAGGGGCCCAAGAGTGAACACAGTACTCAAGGTGTGGCCTCAGCAGAGCTGAGTACAGTGGTACCATCACCTCCCTGGTCCTCCTGGTTACAACATTCCTGATACAAGCCAGGATGCCATTGGCCTTCTTGGCCACCTGAGCACACTGCTGGCTCATGTTCAGGTGAGCATCGATTAGCAGCCCCAGATCCATTTCCTCTGCACATCTTTTAAGCCACTTCCCCTTAAGCCTATAGCATTGCATGAGGTTGTTTTGACCAATGTGCAGGACCCAGCATTTAGCCATGTTGAAGTAAACTGAGTTACACAGTACTTGAGGAGTGAACTCAATTCTCATGAGGCCTGTCATGGATTTTTATTCCAATTTTTATGAAACGCCTTGGAACTAATTGGACTTGGAGTTGACTTGAAAATTTGCAAAGTTGAATTGGGATCTGAGAATGTATTTGGTCTTATAATAAGTTGCTGATGCATGTGCAGCATTTCAAAACAGAGTTGAGAAGAAGAAATGCATCTATGAATTTTTGACAGTGTGAAAAATTATCACCAGCTACTGTGCCAAAGTAGGCTCTTCCAGCCAGCTGGAGTTAGAAGTACAACTCCTAGGTCTGGATGATACACTTCTGTAATATCTCAACATCAGCAAAGATTCAAAAATATGCAACAAATTAAACAGTTGTGTATGTTCCTCAGAAGCAGTTTTCACTGCCATTATGAGCTTCTCATGTTGCTTGCTGAGTTTCCTAACTGTCAGCTCTCCTGCTTCCTCTGGACTCAGTTTCTAACTGCTCTGTGTCAGTGAGCTTGTCTGTGAGAAGTGTATTCTTGGCATTTGAATCTATACTCTCTGATTAGTATGGCTGTTGACATGGATCTCAACGTATTTTTTATTGAATAAGAAGCAAAGGATCTAGTAAAAAAAAAAAAAAAAAAAAATTCCCATCACTGATTTTTGAATATGTGCCTGAAGCACACATATGCATATTATTTGAAAACATTGTCCTGGTCTCTTTCTTTCCCTATGGCAAGATAACAGCCTTTTATGTTTAGCAATGATGAAGTGGGTGGCAGACAGGTTCAAATAGGCATTCTTAACCTTTTAGAATTGATTCCTAGAAATGTAGTTGGAGGAATTGAAGGATATTTGCAGGAAATGGAACAAATCTCCTTGACATCTGTACATTCTAATTTATTGCTTTGGCCTCTACGGTGAAAAGAAATACTCTTAAGGCAAGGTGACAAACCTACAAAAAACATGTATCTTGTTTACTGCCATATGAGATTGTAATACCACTCTAGGATGAGTTTTAATTTCCCATGTCAAATAGTCTGGTGTAATGAAATCACATTACCTGGTGCTAATGTGTTTTCTTTCCTATGAAAACAAGTTCTCTTGCTTGAAATTTTGCTTTCTACAGTTGCCATAGAGAATCCTATTTCCAGGCAAGACCCAGGTTTCCTTGTTTTTGTTGAATGGTTTTGTATTGAATCAGAAGAATGTCTCTCATCTTGCCTCAGTTCCAAGTGCTCTTTACCTTGTAGACATGGTAGCCTAGAACACTCAATGTCACTTAACTAAAACTAATGTTTAGCAGCTACATATATCTGCTATAAATAGCACTTGTTCCCTTTCTGGGATGGTAACTGGACTAGCTTCTGTATCCTTACATTATGGCCATTTCATTAAACTGAACAGGGCCAATACACTGGCCAAAATGTTGTCACCTTGTTAGCATTTCCCTGTCATATCTGCAAGTCAATATTTTACCAGTTAATGTTAAGAAATGGCCTGAAGAGTAGTATGGGTGAGGAAAACCTAACAAGCCTGGTATTGGTATGAGTGTGTTCTGTCAAATTTAGTGAAATTCTACAGAAAAACACAAGAGACTTTATACAATAAAATCTCTATAGATTTTAAAAGTAATTTTACATTGTATTCCTTTCTTCTACTTCCTCAATTTTAAATGCATACTAATAAGTATATGGGTTTAAGTAGCAGAATAAGCCATGTATTTTTAGCTTTCACTGACAGTTTCTCCTGAAGAGGCAGTACTGTAATTTAGATGATCTTTAAGTGTACATTACTGATACCCTGGAGCAAGGATATATTTGTGCAGACTTCAGAGTGGAGGCTCAGAGCAGATATGATCTTCAGGGTTTTTTTTTTTGATGTTTTTTTTTCTTTCTTTTTTTTTGATACAAAAGGTGTTATTTATAATTGTTGCTTCCACTCTGAAAAAAAAAAAAAAAGTAAATGAACATGTACAGCAAGAGAAATCAAATATCAATCATGATGCTTTTGTAATTGGAAACAATGAGATCTTTTAGATGAATTATGAATTCCTGGAAACATCTAGTGAACCTCTGAATATCATTAAAATTGACCTTTGCCACAAAAAAATACGGAATGTGTCTGTTGCCTATGTAGTACTAATGAATACCTGTGTGCAGCTTCTGTATAAATGTAACCCTTGCTTGTGATAAAATCAATGAATGTTTAAGAGAGAACATCACTGTAGATAGATATTGTGTATATGATTATATATACACCAAATATTCAGTTTCTCTCTTTCATGATTTTTAATAGTTATGAATAATGAAAATATTTAATATATATTTTTTTGTTTTATACTGTACAGTAGCTAGAGCCAATCTTTTCTATTTGCCAACAGAAGCATGTTAGGAATCTGTCCTGGTTTCAGTTGGGACAGAGTTGTTTTTCCTCCTAATGGCTGGTGAGGTACTGTGTTTTGGATTGGGATGAGAAGAGTGCTGATAACATGCTGGTGTTTTAATTGCTGCAGAGCAGTGCTTACACTAAGCCAAGGACTTTTCAGCTCCTCGCTCTGTCCTGCCAGCGGGCAGGCTGGGGGGACAGCAAGAGCTGGGAGGGGACAGACCCAGGACAGCTGACCCAAACTGGCCAAAGGGGTATTCCATACCATCTGACGTCATGCTGAACAATATATAGGGGTGGCTAGCCAGGGTGGGGTGCCGGCTGCTCGGGGTTGGGCTGGGCATCGGTCAGCGGGTGGTGAGCAATTGCATTGTGCATCACTTGTTTGTACAT
The DNA here is from genome assembly GCA_011075105.1 of Heteronetta atricapilla. Lineage (NCBI taxonomy): Eukaryota > Metazoa > Chordata > Aves > Anseriformes > Anatidae > Heteronetta > Heteronetta atricapilla. The sequence continues at coordinate 91,966,979 of CM021733.1, forward strand.
ATTATTATTATTATTATTATTATTTTCTCTCTTAAATAAACTGTCTTTATCTCAACCCACAGGCTTCACTTTCCCGTTTCTCTCCCCCATCCCAGAGAGGGAGGGGGGGGGTGAGCGAACGGCTGTGTGGTGTTTAGCTGCCGGCCGGGTTAAACCACCACAGAATCTAAGGTTTTAATTTTGAGACACCGAAAATAATTTCCACCACTCAGCAATTCCTCACAGTTGCTTGGGGTTTCATCATCTCTTCCTCAGTGAAGAGTGACAGTTTTCCTGTCACTATTTCAGATACAGTCAACTTTCCAAGCTCAAGATCTGAGATCACATCCTAAATGGAAACTGCTGTTTCAAAGGTTTGTAAAGGCTCCTTTCATATACTTTGATAACTGTGTGAGCTGAGTTTATTAGCTCATTAGTTGCATTGCTAACTGAAAAAGCAGAACAGGTCAGTGAGAAGTCTGAGCTCCAAGCAAAATTTTATACCTGGTCTTTACTTCACTAAGTTGCATTTATTCATAATTTTCAATTCTGTGTACTTTCAGATGTCAGTCTTATTCTCTAGCTATTCTTCCTCAGTACAGGAAAACCCTAAAGCATCTAAGTTAGAGCAGGAAAAAACAAAACAAAACAAAACAAAAAACTGCTGTTCAAATCACTCTCTTGCTCTGAGGATAGAATAGCAGACATTTTTATCACTAATAAGTTCTAGGACTGAGGAAGAAAGAGAAAGGCTTTTCTCCTTTATGGAAACTGTGAAGAGACAGAAAAGCTTCCTTTTTTTGCTAGTTGTACCAGCTTGGTAGAGCACCTTCTCAAGCTTTCATATAGGAAGGGGTAGGTAATGAATGGCGACTTACTGGTGATTTCACCGATTGATTTGTCTTTCACCCCTACTTATCTGTTCCACACCATACAATATGTAACATGGCATTGATGTTTTCTTTTCAGATTAATCCAAGAGAGCACTTCAGTATGTCTTAAAATGCCTTGTTGAGTAGGCTTTATCGTAGTAGAAACTACAAAAACCTTTGTTGACAAAGTAATGCTTTCTTTTTCTTAGCATCATAGAAATCCAGTTTTCTAGGATGTTAAATTCAAGGACACCTAGAGATACTTTCAGATAAATACTCTTGATATCTTTTGGTGTTTTTTTTTTTTTTTTTTTTTTTTTTTTTTTTTTTTTTGCTTTGTGAGTAAATATTTGCACTCTGTACTTCCTCCTTTTATGAGTAGTCTCATTCCCAGATGAAAGAAAAACAGAATTAAATAAAAAAATACCTTGTCTACTTTCAAGCTGGTCTTTCATCTAACTGGTAGCATATTCATAATACTGTCAGGGATAACTATATTGAGTTCAGTAACTTAGTGAACTGTACACTGTACTGTTCTAGCAATACAACAGCTGCCAACATCAAACCTTCATCACAGCCTATGCAGGCTAACTCCCCAGAGAAAGAAGCATTTGGCTTCAAAGACACATTTGAAAGAACCTTAGTCTTAAAAATTTCACCTAGTGGCTTGCTTTCTTTTTTAGTCTGGTAAATAAATAAATAAAATTAAATTAAAAATACAATAAAATAAAATAAAATTTAATGTTGTAATTTCTCAGTACTTTTAATATTGAAATGTACAAAACAATATTCTCCCCAAAACAATGAAGAAATTCATATCTTCTGTTTTTAACTAATGTTGCTATGACTCTAATTTCATCAACTATATTTCAGTATGTTATTGCACTCAATGTTCATCCTTGATCTTTTCTTCATAGTGTATACACTAATCATAGAATCATAGAATCATAGAATATCCTGAGTTGGAAGGGACCCTTAAGGATCATCAAGTCCAACTCTTGACATCGCACAGATCTATCCAAAAGTTCAAACCATGTGACTAAGTGCACAGTCCAATCTCTTCTTAAACTCAGTCAGGCTCGGTGCAGTGACCACTTCCCTGGGGAGCCTGTTCCAGTGTGCAACCACCCTCTCTGTGAAGAATTCCCTCCTGATGTCAAGCCTAAATTTCCCCTGCCTTAGCTTAACCCCGTTCCCACGGGTCCTGTCACTGGTGTTAATGGAGAAAAGGTCTCCTGCCTCTCGACACCCCCTTACGAGGAAGTTGTAGACTAATGATGACCTTAAATGATTATTGCCATTTTTACTGAGGAGAAAAAGATTCTACCAATTTGTCTTCATGTGCTACAGTAAATTTCATCATAAAAGCTACTTTTTTGTGAGATATACATATATCTAGAATTACATGGAATATTGTATTGAGGAGTTACCTGGCAATCAAACTAGAATTACTTGGTTTAGTGCATGAAAGAATGACTTGGCAATCAGACTCAAAATTCTCCCTAGAAAACTGTATGTCTGAGCAGATGGTGTTCAGAAATTTAGCAAGATGTCATATTTCTACCTGAAAAATCTTTTTAGTTATTTAACACTATTAATATTCTCCTTTTAGCTTTTCTGATCTATACTGATCTAGCCATAAGTCAATAGATAGATACACTAGATAATTGTATTTCTACTGTATTTCGATAATCTGTATTTCTACAGTATTTCTATAATTTGGAGACCACTTTGGCATACCCATGCAAATTTGCTGAGAGCTCTATTAGCTCTATTTTGAGAGATTTTAAAAAATTAAACTGAGCGGTAAAAATCAATTGTCTATATAAAGAGGAAGATTTGTTTTGCTCATTCCTTGCTTTCTTCAATTTTGTCCTCCTTTGTTTTAAATTTTTGTTTATTTGTTTGCTTTTTTGTTTGTTTGGTTTTTGCTTGTTTGTTTTTGATCAGTTAAAAATATGAATGCCTTTAGATCTTTAACTTCTTCTCTGTCTATATTATTACATTTTGTTAGGAGGTTTCCTAAGGGTACAGGATTTACCCAATCATGTTATTTCCGTGTCCTTGTCTTGACTTCGTCTGTGATAGCATTTAAATTTTTCAGGCAAGTTCAAGCAAATTTAATAGACAAGTATCTGAATGGTATTACATTCATAGGATCATAGGGTAGTTCAGGCGTGAAGGGATGTTGGGAGGTCTCCAGTCCAATCTCCTGCTCAAAGCAGGACCACCTGTGGAGTCAGACCAGGTCATTCAGGGCTTTACTCTAGTGGGGTCTGGAAAACCTCTAAAGGCAGAGATGGCATGATCTCTTGGGGCAGTCTGCTCCACTCTGGGCTGTCCTTGTGGTGAGAAAGCTTTTCCTTATATCGAGTCCAAATCTCTCATTTCACTTTTTCTCACCTTTTCCCTGTTGGGTTTAATCCTTTGAAAAACCTGGTTCATATATGCATACAATTGCTCACATAGACATTTGACCCATGGTTTTCTAACAGGTATCATATTAATCACTGGCAGAAATATTACCTTAGATGTGTCTGTTGTAATAGGTATTAATTCTTTATTCTCCCTGAGTCATCCTTACTAGATGTGTCAGTGAATGAATATGTTTACATACAGTGGAGGAATGTTTCTAACAGATGCATGCAGTTCTGGGTGAATGAGTGAGCCATGGGCTAATTTTTCAGAGCTAGTGGCTGATCGTGCTGTCCTGATAACCCTTCCCGATTCCTTTTAGATACTAGGTGTTTTTACTTTTAAATAACCTATCCTTTGGGGTGTGAATTTCCTCTTCATGACAGGAAACCTCTTAGGATGTTCTCTTCTCACAGATCAACTTCACTGTAATTGGTCCAATTGTTTTTATTGAGCCATCTGTTCTATTCTTTTTTTTTCCCTTGAAAATTGAAAGCTCTGCTTTCAATTACAATTGAAATATGAGCCTGTATGTATATTATTAGTATTTAGTGGTTTTAAAAATGCTCTGGGGTGTTGTATCATTTTAAAAACATTGTAGACATTCAAGGTTCCAACTGTATAATTTTTAAAGATTTTTAATAGGAGCTCTTATTAAGATAGATATGTCAGTGATTTAGGACTTGTTTTTTACTGGCATTGGCCTACTCCTTCTCTTACAGTTCAAATGTTCTTCCATTCACCACACGAAGAAAATATGTGCCTCTCAGAATAGTAGGTAACCTTTCTATATGTAATACAGCACACAGACAAGAGGTTGGTGAAATTCACATTCTGGAAATCACTCCCATCAATGGAAACAGATTGTTCTTTAAAAAGGACGTTGTAACAGCAGGTCATGCTTCTCTACTGGAACAATACCAGTGCCGCAAACACAATAACACACAAAGCCTGATAGGAAAGCTGCAAGGTAGGCTTGTAGAATTCCTTTCAGTGGGAGACAAATGTTGACAGCAGAAAAAGGAATGTGCAGATTTCATTTTTTGGTAGGTTGGACAGGCTGACAAGAAGTATATTATTTTTTGATGAGTTTTGACATGATTCTAAGTGTAGCAAAAGGATGTTTTTACTGTGGGATGCCTTATTTTAATGGGAAAACTATATTCATGACAAAAGTTTTGTAATAGTTGTCAAGTGTGTTGAAGTGAACTATAATTAACATCGTTTTATTGCCACTGTAAGAGTAAAGCAGATAGTTTTGAAAAAGTAAGAGTTGCTCATGCAGCTATTCTATTTTATGCTAAATCACTGAGGTAAAGGAAAAAGAAGCAATTTCCCTCAAGAATTCTGAACAGGCTGACACTACTTCCAGAATTTTGAAGCTCTTCATCTGGAGAAAGTTGAAGATAATTTTTATGGGGAAAAAAATCTAAAATATGTTAGAAATGCCTTTAGTCTCTGACACTTCTGTAGTTGTGACCTCTTTTGCATGACTATGATATGCATGTACTCTTCCAATTAAGAGGGGTAAGATACATGTATATTATACAAAAGGAAGTGTGAAAGTACTGTTAAAGATGAAAAGTGAGAATGAAGTGTGCTTGGGGATTGACAGCTACTGTAGGAGGTAATTGAAGATCTGTCTCCCTGTTTAATTCAGTTAGCTCAGAGCAAAAGTGGGTGGAAAATGTGTGAAGTTTCTTCTTAAGGAATGCTGTCTTTTGTCTTCTTGCCTAAGGTCAGTGTTGGGGAAAATGTTCTGTTAGGTTCCTTGTTTTTATTCTTGCTGGAAGAATGCTGGTCCTTATGGACCTTCATTTGTCATTGTTCTCAAAATGCTGCACTAACCATGCCTTTTAGTAAACACAAAATGTATAATGATTGCATTCATAAAAATAAACATGAAGTTCTGGGATCTAAAGACATGTTATCTTTTCATTGTGTGTGTTATATTTGGTTATAGGTTTCACAGCTGGCTGGCAGGTCATTTGAAACTTGCTGCATGTCAGGGTCATGAGCCAGCACACTGGTAGTTTGATCCTTGTCCTCATTTTTTCCTGATAGTGTTCTGCTCCACCTGTGATGATCCTAGTCACAGAATGACACAAGGAGTGTACAGAACAGAGAACAACTTTAGTTAAATACAAAAATTCAATACATTTTGTCTTGGTCCAGTAATTAATTTATTGTATCACCTCTGTCTTCTGAGAAAAAAAGAACAAACAGTCCTACTTGAAAGCCATGATGTTTTTGTAAACCATTGGTTTTTATTGACTTTAGTCATTGACCAGTCTTTGGACATGTTCTGAATAATCTATGGCACATACTCCCACTAAGGACATTAAACGTGAGGCTCTATACAGAACATACCCCAGGGACAAATTTCGCTTTGAGGGTTAGTTTAAAAGTTTCTAAGGGGAAAGGAGAATAAAGGAAACTGTTCAAATGCTTGCTACCAGCATGCTACCACCACTACATTTGAACTGGCTATCCTTCTGTGATAGAGCAGAGTAGATCAACTCCATGTATCATTTGCCACCTTGTAAAAAGAGTGGAAAGTAATGGAAAAAGTTATCTGGGGAGTTCTGGGGGATATACTATGAGGGAAAAAAAAATGTGGACTAAACCAAATTTTTTTTTTTTTATAATAATGTGTTTGTGTCATTGGTACTATGGCAGAAAAAAAAAGAAAAGTCATAAAATCTTCAGCATTTCAAACTGCTGAAGTACAAATTATGAGGAAAAGACATGTCCCTTTAAAGTGTTCAGTACAACAATTAGAGCCAAGTGCAAGGTAGAACTGTATGAAAAATACAGCATCCAAGTTCCTATTTTGTCATAATCCTAAGAGGCCTTGCAAAAGTCCCTTCAAGAGTTGTTCACTAATGCAGACTTTAAATAAATTATTTGATCTAGAACAGGCAACATTAGCATTTATTTAAAAATTCTGACATGGACTGTTGTCTTACATAGTTTTTCTCCTGGTGCTTGTTGTAAATCAAATAGGCTTGTATTTGTGTCACACACTGTTGTCAGTGTGTTTCTCTTTCCTATGCCTGCTTTTTTGGCCTTGAAAATGCATGCTTTTCAGACCCCCAAATGTCTCTCTTAAGCCATTTAATTAACTCATTATAAGCATTGCCATTTCCTTCTGCACACTGGTGCAAATGTGACTTTTAAACAGTACCTGTACTGTTAGGAAACTCAAGTACCATAACAGACATTCTTTGCAGAGTAGTGAATTTAATTGTTGGTGTTATCCTTTTCTTATAGAGCTTTAGGGATTAAAAAACTGTGTGAAAGCACTCAAAACTATTCTACCCGTATATATTTTAGAGTTGTTTTTGTAAATTCTACCAAAATGTTCTACATACCATCATTATGTATTATTATTATTACTTACTGCATTCCTTTAATGAAAAATTGTTTTGTGCAAGATTTATTTTTATTTCTTAATGTATTTTGTGCAGCCTCTAAATAATTCTTCAGTGTTTTACTACTCTTACTGACTTTTAGCTCTTTCAGTTGGAATCTGACTAACTCTGGCAGGACACATTTACAAAATAGCATCAAGCTGTGATGATGTGACCCTCTTTTAAAGATTGAATGCCTGAATCATAAGCCTCATCTGTTCCTGTTCCCACTGTGACCACTTGGAATCAATTTAATTTGGGAAAGAGTCAAGCAGTGCAAACTATGAACTGTCACCTCTGCCTCACAACACTGGTCACAGTTCAGTTTTTTCAAAGTTAACAGTACATGTCATCTGAGTGCAATCAGTTCAGTGCAAAATCTATATTATGATCTAGAAGTTTAAGCTTCCTGAGAATGGCAAATGTCATGCAACTGATTGCTCTCTTTTTTATTATTTTCAGAAATTGAAAAATTTCAGGGTTCTGAAGGCAAGAAGGAAGATGAAGAAAAGAAATATCTTGATGTTATCAGCAACAAAAACATAAAGCTGTCAGAAAGAGTTCTGATCCCTGTCAAACAATATCCAAAGGTACTGTAAATATAGTCTAACATTTAAAAAATCTTTCTTAATAGAATGGTAGAAAAGCTATACACTTAACCATTTTTTCATTGGCTCTCAGTATGCAGGTTTCAAGATATTAAAAAAAAAAAAACTAGAAATACAGCTTCTGTCTGTATTTACCTATACATTATTAGATATTATTTTGTCTAACCTCTGTTTCATGGCCTTTCAGAAAAGCTATTAAAGTGCATTTGAATATTTCTTTGCCTTCAAGTGTTTTTTTTGTTTGGTTGTTTTTTTTGCTTGTTTGTTTGTTTGCTTTTGAGCTGGTCCATAGGAAAACTGCTGAGGTTTTCTCACAGAAGCTCTTTTAAAGAAAATGACAAGATACCGTGTTTTTAGAAAACAAAGGACCAGTTTAGGAAAAAAACATTCTAATGAAGTAAAGAAAAAAACCACCACAGTAACTCTCAACAGTCAGTTGAGGTGTGCTGCAGTTTCTTCTTGTAAGAATTATGGGATATTCTGTGCTGTAAGAAGTCATAAAAGATAAAGTAACAGGATTATTGTAAGCTATGAATTGGACGAAGTATGTCCCTGTTTATAAAATTCAAATGTTTTTCAGCCATACATTTCCTTCATATGATAATTTTGTTCTCCTCACTGTTACATACTGTGATTAAAAAAAAAAAAGTTTTAATCATAAAAAGAACTTCAAATTGAGCTGTTTCTCTGAAGCTTTAGTTTTTAATTTCATATACCTTTGGTTATATTCTACATGAAAGAAGCAAATATATTTTTATTTGTACAGCCTTGTATTTTACATAAACAGTTCTAATAGTATTCAAACTGAAATGGTAAACATCTCCATTTATCTCTAGAGCATTTTTTCTTGCTGATTTATTATCACATGGTATTTGGTTCACCATTAGCCTTGATTACACTCTCATCTTTTTTGCTTTATACTTTCATCAGTACTAGCAATAAATTACTATGGATAAAAAGCCTATCAAACAAAATGAAAGGTGTAAAAAATTGAGATTCAATGATTCCAGCTGACATTTACCTCCTGACTAGTGAATATAAAACTGAGATAATGTAATCATCCAAATGGTGAAGTCTGTAGAAATGCAAGCAGTGCTATAAGGAATCGCTTTATTGCTTCATATCCTGAGGTACTTTGACTAGATTTCTGGTATTTTGTATAAATGATATAGGTAATCTGAAATTCTTAATAAGAATGTAATAGTGCTGTAACATTTTTAATGGCAATGTGATAATTATTCAGAATACTATTTGATGAAGATAGAATGAAAGACAAACTATTTAAAATACAATGATCTATGCAATGAATATGATTAAATTAACCTTCATTTACTTTAATGAGCTTGTTATATTAATAGGTAGCATAAGATAGGCAGTATTCATACAGATTTTGAGCAGTCAACCAAATAAAAACCAACAGTGCAGTGAAAATAAAATACTTTCAGCAATGCAAAACACGCTCTCAGAAAGTTTCTGTAGTTGATTTCCTAAAAACATTCCATGTTCAGAATGGAATAATTCTCAGAACTGCAGGTTTCTTGCCATACTTCATTTGCCGTTTCTATCAAACTGTTGGTTGCTGTGGTTTACTGTCTTATCTTTTCCTGATGAGTTGTAGGCATAAGGATGGCCAAAATCAGTACATAGTGGTTGCTGGAGATTGCTTTATAAATATCCAGAAAGAGTAGAAAGTGGAAATATATATATATATATATATATTTAGCAGAGTATGGTAATAAGAGCAGTTGATCAGATCTTTGCTTTATAAACAGTTCAGTCTGAGCTGTATTTGTATTTGAAAGAACATTATTTTAAATTATTCATTCATTCTTTGCTGATGAGCTTTTCAGGATAGTGCTGGGAGATGGATAGCAGGGAGATGCCTGAAAATCTGAAAGAATTGACCAAGAGAGTAAAGATTTTGGAAAAAAAAATCTGACCAGTTCAAAAAAAAATTATTTCACATGGTTCACAGCTTCTCTAATCTATTTAGGAAAAAGGTCATTCCTTTGAAGACATTTGTGGTGAGGGTAGATCCCTTCAGTGACAGCTTTAGAAGCAGCAGCAGCATTTTAAGTTTTGAGTGAGAATTAACTTGAACACAGTTAGCCTTCAATTGGCCAAGCAGCTCTTGTAGTTGTGGTATAGGTATTATAAAATTGCCTCAAGTGTCTGCAGTTTGATTTGTGAAAATGCTGATGCAGACAACAGAAAAAGAAAATAAAATCCTGTAATTAGAAACAGCTGCTGTACATTACCATTAAAGATATGTGCCTTTCTCCTTTTCTGGAAAACAGAGACAAAAAAAGAGGAAAAAAAAAAAAGTGTAACCTGATAGTTCAGTAACGATCTTTTCTTAGATGAATTACTTTAAATATCAGTAACCCAAATAAAAACAGTGCCTCATTTAACACACTCCATAGCAGCAGATAGTTCTAATGCCCTCAAAATTCCTTCTGAAACAGTAGTGCAGTATTTTCTTTTTGATGATCCTTTTTGTCCTGTCTCATAATTACATTTTTTTTTTAATTTCATACAAGTATTCCAGCTAAGGCAGACCAACAAAAATGCTCAGAAGAATATTTATTACTGACTTTTCCATTTTTCAACTTTTTTTTTAGCTGTTCAATTTAAAGCTTGTGCAAAAATACCCAGGGGTTGTTCATAAATATTTCACCATTAATCAGTTACATGTCATATTTCAAATAAATCAAATGTGGAAAAAGAGTGAGTTATTTCTAAAACAGAAAGAAAAAAAAAAAATCTGAAAGGATCTTGTTGCTGAAAAATAGAATTCACAGTTTTGAAGCTTGATGTGCAACTTGTCATTTGCAAGCCAAAACCTAGGAATTACAGAGCCTTAATTTACTATAATGGCTCAGGGTTACAACACCCAAACAAGTATAATTTATATCTCCAGTTATTGTAATGAAGTCTCTGTTGAGATTATGATTATCTGTAAGCAATTTTTCTTCACATGAATTACAACAAAGAGTTACCTTGTTTTGAGTTACTACCTTACCAGCTTAAAAAAAACATTGTGTTGAATATGTTCGATATGAGGGAACCTAAGCAAATTCAACGTTGATTTAATGATGTTTCTTTTCAGTTGTTTTCTAGTGATATGATTATTGAATAAATAAAAATTTGTCTATAAATAAAAGCATACAGTATATCATTTAAATATATAAATAAATACATAAATATATAAATAAAATAATAAATAAAAAAAATTACTCATTTTCTGTGATGCTAGAATGAGTTACAAAAACAAGGAAGTTCTATAATTAATCTCAGTTTAAGTACAGAATTGTATTTTCATTTTCCCTCTAAGGGTTTGTTGGATAATGAAAACTATCAAAATATGAGATAGAAGCACTGCAGATACTGCTACACTACAGTATCTGCAGACACTACCACTACCTGGTTTGATAACCAGGGCTGACAAAAGTAAGAAATGGTTGGTTCTTCTACATGCCTTCCTTGATTTAGAGTTGCCAGAGCCTCTTAGAGGGAGCAATGTAATAAAGCCACAAAGGCAGCATCTCAGCTCAGCTTCTTGATAATAATGGTCTTTCTGAGAAAGTAGATAGCTTCAGCTGAGCTTTCTCCTGGAAGCTTAACTGCCATTTGGGAAAAAAATAATATAATCCAGCCCCCAACTTCTTGAAGGGCTGCTAACACCCTGCTTTAAATTGTATAGGCTTGAGGAAGAAACATAAACTAACCTTGATAAAAGCTGTAAATAAAGTTAAATTCCAGTTTCCTGATATTCTTTGTTTTTGCTGTGTTGTGACAGTTCCTTCAATTACTCAACTGAAGTCACCTTTCTTCTTATTCTTTGTCATTTTGTGAACTGGTTATGTTGTGAATAACATGTCAGGCTAGTGACACTGCTCCTGAAAAGAAATTTATTTGTTCAACTGAAATCTTGTGCTGTATTTTGATCACTGTAATATATGAAGAAAAGATTCACAGTTGATTTGCACATTTATACTACACTTCAGAGTGGATCTCTCTGCTAAAAACTTTTTTATAAGACATTCAAAACAGATTTTGAAAGAAATATTTTTTTTCAGGAGAAAAAAAAATAATGGTTTTGTACTTTTTCTAATAAATTTAGCAGAAGTTAATGGGATTATTTTGTTTGTTTTAAATAGTCTCTAAAGGATCACAAATAATTCCAATGAGTTTGAACACAGAGAGTGTATTAATTCAAGTAATCTCCATGCACCAGCTACCAGCATTTGATCAGTCATTTCTCAGTATGTAATTAGTAAAAGAGATAAAGTTAAATGATACTCAGTAACTGAAGCACTGGTCTTTCACGTGTATATTAAATATATCCTTCTCTCATATATGTTGCTGTGTAGATCAGATTAGAAATATATGTAAGAGACTGTCTAAATTAGTATAGCAGAAATTTCTCAGAACACTAAGATATATCTCAACTGAACTGAAATTTGTTTCTGAATTTTCATGTGTATTAATAATTAACCATTATTCTAGTTAATTGACAAGTATATTTTTGTGTGTGTGTGTCAATTCCACATTAAAAATATACGAGTATAAAAAAGTCTGGATTAATTCAGAAGACTTCTGTGCAGTGGCAGATCCGTGAACATTCCTCTCCCCCCAGATGAAAAGAACTTACTTTCTTGCTATTCTTTTCTTGCTGTTATTTCATATAGGGAAACAAAGTCTGATGTTTCTGTTCAGTACATTTGGAAGTTTAATTAGAGGGATGGACATGAAAAAAATACAATTGATAATAAGAGGAAGATGTCACATACTGCTGATGAACTGATAAGAGTTCTTACTTGTAAAGCAGAGCAAAATTTATGAATAGAATTGAGTAAAGAGGAACTTTGGTCATGGTATCAGTAGAAAAGTGATAAAAAGTCTCCCTCATTAATGAGGAGAGAGTGGAAAAGGGTAGTTATGCCTGAGACATAGAGAAGAGCAAATAGTCTGGAAAAAGGGACAAAAGATTCAAGTCACAAAAAGAAATACTATATGTGATGTTTTGCTACATGGGAAAGTAATTAGAAAAATGGTTATATAAGAGATAAGAAACAGGAAAGAGTAAGAGGTAAAACAACTGAACTTAAAGACAAACAAAACAAAAACACAAAACAAACAAACAACAATAAAACACAATTCATTACTGCATTAAAAGAATAGTCAGGACAAGGTGGGGGGCAGTCTGAACTGGAATATATGCTCATTCTCTGGCCAGCAATGACAAATGCTGCTGAACAAATTGTCATTTTCCAACAAATTGGCCCTCATTTGTTTTATTTTGGTTTCTTCTACAAAGGCTTTTGAGAAATGTAGGTGTATCACTTTTCTCTTGGCATGAATTAGTGAATTATTTTTCAAGTATGAAACAAACTTTACTCTAGATGTGATAAAAGTGTGAGCAAAGAGAAGAAAGATCTCAAGTGGAGACAATTCAGTTGTCCCAATTCAGTTGTCCCAAATGAGTATGTTTATTTGGGTATATTAAGAATCTATTTGGTCTGATCATTTATTGTTCTCATATAAGATAGATTCCAAGTGTGTGTTTAAAATTGGTATGTGACTGAAGCAACTTTGTACACTTAAATGTGACCAAACTCAGGAGTTCTTTGACACAGATTTTTGTTATTTAGTAACAAGTTGTTTGGTTTTCATTCTTTTGTATGTTAATCCCCTTGCTTTGTGATAAAATGCTTAAGGAGCTTGTAAATATTGTTTTGCAAATTTGATTCTTTGTACAGTTTAAGAATTTAAGACCTTTTTTGAAGCTTAGTTTTATGGAGCACCTCATATAGAAAAAAAATTGTTTACAAGCTTGTCCAGTGCAAGTTAAGTTAAAGTGGTGTTGATTTTGATGAAATTCTGACTTTTTTGTGCTTGGCTCAGCTGGATTTCAGGCTTTAAGATATGCCTCACTTTGTTCATTAGCTTTGTTTTCTTTAAGTTTAGACACAAGGTGTATGATGACTCAGAAAACATAAACAGTAAGCGCTTTTTTTTAATATTACAGTGAATCTTTTACTATTTTAGAGATTCAAATAAAACTTAAAAGATTGTCATAGTGATGAATAACACCTGTTTTTAACTTTTTATATTTCTTAAACCCATGACTTCACACAAATAACTCATACAAACTCACCAGCACTAAAAAATCCATTGTGAAGGTGAACTTTTCTGTGCTTTTTTTGTCTTGAAAGTACAGCTCAGGCAGTGAATATAATATTTTCTTTTTTAAGAAAATAAGGTAAAATAAAACAAAATCATTTTGTAATTTGATTGCTTCAAACATGACAGTTGTCCATCCTGTCTTCAAAGCAATTGTTGTCATATTAATAATTTCCTGGTGTTTATATGTTTAGCTCCATGTTCAGTGAGGCAGGAAGAAAAGGAAATGATGGTATGACCATTACGTGGGTGGATAAGAAAAATACAAAAGTCCTAAGGAAAATGGGACCTAGGCCATCAGTTCCATGGGCAGCCAGGACTTCAGACTCTGATTTTTATTGCTGTAATGAAATAAGGGCCTTGTTCTGTAAGGCAAAAGGAAAATTTAGTCTGTCACTCAGTCCTGGAGATGTTTCAGTCCTGGAGGGGAAAAATAAAAAATAGTATCTTTAATAAAAATAAATAGAACTAAGTGGATGACTACAGAATTGGGATTTTGGGAAAAACATGCCTACCTGCATGTTTTTCTCCCATGTGAAACAAGAAATACCTGCATACATGTAAGGATACTAGAATATAGATTGATGAAGAATTTATGCTTGCTCAGTTTTTCAACAGAATTCTTCAAAGAGAAGCCTGAATAACAGAAGGCAGAAATTTATTAATTTAAATAGTGTACTGCACTTAAATTGATGATATAAATAGTTGTTTGACTAAAGAATGCTTTCTCATATATCTTCAAAGATTTCCACCTCTACCAGTTCTTGATGAGGTAACTGAATGGGTATCTTTATAATAGCATATCACTTTTTATTTTATAAATTGATGGGGGAGGGTAATTCGAGTTTCCTTTTTAATTAAGGCCATTTTAATTTTCATGTTCAATGTAATAGTCACCTATAATCTTTGATCCACAAAACCCCAAGATTAACTGGGGGGAGAGAGCTGCTTATGTTCTGTACTGAATCTGGAATTTATTAGTATTTGACGCTTTCATTAAGTCTCTGATTTCTGGAGTCACTGATTATACAGAAAATTATTATGGAAAATTACAGTTTTATAATCAAATAAAGTGTTTAATACTTAAGGTTCAGAAAAATCTCTTCAAAATATACCTGAATAATTCAGTGATGAAAGACAGACCCTAATTGACCTGCCTCAGATATTAGAAAAACTATATTTGAGTATGCTATCTCATTTCTGCCTCAAGTTAAATTTCATATTGAGCTATATTTTCCATCCTGAACATTAATTTCCAATACACTTGGAGAAATATTTCAAAATTCAAATTATAATTTTTCAATGCTGTGGACTTTTGCTGCCAATAGCTGTTTGTAACTGAGGTATTTGCTTCAAATCATTTCTGTATGAACTGTCCAATTAATTTTGAAAGGTGAAATCATCTGTGAAGTCTTGAACAGGGAAAAAGTGTTAAAAGCAGTATCTTCATTATTATTTTTTCTCAATATCTTCCAGCTGAAGAGAAAAGACAGACCCTGTCAAACCTTTAACCTCATTCCACCTCTCCAGAATTTTCTTAAGTGATGTAATTCTGTACAGTTTTTCAGTATTTCTGACTGTACTCAAAAATTAAAATACGTATGAATCTTCTGTCCTGCATTTAATTACAAAAGGCATTTGGAAAATTCAGACTTGAATTCTATTTTCAGTAAAATGGATAAAATACCATGCACATATTTTTCTTTTCTGAGTTGCTTATTTAGGACCTGGTCCTCATCCATCTTTCTGTACTTATTTTTTTCATCAGGAGATGACCCCTGCCTTCATGTTTTCCAGGCTTCTGTCAGCTTTGTAAACCTGTTTAGTGGGCACAGAAAGTAGCTTGATTTTAATAGTTGCAGGGGAATAGAAAAAATACTTTATGGTAAACTGCTTCTTCTACATGATTTTTACTTCTTTAAAAATAGCAAGTTTAAAAAATGTGCAGAAACCTATTATCATTCCATTGACAATGAGCAGAAAGTGTAACTCGTGAAAGAGAGTTTGTCTAATATGGTACCAAATGAAAACAGTGTGTGTGAGATACAGGAAGAACTGGCAAGGTACATCAGGACTTTTCGCAGGAAACATTTAATTACTGAAGTGAAGTGATCGAGCACTGGCATAGGTTTTCCAGAGAAGTTGTAGAGTCTCCCTCCTTTGTGACCTTTGAACATGGTCCTGGGCAAAATGCTCTAGGTGCTTGAGTGGGGGGCTTGGACCAGAAGACCTCCAGAGGCCTCCAGAAGGCCTCCAGAAGGCCTTCAAATCTGGTGCCATGTGAATATCACATGATAATGTTTTCTTCTCTCATAGACAATCAATCTACTCAGGTGTTAGCAGGGAATTAAAGAAAAGTATATCTTTAAGTGAAGTATCAGGGTTAAGAGTGTCTTAGCAACTTGCTGAGATCTGTCCCTAGTATTTTCCAAAGTATATTTCAATGATCAGATCAGTTTTAAAGTAAGCAATGTGATCAAGTGAGTCATATTTAACACCTATAGAGGATACATTAAAATAAATATTTGCTTATATACAAACATTGAAAGAGGATTTTAATATTTAAAGGAAAAAAAAATTACAATAGTTACTTTAGAATTAGTGAAACAGGTAATTGATGGTCATTTCTTCATATGTCTCTGCTGTTCTAGTCTAAAGGGATCAAACTATAAGTGCAGAATCTTCATGAACTAATCAGTTCTTGAAATCAAATGTACTATTTTGTCTTACACATGTACCCCTGAGGAATGTTGTTCCCTCTGATAGCTGGAAGTGAAAACAGTTTTGTGTCACTTCAGATTTTTTTCTTCTGTTCAAGTGGGTTATGAGATCACTTCAAAGTAGTCAATAATGTAATTCATAATAACTCTTAAGATAGCTAAATTTTTTGAAAATTGCTTATAAAATATTAAAAGCTAATGGTCTGCATTCATCTCATTGTGATAGACTCCTGTTAGGAAGGAAGTAACAGAGCTCATCATGGAATGATTCAGGTTTGATCAGTACCTAAATACATTGGCATTAATGAAGCTGTTTTTATAAATCTGTATATTGTGGTTAACTGTGAGCTTTGATTTGAGTTTTGTGTTATGGTGTGATAATAGCTGTCTCTTCTGTGTCTCTTCAGGCCTCTTAAGATGTGAGCTTATGCCTCAGCCTTCCCTGCAGTTTGGACATGTCCTCCTGTCTAGCTCTATAACTTCCTCAAACCACAAAGAGCTTACTTATGTCTGAAGTAGCCACGTCTGTCAAACTGAGTTTGACAATCTATGAGTTTCCTCTGAAAAGTCTCGGAAGGGACATGACCACAGATCATTCATTTCGTCACAGAGGAAACCTAGCCCAAATACAGCCACATGTGCATACAAGCAGCCTTCTCCAGAGAAGGCAGGCTATGAACAGTGTGAATCTGAGCTTGCTTGTACTAGTTGGTTTAGTGACTCTCCTTTCAAACAGTCACTTGAATGCTTTGCAACTTGCCCCAGATTTTGGTGGCTCCTTCCCTGTTTCTTAAGTTTGTATGTTCCCACATATCATCAGAGATATTTAAGGCATAATTATATATCGCTATGTAGAGAGCTATGGTAATGAAAGAAATTTAGCCTCAAATGTGCTGTTCTGTGCTTCCTGAATAAAATTCAAGTTTTTTCAGGGATTATGGAGAGTATAAATTCCACAATCTGTATTTTTCCTAGGGCCTTTAAATAACAGTGTTGGGGATAATCTGTATTTCCATTCTGTATAGGCCAAAACCTACTTTTCCTTTTGATTTGATGGGGTCATCATTCTTTGCTACACTGAACTAAGTTAGAAATAATTCTTTGAATTTTATGCTGTCTCATAGAGTGAGATATTTTATGATATCTCATAGAATGTGATGAAAGTCTATATATGAGTACACAAATTGAATTGAATAGAATTTATAAATTAGAAATAACAGGTGCTTTCTTCTGTATAGGTCAGTATTATTCCTGTCTTTAAGGCTGATATTTGAATTCACTTTTAAGCCATGTTAAACTGTAAATGTGTTTTCTAATATGCAGAAGAAGTCATGCATTCTGTTTAGTGTAACAAAGTCATAATCATGTTATTGTATTCCATTACTATTTACTGTTACATAGATGAGGAAGTATTAAAAAAAAGATTTAGAACTACTGATGTCACAAAATTACAGCATGGTGGGAAGGGACCTCTGGAGAGCATCTGGTCTAACTCCTTGCTCAAGCAGAGCCACCCAGAACAGGTTGCCCAGGCCCAAGTCCAGGCAGCTTTTAAAGACATCTGTGGGCAACCTGTACCAGTGTGCAGTCACATAGTATAAAAAAAATAAAATTAAAAAAAGTGTCTGCTGTGTAATTTTGGTAAGAAAGGAGATAGAATAAAATTTAGGATGCGTTCACTTACAAAATGGAAAGAGTAAAACTACTAAAAATTCAGAAACTGTTGTGTTTCTGTGGTTTGGGATTGACAGTCAGAGGGAAAATACTACAAACTAGAAACAAATCATGCCTTATCTCTTTGATTTCAATAATTCATAGAAACATTCAGGTTGGAAAAGACCTCTAAGATATCTAGTCCAACCTTTAAGCTAGTACTGACTAGTCCACCACTAAACCATGCTACTAGGTTCTACACCTACATGTTTCTTGAAGACGTCCAGGAGTGGTGACTCAACCAGTTCCCTGGGCAGATTATTTAAGCGCTGCACAACCCTTTCACTGAAGAAATTTTACTAATATCCAACCTCCTGGTGCAACTTGAGGCCATTTCCCTTAATCATGTGGTGCTTGAGAGAAGAGCCCAATCCCCACCTCACTAGAACCTCCTTTAAGATAATTGCAAAGTACAATAAGGTCTCCCCTGAGCCTTCTTTTCTCCAAGCTAAACAACCCCAGCTTCCTCAGCCACTCCTCAAAAGATTTGTTCTCTAGACCCTCTACCAGCTTCATTGCCCTTCTCTGGACATGCTCCAGCACCTCAATGTCCTTCTTGTAGTGAAAGGCCCCAAACTAAACATAGTACTCGAGGTGCAGCCTCATCAGAGTTGAGTATAGAGGGACACTCACTTTCCTAGTCTTACTGAGCAATCTATTTCTGATACAAGCTAGGATTCTGTAGGCCTTCTTGGTCACCTGAGCACACTGCTGGTTTGCTGGCTCGTGTTCAGCCAACTATCAGCCAATGCTCCCAGGTCACTTTCTGCTGGGCAGCTTTCCAGCCACTCTTACCCCAGCCTGTAGCACTGCATTGCATGGGTTTGTGTCCCAAGTGCGGGACATGGCACTTAGCCTTTTTGAACTTCATACACTTTTTAGTATTATTATTATTTTTAAGTAAGGAGTACAGAAGCTTTTTCTGCACTGTTTTCCTAGGTATGAAATCATAGTTATTCTCCAACAAAATAGATTTAGAATGGGTGAGAAATATAACAACTATATGGTTTGAGTTTATAACCATGTTATCTAAGTAAAGAATAGGAAATGCTGAAGTAACGACTATCACATGTGAATAATTCTATTACAAGCCATAGTACATGCAACACAACATACATAGCACGATTGCACACCATTTGCTCACTAATTACCAGTTTCCAAATTCATAGACTATCTAGCATCTGATGAGATAAAATGTTTATTGTTTATGTCAACTCAGCAATAGATAAGTTAGTCTTCTTCAGCCACTTGTTTTTAATAAGACTTTTATTAGAATGGAACAATGCCTAATGAAATATTAAAAGAGAAGGAAGGTATAGAGCTTCAGTTAGTATTCAATACTAATAATGACTCTGTTTCTTAGAATTTACCAAAATTTAATTTTAGTTTTGAATAAGCTATTCCTCCCTTCTTTATTGAGAAACAAACTGCAGGGTACCAGAGAGACAGAAACCACTTCTTTCTAAAAGAGCATTATCTCTAACTGCTTTTACTGGCAAGCTACCTTTTCCATTGCTTTTTCTTAATTTCTTTGAAATAATGGCTATCTCGTTTCAGTTTGGGTAAAAGAACCCTGATTTAGACTGCTCCTTATCACCTTTCTTTAAATACTGTTTTCTGATGAGGTGAGAATGTATGATGGAAGAAATAAAAATATTTTTTCTACAAGCTGTTAAACTTTAGCTCAATTAACTACTTATGTACTAGATAATCCTAGATTTCTAGCTTTATTGCAGTGCATAAGCCACCCAGCATGATGCAAGGCACTTCTTTTTGCTTTGCTAGTTTTCAGACCTGAGAGTCTGCATTCGCAAATATCTTTGGTGAATTTGTCATGTTGTTTAAAATAATTAGCACACTTCAGTAGATTAATTGTCTGCAGATTTCCACCAGAAAGCATACCAGATTTTTGCTAGATAAATATGTTCACGTATGAAACTGATTTATAAAGAATATAAGCTTGAACTTCATTCTACATACAGTCTTTTATTAACTATGTTAATGTTATTTATTTATTTATTTTTCATAATAGCCTCACTTCTTTTATATAAATCCCTAATTTCATGTCTGGGTGTGAAGATATTGAAGATGATTAGTATGTATTTGCAATACTTTTCTCCAAAGTTCACAACATTTTAAAATTCAAGTATATAAATCACAATCTGGATTAACTTTGTTTCTGCATCACAGACTATGACAATGCAAATTTTTATTGGTATCACAAGTTGCTAGTAGCTTATAGTGTGTAATACACAAGTGATTTACAAAATTTCAACCTAAAAGTTAAGCCATTTTTAAGAAAATGTCACTAATGACTATTGACTATTGTGTTGTGCATTCCCACTAAAGTAGCTAAATTATGTAGAGCATAGCTATCAATCCCTGAAATTAGGGGGTTCAAAATTTAAGTGCTGACACTAACAGAATTCTAGAGGCATGAGTAACGTCACTATAATTAGCTTAGAGCTGGTACAGATCACGTTTTAGTATTCTTTCAACTCTGCAAGGAGAGGTGGTTTATTTCTTTCAGGCATAATTACATTTGTCACATTTTTTGAGATTGCAAAAATCATACTAGCATAAAAAGGCAAGATGACTTTCAGAGCACTTAACATCATGTTGTTTGTAATATCATTAGGAGGAAGAGATGATGGGGAAAAAATGGAAAACAGAGTTTTCTACTTTTTATATATTTTTTCTGCCTTCTTTCCCTTTTTGATTTTTTTTTAGAGTCTATAGAAAAATGGGAGTAGAAAATATGTTCTCCCATATGTGAAATATAGGATATAGGGAAGAGAAAATCTCTACAAATTCATGATTCTCTTTTCTCAATGGAAAGGGAAAATTCTATGGTTTTTAAAATTCTATGGTTTTTTTTTTTTCCATTTGTTTGTTTGTTCCCCTAGGAGTTGGTTACTATAGCATAACATATTTTGCAGCAAGGATGCATTTTGGTACTTGTGCTTAGTCTTAGGCTCAAGTTCACAAACCAAGTTCAATGGATCAGTTGTATCTGTTTTGCCTGTGGGGCAGAGATAGGTGTGCATCAGTGGTTCACAATGCTGAATTCATCTACTTAATGTGCAAGTTCACATCAGTCTACCCTACAGTGAAAGTGACAAGATTTTTTTTGTGGGCAAGATAAATAATACGTAGGTTGAGAAAGGAATGTTGATGGAGCAGTCAACTTGTCCATCTGCTACCAACACAAAATGATTGCCTACCTGCCTGTGTCTGGTTTTGGTTTCTCAAATACCATGAAGACATAGATAAACTGGAGCAAGTTCAGTGGAGGTCCACTGAGACCATTAGGGGTTGGAGCACTTGCCATGTGTAGAGAGGCATAAGGAGGTGGGCTGAACAAGTCTGGAGAAGTACAAGACAAGTAGAGATAGCCTCAGGGAATGTAAGAGCAGCTCCCCTGATGTCTGCAGGGAGGGTGTTGAGGAAACTCTTCTTAGTGTGGGAAGGAAATCTATTATGGAAGGGAAGATGAGAGATAGGTAACTGGAGAGATAACTGGAAAAAAAGAAATGTCCATATTGGATAAAAGGAGGAACTTTGTCACCATGAGAACAGCCAAGCAGTGAAGCAGATTGCCCAGAGAAGTTGTACAGATAGATGGCATTCAAATGGTCTTTAACCCAATAAACCCAATAAAATGTAGCCAATATCTTCAATTTAGCTTCTTGTTTTGTGATCTTTGTTTGTTTATTTGGTTAGGTTTTTTGTTTTGTTTTGTTTTGTTTTCCCAAGTAATCTAGCTGCAATTGCTCAGAGTTCAGTAAGGGCCAATTAATTAACCAATGACAAATTGGTAGAGTAACTCAGGTCAGCTTCAGTGCTTTGATAACTTTCTAGTTAGCAGTAAATAGTTAGTGAAGTTAGAGGTAGTTTAGGTATGGCCGAAAGTGCCACAGTTGTTGCATTCTTAGAAATACTCTTTATTCTGTCCAGGAAAATGTTAGTAGTTTTTTAGTCTATATACAGAGGCCCAGCATATGGACCAAAGAAATCAAGAAAAAAAAAAAAAAAAAAAAAATGTTTTGGTTTGGTTTGGTTTGGTTTGGTTTGGTTTTGTTCCTCCCACTATCAAAAAGTAACATTCAGGATAGGGAGAGGAACTAATGAAAGGGTTTTCAGTATAACAAGAGCCTAATTATATGAGCAGTTGCAGAAACTTGGTTACTTTCCTATAACAGCTGGCAAGGAAAAACTGCCAAACAAATCACTTTTCATAGCACATAGTGCAGCAAAGTAACAAGACCATATTTAAATAATGTATGACTTTTTTTTATTTGTATTTCTGATGTATTAGGAGTACTGCAATCTCAAAATACCTATTTAGTCAGACAAGAAAATGAATGCTAATAACATGAGGCATATATGCATGACAGTTTTCTACTGCAAATGGGATCATAAGGGATGAATTTACCGGTACCACAGAGAACTATAGTTATGTTCCAGGGAAGGAGATTCAGAAGTCATTTCTGTGATAACAGTATGACTTTGAATTTATCACTGAATAAAGTGATCAATCATTAAAGCACTTTGGAAGCTATAAAAGATTCTGCAAATGCATTGCCCTTTCATGCTTGTCAAGTTTCTCTAAGGGTAATGCTGGAACAACAGATTTCCACAGGGACAAGTTCCTGTACACCAGTCAGAGAAGGAAGGAAGTAGAGAGAAGGGAAGATGGACAGGAGGAGCTTAATATATGGATGGTGGTTCTAAAATCATATAGTATTTATTGCATAGAACCAATGCAACTGTAAATAACCTACTATCAACATTTGAATAAATGAAAGGCAGAAGGTACAAAGAATGTCAATCATAGATTTAATGTCATTCCTGACCACAGCTGTTGATCATGTCAGATGATTAAAGGTCATTTACACCAAGAAGACAAAACTCTCTTCAAGGGGTGAAGTTCTAGAAAGGACTATGTCTTAAATGAAGGATCTCACTAGGAAGCTTTCTGACTTGCAGGAACAGCATACATGTTCCTTATGTTCCTGTGTAAAATATTCCATTCTGTAATTGGAGAAGTAAGATGTCCCCAGACTGCTGCAGAGAGTGCATTCAATTTCCTGATCTACAAAGTTTTTTCTCTGTGATCTGAAAGATGATTTACAGATAGATTTACATTTACAATAGAGAGGGTTGACCCCTGTTGGAATCCACAGATCTTACTACTTACTAAAATGCTTAATATTCATCATATGGAAAATGAATTCCTTATTTTCAATGAATGATACCAATGCAATGTATTACTGTGGGTGATGAGGTCCTTTGGAAATACCTATGAGAAGGGTAGGGCTTTAATTTTACTCCCAGAAATGATTCCATCTCAACTATGTTCAGTGCATTCTATGCAGTCATTCTATGATGCTATAATTCTGTGATCTTTTACTCATTAAATCCAGAGCACTTATATTTGTTGTAGATGAACAATGCTACCTCATCCTTGTAAGGCTGGAAGCCTAACTAATGAAGAAAGACTAAAATAGGCAGAGTGATTTATTTCATCCTAAATGTTCATGCATAAAAATGTTTCCTAAAAGCACCAGTTTGCCTCCTTTGCTAGAAAGCACACAGTTTCACACACTAAGGGTATGTGAAATGGAACTGCCTAAACAAATGTAGTTATTGTACTCTTGAAAGTACAGGCCAAATATAGAACTTGATCAAAAGCATTGAATGCCATTGGAAAATGATTTCTAAATGAGTTGTTTCTCTAAAGATACTCTTTTGAAGGTGCTAGATATGTTCACATGTCCTCTCTTACATTTTGGGAGCAGAGGTTTTATTCCCTGGTGTTTGCACATCTTAACACCTTGTAGGCCTACTTTTCTTTCCATATTTTATACTATTTTTTTTAAATGCTGTAAAATAGTATTCTTCATATTTGTAATTTGGACACAGATGCAGAACAAATTATGCAAGTATTCTAAGAAGAAGAAGGATCAGAAGCTTATATTCAGTCTCAGAGGTCTCGATTAGCTATTATTATAGCTAATCGGTATGGGTTTTTTTTAGGGTATGTTTTCATACCCTTTTCCCTCACAGGACAGCCACCAAAATGGATCTTGTGTCTCAGGCTGCTGGATGGTGTCCTCAGCTGCAATTATAACAATCTTATACTTTCCTGGAAATCAGCTAAGTAATCTATCTTGAAGCAGTATTTTTTTTCAGTTATAGACTATACATAGTCTTAATCAGCATGTAATTGAAGTAATTGATTTACCTTCTTTGGAAGAGTGGTTGTTCTTACAGTCTGCCAGTTTTTAATTCATCCGCGCTGAAGAGATAAAATGACCACATGATTTAGAATATTATCCACATCACTTTGTAATTAGTATAGGGCATACTCAGGCACTACTGCATATTTCAGGGAAGCTATATTTATCAAAGGCAAATGACTGACTATATGTAGAACACCACGGAACATAAAGGATGCTAAAGTATTAACAGATTTTAATTAAAAATAAAAAAGTTTTATCATTAGGAAAACACTTCATCAAGTGAAACGTTGGCCTTATGTTTCACTGGAAAACAGAAACATATTCCAGTAATTTTAAAACAAATCATGCACAGATATATTTACAGCAAACATTCTCACAAAATTACAGTACTCTTGTAACATGTTCTTTTCTTTCTTTTTTCCCCGACAATGTACTGTCCTCTGTTCTGTTTCTTTCTTCTTTTGATAAATGCAAACTACTGATAATTACACATATTAAAGCTAATACCTATATTTTGTACATCTACTAAGAATATTATACTATAGTCTTTAATTAAATTGCCATTAAGTTATAATGTGATAAAAGATATTGAAAACCAAATATTTGTTACATAAAGCAGGCACATGTTCACACACACAGAATAGCCTTCTAAGATCAACTATTCACATAACATGTCAACTGACAAAATAAGGCTAATTTTACCACCGTCCGCCTGAGAATGATTTGAGAATGCAACACATTGTTGCATAGAGACAGAATGCAAACGTTACACAAATTACACAAACAGATCATCATGAGAAAACTAGTTTAGTTTAGTGCTGTCCTTTATCAAAAACAAAAATCACACTGGTCTATATGCAGCATTAGGCTCTTACAAGATAGATTCTTTTTTCTACAGGAAACATGCTCTGAAGCTTTTATTGCAAAATTAAATGTTGTTATACCTGGAAAGTTGGATTGCCATCAGCTCCCTGTCTTATTTCAAAAAAAAAGGCCTATGTATGGCTTTTTTTGTGTGTGTGTGACAGAAAAAGCAAAACAAAACACAAAACAACAACAACAACAAAAGCAACCCTCAGTTTTGCTTATGGAGGCTAATTGTGTGATGTAGGATGACATGGATACATGGATACACTGACGGGGTGTAGAACAAACTCATTCAAACATTTAACAAAGGTGTGTAAACCATATTACAGCTGGTACAACCAAAGCTTGGAATAGACTAAGAGGGTTGTAGAGATTTTTTATTCAAGTTACTGTGTTATGGCACCAACAGCACTCATACTTGTTCTCAGCCTCTTCTTATAGTCACTGTTAACTTCAGTTAGGTTGAATATTCTTTATTCCTCTGGCAGTAGTGGCTTAGGTGCTGCTAAGGTCAAGCTGCAGTTTCATGTGTTTTTTCATAATATGCTAGTTTAACTGCTATCAGTGTAATGCTGCTTTAAAGGTGTTGTACAAACAGATGCATAAACAGTATACACTTGGCAGCTCTGAGGTACTCTGAGCAACAGTAGGAAGTTTTTCCCTCTAAATCAGAAATTCTTCTGCCAGCTGACCATAATCAGATGCACTACATGCATCACTGCCCCCCTGTTTTTACAGGGAGTGATTGCATCTGGAACTATTTGTATTTTTACTAATATTTGGAGAATTAGCATACAAGAACTTTCTTTAATTTATCATGTCATAGTTAAAATATATGATGCTTAGGAGAAGAAATACTAACACTGTAGGCATCTATTTGTAAATAAAGACTGCATTTATGTCATACAATAAAGAAGCAAGTCAGTGAGATGTTTATTATAGCTTAATGTTTATTTTGACACAATTAGATCTCTCTGGAAACAGATAAAGTCTGGAGTTACATTAAAATAACTAGTTTTTATATATTGGTATAACAGCTTGAGATTAACAGCATAAAAACAATATTAGGATTTTAGATGGTGGCATTGAAAAGACTTGCATATATTTTAGGATTGTACATGCTGTGGTTAGTTTTACTGAAGATGGTGTGGTTACTCACAGTGTAAATAAATAGAGGATATTTTCTTTTCCAGAATGAGGCCTTCACTTACAGCAAGGAAGAATAAACAAACAAACAAACAAACAAATAAATAAATAAAACCTAATACTGTAGAGTCTGCTTTACTTGAAAAATATCTGCACAAACAGCTTTCTTAAAGTCATACGCATTAAGTTACTGTTCAAGTTTATCATGAGCATATTGTCTTCAACAGTTAATTTCAGCTTGGAAAAGGTAACTGTAGCAGAAATGCCTTTATTCTTGTACATTTAATAACTTGGAATCTGTTGAAAAATATAGTCTCTAGTATGAATAAGTAAATTTAAAATACATTTTCTACTGTTAGTATGATTTTTCTCGTTTTCTGAACAATTGCTTCCCTCATAATTTTAAAACCAGGAAAATTAAAATTAATGTAGGCTATTTCAGCCTAGTACTCTAGTTGTATTTTACAGATATGTCAGAAATATCAAACATTCCTTTCATGGCTTTAATGGTGAAAACATACAGGATTTGATTCACTAATGTGCAACTTTATTTTTCTTCACTTTAACATTAGTTGTTTTTTGGGGCTCTGGAGTCTTCATTCAAGAAATGAGCTAAGATAAATTTTGAGGTTCATCAGCCAGCACAATGGCTTACAATGAAAAACAGCAAGTATAGGACTCAGGAGATATTATAACATAATTATTAACTGTCTCTTTTGGTCTTTAGACATTTTTCACTTATTTTTTTTTTCTATTATTACTCTGTCATATTGCTTCTAGGGAGAATAAAATACTTTGTTTTGGTGGGGTGTTTAACACTGACACTTCCTAAATCTTTTTTCATTCTGAAAAGAGGAACATTCTCTGAAACTTCCTGAAAAATATCAGTAATAGTACTGCCAACAAGTACTATCAATTAGCTTTGCAGTATATCTTAATAGAGAGTACTGGTGTTAAATGAAAAAAAAAAAAAAAAAAAAAAAATCCTCAGTCTAGTGAGAGAAAGACTGAAAACATGATTAAGAAACAAAAAAGGTATTGTGCATTTTTTCTTTCCATAATACTAATAGTCAATGGATATTTTGAAGCTTCAAGGATTTTTTTTTTTTTTTTTGAGTGTGATTAGATGTAGTAGATTCCATGTGAATTGTTATTACTGTTTATTCTGGCATCCAGTATATTTGTCAAGTTTTAAATGAAATTTCCAGCACAGAAAGTTTAAGGTCATTTGACATACATCTTGTGTTAATTCAGAAAACAGTGAAAAGTAGTTGTTATTGTATCCATCTGTAGCAGTGTAAAGCAATTTTACTAGGCTTTGGAATAAATACATATAAGATGATACACATTTTTCAGCTGAATCTGACATTTAACTTCATGAATAAAAAAGACCCTATTAATCATGGGGAGATAGAGTCACATACATTGTATTTATCATTCTTGTAACAGTGAGTTGTCTGTTGTTAATATTTTGAGGAAATGCTAGTAATTATACAGAACAAATAAGCAAAGAAAATTAAAAAAAAAAAAGAAAAAAAAAAAAAGCAGTTAACTTCTGCAGAAGCTTAAATGCTTGTCCCTTATTGTCCCTTACAAATAATAGTGTGTGGAAGAAGAGAGTGTTATTCCTTAAAGCATATGTGAGTAATAAGTAATTCTTTCACCTGGAAACAATTTTAGGTAACTGTATTCTTAATATGAAACATAGCACATACTCATGCAATCTACAGAACAAAAAGCATATACACACTGTTCAGCAAGGAAACAGAAGTAGGGTTTTCAACTAATCATTATCAGTATAAATTAACCAGTGCTCATTATCACAGTGTTTATTCTCTGGAATCAAATATAGCCAGAGTACAGGAGAGAGCACAAGTCTAAGGGTATTGAAATACTCATTTTTGGACCACACCTGATGATACTGAGGGGAATGCAGAATCTTCACTTGTGGGTCAGACTTTCGAATATGACCTTACTTGTATGCCTGTTGAAGCAACTAGAAGTCATTGCTACCAGACTACCATTCTGACAGGCAAATTAAATAATTTTATAATTTCAGTTGATTTGTAATAATCTTAGTGCCTCTTAACCAAAAGCAATGGATCAGAAACCCTAGTTTGTGCACACCATCCAACTGTATTTTGTACAAAAGTATGCACAACTATTGGGGATTCCTGAACATTTCACCTATGCATTTAGATCTTGTTTACCATTCTTCAAATAACAGAAGAAACATTTGAATCTTAATAATCCGTTGACTGCATAAATTAATTTCTAGTGTAAGATGATTTCTGTTCTCTTCCTATTCTTTGCACCTTTGCTTCCAATGTTGTCCTTTGAAATTTCATTCAACACATTTTACTTATGGGTAATGCTTTTCAAAGATTGAAAACAATCTTAAAACAAATGTGGAAATTCTGGAACCTTATCTTCCTAAGCTGACTAGTCAGAAGATCACAGGCTGGACTCCTGACTAAGTTTGAAAGAACAAAGAACATTTAAACTGGTAGCTATATGTTGAAGAAATCAGCGAAATATATCCTGAAGTCTTACAGAGCCTGGAGATAGGTTCATTTTTAAAGCTTCCCATCTCTTTTGAAGGTGCCCTCTCTAAAGCTACTGTTCATGCTTTTGCATCTTGCAAATAGAAGAGCAGTAATACTTTAATTCTACTCCATATTCCTTTTCTAAGCTCTTAAAAGCATTGAAGCATGTCAGTGTCTCTTTCTTTCTTAGATGTGTAACAGGATATTCTGTAAAGCTGTATTCCGTAAAAATGGACAATATTTAAAATTTATGGATGGCAAGGTATGTAAGTAATCAGAAGTATTTGATATTTTCCCTTTTAATTATTTTAAGCTAACTGTAAGCAAACCTCATACATTATAGAGGTAGTCTTCCTAGCCCCAGTATAATATCACTATTCACTGTAAGTTAGGAGTCATCAATATGCATGACAGGGTGGCAGACTTCAGCCTGTAAAGCTGAAAACTGAATTTTCAAAAACTCAGATTACAAAATGGAAAGCTAAAATTCCAGCAGTGCTTGCAGCACCATCTTCATGTACCTTTTAAATTTATTTTAAGTCTTTATAAAAGTTATATTTTCCTGAGACCTTTCATTTTCTTCTGCTTCTTTTGTATACTGCGGCTTCTGGCTCTCAGTCATTTCTGTTAGGATTTAGGTATATCAAGGGATGCTGTGGACTATTTTCTATCTTTTTTATGGGGGAGAAATTGAAATTTTGTGGATTGCTCTATATGTCTGCAGTCAGACTCAATGATCTCTATGGTCCTTCTCGATTCTGTATGACTATGAATGCTCCTCCTATATTTTCATCTCATTTGCAAGGGAAATCCAGAACTAGAAACTGAAAATCACCATTCTTCTCCCTCAAGTCCATCATTGCCTTTGCATGGAGCCAGCAGTAACCATCAGACTTGCACAAATTTTCAAACAAAGAGGAAGCAGCAATAACTTACCACACATCAGGCAGTCACACCTCTGCATCCCTGTGGGAACAGCAGTACATCTTTACCTGCCATTGTCCACTGCTCATGCCATTTCTTTTTCTGGGAAGAAATTAATTATGAGCAATTTTTGAGACCATAAACTAGAATTCAGCTGGAGCTAAAATTATAAATTATATATGATGAGAAATACATAATGAATTACTTTTTATCAGCTGTCCTGAGTTACAGGACATAGAAACCAAAGAAGCAATCATTCTCTCTGTGATAGAGTAGCTGACAGTTAATCTCTGCAAGTCTCTCTATCACAATGCAGATATTTCTGTACTCTTTCTTAGCAGGCCTTTGTGCACTCAGCCTGATAGCTATTTGCTGATGATTTTGTTGGAAAGTAGATGCTGTAAGTATGACTTCTTTTCTGAGCTGATAGTTGTCTATAGGTAGGTGCCTGAAGGGTTTCCAGGTGCCTAAAGTGATCAATATGTAACTTTCTATTGATTTAAAAGGAGTTAATTCCCTGTTTGCTCAAATACATTTGCAAATCTAAGAAGATGCCTGCTTATATCAGTGTTAAGCAAGTTACATGTCCAAAGCACACTGTATTAAAGCCATGCCTTGCATGTCCATCAACAGATGCAGCCCCAGTGATAGCAAGGATGCTGTTTTCCCTTTGGCTTCTTGCTGGCAGTAAAGCTCTATAGAAACAAGACTGTGTAACAGACGTTTTCCTTATACTTTCTGTATTCGTTATAGAGCTGGCACTTACTATGTATTTGTTTTGTCCATCTTTTTGTTGGTTGCCCACCACACACTTTCTCGTTCATTTCAGACAGACCAGTATATCTCTGTATAATACCAAACTATTCTTTTATGCATTTTCTTAACAGCAGATGGTATGAGTTCTTGTCTGCATGTATTGTTCAAATCTGTGTCTTGATTATGTATGTAGCATTTCTATGTATGATCCAAGTATGGACACCTTCATTCTTTTCAGGTGCACTTTTCCTTTCTGTGGAAATTAACTATAATAATAACATATTTTAACAGTGAATGGGTATTTTGGATATCTTTATCAATAGAAGCTAATTCTGCGGATTCTGCAGGTGGGTTCTGGTACGTAGTAGCAACACATAATAAATTACAGAGTAAAGAATGTATTTAACCATAGATATAGGTGTGCTTGTGTGCATATGTAGACATACTACATAAATCTTTTTTCCTGACTGCTCCCCTGTTGCATCATCTTATGCATCCTCTGTTAGGGAGCTATATTTCTCATTTTCAGGAGCATTGTTTATGCAACTCTTTAGTGGCCTCCTATAGTGCATCACTGAGTTTGCCCTTCTCAAACTCTTGAGAGATGCCTGTGTTCTTTTCTTCTTGCTAATTCCTCACATCCCTCATCTGTTTCTTCACATAAAGGTTTGTCACCACTGAATTATTCAAAAGTCTGCCTCCCACTCACATACAAAGTAAACTGAATAAATTAGAAAGTTTTCACTGTCAGCATGTCATTTTGTTTGAAATAATTTTCTTCAAAATTTAACTTTTTAAACAGTTTTTAAAAGATACCTGAATTATTTGGTAAGCATAACACTTGCAAAGTTTTCATTTCAAAGGTTTCTATTGTCAGACTGTGCATGGGGTAAGGTATTGATTGCAGACAGAATCCATAGTCACCATTAGGTTTGTACCACGTCCTTGGGATTAAATCCTACATGCTCAGAAACCATTCTTTTCTTCCTCCCAGATCCTACTTTCTTCTTGGCCTATTCCTGTTGGCCTATTCCACATTAACACACTAAGACTTGTTTCATCCAAGCATGTGCCAGTCATGGGGATAACTTCCAAGCATTCATGTGTTGCTTACAGACATTAAACATGTATCTCTACTACATATGTCAGTGCTAACAGCCTGCTTAAAACAACACTAACTTTGTAAATTCCTTAGAAGAGGTATCAGTACATTCTAAACTGAAATTTATTCACTTAAACCATGGAAAATTAATAATTCAAATAAATGTATTTGAAAAAAACAACAACAATAACAACAAAAACTTACATACACCTAGCCATGAGAATAGTTAATGTAATTAAACATATCTTTTCAGGTTTCTTAGTAGAAAATTGTTGCAGAAATAAAGAAACAAAAGTATTTTAAAATGCAAGCAGCATAGATTTATATACAAATACAATTGTTATATTCACTTTATAAATATTCAAGAATATATTAACTTGCTTAAATTTTGTGTATTATTCTCTTTTTACTCATGTGACAGGGCTGCTGCTTTATTAAATGTACATTATATCAAAAGAATCAAAAAACCCGCAAATATTACACAGGTGAGATAGTTACTGCAATAGCAGGTATTTTATATATTTTATTTTATTTCATTTTTATTTTATTTTATTTTATTATTATTTGTATCTTTACTATTAATGTAGATAGCACAGTACATGCATTGAGTCTGTATTTGTATACCAGTCTAATGGACTTCTGGTATTAAATTTTTACAAAAGTGCTTTTATATTGCAAAATTATATACTATTACTGCATACTGCATCTTTTAATGTGCAGTATAGAGGTTTTTTTGTTTGTTTGTTATTTCCTGGTTTCTGTACACTTACTGTCCAAGTGAATGAGGTGAGTGAGTTATACACACAGAGGAAAAAAGCATCAACCTTCTGTGTTGTCACCCCTAATAGTCTAGCTGATTTAAGATCTGTTTTTCTGCAGCCTGACTAGACCAGTTTGCATAGGGAAATGTGAATAAAAAGTGGATCTATTAATTATTGCCAAAAAGACTTTTTTAAAAGGAAAGGACAGAAGAAGAAAGTTACAACCAAAGAATTTGGTAGTGATCAGGGTAGTGGGAAGGTGATGTGGAGCTGCCTACTCTAGCTAGTTTTGCATTGTTTACTCATTCTGGATTTTTTCTTGTTTCTCTTGTTATTTTTTTCCTTTTTAACTCCATAATGATTAAACAAGTGTTCCTGGGCAGATAAACTACTCTCTCCCAGGGAAAAAAATAATAATAATAAAAAAGAAGACTTTACGTTTGTGCATAAGATTTTGAGATTTTGATATGATTTATTGCTCATAAGTTTGTTACAGTGTTACAGTTCTGGGAAAAGAAATCATTGATCATTGTATTGCTTCAATAGGAAGTAATTTGCGGGTTGCAGATTAGAACAGTAGCATATTTCATTCAATCAAACCTTATGGATTTATAAGCAACCAATACATCCAAGATCTCAAACAGAATTAGCAATGTGTTTTACAGATTTATTGTTGTAGTAACAGCATATTTGTGGAGTTAATAAGGGGCTTATTCCACTTCTAACTGCACCTGCAGTTTGCACTGTTGTATGTTCAGGGTGTACTTGGATGTATGTAGTCTACATGCCAACTGAAACAGAGGTCAGCCAAAATTATGTGTCCAGTGATCCATAAAGATCCTGTGGCTTAAAAGGTTCCTGCTTTTCTTAGCAGAGAAGATCAAACAGAAATGACTATAGTGGATATTATACTTGGTAGAAAGAAGCCATTACCATGAATTCCATATCCTGCTGTTTCATGACTCTTATTCACACAGCTTGTGATTCCTGCTAAAATAATTAATTTTCTCCCAAGCAAACTAATCCGCAAAATAGTTACTAACCTTGCAAGTCATATATATATATATATATTTCATATTTTCAGGAACCTCTTCTAGGTTGACTTCTTATTCCCTTCCTGGTTATATCAAATACATTATATTTTCATTTTTAAGAAATTAAGATATGATTTTCAGCACTTGATATGCTCAACACATAAAATATGAGTCAACTATCTTCATTTAAATTTGAACCTAGAAAGATTTGTTGACAAGTAGTCTCTCTTATTCTGTCATTTTGTAGAAATTGTCATCCTGTATAATCACTCATTAATACAGGAGGATGAATACAAAAGCAGGTCATGTCTTCATAATATTTAGTCCATCTCTATAAACTTCAGGTGTCTTTTCCACTGAGATTATTCTTACGTTGTTCCATTTGAATTTCTCATGCCTTCATTGTCTTTCTAACAGGGTTTTCTGTTTCAGTGGATATTGCAATTGAGAGAAACTAAATGAACCCCCACTGTCCCTATTTGTCTTTTAGGCAAGATAATCACTTACACAACTTTCTGTCCAATTTTGGTTACTGAAGCATTTTACTGGTTCTGATTAGTCCCACAGAGTGGTAGCATCCTCATCTTGTCAGTTCAGAAGAGTCATTAAAACCTGTGTAAGCTGTGGTGATGCATGAGCTAGGGGTATGTAAATTCCCTGTTAGTGAATGCATTCTTCATCCTGTCAATTTTTTGCTACCTGCTGTTAACTCTGTAGGTAACGTAGTGCAGCTGGAAAAAATATAGAAAGCAGATTGGTTGTAAAGAAGTAGTAGAGGTGATCCTTCCATGTTCATAATTAGGTTTCTTTAGAAGACCTTGTATTAAAAATGTTTTTTGCATCACTTGGATAAAGTAACAGAGGAATTAGCGTAGCATAGAGGATAAAGTAACAGGAATTAGCATCGCAATTAAGTCACACTACTTACTTAACAAGATATTTTAAAATAGGAAGGGTTCATATGAGATATTTCTTTTGAGCCATTCTCATTTGTGCTGCTGGCACTCAGCACATGAGGTTGTTCATCTGAGCTGACACTAGCCAGTGCAGTTACAATTGTGATCTTCATGAGCTGAGCTTGAAGAATAGTTCCATTGCAGCTGAATCAAAAGAATTACATACGGTGTTTTTTTGTTTGTTTGTTTTTCAATTGTTTTTAAAATTGTAATAATTTCGAACAGATTTTTTCCTTTACTAAATGCAAATAAAATTATAAATATTCATGCATATTTCAGCTCTCAGATGACCCATCAACTTGGCAGGAGGGTGATACTATATAACAGAATTCAGTACAGAATCTCACCTGAGTGTGATTTAATATAAAAATATTTTACAATGCTGAAGCTTGAATCTTGATACAATCCACATTATGAGAAGGAAAAAATAAATTTTAACTGATTAGCATTACCAATGTGCAAAAATTAACTGATTTTTTTCTCAGTACAAATCGTTTTCCAGAAGCAAGCCCATTTTGCAAGCACCTGCCAATTTTCATGTAAATTTGTTACTGCTGTTGTAATGCACATACTAGATGCATTGTAATGTCCTCTCAATATTAAGTCAGTAGGTACATATATCAAATATAGATGTTTAATTCTGTTTCAAGAAAGTAAAGACAAGCTCTTTTTTAGTTATTAAAATCAGAAATTGTAGGGGCTTGGGACTTAAGTGCCATTAACAACATGGTCAGCAAAACCTAGCATTATTAATCTTTTCATCAGTGTGTAGAACAGTGGATTTATTCTGAATTAGGTTTCTTGTATTGAAAACTAAATATTCAATTTGGTACTGTAGGAAAACAAAGGGTATTATGCCCATGCCATATCATGTTCCGATATTTTTCTTTGCAGTTGTACATGTCTAAGAAGCACCAAATGGACTATTTAGGTTATTTGGTAAATGTCTACCCCAAATCATAAAGACAGTGTGTTTTTTTAGGATTGTTGCTGTCTTAAATATTTCTCACTTTGTTTTTGTATGTCAGCTCAGACAACTGGGATAATCTGTCTCTGTTGGCAGTGTGAAATAGCACTGGCATTCCTTCAGTGTCACCAGTTATTTCTAAAAGTAAAGACCTGAATGGAATTGTTTTGCCTTGCCATAGGCATTTGATATAATAGCAGTTACTCCAGGCATTTTTACAGATCAGCTGGAACTGAATCTACATGTAGATCTCTGCCTTTCTAGAGAGACAGGCCAGTATGGTTGCTCAGTTTTAAGTGTCTGTAGATACCCATATTTAAGCTTAAGTCAGTCCTACCTCCACTGATTCCCACAGTCAAGGCACCTAAGTCATACCTATTCATTAGCTAATATCTTCAAATTGTTTTTGAATGATAGTTTGTGTGTGGCAAAACATGGCATTGGTATGCAAGACCACTTCTGGTTGCTTTAGAAAATGTTATTCAAAGTAACTGAGGTAGAATAAGACTCTTATATTTACTTCTCTGCATAGGACTATACTTCTCTATACTAGATACACCAGAAAACATTGCTTGGGCAGACGTAAAATCCAACTAGTTACTAGGTAGTAGTACCTCAAAGACTGGCAATGGCCAGATTTGTCTCTTTAAATCTTGCTTTGTTATCTTTGTTATCTTATTTTAAGCAGTGGAGATCCTAGTACCCTGCAGAGCTTTCCAAGGTATCTATGCATTTAGAGATTTGTGACGTTGGAAACCTTAAACAAAATAAATCCTGAAATTTGTTGATCTGCTAGAACACTTATGGATATGTAGAAGATGTTAAAGTCTCAACAGCTCGCAGATGCTTTACTTTTATTAATAGACAGGTAGACTCTTACCTAACTGACATTTTAACTATATTTAATCATTTGCAGGTCAAAATATCAAAATGAGGGCTAATAATCTGTTCAGAAATGTCATGTCATTTTTAATATACACCTTTATTTAAAGGCTGTCAACAGTAGGGTTTTCTCTATACTTTCAGTCCAATTTGTATCCACACATTTCATAAACTGTGGTGCAGAAAAGTACTCCATCTTTGAGGTGGATTCTGTTTTACTAACTCTTCAGTTGTGGGGAAAAAAAGTAGAATTTACAGCAAGAATAGTATCTGAGTTAGCAAAGCAAAACAAACAAACAAGGAATCTTTACCAAAAAGAGGACATAATGCTTTCTTTTGATTTTCTTAACAGCCTTTACTTGCATCATAATCTCTCATTTAGGGCAAAAGTTATGTTTTCCTTTGTGGGTCAATACACTGAAAATGAGATATTTGCCTATTGCAGCTTGAACATGAGAATGAGAAAAATGTATGCTTTGCTTATTGATTTTCACCTGTTCAAGTGATTTCTCTTTCTTTCTCTTACTTTTTAATGTCTAGCAAAGAGCTCAGTTATTATGTAGTGCTTTAATGAATTCGATAGGTAACTTGTTTGTAGAGACATCATCCTTTAAGCCATTATCAACTTTCTATCTACCTTACCACAGATAATTTATGACACTCTTTAATGGGCTGTTTCAGAATAGAAATAAATAGTATAGAACTGGCAAGCTTTATATATTACACTGATGCACATTTTGTCTTTTTTGTTTTTAAACACAAAACCAAAAACAATTTTCAGAGCAATACAATTTATTCATATATTGTAAAGTATTTATTTTAGTTTCTTGTATGTCATTAGGTTATTAATTCACCATAAGGCAATGACTTTCTAAGTAGAACTGTGGTAGCTTCTCTTTAGAAGTTCCAGCAGCATAAAACTCCTGCTACTGTAGCTTGTAGTGACCTGCATTATCAGTAATTTGTTTCCTAGAGGATGGATATTGGTTTTCTTCTTATCTCTAATGATCCTCATATACACCATGAATGTACAATTATACTACTAGTGCAGAACTATGCAATTGACACATTTTTGAGCATCACACTAATAACAGTGTGGTGAAAGGTTTTGCCTGTCAGAACTATATCTTTTATATTTAATACAATAGGCTGATTGAGGGTGTATTTTTTTTCTCTTTACTAAAGATTTGTTTTCTTCTTACTTGTTTCAGATTCCTAGTATCATTAAAACATAATGAGCATTTTTAAAACATTTTTTGTGTTCAGAAAAAAATGCAGTAATTCTGCTGATTTGATTCTGATTCTGCTAACCTGTAAGGTTGTTTCAAATAAGGACAACATCCATAAAAGTCATAAAGGTTATGACATCATGTCATAAAGATTATGACATGAAAGTAATGAAAGGGGAATATAAATATAGAACCATTTCAGGGTTCTACCCCTGCTTAAAAACATTTTTATTAATACTTAATGTTTTATCTCTTTTTTTTTTTGGTCTTAAAATAATAATAGTATTCTGTGATTTTCAGTTTTAAATAATTATCATTATTGAATTGTATCTCAAAATCATTCTGTATTTCCCATACTTCCTTTTCTAAAATATTTACATTATATGGATGTGACCCTTCAGTTGTAATCAACTGGACTATAAATGCACCCACAAAAAGCCTCATTCACCTCACTGAGAGTTCACACTTGATGTGTATTACATTCTAGTATTGAATTTGAATCAGAAACAAGTATAATTCAGAATTCATAACAGAACACATTATTTCAGT
Source organism: Heteronetta atricapilla (assembly GCA_011075105.1). NCBI lineage: Eukaryota > Metazoa > Chordata > Aves > Anseriformes > Anatidae > Heteronetta > Heteronetta atricapilla. The sequence goes on from CM021733.1 coordinate 92,004,849, forward strand.
ATTTTCTGAAACAGAAATATAGTAAATACCCAAATTTATAAAGAAAAAAAAAAAAAAAGAACATTAAAAAATTAGTCTTTATTATATGCTGCCAGCTGTCTTCCCACACAGAAAGGAGGGAAAGAAAAGAGGTGTTTGGAAAACATGAATTAGAAAATGAGTAAGGTAGACCAAGACAAAGGGACCTGGGGGTGACGTTACAAAGGACCTAGTGTGAATCAGATAGGAGGGCATTAAGAGAAGGAACAGCTGGTTGGGTAGGCCTTGTGGGAGAAAGTGAATATCCAAATGGATATGGTACGTTGGTATGTGAGCTTCTGGAGAATACAAATTGATTTAATTCTATTTATTTATTTGTTTGTTTGTTTTCTGGAGATCAGTCTCATCCTCTTATTTCAAGACAGTGTCAGCTATATAGTAACTAGTACTTACTAATGGTTGCCACTTGTAGTTTGAAACATAATTTGTTTTGCTGTGTCCTGCCTTCAGTCCACAGAATGTAACATGCATTGTCATAGAGTGCCAATCTCTTCTCTCTGATGACAGTGATAGGACCCGGGGGAAAAGCTTGAATAATGAGGGGAGGTTCATGTTGAGTACTAGGAAAAGATTCTTCAGGAAGAGGGTGGTCAGGCATGGGGACAGGCTCCCCAGGTTCATGGCACTGAACCTGATGGAGTTCAAGAAGCATCTAAGAGAAGCACTCTTAGAAATACAGATAGATACTCAAATCAACTTTCCCAAGAACACATAAATATCTAACCCTGCTCTGACTGAATTGTTTCTAGGTAAGCCTACCCTTTGGGAGTCTCTGAAGTTATTTTAAGTCAATGATTAAGCCATAATCATTGAAATGCTATATTTTTCTATCAAGTAGACAATACAGAATTAAGGAAAGTTCCTTTATTTTTAGGTTTGTTATGATTCTTGATATAGACACCAGTAAAGAAATTCTTATAAAAGTAAGAAATACAAGGTACCCATATAAAATAATTCTTTATTTGAAAGGGGAAAATTAATCCTCTATTCTAAATTATTCTCTATACTTCTTGATAAAATTCCTATTTTATTTTGAAATTTATTCAAACTAAGATATCTAGATAGTCTCAATTTAAGACAGAAAGAAACCACAGCTAAAATTAAGAGGATAAATTACATGAAAATATAGGCTAGCAACAGAGTACCAATCAGTATTTTTGAAAAAGTATTCTGTGTGTAGAGTTATTAGTTCCCTGTTTTCTTGTCGATGTTTTTTGGAAGTGTCTTATTTTTGAACTGAGATTTGTCTCATGGGAACATAAGATGAATTAACCACATACTCAAATCAGTACACATGGCTGTCAGAAAAAAGAATGATAAGATATTTTTAGATGTTTAAAAAAAAAAAAAAAAACAAAAAACTAAATTGAACAATTTAGGAAAATCATAAACTAGCTTTTATTTTGTTGAGGGTTAAATATGCTGAGCTATGTATGGCAGATACCCCTTTGGCTCAGAGATGTCCTTACTTCAGCTCTGATTACAAAGTTACAAAGTTTACAAATAAAATCAAACATTATTTCTACATATTCTGTCTCATATTGTGTTAGCTTGTCCTCAGGCACGATAATAGAGAGTCACTAACAAAAAGCACAAAGTCAGCAAAAAGTGGTTTACATATTCTGCCATGTTATTGCAAATTGACATTAACAAACCTCATTTGTGTAGAGCTCCAGACCTTGTATTATCTCTTTGTGACCATGTAAAATATAATATGCCATAGAGATATTAAGTTTGCATGGATGCTTCTTGATGAAATAGGCTCAACTGGAAACAAGAGCTATTGAACCCATATTAAAGAAAGCTCGAGTTTTTTTGTTTGTTTGTTTGTTTGTTTGTTTGTTTTGGTTTTGGTTTTGTTTTAAATGCTTTTGCTCAGTTTTTAGTAATAGCTGTTCAGTTCTTTTCAAATTGAAGATGTTGGAATACATGCATGTTTGCGTACTAGAAGATTTTACTGAACTTCTTAGTTATCATGTGCAGAGTCTGACATTAAAATTACCTGATATCTCTTCCATTTTGAAGCATATTTATACGTCAGTGTCTTTTCTGAAGGTGATACCTTTTAGGTGAAGGTGATGAGGAGACTATTATTGTTATGGTAAAGAAAGAAGTTTAGTAAGTTTATTGAAAAGGAGGGTCATGTCTTCTCTGAACACTTCCTCCTGAGGCTGTGTTATAAATTTTACATATTATTGTTGCTGGAGAAGAATTTTGAATTACCTAAGTTAGGAATGACTTGAATTTCTTAGAGGAAGGGTATTACCAAAACTCTCAGTGTTATGTGTCTGTATGTTTATATAATAAACTTTTCCTATAATTAAAATCTCTCCTAAATAAATAAATAAATACATAAATAAATATCTAGATTCTTAGCTTTGCTTTATTATTATTATTATTATTATTATTATTATTATTATTATTATTAATTTCAGCAAAAGTTAAACAGAAAATTTTCCCAGCATTGAGCTTCAGCTTCATCATCCTCACTATGCTCCATCATCTCTAGCCAGTGGACAATAGAATAACTTCCAGTTATAACTGTGGCATAAATCACAACAGTAAGTAGTATCCCATAGGTCAGAACTAATCTGTTAAATGAATAAGTGGTAGAGAAAAGTCCAAGATACTTGAGCTGAATTGGCCATACTTCCACACTTCTATATTACCGAAAGTTCCCTGACCTGTTTTTTGGCCTGGCCAACTTTCAGTCTCAAAGGCTGTCTTTCCCAAGATTTAATGTGAGTCATGTACAATTAGAAACTGACAGTTTGCAGGTTGTTTCTCAGATTAAGAACAGGCAGCTGGATGTACTATGTCACTTGACCACAGTCACAACAAATGATTCTCAGTAAGTTTAATTTACTAGTAAAAATGTAGCTAGAGACAACTGAGAGAGAAGGTTTGATACATTTTCCTTTCCTCTAGATACTCACAGTTCTTTTTTATGCTCGTTCAGTATTTTTAAGTGCTTTCCATGTGGGACACCTCTCAGGTGACGGGGTCACATGCTAGAATTCCTCTTTGTCATAGTTGAACAGTGCAACCTTCCACAGTTCCTCTTTGTCATATTTGAACAGTGTAGAAGAGTCTGTTGTTTTAATAGGATCTACCACACCCTTTACTTTAAATAAAGATATATTTTCACTCAGAAAATGTTCATAGTTAATACAGCACAATCTAGTTTTTAACATACTCATCTTCAGTGAGAAAAGCGTAGTATTAAAACAAGGGAAAAGCTAGTTTTTACAGAGAAAACTGGTATCTTTAAGCATAAGGAACGATTTTGTGTGTGTGTTTCTTAACATCTGAAGAACAGATGATACATTTTAATGAACATTTAAAACTTCTATGACCTGCAGATTCTCCTCACTTTACATAATGTGTGAAGTGTTCCACTTGAGGTTACAATGGGAATGGAACTCAATACTATATATGTCATATATTTTAATAGTAGTATTATTGGAAGTAGTGATAGTAATAAGACTTGCAATACTTACCAAGTATCTGCCCTTATTATCAGTTCAAAATATTCCAAAGAGCCCTTGGAACATTGGTGTTAGTTGCTGGTCACTGACTACTCACTGACTACTGACTACTATGGTTATGGGTATGAGCAACAGCACAGCTCATATGTGCATTGAAATCCAACCACATACCACTAAAACACTTGATCAAAATGATGAAGGAACAACAAATCAGTAGGGCTACTGCTGTAAAATCCATTGCACTTCTAAACATAAATAAATGTTGGCATTACATTGTGCAAACGGATTCCTTTTAGCTGTGGATGATCATCATCTTAAAAATGTTCTGTAGATGCGCATGTAATACAACTAACAGTCAAGGAGATAGCATAAAGGGCAGAATACTGGAAGCAGTCTGTAATAAAACTATTATGTACGTTATGTATTAAAAATAATGTTACATATGCATACATACATATACATATATCATTACATATATCCACTGATGCACATTATATATATGGTAAAGCATTATATATAATATATAATAAAATGTATATATTCTTATGTTATAATTTCAAGGATTTTATAAATTCTACATGTCAGGGTGAGGTCCTCTTTAGAGACATGGAAGCCTGCAGATGGGTTTGTAGCATGTCATTTTAGAGTAGTAAACAAGATTTGGTCTTAATGGCAATGTTGCAAAAACTTTAATTAAGGAAAGGATCAAACAAAAGGGATTATTCAACAGTGAACCATGTGGTTTAGGCATGTTACGTCACTCTCAGAGTAAGGACATTAATTTTCCTAGTTGACAAACAATTCAATTATACTTCTCTTCCAACTATTCAGAAATCTGAAAACTCTTACTAATTCAGACAGCATTTGTTCAGTTATTGAACTTTAGTTATCTAGTTGGAGGAGAAGGAGCTGAACTCACCATAATGACTAATACAGTGTAGACATCAAAAAGTAACACCAGCCATATCTTAATTCAACAGCATCTCTATGATATCGGTATTGGTGAGTATTTAGTTAGGAAAAAAAAAAAGTCAACCTAGTAATATTCCTGTAGTAAAGGTTTTAGTTCCTTGGTATTTCTAGGATCATTTTTGCAGTGCTTCTGCAGAAGGACTCCAAATACTCCACAGGTATCCAGACTGGAGGTATCCAGACTCTCCTTCTGCCAGGCCTTGCTGGTGGGTAAGTTTCTGCTCAGTGCTTTCCTACCCTCCTGGTTACTTTCTAATGTACAATGGATATCTCCAAGCAACAATTCCCCCGAGGTCATGGAAGCAGTGAAAAGCAGGTGCAGAATGAACCAGGTTGTGCTGCATAAATCTGCAACACCATTTGACGTGATCACCTCAGATCTGAATTGGAGCAAGCAGCTGGCCTTCAGAGACAGCACGGGTTTAAGTATGGCACTGGGCTGAACAAGACGGTGAAACATTGACAAGAAGAATGCATAACAGTTCTTTTAAAAAGGATCTTAACGTATTACTACAAAAGTCCTCTTGTTTTCAGGATCTCCTGTGAAAGATCTTTGTTTAACATCAATTCATTTTAATGGCCATGAATACCTAAATGTCTGTTTTATGTGCATTTACAGGCTGGAACTTTATCTTTGAATGCTGTATTAATATAATCATTGACATTACAGGGAAGGAATTCCTGCACAAATTATTTGCCTTTATATTGTCTGCTTTCTGCATAACACTCTTTTCAGGAATACTCAGAAAGCTATTGAAGAAATTCCTTCAGACAAAAAAGAAAAGTTTTAATGAAACAGCATTACTTAATGGCAATACCAGCAATTCTGGACAGCTTTCAAAGGAAGGATCTGGTGTTTGGTTTCTGTAGCACCTTTCTGCAACATGTCTTAACTTTACTGTGTTTGAGGGTGTTAAATACATTGCTGGAAGAGAGAGAATTTTGTATTGATATATATATCTATATATATATCAATCAATATATATATATATATATATAATCATGAAAATCTGTGGTTAGCCTAAGTTATGATGTTAGTTGTCTTCTGGCATTTGACCAGATATTTGACCAGAATACTCCAGATATTAGTGACCCTTTCTCTGCCCTGTATTAATCTTCTTTTCACTCACGAATCTATTTAAAGCAGTTAAGAGGAAATGATCTTAAAGAAATGGTTTAGTACTTCTGCTTGTTTAACCCTCTGAAATTTCTTTGAACAAACATGGCTAAAACTGGTTGCCACCTGTCTCTCAAACAACATTTTTTTCATAAAAATATTTTCTCTTACAAAAATACCTTTTTCAATAAAGATATTTTTTCATATTTTCCCCTGAAATTGTGTCGATATTGTTCCAGGTTGCCTGGAATGTTGCAATGATGGGCAGAGATGTGGACCTGCAAAGACTCCTAAGTCAAAGAACAGTAAAAGGTCAAGAAATGTCAACATGGGAAAATTTCCCCTTAAGCTGTCCTTGATTTAGTTTCCTTGGATTCCTGCTTCTTTTGCTATCCTCTAAATAAAGCCAAGTCAGAAATATTAAAGAATTTGTTAAAGACTAGAGATTAGTGCAGTTTGTTCCAAATATGGAAAAGAAAGCCAAATATTATTCTCACAGAATCTTCCTAAATTAGAAGCTATTGAAGTGAAAGAAAAAAAAAAAAAAAAAAAAAAAAAAAAAAAAACAACCACTCAAACAAACAAAAGCTCTCATCTTGTAATAACAAGACCATGAGTACAAAGAGCAGAGAGTAGAGTTGGGAAGTTGGGAACTTTTTTTCTTTTTCTGTTTCTCACAGACATATTTTTAAGGGGAAAGAAAAAAAAAATCTTCCTGCTTCTACTCCACTTAATTTTTAAATGCATTTTTTTATAATTTTGGCTGAATCCAACAACTGAATTCTTGCAAGTTCTGTGAAAGTTGGAGGTAGGGTTAAGACCCCATTCAGATAACATAGGCAAGTTCTTCCTGTAAAAAATTTTAATACCACCTGAGGAAACTGAACATACATGGGACCCAAGGAGATGCATCCCAGGATCATGGGTAAACTGGCTGATGTAGTTGCCAAGCCACTCTCTATCATATATGAAAAGTCCTAGCAGTCAGGTGAAGTCTCAAATGACTAGAAAAAGAGAAACATCACTGTAATTTTTTTTTTTTAAATGACATTTAAAAAAGAGAACCCAGAGAACTACAAGACCTGTCAGCCTTAACACCATGCCAGAAAGATCCTCCTGGAAGCTATTTTAAGGCATAATGAAGACAGCAAGGTGATTTGGCACAGCTTCACCAAGGACAAATCATGTCTAACCAATCTGGTGGCATTCTGTGACTGTGGAATGACTACATCAGTAGACAAGGGAAGAGCAAGTGATGTTGTCTACTTCTGTAAGGCCTTTGATATAGTCCCACAAAACTTCCTTGTCTCTAAATTGGAGAGAAATGGATCTGATTGGTGGACCCTGATGGATAAGGATTTAGCTAGATGGCTGCTTACAGTTGCAGTTGATCTCTCAATGTCCAGATGGAGGTCAGTGATGAGTGATGTCCCTCAGGGCTCCGTGCTGCAATCAGTACTGTTTAATATCTTTATTAATCAGATAAACAGTGGGATTGAGTGCACCCTCAGCAAGTTTGCAGATGACACCAAGCTAAGTAGTGTAGTTGATACAACAGAAGGAAGGGATGCCATCCAAAGGGACTTTGGCAAGCTTGAGAAGTGGGCTCACATGAAACCTCATGATGTTCAACAAGTCTAAATGCAAGATGCTGCACTTGGGTTGTTGGGACAATCCCTACTTTCAGTGAGGGTTGAATGGAGGGAGAGCAGCAAGACAGAGAAGGACTGAGGATGTTAGTGGATGAAAAATTGAACATGAGCTAGCAATGTGTGCTTGCAGACCCCAAAACAAATCATGTCCTGGAATGCATGTCCTATCAAAAGAAGATTGATGGCAATGAATCTTCCCCTCATCTCAGCTCTTATGAGATCCTACCTGGAGTACTGTGTTCAGGTCTGGAGCAACCAGCACAAGAAAGACACAGACCTGTTAGAGCTAGTCCAGAGTAGGGCCAGACAGAAGGGCTGCAGCACTTCTCTTATGAACATATGCTGAGAGTCAGGCTTGTTTAGCCTGGAGAAGAGAATGCTGAAGGGAGACCTTATTGCATCCTTTCAGTACTTAAAAGGGGTTTAAAAGAAATGGGGAGAGACTTTTTACAAGAGCCTGTAGTGATAGGACAAGGGATAGAAAAGTGTAGAGACTTAAATTAGAATTAAGAAATTCATTACTGTGAGGGTGGTAATACACTGTAACAGGTTGCCCAAAGAAGTTATGGATACCCCATCCCTGGAAGTATTCAAGGCCAGGCTGGATGGGGCTTTGATCAGCCTGGTCTAGTGGAAGGTGTCCCTGCCCAGGGTAGAGGTGTTGGAACTAGGTGATCTTCAAGGTCCCTTCCAACCCAAACTATTCTATGATTCTAAAAAACAACCTTTGTTTTAAAGCATTTTTAAGTTAGGTCCTCTAAACAGCTTGTTGATAAGTATTGCTTCCTATTTCCATACAGGGAGATCTCTTTCTATTTCCAGTTTATCATTTTTTTAAAAAATCCAAACATCATGAGAACCATGTCAGAAAAGAATAAGATTTATAGCAATCTGCTAAGTAACAAAAATAATTCTTTTTAAGGAGTTCAGTAAATGTAACCCAGTTCTTAGTACTGTGTAGTCTTTTTGATATGCATATGGCATACTTCTTAGGCTTAACATACCATAGCTTTGAATCTCTGCTTCCTTATTAAGACTGTTTACTGAAAATAAATTATTCTTTTTTAAAATTGCATTAACATTGTTTGATATCCTCACAGTGTGTTTGCCTTATGTTGAAATTTCTTCAACTCAGTAATTATGTTGTCACGGAAGTCAGAAGTATTAGTTATTTAAACACAATATTTGATGCATCAGAATTGAGGAGAGGTTAATACAGTGAATATAAACTATATGTTAAAGTATATGACTAACACAACAGTGGATGCAGCAGCGATTGTTATAATTAATTTTTCCAAATATTTTCAGTTACAGAGCATAACTTTCAAAAACCTATACCATCTGGCTGAAAAATTCCTCATTTAGCTACAGTAGAAAGGTGGTATTTTGGCTTCAAAATAGCCCTGTTAATTTTTCACTCAGTGTTGCAGAATAACCAGTTCTTCTAAATAGGGATAAGACAACTTTAATTTTTGTCAGAAAAGTTTAATAAGGTGTTCAGTGTCCTTATGTAAAAAACAAAACAAACAAATGAAAACCGAGAAGATTTACACTTTCTGGCGTCAAAGGGGCATGTCTTCCCTGGTACTCTTACGAAACTTAAGTGCAATGAATTTTACTGTCTTAATTAGTTCAATGTTTATTTGGTTGAATTCAAATTAAGAATGTTAATTTTGAGTAAATATGTCCAAACAAGAGTTCAGTACAATTTAATTACTCCACTTCATAATTTGTTTTAAATACCACTTTGGAAACAAAGCCTCAGTCATTCAAATAGCTCCTTCTTCTACAGTGTATCCTTTAGTTGTTCACTGATGGATTTTTCTCTGGCATTTTACATTTGAAGATGTGTTTGCAACATATGTTACTTACTTGTGAGATACCCCCAAACTGGCTAGCTCAGGTGTATAGATTGAGTAGCACAATCTGTAGCTAAGGCTATTATAATCTCCATAGCTGTGGCACTCCCCACAGGTATTCTGACTCTGCCAAAATTTTTCTGTGTTCCCTTGGAAATTCATACCAAAGTAAAGCTATCTCTGAATTAAATATTTATACTCTACCTGTCCCTTTCCTTTCTCAGAAGAATGAGAGAACCTTATGTATAGGAATAGAAAAGACTGCGAAAGGCACTATCCCTTGCCTAAGTAATACAACACAAAACCTATAGCAAAAAAAAACAACCAACCAAACAAACAAACAAACAAACAAAAATAACAATATTGACATGGAACTGTCCATGTCTTCCTGTTAATTTCTAAGTTTCTAAGCTTCTCTCTTGGCCTCTTGAGAGCGTCCATGCCAAGCATGGTCAGAAAGAAAATTATACTCATCCACAGTTTCACAGTTTTCCTGACTCATTCAAATATTTCTAATAGATTAAATACATGTTTCTTTCATGCATCATTCAGATACTGAAATGTTACTTCACATTTTTCACAAAATACATGAATTAACATTCATACAGTTCTTGGTCTTTCTTTCCCCCCCCATCCCCCTTTTTTTCTTTCTTCTGAATTGCTTGTTTTTCATTTTACATAATACCTGTTTTTAATGTGATAGTGTACTTTTTTAACAAGGTAAGGAAGAATGTAGTCAGACAAAACTCCTTAGGTTTGGTGATGTGTTCCAATTTGGTTTGGTTACTACAGCTCAAAGTAATGTGGTATTTGAATTAGCTGGGTAGAAAGGATAAAGTCTTCTTTTGTTTCTCTTCAATCAAAACACTAATTACATTTATTTGAAATGTTGTGCTTCCTATCTTACAGTTTTTAAAAAGTGCTTTAGGATAAGGAGTGAGTTCATGACATCTCTCTTGTATTGATATAGTAGTAATCGATAACCATGTCTCGGTCCTACAGGGAGAGATTTAAATTATTAATATTACTGTGCAGTACTTCAAACACTGAATTGTTTTGTATATAGCTAATTCTGTTTTAATGCAAACATTTCATGGGGTTTAAAGAGTCTTAAAACATTAATCTAATCAAGATGAAACTTTAGTACAATGGAGACAATAAATAAGTTTCAGTTTTGGATTTAGACTGTAACCAAAGTATGTATGGCTACATCTAAAGCAACTAAAGCTACATCTAACTAGCAACTAAAACAGTACCAATGCCTGCTCTGCAGCCAGCTGTTATGGCATAGCCACCTTCATAGCATTAAATCTCATATCCTCTTTAACAAGGTAACTTCATAAAAAATTAATCTAGGAAGTAATCCCTGGATGAAGTGAATTCCCAAGGGCTGCTTGGTGATGGAGTGTGTGAGTGCTCATGGACTGGTCCAAGGCCTCACCTGGGCAGGTGTAACAGTGTTAACAGTGCAGATTCCCAAGTACTCTGCTTAGTTTGTCTCCTGACACTATTTACATGCATGTAGTCTGTCCATCCCTGTCTGCTCAATGGTTTATGAAGACAAATTTGAACTCAAGCCAAGGCAGAACCAAGAGCTTGATAGATTGTGAAACTGCCAATGGTGCTATGCCCACTTGCTCCAGTGCAGAGAAATGTAAACATGGCTTTTGCAAATCTCTGCTGACACATAATCCAAATCACAATATGGTCATTACATTGCAATTATTTTGAATCAAATGAGCCACGACTCATCAACACAGATCTTTGAAACACAGGAAACAGTCCTGTATTGCATATTTACTCTAAAATGTAAATTTTATCCAGTTTAATGTTGAAATTTTCCACTTTTTTATTATTATTATTTTTAATTTTTTTTTTTTTACAATTTCCTTTGGGTCACTGCTTCCTAGTATAATGTAACTCACTACCTTTTGTCAGTTTTTAGCTTCCTTGTATCCATCTATATCCACTAATTTTGTTGTGCAAAAATGGAATTAAGGAAATAAATCAGAAACTGATTATTTGGCAAGGCTAGAAGAGAGACATTATTCCAGAAGTTTGTCCTAAATGCAGTGTTCTATTTTAATAATTTTAATATTTAGTGGGTTTTATTTTTAATGGGATAATGGGATTGAAATTGTAGTTGGAACTAAAAGGAAGATGATTTGATTAGCTGTGTGTAGTCACTGTAACCAAGTAAGAATTCATACTAATTAGCTGAATGTGTTAAGAATTGTTAAATGATACAGCCTAAGACAAAGAGCTATGAAAGAAACTGTTTAGAAAGAGGAACATATACAATGTGTTTTTAATTCATTTTTTTTTTTTTCTGTCTTGTATTTTCCAGAAGTACAGAGAAATGTCAGATATAAGAAACCATTTTGTATAAAATGGAAAGATATTTATAGCTCTCAATAAATTACTCTTTCTGCTCAGTGCTTGATTTGCAGCATTTGTTTTCAGATATGCTGTACTAAATTTTGCTGAGACACACTGGTACATTGATTACCTTTACTTTACAGGTCAATGGGGATGGTGCTCTGTTTACAAAGAAATGAGAGATTACAGTAAGAGATTTTTGATGGAGTTAATTTAAGATGATTTGTGTACATATGATTTGTATACACTGATTTGTATACATATGAGTTTACTGCTAATGACATTTAAAAAAATCCTTTTAGTATAAAACAATGAATAATGATTGGCTCTGAAAGCTTTCATTTAGCAGTTTACAGCAGAGCACTTCAAAACTATTTACATGAAAATAAAGAGAAACTGAGTACATCAAATGTTTCATTAATTTTCTTTAATGACATATTTTTCTCCAAAGTATACTGTAGATGCAGATGATGCAAATTAAGAGTAATTATGTTATTGAAAGGATATTTTTGTCATAATTCCTTAAGACTTGTCATAAATACCATGCTGTAAACATCACTGAATCAATTGCTTTTTTTCCTTGGTTATCTTCTCCATATCCTGTAATTTTATATTAAACAATTTGAATGTTTTTATATTAATAATAACCAGTTCTTCATCACATTGTAACTGCCTTTCAAAAATAGTCACTGTAACCAAGTAAGAATTCATACTAATGAATTAAGGATGTTGTCAGCCACCTCAGGTCTACAGTTTATAATTGCCTCAAAAGCTTGTAATGATAAAATAAATACAAAAATATCTGGTTTACAGATAAAACTTAATGTGTATATTAAGACACATTTTTCACTTCTTCAGTTTGTCATGGTGAATTCTGTAGTGTCATGAATAAATTTGATGCTTCTCAATGACAGTAAAAATAAGAAACATTACTATTAGAAAAGGCTATACATCAGAAATGTATTTCAGTTTAGCTCAATTATTTGTCTACATGGCAAGAATACAATTTGTCATCTTTGAAAATATTTAGATGTGCAGTCACTTTTTTTTTTAGCTTAATTCTAATAAGGTATATGTCAGACCAATAAATCACTGTATTTTTTTCATTAATAAATAAGAAAAACCATGAAGAATCCCATTCTACATTCTCCTTTTTCCACCAGATTTAGACCAATATGTGTGTGAAAGCTATTTAAGAATCCAAGTGCTAAGAAATAATTCTATGGCAGAGTTACATCCATATTAGTTACATTACATCCATACAGTATTCATTAAAATATGGTCATTCATGAACAAATAAGTAGTATTAGGTCTTCAGCCTAACTATTTATGCTGTTTGAAGAATGGTAAGGAATTCACTTATTTATCGTATTCTATCTACATGAAATAATAAATATCCAGTGACAACTCCTACTGAATAGCAGAAGGAAATGTGCATCTGTAGATGGGTGTAATCAATTTTTCACCGATGATAATTTATTTAAAAGAAGAATATGATCTAATTTCCATCACTGCTGTAAAGTGCTGTATTTGAGTCTGAAAAAAAATAATGTACATATAACTTTAGTGGACTGTCAAAAATTATATCTTCAGAGATTAATATTTTGATCAAAGCATACTCCAAATATCTATTTTTTAACCATGTCAGCTTAAGACAGTTATTTTTGGAATAAAATATAAGAATTCAGGAAATTAATGATAATTACTTTTGTAATACAATGCAGTATCAACAAAATATGTTGTTGTTGTTGTTGTTTGTTTCTAATGACCTTTGTACTTGCCCCTTACAAGGGGGCACCCTTTACTAACCTTACTAACCCCCTTTACCCTTAAGGGGGGTTAGTAAAGACCCCCCTTATGTAAAAGGGGGTCAATATTTACTAAAATAAGACATGCTTAAATAAGACACATTAAATTATCTCAAATTATTGCAACATAATTCAAATCCCATTATAATCCAGTTGCTCCATACTGTGACTTTAGTGCCCCACAACAAGACCACTACACTGATGTGTAATACCTCTTGATTCCTATGCAGTCAGGTTTCCAGTTTTCCAGCTGTGACCAAAACTGGCCACCTAAAAAGGAATATGAGTCAAGTGGTGCAGAGAGATGTCTCCAGAATATTATCCCAACCTCCAACAAGAATGCCCTGAGGTCAAAGTATTTTCTCCCGGTGAATCTGTCAATCGCTTTCTAAACTCTTATTTGGAGGAACCATGCATAGAACAGCTTTCTTTTGTTGGTTTTGAGACTGTTGCTTGCTAGGATCTTTTGATGCCGCCTTCCCCCCCACCCCCACCTCCCTTTTTTTTTTTGTGCCATGGAAGAAGCTCTGGAGATCAAGTACAATTGACCTTATTCATGCTCCTTATGGTTTTAGGGATCTGTCTTAGTTCTCAGTTGTGTTTTTCAAAATGAATTCGCCTTGTTTAGGACTCTAGATGACTCCTATTTTGTCAATCTCTGTACAGAAACATCATTTTTTTGCCCAACTTGCCCAGCTGTACTCTGGCTTATCTGAAATGGGGATGCCATAACTGTGCGTCGTCTTCAAGATGATGTGGTATTACATATTTATAAAGTAGCATAATGATATTCTTTGGTCTTTCTTTTACTCCTTCCATAATAATTTGTGACATAGTACATACAGTTCGTTTTTTTACTGCGGCTGTTACTCTTCCTGATACCATTTCTGAGGAATCAGCACACTATATTATTTATAAAGATGAAATGTCTTTCCATGTATTTTACATTTATTTGCATTGAATTTTATCTGTCATTTTATCACCAAATGTCACAATATATAGCTCTTTACTGCCCCTCCTGCTTTCAGAACCCTGACTTTATCATCGTTGAAAAAGGTCTTCTCACTATTCACTGCTTTTTCCAGCTTGGGCCTCCCCCTGGATCCCTGCAGAACTCAACTAATGACTTCCTCCCAGGGTGAATACTCACCATTTGCTCCAAATTTCTAAATCCAACTTGGTTAACCAGTATTTTATCATTGAGAGGGCCTTCCTACTAATCCCATGTCAGGCTGGTTTCTTCAAGAGCCTTTGATAAAGAAACGTGTGAAATGTCTTTTGGTAATCAAGTATAAGGTGTCAGCTTACTTTCCTTTCCATGCTGTTTGTTCTTTAGAGAACAGTAATAGATTGGTGAGGCATGATTTCCCTTTAAAATAGCCATCATAGCTCTTCACCTCTTTGATGTTTTTATTTTCCCATGTACTATTATTATTGTTTATTATGATTTTCAGTAATTTAACTGGAAATTCTTAGGAAATTTTTGTTGCACTACCTTCTTCCCAAGCCACCTGTCAAAATTTCCTCCATTATGAACCCAGATGGAGAAAATGTATTTTATTTTTGAGCTCTGACCTCATCTTTCTTGAATACTCCTTTTATAGCCTGAACAGCTGTTAGCCCTACAAGCTCTCTTTCTGGTTTCTAAGTCTTTGAGAAATATTTTATTATCATTTTTTATCCCTTCTCCAAGTTGTTCCTGGGATTATTTATTTTACCCAATTTCTGTGGATTTTTTTTAGGCTGATAGAATTTATGGCCATTTCATTTTTCTTTATTTAGATACAACTTCAGATTTTTAAAGGATATTCTTCTTGATACAAATACTATTCCTGTCCTGATATTTAACTGTATTATTTATTACATTTTCTCTCATTTTCTCTCTTTTTTTTTTTTTTTGGATAAGGAGTATGGATTTTTTAAAATATGAAATCTATAATGCTTTTCATATCCATATGCTGACTGCTTCCCATAGCATCTCTACCATTCTCATTTTTGTGAGGGCCTTTATTAAAGAAAAATTATGTACAATAGTATCATGTTTTGTTCTTGTAGAACTAATTCATTATGACCATATATTGCAGTATGGCTCCTTAAATGTTACATTCAAAAAGAATATGTCAAGACCAGATGCTTCGTGGTTGTGGATTCCAGTTATAGTTCCATGAGGGAGTCAGTGGCTGTGATACAATCTGAGGCAGGCTGTTCCATGAGAATAATCGAATTATCCCATGCCCTGCACATGTAATCTTTTTGATTTTTAGGCTTATTGCAGCATTTCACATACTGGTCAGGTGGTTCCTAAAACAGATTTATTTATTTATTTATTTTTAATGTAGTCTCAGACTCTCAGTCTGTCTGGACTTTTCCCTGATGATTAAGTTAGATTGTTAATTAGATTTTATTTCCTTTAACATCCCATACCATTCCTCCTTATGCAAGGATAGCCAGGTATCTCATTGTTCCGTTATCTGCCTATCTTTAACTATGTTTCCAGCATCCCTTTTAACTAGATGCCAGTCTTCATCCTGTTTATTAAATCCCTATTGTTTGAGTAGCATGCATATATAGCAGTTTTTTGATTTTCTACTTTGGATGTTATTTAAATGGCACTTGTAAAGCAGCTTGTTCTGGCCACTTTCCTGGTTTTTCTTTCATTTTCAGTCTTCTGTTTTATGCGCTATTTGAGAATTTAGAGTTCCTGCAGCTTTTACCCTAGTGGATATATAATTGAAAACAATCTGCTCTTCCATGCCACTGAAATTCTTCCACTTTTCAGATTAAAAGCTTTTAAATGTTATTCTTGATTTTAAAAGACAACAGCTGGATCCTTCATACTTCAAATGAGGTCTCTTCCCTTTGTATAGCCTCTCCCTATCCTAGAGGTGTCCTCGGTTTCAGATGAATCTTAATTCTTTCTCCTAACAACATTATTTCAGCTCATCATTGCAGCTTTGGTTGTGTTGTAACAAGACTACTGCACAGAATGCTACTGTGCAGGTCCAAATTTCAGCTCCCAAATCACCTATGTTTGGCGTCCATGAGTTCTTTCCAGTGTTCCTCTGTTGCTATGATTCACAAGGACTGCAAATTAGTGCACGTAGCATGTTCTTGGAGTCTGAAGAGATTTCTTTTGAATCTCCTGAGACACCAGTACATGTGTCTATCCATATCATGGTATCTGTAACATGGCATAGAATCATAGAATCATTAATGTTGAAAAAGACCTTCAAGATCATCTGGTCCAACCATCACCCTACTGCCAATATCACCCACTAAACCATGTCCCTGAGTGCCAGGTCCAACCTTTCCTTGAACACCCCCAGAGACAGTGACTCCATCACCTCTCTGAGAAACCTGTTCCAATGCCTGACTACTCTTTCTGAGAAGAAATGTCTCCTAATTTCCAACCTAAACCTCCCCTGGTGCAACTTGAGGCCCTTCCCTTTAGTCCTGTCACTAGTTATCTGCAAGAAGATGCCAACCCTTAGCTCCCCACACCTTCCTTTAAGGGTGTTGTAGAGAGCAATAAGGTCTCCCCTGAGCCTTCTCTTCCCCAGACTAAAACCCAGTTCCCTCAGCTGATCCTCATAGAACTTGTGTTCCAGGCCCTTCACCAGCTTTGTAGCCCTTCTCTGCACATGTTCCAGGGCCTCAATGTCTGTCTTGTACTGAGGGGCCCAAAACTCAACATAGTACTTGAGATGTGGCCTCAGCAGAGCAGAATACAAGGGGACGATCACCTCCCTGGTCCTGCTGGCTACACTATTCCTAATACAATCCAGGATGCCGTTCTTGCCACCTGGACACACTGCCAGCTCATGTACAGGTGAGCATCAATCAGCACCCCCAGATCATTTTCCTCTGCACAGCTTTTGAGACACTCTGCCCCAAGCCTGTAGCACTGCCTGGGGTTGTTGTGGCCAAAGGACAGAACCCGGCACTTAGCCATGTTGAACCTCATCCCATTGACCTCTGCTCATCAACCCATCCTGTCCAGGTCCATCTGCAGGGCCTTCCTACCCTCCTGCAGATCAACATTTCCTCCCAACTTGGTGTCATCTCCAAACTTACTGAGAATGCACTAAATTCCCTCATCCAAATCCAAATAATCCAAATAAAAATATTAAAGAGGATGGGTCCCAGCATCCTGGGGAATACCACTGGTCACCAGCCACCAGCTGTATTTCACTCCATTCACCACCACTCTCTGGGCCTGCCCACCCAGGCAGTTTTTAACCCAGCAAAGAGTGTTCCTGTCCAATCCATGAGCTGCCAACTTCTCCAGGTAAATATTATTGCAGACCATCTCAAAGGCCTTGCTGAAGTCTAGGTGGACTACGTCAACAGGCTTTCCCTCATCATGTGTTATACCTAGCCTGTCTTAAGAACATTTGACAGGAGCTAGCTTTTTCTTTGTACATCTTGTCCTCTTTCCCACTGTAGTCCACAGATGGACATGAAAGATTTTTTTTTTCCCATAATTCCTAAACTTGGAAATTGGACTTCCATAAGACAGTTATCTCCCTAATTTAATTCTGTTTTCTCTTTCCTGTCATTTCATTATTCTTCTCATAGCACTTTTTCTGTATGGATATACTAAATGATAACATTTATCTCAGATGTCTTCTGTCGTATCTCTTAGAGAACAGTAAAGTTCTAGGCTTGACTTTTGTGAAATTGGAACTCACCATTGGAAAGCCCTTTTAGGATTGGGTCCTCCATGGCTGGAGTTCATTTATTTTTTGTTAAAGATCAATGAGACAGCTTCTTTCTATTATTCTACATGGGGGATAACCTTACAAATAGCCACATAACATGCAGTGTTCATACTCTACATCTACAAGTATTTGACAAACCTTAGCCTGGAAATCATACTTTTAAAATATATGCAGAAATATCCATTTCCTCATGGAATTATAAGCAAAACATAGGATGTTATGTTTTATAAGGAAAAACAGAAAACATGAAAGTTGTCATCTGAAGCAAATACCTATGAATTTAGATGACTTAAAGGAAACTTGAAGTTAGGCACCAGCTTTTAATTTTTTTAAATAAATAAATAAATAACCTTCCCATAAGGCAGTTTTTCATCTGAATCTAATGATGAAAGCATATACAGTTTCAATTGTAATTTTGTGGGCGGGGCTGAAATGTCAGACTACATTTGCTAGATTATTGTGGCAGGTTGAAGTACGCTGGTTTATTCCTACTTCGGTGCAATGTTATTTACAGATGTACTTAATTCTAAGGAGAATAGGATTGTTTTGTAAATAAATGTGCAGTGTGAAAAAATTCCCAGAAACTTACACATGTAGAACAAATCCTTAGTTTTCCTTTAAGAATTTCCTTTAAGAATGTATCTATTTGTTTCCTCTACTTTCCTGTAATCTAAGGATTTAAGACAGATATGGTCTTTATTAAATTAAAAACTTCAAAGGACTTCTGAAATATACATGTTAGTGTTTCAGTGTTTTGTGTAGAGATATACTTAGAATTTTCCCCACTTTCTTGTTGTTTCACTTTTTTTTTAATTTTATTTTTTTTGTCAAGGCAGGTTTTATTTTTAAGCTTATTTCAGTGGCCGAAGCATCTGTAGACAGACACAAAGAAGGGATCACTCAGGGTATGAATGCTTGAGGGCTGGAGATCAAATCATATCATTTATAACTCTATGAAGGAATCTAAACGCATTGATTTCCTGGTGGAACATAAGAAAATCAGAAATAGTATGCATCAGAAATAGTTTAGTCAGCAATACTAGGGAAGTGATTGTCCTCTTGCATGTGGCACTGGTGAGATCACACCTTGAATATTGTGTTCAATTTTGGGCCCCAAGGATATGGAATTTCTTGAGCACGTGCAAAGAAGAGCAATGGAGCTGGTGAAGAGATTAGAAAACAAGAGTTATGGGGAGAGGCTGAGGAAATTGGGATTGTTTAGTCTAGAGAAGAGAGGGCTGAGTGGATACCTCATCACTCTATTCAACTACCTGAAAGGAGACTGCAGTAAGGAGGATGTCAGTCTCTTTTCTCAGGTGAAAACTGATAGGATGTGAAAAACATGCCAGAGAAGTTTAGATTGGATATTAGGAATACTTACTTCATGGAGAGGGTGGCCAAGGATTAGAATGGCTGCCCAGGGAAGCGGTGGAGTCCCCATCCTTGGATATACTTAAAAGATGTGCGGACATGGCGCTAAGGGATGTGTTTTAGTGATGTGACTCAGTAGATCAAGCTGATGGTTGAATTTGGTGATCTTGAAGGGCATTTTCAACATAGATGATGCTATGATTCTATGATAAAAGAGTTGTGTAGGCCATAGACTCCCAAAGGACTAGAAGTTGCCCTTCTGTCACTTGCAGGATCTAGGTACTGAACACCCAGCTCTCCAGAATTATGGAATTTATGAATTTCAGAAATCTGTGTGTGATACCAAAATTCATGCAGTTAATGAAATTAATAAGGCAGATAAGTTGGACATATACAGCAGCCCACACTGAGCATCTGAGGCTGGAGCCAGACAACAGAAACTGTTAAAACAGACTGATGCATTTGAAACTCTTACAGAGACACCAGCAAGACAACTGTGTCAGCTGTAACATGAAAGTGAGTTTCAGATTGATTCCTCTTCCTACATACCAAATTAATTACTTTGGTGTGCCTAATTGTGTCACTTTCACCATTGCAGGAGAACATTCCTGTCTTCCTTGAACAGCTGGAGCCTGGGAAATGCTGTCTTGGCAATGTAAATGAAAGATATTTGTGGCCATTTTTTCTGTTGAATGATATCTTTTATACATATTTTGCAAACACATTCACCCTTCCTGAACTTTGTAGATGTGTAGAAGAATGGTAATTACAGTGGAATAAATGCTAAGTTAAAACTAGATCTTTTATATATATACCTGAGGCTTTTCTTAATTGAATTTGATATTACTTCTATAAAGAGGGAATCAGATCTTAGACTGGAGTGCAGGGAGAAGAAAAAATGCCACCAGTTAAAAAATTAGCAGATCATTTAACATTTTTTTAGGGAGCATCCCAGACACAGTTTTGTTCACTGTGGATATGCTGTATCACAGTTCTAAGACTTCCTTCCTGGATACTCTTTACTTATTACAGCCTGTCTTACTTAAAGACACTCAGGCCCTCCAGTTTACTCCTGCCAGCTTGTTTTTCAAATGCAACGTCTTGTTCTTCTTTCAAGATGTTGCCCTGAAAATACTTTTTTTCTGTCTTACCATAACTAGGTCTAAAGGACAGAAATGTCACTTGCAAAGGCATGCCATCAGCAAAGCATGACATTGTCAGTGCTTTAGATGCTTTTGACACTCAAATGTCCTAAAATCCAGTAACGTCTAGTTTTGTAATGAGACTGAGTAGGTGTTCCAAATAGGAATTAGTGAGTAATAAGTGCTATCTATTTGGCAAAATTGCAAACATCAACAAATACTGATAATGAAAAAGTCACATTATTTGGATACATATTTAATGTAATGATGGATTCTTCATAGTTAGAAAATCAGGTACATCTATATGAAATTACAGAATGTTAACATATATATATATGTTGTTTGTTTTTACATTCAGCAGTGTTAAATGAATTATAAATTAAGGGATCAGTTGCACTGGTTACCGCTACTAACATCTGTAGGAAGAAGCTCTGCAGACCCTTGGTTTGGCATGCTAGAGGGGAATCCAGAAAGTTTTCAGTTTGGAGAAGGGAGTAGATCTTTCCAAACCCAATACAGTGGTTGTGTAAACCAATGGAAAACCATCCATGCAAAATGATGAGTTAACACAGCCTTTTTTCCTTCTTAAGCTCATCATAGCAAGCAAAAAATTAAGTACCAGTTCAGGTCTTTGAGGTAACACAGTATTACTTAAGTGTTTTCACATTGTAAATATATTTTTAAAGGGTGTCCTCCTCTTAAAATATTTTTAAAATACGTTTAAAAAAAATAATAATAATAAAAAAATATAGAAAATGTAGAGAGGGAAAAACAAAAAAAGAACCAGAATTTTGTAAAATGATTTTGAGTGCTTTCCCGGACTGGTTTAATTTCTGTAGAGTGATGTGAGATGCCAATCAATTTAAAGTTATGCTTTGCTTTGATTATAAACAAGACTTGAGAATAAAATGAGTATTTGCATAGTGCTTAGTATATGTAAATTGATACACAAATGCTGCTGTAAGTATAATTACTTTAATAACGAAAGGCAAAATCAAGTTGACTAACACAGTTTTTAATTAGATTAACATAAACCATTTGTGATTTGATGCAATGCTTTCTGCAAAATTAAATGCTACATGCATGTATGCTAAATCGGTTCACTAACATTTGGGTCCAAATTAAGTGTCATTATATTTTCATGGACTAAAAAGAAATTTGAGTTTTATGCCACATTTTTACTAGTCCAATATCAGTAGCATGTATTTGAAAAATACATTAGTTTTATGGTTGAGTATTCAACCCTAACACATCCTGGTTCTTGTTGACTTAGAACTTAAATTTGCAAATATAGCATCTGGCAAAGAGAAATCTTTCACCTAATATGAAATCATATAAAGCTCAGTTAGACTAAGATGATGCACTTGAGAATCCCACTGCATTACAGTTCCTTTAGATCTTCCTTTTAAGTTCCAAATTCTGTAACTTAGAAAAAAGTTGGTAGGTTGCTGCCAGTTAGCAAAGAGCAGATGGTGTTTATTACTGTGACCAGTAAATTGTGTATCTGTGGGAGTAATAAGCCCAATTAGCCAAATGTTGATTATGCTTTTAAGTGTTGTAGTCTAAGTACCTATTTCCATACCTGTGCATATGCTGAATATAACTTATTTAACTGTGCACTTTTGAAAAAGCTTGGTGGTGCACTTCTTCAGTCTGAATTGTTAGCATTCGTAGAAATACCTTTTTAGATAACATCTTTTAAGTGAGTCAATCTTACCTTGTATTTTACTTATTTCTAAATATTAAAAATTTACTGTCTCAGGCTTGGCTGAGATGAATATGAAGAGATTTTTTTTTTTATTATTTATTTTTTTTATTTTATTTCTTGTCCTACAGAGGCTCCTTGCCCTTGATTTAATATGATAGAATAGAATAGATAGAATAGAATTGATAGAATATGACTACTGCACAGTATGACTTTGCTTTGAAGAGATAGAGATTTTTATCCTAGCCTACTCTGCCATTTTTAACAATAGTGCTCTATTTGGACAGTAGTTCACTAAAGAGCAGTCTTCGTAGACATGAGTCCATAAGAGCCATCCCTGCTTACCATCAGCCTTGCACAGTGCTTTGACTAAGCTGGCCAAATAGAGGTAAGCTCAGAGAAAATCAGCATCAGGAAATGTGTGTAGTGCATTCCATTCTTGAAATGCAGACAAAACAGGGCCAAAAGGCAAAAAGTAAAGATAAAATGTGACATAAAGGTTCTCTTTCCCATTTCTGAGGTGAAAAAGCAGGCTACTGTGTATTCCTCTTATCAGCAGAACCTGATCTTACTGCACTTACCTTGAATAAGTTCACTTTCACAAGCAAACCAGTGATTTTAACTGCAGTAATTTCTTCAAAAACATGCTAACTTTTCAAATAAGCAATAGTAGATACATGCATGTAACAAGGTCTATTTTTTATTTTATTTATTTTTTAGCATACTTGACAGCTTAGGGTAAATATAATGTCTTTTTTGTCTATACAGCGCTTGGTATGTTGATTCTATCTGAGTATCTCTGCAATTAAAATAATAATATTTTTTAAAAAATGGTTGCAGTGAGTCATAAACCCCTTAAACTTGTTAATTGCAGATTTAATACAGATCCAGAAGTTTAGTTGGTTTCTTGGCTTCTTCTCAATTACCTCATGTCAAAGTTAAAAACAGAATAACACAAAATGAAATGTTTGGGTGTGGGACAGATTAGTGGATTATAATAAATCATACTGCTAATGCATATATTAGAGAAATATTTATTAAATTTTTCCTCGGTTAAGTCATTACATTTAACTGAATAAAGATACATCAGACACCAAACAATTACTTTTTAAAACCAGATAAAATATTTTAATTCTAAGGTCCATTTACATTCCTCTATTTAAATGCCACAACTTGTTACCAAATTCTGACAGAAAATTGCTTAAAATGAAGAATGAGGGAATATTTTTGTTATCTCAGTATGGACTTGTATCTGGAGGATGTTTGTCTAGAGTCACTGACCATATGTTTTCATGGAGTTATGCCAAAAATACATTTTCACTGTAGATTTAGATGCTTGCTATGAGCCAGGAAATAACCAGACAAATATTGCACCATCTTCTTCAAGCACACCATAAATATGTGCTCCCAGCACTTTTCAGGATAAAAAATGTGTAATAAAAATGTTTATTTTTTAGGTAAATCTTTCAAACGTGGTAGCTTTAATGATTCTAACTTTGTTACTCAAATTTAATTTATTCTTGAGGTAATCCTGTTGATTTAAACCAGAAATGAATTTGCCCCTGTGTTTTCAAGAAGCTGTATTTTTCCTTTCAGCATTTCATTTTGAGCCCATCCTCCCCATGAGCCAGTATCGGGTTTCTGCTCCGATCATATATGAACAGATCAGACACAGAGTGCTCTGGAGGATAGGGCAGCCTCATCTTTTGGTTCTGGGACTTCTGTAGTGAAGTCTCAGCAGTGCAGTAGTCTAAGAAAGCATTAGAACATCTCCTTTGGCATAAGTCTCCAGAGCCCATCTAAAGAAATATGTTCATTTTCTTCTTCTCCTGCTGTCTCCTAACATGCTCAGCTAAAGCAGAGTCTTGCAAAATTTGACCCTTCCAAACAGGTTTCTTGTAAGCTCTTCTCCAGAGGCAGCAAACACTACAGTGCCAGAATTAAAAATAATATTGCATGCTTATCTGGAGCAGTAAGTGCATTTTGGAAAAGCTGAAAAACACTAGATTTTGAAGAGGCATTGGGATAAGCAACTGTATACAAAGGGAAAAAAAAAACTTGTCCATTGCAGGATTTGCTAAGCTTAATATGCCTATAAGGTAATGAGGGAAATTTTTCCTTTCTAATCTTCCAGTGCTACCTTTACAAAAAAAAAGGAAGACCCCTATGTGTATTAAAAGTTGAGACAGTCTTTAACAAATGCTATTCTAAAATGATTTAAATATCAGAAGTCCCAGAACAGGGTGAGAGGTCTAAGTCAGTAAGGCTTTACTCAGGAGTGGAAAATGCCTTTGTCTCCTCTCCTATTTCTTTAGCATAAGACTGAATTTTGATAGGAATAAGATTTTTTTTTTTTTTAATTTTTTGGTGGTGGTAGTGATTGTTTTATTATTTTATTTTATTTATTTATTTTCTTTCTTGAATAGAAAAAGAATTTTGTGAGAATAAATAGCTCTGAATATGGAAAAACACTTTGTCCCCCCACAAAGGAGCTGATAGCAAATGGTGAATAGAGCATACTGAAAAATAACAAACCTGCTTTGTATTGTCCAAGCCACTGCTATTTCTATTTTGCTTTTTCTAGGATTAGAAGAAATGAATTTGGTCTCCCAGTTCAGGGCTCTGTGTTGCTTTATCTTACAGCTAGAAACACTTGTCTGTCTCATTCCTTATTTATATAAGTTTTGTTGCTTTTCTGAACATTTGTCTGTGTATAGAACAGAAATAGTCACAGACACATATGCTTTTTATGAATGACAAACATATTCCTTGTTTCCCTTGTAAAACCAGATTTAAATAGTATTTGTAAAATATGCAGTTACAGTTATATCAGGGAAGTATTTGGGCTACATCTAACATGGAAACAATTATTCTAAACATAAATGTTCACTTTCTATCAATCATTGTATTAAGTTTGAGGCTTATTAAAATGCTGTAAATATAATGCTAGATTTGTTATAGCTATAACTATGGTGTCCTGAGATGCTAAAAATCTTTACTAATACTTAATGGAGATTTTTAATTTTGAAAGCACTGTGCGTTAGAGCTTTATGTTTCAACATAAGATAACAGCAAATATATTATTTGCTGTTTGATTGTCAGCATTTTTGCCCCCATGTGCAGAAGGGAGGTGGAGAGGAAGGGAGGTTTTAGATAGGATAGGATTTATGGGGAGCACTCATAGTGCTTCTATATGGTGGAGTAATTTTCTGTGTACTGACAGTGCTACATGGCTCAACAGGCCAAGTGGTGTCCCCAGCAAGGGTGACTTTCCTCAGCCTGAGGTGCCTCATGCTGCTGGCTTTGGGGAGGCTCCACCTGACCTCACAGTCTGTGGCCCGCCTCTGGGGAAGGTCACAATATTCCTTGGCTCTTAAAAGCCGAGCAGGAATGGCAGCGCAGCTGGTTGTTACAAGAAAACTGAGCATTAGGTGTTGGTTAGGTTATTCAAAGACAAGCTTATTACATTTGGAGAGAGTCCTGTGTATACAACCAAAATAAAGATTCAATGTTTGATTACTGTTTTGAGCATTAAAAAATGAGGTAGCAATGAAAGTCACAACTGCTATCCGCCTAGCTTCTTTAGCTCCATTTGTAGCTGTCAGGTCATCGAGACTGCTCCAGTGCAAGGAGCCACAGACAGTTCCTGGACAGCTGACTTAGGATACCTTACAGTGTGCCAGCTAGCCTCCTAGGATTAAAAACAAAATTAGGATTAAAAATAAAAACAAAAACAAAAACAAAACCAACAAAATTTTGTCATAATCCTCTGCTTGTACAGAATAAACAAAGAGTGTGGCTGAATCCCTGTCATAAAACTGGGGCTTCGCAACTTTTTGTTGTTGTTCCTTAATTTTAACAAAACTTTCATTTCATACTTTGATGTATGAGGCATTGACTGGTCCTTGTCATTAGAAGCTTACTGTACACATATGCAGTTCATATACAGTTCAATAGGATAGAGTATAAAAGTATGCTGGTGTCAGCTACAGACTCTCTACAGTACAAATTCACTTTCTTTTCCCCATCTTATATACAACAAAAATACAGTAATGGAACTGTGTCCATTTACCTTGGATTCCTTCTTTAAAGTTCAAACTCCCATCTATGTTCACGTCCAGGAAAATTTGCTTTAATATGCCATATACTGAAAAAAAATCCACTTCAGTTCACCACACCATATAAACCAGATGTTATGTAAACATAAACTTATTTATTTGTGTGTGTTTATTTACAATTCTGTAATAATTCTCCTGATATTAGGACTTACAATACACAACATTGAGTTTGAAGAAGGTAAATTCAACTATGGGAGTGAAAATACCTGTGATGATCTTGATGTATTAAGTACATCATGTATTATGACACTTAGGTCTGTCATAGCAATGTATGTCAGCTATATTTTAAGAACTAATTATTGAACATGTTTTTAACAACACAGGTTATAGTTAATCTCTGGCATTCCACAGATGCCATGCACAACAAACATATCAGCATAATAAATGCTGACACTGGGAGACGGACTGCCTATGCTGTGCTCCAGCTTGACAACACCTTGTTAGTTTTAGGGATTGTCTTCTCAGTGGCTTAACCTGAAGCAAGTGAGGTGTGTTGATGTGCAGCATGTTTTACTGGGAGGGATTTTTAGACTTCCAGGAGTTTTATGATTATAGACTAGTGCTAAAGATAGTTGGCAGATCTAGAACTTTCAGATGCTGGCAAGACTAAGGACAATGGTAGAATTTCTGATATTGTGCACTGGCTTTTCTTCAACTTTAAACAAAACAAAAATAAGAGCAATTCAGTTTTTCACTTGTAACTGCTTGCTTCCTGATCTACGTTTTCAGAGAATATCTAGAAGGTGGATGAAGTGTAAATGCTTGTCTGATACATAATCGATAGAATTAAAATCCCTCGCCACTTATTTCCTCTGAAGTGATTAAAAACCACTTTGTACATGGTTTATGTTGGCCATACTGCTCCTTCGCAGCAATATTTCAAGGTAATTATTAGACAGTTTATGATGTGCTTAAGTATAAATGTTCAGTATAAATCTTCTTAGGCTGTAGTTGAATAGTTTTGCTCCATTCAGAGAGCTAACGCTGTCGAGCTTTGGCTGGCCTTCTTGTAGGCTTTTCCAAGCTTACATAGCTGCAAAGCTCTTTCAGCTTTTGAAAGGTATCTATTCCTAATATTTAGAGACACTGAAAGGATAATTTCAGCCTGGTTCTACTCTGATTGGTGACGTGTAAGTTGCACAAAATACTTTATCTTATAACAACCGTTCTGCATTTAAGCATGAAAGAGAAGAGACAGTTCTGTAGAGAAGAGACAGTTCTGCTGTATGCTCGACCTTCTCTCATGAGTCTTCACATGCATGAGATTTCATTTTTGAAATATTACTTCTATCAGTAGATTAAGTCTTAGGGCTAATATATAGTTTCAAATTAAAGATGAAATTCAGTCCTTGCTGTTTCTTCCTCATCCTTAGGCTTATTTCCATATGAAATTTAATAATCCATCTGTAGCCAGCAACTTCTTCCAAGTAAAGCTGGCCATGGAAGATGCATAGCTAGTTTGAATGCAGACTTAGTATTGTTGATATCATGATTTAAAAGCATAAGATTTATTGGAAAAGTTGTTAACTTTATTAAATCAACACATAGAGTTGGAAAAAATTGCAAGCACACATACCTGAAAAATGGTTTTTTTTGAGCTTCAAAGCTTGCTCTGTTTTTCTGCAGCTGTACTACTTGCTACTTCCCCCTAGACATTTCATCTTGCTGAAATCAGTTATGTTAATTTAGGTGGAAGTAGATTTTGCTTTACATGTTTATTCTTCCTTTGATTACATATTATTTTCTTTGATGATATAACCAATATTTGAAGGAAGTTGCAAGTAATTTGTAATTAAGAAACTGGAAAAAGTTAGCTTGAGTTCCAGGGTATCTGGCCTGATTTTGTGTTTGGCTGGTATATTTCCATTTTAGGTTCTTGCCGGCTAAAATGGAAACAACATTCCCCCAGATCTTTTTAAGGTTAAATTTAAAATAGCAGGTAACGCAAAACAGGGATGTTCCAACATCTCTTTTCTCACCATCTCCCACAGTATTCTCCTGAAGAAGCTGGCTGCTGATGGCTTGGACTGTTCAGTGGGAGAAGAACAGGCTGAATGGCTGGGCTCAAGGAGTCACAGTGAATGGAGTTCAGTCCTGTTGGCAGCTGGTCAACAGTGGTGTTCCCCAGGGCTTGGTACTGGGGCCACTTTTGTTTAACATTTTTGTCAAGATAAGGGGATTGAGCGCACCCTCAGTAAGTTTGCAGATGATACCAAGTTAGACAGGGCTCTTGATCTGCTTGAGTGTAGAAAGGCTTTGTAGAGGGATCTGCAGGCCAATCACAGGACACTCTATGAGGCTAAGTGCCAGGTCCTGAACTTTGGTTTTAACAATTCCATGCAACAGTATAGGGTTGGGGAAGAGTTGGAAAGCTGTCCAGCAGGCAAGGACCTGTGGTTGCTGGTTGGCAGCCAGCTGAGCATGAGCTATCAGCGTGCCCAGGTGGGCAAGAAGGCCCATGGCATCCTGGCCTGTGTCAGAAACAGTGTAGCCAGCCAGTCTGGGGACGGTATTGTCCCCTTGTATGTGGCACTGGAGAGACCACACCTTAACTACTGTGTTGAGTTTGGGGCCCCTTACTACAACAAGAATATTGAGTTGGTCAAACACGTGTAATGAAGCTTATGAAGGGACTAGAAAGAGTTGGGGTTGTTTAGCCTAGAGAAGAGAAGGCTGAGAGAAGACCTCATCACTTTATTCAACTCCCTGAAAGGAGATTACAGTAAGGAGGATGTTGGTCTCGTTTCTCAGGTGACTACTGATAGGATGTAAAAAAAAAATATGGTGCCAACAAAGTTTAGATTGGACATAAGAAATAATATTTTCATGGAGAGGGTGGTCAAGGATTGGAACAGGCTGCCCAGGGAAGCGGTGGAGTCCCCATCCTTGGATATACTTAAGAGATGTGTGTACATGGCACTAAGTGTTTTAGTGATGTGACTCAGTAGGTCAAGTTGATGGTTAGACATGGTGATCTCAAAGGTCTTTTCCTCTGATTGACTCTCGGATTCTCTTATTTTGTTTTCTTTGTAGAGGTTCATGTGTAGTTTTGACACCGGTATGTCCTGGATTGCTATTCTTATTGTTATGTTCTTCATCCCATTTTTCTCGTAGTTCTGCTCTAAAATAAAAACAAGGAAGTACATATACAAATGCACAACTTTATCCTCAGCTGAGCTTACTTTATTTTGAAAGACAAGCCAGAGTACTGTCTGTTCGACCTTGATCATGGTTTAGAAACATCCTAAGGAAATACTGATGGTTCTAAGTCAATTTCCAAAGACAGCATGCCACAGAGTTTGTAAAAGATTTTGGAAAGCATAAAACATATTAAATTGATGAAACTATTGACCGTAGAATAAAAAAACACTGTTACTTTATAACTCCTCCCCTTTTGTTACTTTTGTCAACATTACATTAGCACCCCATTTATTTACTGTTCTGCCACCAAATTTTTCATATAGATATCTCTCCTTCCCATACATATAAAACAATGTTGTCACAGCACCTGTGCAGTGTTTAAGGGTATTAGCAGCATGCCAGGCAAATCACAGTGCTCCTCAAAATCTTCTTAGAAACCAGCCTGAATATCTACAGTGATCTATTATTTGGATGATTGGTTCAGTTGCTGGCAAAACAGACATTTGAAGCTGATACACAAAACAGCACTTATTTTAAAATCAATTTGTAAAACATCAATTCTTAAAAATCCATTGAAAGATCTAACTTTGCAGAATATATTACTTTGCCAATAAAGCTGGCTAAGTCGGGAAAGAACATATTCATTCTCTCAGTTTCACCTGTCATCTAGTAAGAAAAGTTCTTGTTCTAGTTAGCTAAACCTAAGAAGCCACTGATTATTTCTCTCCTAAAGATGAATCTCCTAGGTTCAAAATAAACCACAAATGTTTTTAGCGATTAAAAAAATACGTCTATTCTCCACACTTCTATGTATGAGGCCTAGAAAGAAAATTAAACTTTTCACTTTAACAAAGTGAATCCTTTACAAAGGTTTATTAACTTTTCAAAAATGTGCTCCTTGGTTTAAAATAGTTCTCTTTCTTACTTTCTAGTTCAATTTTGTTGGGAAATTGCTTGGACCAAGAGGAAACTCCTTGAAGCGGTTACAAGAGGAAACAGGCGCAAAAATGTCTATCTTGGGGAAAGGCTCCATGAGGGATAAAGCCAAGGTACTGTGTCTGGATTCTAACTGCAATTAGTGTTGACACATTTGCTCTTAGCTGTTACACTTAGATTGCCTGTCTACTTATTAATGGCTCAGTTAATAGACTTAAGCTAGACTCTGACTCCAAAGGCTCATTTGTTTTTTTCAGTTACATCAATTGTTTAAATATAGTTTGTCTCTTGCTATGCAAACTTTCCCATATAATTGTGGACCACCACAGTTACTATAGTACCACTATTATTTAAATAATTAACGCAAAAGAGAAACCATCTTATTTTTTTCTGAGTGAAGCTTGTTTCTCCTGAGAAAGTTTAACTTGTTAAGATTACTGCTGTAATGATGACCTACATTATTAGTTTTTCTCTTGTTTCTTTAGGTTTGCTCTTATTGCTTATTTAGAGAGGTAACATTTTTAAAAAGCTTGAAGTTTTATTCAGGGAATAGTTTTAATAAAGACAACAAAGTGTAAATTTTATTTAAATGTGCTTAGAAATGCACAATAGGTAAAGAATCTGTATTTGGAATCACATCTATTGCACCTTAAGTATTTATTCATAAAGTCAAGTCATATATATGCAAGCCAAAGAGCAAGTAAGTATACATTGCATTGTGGCACCTTACTTTACAGGCTGTAGAACAGCAGTATTATGGCCAACACAGAAATAATGACTACTAATTTCACTGCACTATATATTGCCTTTAGTAATGCTGTGCATTATTCACCTTTCTTTCTGTCACCTCCATCATTCATCTCAGTAGCTAAAATAATGAAAGAAATAACATGCCAGAATAAAGGAAAGGCTAATCAAGATTTTACCATTTTTATGGTTGGCATTATTTGTTCTTGGTAATGTGTATCAGCAGTCACACTTGCATTATAAGATCTCCGATGGCAATATTAAAAATAAAACACAAAAAGACAAATTAGGCACACAGAGCGTATTTCATTTTTTCAGTGCTTTCTTTATGACATTGGGCATACTCACAGTTCAATTATCTATTTAACATTATATTTTATGATAATAAATGTTGATTACACTACATATTGTATTTTTAGTTATTGACAAGTAAAATATTTTATGACTTCTGGCTTACTTCTGGAATTATAAAAAACGACAGCCTGGATGAATGAATGTGAGTGCTGCTAAGTAGCAGTAATTTGCATCTGTACTATGTCTGCCAGCTCCATTCTCAGCCACCCACTCAGATTATTATTGCCAAGAGAGGCAATTGCCCAGACAGGGAAGTGTGAAGAGCTTGTTACCAGATAAAGAGGATTAAGCACATAAATAGACAGAGTCCTCTGATTTTGAGATCGGTGACTCTTCTTATCATACCATTTGAATTTCATCTTATCATAACAAACAGTGCCAGCATGCCAGTTATTACATTCACTCATGAGTATGTCAGTAGAACAAGATAACAAGATTTTTTTTTTCTTAGAATATTTATGCGTAAAGTTCAATATGAAGTTTACTGTGAACTTCATGGAAAGTCACTCATACAAGAAAGGTGTAAAAAATGAAGTTCTAGAGTAAAATAGCATTAAATATGGCAGTGATGAAAGCAACCTATCTTAATCCAATTTGGACATCACTGACTCAAAAGAAAATGAAATACCTATGCTCTTACAGTGAGAGAGGAATTGTCTGATCTCTGTACAACACTGTTAGCAGCTCCAAGCAAAAGACACTGAGAATGGCCATGGGATGGATAATAGCTGCTATTCAGAGAGGATTTTCTAGGTTGAGATTCTGGTAAAACTAAAGAAAATACCTGTGAGTAAAAATAATATCCTAGACTGCCACAGCACTAAGGAAAATGCAACTTGCTCCGGCTAAAACAGCTTTCTCACTTTAAAACAAGCTCACTAGCCTCTTTTATGCAGCACTTTTTATGGAATTAAATACAAATTACCAGAGTCTGGAGGTTTGCTGTGGTTATTTCATACCGTACTAGAAATCAATTTATGTATATGGACTGATGAGTCTTTCTTCTGGGGGAATTTTCAGGAAAAATCTGTGTAATTTCTCTCTGTAAACTAGAATATCCTTAGGGCTATTTATGGTATTATGCCATGGGCCATACCAGTCCCCAGGCATGTGGGCTTTTCCCCTCTGGTCCAGTGTAGCTGACTGCTCAGCTGCATCAGAGCAACAGAAGTTGAATTTCAGTGATATGCCCGACGGAAAAGATTAAATACTTTTACACCTGAAATCCTCACTTAGTGTTCACAAAGGAATGATTTGTGTCTTTTTGGTACCAAAATGATGCTTGGTCTACAATGAACCACTCTGGGCATATTCTATAATTTCAAGCAAGGGGAGGTGCAGTTTCCAGTTCTGGGAACCTCCCTTTGTTAAGGGTGGTTTATCTGGTTTTCAGAGTTTCTTTATTGTTAAAAAAGAAATCTATGTGTAAATTGCAGAGACTAAGGAACTGAATTTGTTCCTTTTTCAGTCATCAGGGGACAAAGATGCATGGGCAAATTAATTTGAAAAATCAATAAAATTTACTTAACATGAATATAAGCAACTCCAGTTGTGCACTAAATACCACAAAACTTATGTACATCTCACAGAAAATTGTGTTCACAATTGGTGAAGAGCTGCCCAAAAATAACTTCATCAATTTTGCAGAATATTATTGTGGATATAAGAAAATCTTAATCTTTATGATCAAGCTAATGCCACTAGTTCAGCAGAAGTGTATTTTGCTGTAATGAACACAATCTCTAGGGAAAGATCCTACAGAGTTCTGATAGGAAAAACAAGCTCCATCATGAGATATTGCATTACCTCTACACACAACAAAAGATGATGATGAATTTTAGATACTTGTTCTCGGCCCTGGTCAGGCCTCACCTGGAGTACTGTGTCCAGTTCTGGGCTCCCCGGTACAAAAAAAGACAGGGATCTCCTGGAAAGAGTCCAGCGGAGGGGCACAAAGATAATACGGGGCCTGGAGCATCTTCCCTATGAAGAAAGGCTGAGAGACCTAGGTCTGTTCAGCCTTGAGAAAAGAAGACTGAGAGGGGATCTTATCAATGTTTACAAACACCTGAAGTGTGGAAAACAAAGGGATATGGCTAATCTCTCTTCAGTGGTTTGTGGGGACAGGACAAGGGGTAATGGCCACAAAATGGATGACAGGAAGTTCGCACCAAAATGTGAAAGAACTTCTTTACAGTGAGGGTGACAGAGCACAGGAACAGGCTGCCCAGGGAGGTTGTGGAGTCTCCTTCTCTGGAGATATTCAAGGCCCATCAGGATGCCACCTGGGCAACCTGCTTTAGGGAACCTGCTTTGGCAGGGGGTTGGACCCAATGATCTCTTGAGGTCCCTTCCAACCCCTACAATTCTGTGATTCTGTTCCTTTTGATTTTGCATGTAGAATTGTACTTTTAATGTTGGCTATAGCTGAACTTTGAAATATTTTTTAGCTGAATAACTCCATTTATTTTTAAATCGTAAGAAGGTATTGTTCAACATGGTGAGCACAGTCATGGCTTCTGAGAATTGTGCCCATCATAAGAGCACAGCCAGTTTCCTTTGAGTTCATAGGACAGGTTCAGCTCTCATTGTCTTGGTGACTGACATGATGCCATCAAAGCACATAATTCCTGTAGTAATATAGTATTATAAATATGCAAAGACATTCTTCAGAACAGGTAGTGATGAGATTAAGCATAGTCATGTTAAGTTTCTTGGCTTTTGATTCTTTTCCATTTTTTTTTTTTTTGCTTTTTCCTGACAGCATGGGAGGCAATTGTAAAGGTGAACAATCAAACTGAAGTGACAAGAGAAACCTCATTACAAGTAGAATGAATTGACTGCTTTCATACTTAGATGCAGATTTTCTGCTTTTTAACCATACAATGGTTTTCACTGCCATTAAAAAAAAAAAAAAAAAAAAAAAAAAAAAGTATGCAGGGAGATGGAATAGCATTTTCATTAAGCTGTAGCAGAAAGAGCATGTATTCTCTTTAAAAGAAACAGGAAAACATGTAGTGATGTTTCTTAAACACTTTGATTTCTTCAGTGAGGTACCTGAAAACAAGATACCAGAAAGATATTTTTTTTCAAGAGAGAATACAGTCTTAGGGCTTGCACTATTTTTTCAAAATCCCTGGTCTTATATTATTTATGATTAGTAGTAGTATTTTTATTCCCACTAATTATATACCAATATACTATAAATATGCACTAAAGATTAATAATATATGTAACTTGTCTTGTATTTTGTAGAACTTTGGAACATTGTTTGTGAGAAATCAAAATGGCAATAATTTAATGTAGATGGGACCTGAAGGAACATTTTTGTAAGAAAACAGAACATTTAGGGACAGAGATAAAAGAAACATACTAGAACTTTCATTAGGGGCTGCATTACCTAACTGCAGGTTGATGGAACTTGGGGAGAATATGTGGAAAGAATTGACACCATCCTTCTCCCACACCCTCTACTTTGCCACAAGAACTCCCCACTGAGTGGAGAGAAAATACTGATCTGAGGGTACATTGGTGTGATGTCCTTAATAACAAGGGTGAGAATATATTGACAGCTTCAATCGTAGTCCAAAAGCATGCACTTATCTCCAACATGACCTCACTATCTCTTTATGTGTTTTTCAGAGATTAACTACACCAGAGTAGGTAAGATTGTATACAGTGAGATTTACCTTTAACAACTATACTTACAGTCAATATAAAAAATTAATTGGTATGAATAATGCTGTTAAAATAGAGCAAATGAAAGCCATGACCCCAGATTAATAACTGAAACAAGGCATAGAAAATGATTAAAAAAAAAAAAAAAGTTGAAAAGGGGAGCAAGATGGCTTGAAAAAAAAAAAAAAAAAGGCAGGTATCAACCCTTGTAAGAATTTTATCACAAATCTTTCCTGTTTCATATGTAACTGTATGTTGGGAACATTCAAAGAAAGAAAAGACTGAAACACAAAATTATCTAACAGACATGTGGATGCTCCAAAATTCTGAAATTAAGTTGAATTTATGTATTTATTTAAGTCAGCACAAAAGAAGGGATTGAAGAGAAATATTTAAAACATACAAGTATTTTAGTTTAAAATTTTTAAAAGTAAAATGCTTGTGTTTTTTTTTGTCTTTTTTTAGAACTCTTGTATGTAAAAAATTAGTCTTAGTGAAGAAGTTTGAAAGAACTGTGTAACCTAAGAAAAATAAAGTGTTTTTATTTGCTTTAATAACATTTTCAATGTTATGCAAAGTAATATTCTTCATTGCTTTTCATTTTGTGAAAAAAAAAAAAAAGAAAGAAAAAAAAATATTTAGCCTGATTATTTTTTCCTGAAAAGTCATTATTAGTCACCTATAAGTCATGTCTTGCAGGACAAACTAACTAAACTATTTAAACTGAAAAGGTTCAGATTGTCTTTGCGGAAATCACAACTGCTTTTTAACCTATACAAAGTTGGATTTGGAAAATAGTATAAGGCCTGAAAGATAAAATGTAAATTGCTGTAGTATCACATGGGCTGTCATCCACTCATGAAAGAAAATGTTAACTCATATTGCTTGAGTTAAATCTCCCAGATGCTGATATATACCTGTCACCTTAAAGCCTTACTGCTACTTGGATTGTGATTCATAGACTCATTTTGCATTTCTGTTCCATGTCTATGTCCCCCCAACCCGCATTGCCCAGCAGCCACTCACAGCTCAGAACTCACTTTGACTTAGTCCTTGTTACAAAAGATTCCCATTTCTTTCCCATAAACCACAGGGAATTAGATAATAAACTTGCACTGAAGCTTTGAAAAATCACATAAACTGTTTTTTCCATGACTGAATGTTTTGTCAACTACAGAATGAACTTTTAACTGGTTTCAAGTTTCAATTGTTATTTAAAATAGTTACCAAAGCTAGAAGGTTTTATCACAGAAAACTTAAGTGCACTAGAACTGTCTACCTTTCATGCTTTCCAAGGAAGCTCCACTGCCACTAGACAGCAGCTTGTCCTTTAGGACAGGATTTCTTGCATGAGCTTGTCTTTTAAAAAACATGGGTGTTAAGACTTTATTGGCAACTGCAAAGAACTAAAGTCAACTCACATAGAACCTACATAGATTCAGTGATAAATGTGTTGGCTTTAGTTGCTTTTTTTTTTTTTTTTTTTAACAGCCATATTATGTTATCATAACCTTATCAAAGGTTGGGGAAATGAGGAAGAATTGCAGTGCACCCCAGTATGTTCAATGCAAATGCTAAGTTTCCTGACTGTACTCCTGCAACCTTTAAATCTGTGCTTAAATATTGTACAGGGTTAAGTGCACATATATATAACATGACATAGTGCCCAACAACACTGTGGTTTGAATCACTATATATTTCTTCATTGGATTGTTTCTACCATGAGTATAATGTCCTAATATTGGAGAGTTAATTCTCTGATACTATTCTCTCGAGTTGGTTTTTCAAGAAAGCTATATAAATAATATACAGGTAGCTACAAAGGGAAGGAAAAGGTTGTGGTTTTTGATGGTGGTGATAATCTGAGTATTAGATTATATCCTTTCCTAATCCCCTTGCTTTATGGAAACATGAAAATGAATATGTCTTCTTTAGTGTCCTGAGATTCAAAAACCTTTGAGTGTCACTGCCTGTTATGTGCATTTAAGCTTATCCACTATAGTTAGGTATGTCATATTTCATTACAAATGAGAGTGACACCTTTCTAAGCAAGAATAATTATGATGGACACTAGAAAGATTAAAAAGGAATTAAAATAAATAAAATAAAATAAATAAAATACAGTAAAATAAAAACATTCCACTCATGCCAGTGCAGTTTCTTGCTCTAGTTTATGGCTATAGGAGTTCTATCCAATGTGTCATGATGAGATTTCAGCTCTTGTAGTAGCAGATACAAATTTGAGTATTTCTTTAAAAAGAACTATTTTGGTTCTTTAAAACAGAAACTGCAAGTTTACTTCCAGCCTGTTGGGAGTTTTGATCTGGACTTTATGCAAAGTCCCTGCAATGTTTGTTTCTTAGGTGAGATGTTTCTGTTTCAATGAATTACTCATTTATCATCTTTAGCCATAAAGTCTCTAAGGGAAAGATAGAACAATGCGTGACATTGGATTTAGAAAACTGGCTCACATCCAGAAGCATCAATAGCTAGTTTTAAATCACTAAATGGTGCTCACCCAATTAATTAATATTTTTCTGTTAGGTTTTCCTTTGCTATGTGTAAAAGTATTATTGATTTTGGATTGTTATCTCTATAACCATGGTACCTTAGAGCTTACAACCATCTTACCCCACAAGAGGCTTTATATCCAAGAGCAATTTATAACCAATACTCAGCATGCATTCAAGATATGAGCAGATGTAACAGCAATTCACTGCTTCTGCTGCAGCACAATTTTTCCTTTTGTAAATCTCTCTATGTGCCTGATGCTGACTGCTGTGACTCTAACAATGAGCAGCAAAGAAAGATACAAGCAAAAACAAACAAAACAAAACAAAACAACAACAACAACAAAGAAAAATAGAGTACCCCATATTTTAAAACTGGAATATTTCAAGTGCTCACCTGCAAAAGGATGTTAATCCTTTAAAGTCTACTTTAATCTACATTCTCTCGGCTTTTAAGTGAGCATGTCAAAAGGTACGAAAAGCTTTCAAACTCTAAAACTAGGTTTTAGCTGAACAAAACAAACAAACAAAACATCCAAAGAATATACTTTCTACTTATACAGAGAAAATGAAAATCTGTTGGCAGTCAGATTAAAAGTAGAGGCTGTCATTATCACTGTTTCCTCCAGTGTTACTCAAGTCATAGCAACTGGTTGCTCAACCATCACAGTTTCTTTGGAAAATATCTGTGTATCACTTCCAGTGTGAAACTCCCTTTAGGGGATGGAATTCAGGGTCAGAACTGATCACAAACAATATTTCTTAGAATATCTTTTACTCATAAAGCTGTTTTTACTAATAGCAGATAACTATTCTAACAGCACGTTCACTTATTTACTCTCACATTTGATTTGCACACTCACTCACAATTACCTGGTTAAGACAATGTTTGTGAGGCCAACTCTGACTAGGTACTCAGAAAGAGAAGGCCCATACTAGCAGACCAATTCCCCTCAGAGGGTCCCTTATTTATTAAGATGTATGTATAATCCCATAGCTTTCATCTGTTTTAGATGCAGAGTTACACATTGCAAGCTGGTACTTACCAGTCTCTTTGTATTCTCAGACTGTATGTTCTGGGAGCTTTGGGGAAACTGAACTGAACATCTGAAGTTGTTGATGTAGTTTTTTTATGAAATGTTTTAGTATTATATAAGAAAAACTTATGTTTCTTTGTACAAGGAAAATTGGAATGCAAGATTTGCTTTAAATTGGAAGGATGACAGAAAAATAGAGATTACTATGTATTCCTAGCTTTGACACGTGATGATTATTGATGAAAAAATAAAGTTCATACATTGGTTACTCATTTAAATACTCAAAAATTTTGTAATTTAAGTTTAAAATTGTTGTATTTCTCTTTTGACTCCTAATGAAAATCTATATGATCTCCTCTAAGTGTCCCAGAGGTGCACTTCCTGTACTTACTGAAGCCAGTGGCAGTGAGAGGAATAAACCATTCTTAGTATTTTGCTGACTGAGAGAATGAAAATCAACTGCAAACTCAAAATCCATTAGTTCTAAGACTGAAGTCCAATCTAAAGAGTGAGATGTTAGGATGGTTGAAGAGATTCAGCCATCTTCAGCCAACTTAAATATTTCCTGCTAACTTGATTTATTGAGTGCAATGATACTTCCATGTAATTAGTGATGGCATTTTCAAAATGGAATAACCAAGAGGGCAATTTAACCTTGTGTTAAAAATTACAGACTGTAAGGCTGATAGTTAAGAAAATTACATTGTCCTCACGAAAGAATTACATCTGACTTTGAACAGATGCTGAAAAATCCAAGTTTTATTACTAGTGCAACACGGTGATATAAAAAAGACTTTATCTCCTCCCTTGCATCTAATGTTTAAACAGACTTATAACTCTGACAGGATATTTGTGAGAATTATATTGCTGTTTTCAAAAAGGTAGGACACATTCTTCTCTTTCTGCTAAATTAGACTACTTCAAAGGAAGGGGCAAAGTGTTAAGATAGTGCTTCAGACTTAGTCTTGTCTGTTCGGAAGTAAAAGTGATGAAGGACCACAAAACATTAAAGGAGACAAAACATAATAAGTAGCAAAAGAGAGGAATGTGGGAACAGTAGAGATAGTCTCTAGTGAAAATAATACATATTATTCTTAGTAGCAAAAGACTATGTGCTTTCTGTTTTGCCAACCTGTACACTTTTAATATTATTTTGACCTGAAAACAGGTTTGTTTGTGGATTATCATACTTTTTTTTCCTTATAAAAAAATTAAAGCATAAGCATTACATCAGCATAAAAGGTGTAAACAACTGTCATGTACATATATATTATGTATTAGAAACAAGCTGCCCAGTAACTAGCTCTGATATTCCTCTGTCAGTAGTGGTGTTGATTTAACACCTAGAAGTCAGACATAACATTCAGATCTGTGCCAAATTCTTCTTGATTTCAAGTCATTCTGAATTTTTGGGCTGGAGAATCAATGGTGCTTGCTGGTGCAATTTAGTTATTGCTATTGTGGCTGCAGGTACTCTGGGATCAGCTGGGACTTCCCCATTTCCCACAGATGGCAGAATTTTCAAACCTGCATGTCTAGTCAGTGTGAGTCCTGATGCTGACATCAATGCCTTTGCAGCAGGCAGTAAGTTTAAATTATAAATAATAATCACCATCATCATAAAAAAAAGAAGAAAACTATAAGTAAATGAACTCAGTAGCTTACAGCAATTTGAGGGACTTCACAGTGATGTTTTTTTTTTCCCATCCACACTTTCTCAGAACAGTGATTTATATTCCAAAGAATTTTATTTATCTGCATGAGGCTTTATAAAGACCAGGTCTGATCTTGCTGAGTTTTTGTTTTATGATTATTGTTCGTGCTGTTTTATATATAGATAAATGCAAAAAGAAATGCTTTGAATTATTTGTAGCAATTATGTTAAATCCCAGTTTTCCATGCCTAATGTTATCTGTGCTCTTGAGGACCATGATAAATACTTTTAATATATTTTAATGGGTTACTGTTACAAGGAATTTTGCATTGCACAATAGAGGCAGCATTGCAGTAAATTAAATTACAGTGCACACAATTAAATAGAATAATGAAAAAAAAAATCAGACTTGGAGCAACAGCTCTTCAGAGTCCTCTGAAATTTGATTCCATGATAAACATAATAGGAGAAGATGGTGAGTGGAATTTAGATAGCTCAGCTAGATATTATTTTGTTTGTAACATCTCCATCAGGGATTAATGTTCTCTTATTCATAGACATTGATTAGTCTCTAGATTATTTTTCTGATTGATTCATGTTGTACTGTAGCATTCCTTCTTTGTTTATCTACCCAGCATCAATATAGCTTTATAGCTCTAACTTCATCATGGAACAGTTGTTATGCAATCTGCAATAATTTGTGAGTTCTCAATAATGGTTTTAAGAAGATCTGTAGACTTACGTTCAGCTGGTAGCCATCTATTACTAAAACAAACAAACAAACAAAACTTCCTTTCATCATTCCTGAAAAAGAAAAATATAAATTTCACATATTCTCTGACAACAGATCATTTCAAGAACACTTGTAAATGAGACAAGTTTCTGTTTTATCAAACATAGTTAAAGTAAGGCATGTGTGCAGCTCTGGGAAGTCATTGTTTTGAATATGCAATGAAAACAAAAATATGATATTAAGATCATAGATGGTATTATTGCTTTTTAAATTGTTGTTGTTGTTGTTATCTTTTTTGGAGATGAAGATAGATTGAATCCAACAGAGATGTGGTATTTGAAGTCACAAGGGATCTAGATTTAATTCCTGTCCCTCTGTGGCACTGGGAAAGAGACATTCTTTCCTATGGTCTTATTAGTTTTCCTACAGTAGAGGATAATAATATTTGCCCATCTACTTTAGAAGTTTTTATGGAGTTATAGAGCTATATATTCATTGATAATTATAAGTCTCTTTACAAAAGCTTCATTTTATTGAACTAAATACCTCCAATACAACTGCAGAATACCTCCAACTCCTAAGGAAATTTGTGGTTGTGTTCAAGGCTTTCAGGTTCTTTTTCAAACACTATTTACTGGTAGGATATTTAACTATTTATGAAGTTAACTATTCCACCGGTTAAAATTAGAATAACCCCACTGAAAATCTGAACAGAAAGGAAATAATTTTCACTATTACAAAATTTTTGTAGGAGGTCAGATGGTGGTTAGAATGTGCATCAAGGTCTTACCCAGGCTCACCATGCATATTGGGTTTATGTGGCAAGATTTTAGAAGCAGAGCGGCTGCAGGGGTGGTCTCTGTGAGCAGAGCTCAGCAGCTGCCCTATGTCAGGTCAGAGCCAGCTCCAGCTGGCTCCAAAAGGGTCCTGCTACTAGCCAGAGCCAACCCAGGGAGTGATGCTGGGTGGGCCTCTGTGAGAGCAGATAGAGAAAAAAAACTACTGTGCAACAGCAGCTGTGAGCGAGGAGTGAAAAGCAGCCCTACAGACCCCAGGGTCAATGCATAATGAGGGCAGGAGGTGCTCCAGGCATGCAGCAGAAGTACCCCTGCGGCCTGGTGCAGCAGGCTGTCCCCCTGCAGCCCATGGGTCCCACACGGAGCAGATCTCCACACTGCAGCCTGTGGAGAAGCCCCCAGTGGAGCAGGTGGATGTGGCCTGGAGGAGGCTGCAGCCCATGGAGAGCCCCTGCAGGAGCAGGCCCCTGGCTGAAGCTGCAGCCCATGGAGGCAGGAGCAGGGGTTCTTGGGGGAGCTGCCACCCATGGGGGACCCGTGCTGGAGCGGTTTGTTCTTGATTGACCCCATGGTAGACCCCATGTGAAGCAAGGGCAGAGAGTGACCGTAAAGGAACGGTGAAGATGAAGTGTTAGGGACTGACTGCAGCCCCTGTTCCCCATTCCCCTGAAGCACTCGTGGGGAGGAGGTAGAAGAGGGTGGAAGGAGGGAAGGTGTTTCTGGTTAGCTTTTAGTCTGTTAATAACAGGCAACAAATTACATTAATCTTCCTATGCTCTTTGTTTTACTTTTGATGGTAACTGGTGAGTGATCCCCCTGTCCTTATCTCAGCCCTTGAGTCCTTTCCCTTGCATTTTCTTCCCCCTTCTCTTTGAGGAGGGGGAGTGAAGAGAGTGGTTGTGGTGGACTTTGGCTGCCAAGCTGGGTAAAAGCACCACCATGGTTTATCACCTTTTGCCTTTCATACAAACCAAAAAGTTTCTTTGAAAGCATACCTTTAGAAGTAACCCTGGCCGTTCACATTGGACCCTGATCTCGTAAACCACATTTGGAAGACTTAATAACATATATTTTTTTAGCCTAGGAATGTGTCAGTGGTTTGCTGAATTTAGGCCTTACTGGCAATTCTTCCCTTCCTGTGTTTACAGACCCTTGCTGTGAAAGTAAAAGGCTGTTTGATGTTTATTCTTTGTTGGTCAAGCAGATTAATGATTTAGGGGATATCTGTAAATTTGAAGAATTCATTTAAGAGTCTTTTTTGAAGTAGAGAAAAAACTAACAACAGCAAAGCTCTGTTTTTCTGTCCAGCTATAGGTCCCATTTCATCTTCTGTTATATTACAGGTCTGCTACCACATGCTTTTCATTTGACAGGAGAGGGGAAGTAAAAAGATGTTTCCTTTGTATTATGTTTTTAATTCTTCTCCAGAGGTTAGTTTAGAGGGTAGGGGCATAGAAGGAATGGCCAGCAAGCCTTCTTTCCTTAATTAAAAACATAATTAAACATAAAAAATTCTCTTCAGCTCTAGAGTAACACTGATATTGAGTCTCTGGCTATTAATAGGTTTGATCCAGTTCAAAAATAGTGAACATTTCTTTAAATGGATGTAGCATATAGCCCTATAGTCCTGAATAGTTTGACTTTTTTTTTTTTTTCTTTAAAAAGGAATACAAAACCAGCTATCCCAAATGCCAGCCTAGCAATTCTTTGTTACTTACATTGTTCTTTGAGTTGCACAGAAATTTTTACCCCATAGGTAATGCACAACATGCGTGCACATTCAGAGTGTATCTAAGCACCCAAAAACTGCAAAGCAGCTCTTTGAGATTCTGTGAGATGCTGAAGAAAACTGCAGGTAATATAAACTTCTGCATGTAGAAGTAAAATTAAAATTTCTCTTTAGCACATGTTCATATCTTTTTCAACTTTTATTTGGTACTGTGTATAGAAACTCATACCAGCTGAAGGATGCCTACAAAATTACCTAGCATACTAGATATATAATGACATTTTAAAAATCTTATCCAAAATCATGAGGAATCCCAAATCCCACCCATATGCTGTCCAAACATTCAATGAATGTTGATAATTTCGATTTTATGGTGGTAGACATGCATATTCATTGGAATAAGACTTGTAAAAATATTGCTGGTGTCTATAGGCCTGTCAGTCAGACTTCAGTGCTGGGAAAGCTCATGGAGCAGATTATCTTGAGTGTCATCACGTGACACTTGCAGGGCAACCACGTGATCAGGCCCAGTCGGCAAGCATTTATGAAAGGCAGGTCCTGCTTGATGAACCTGATCTCCTTCTATGACTGAGCTTAGTGGATGAGGGAAAGGCTATGGATGTTTTCTGCCTTGACTTTAGTAAGGCTTTTGACACCATTTCCCACAGCATTCTCCTGAAGAAACTGGCTGCTCATGGCTTCATTGTATTAAAAATTGGCTGGGTAGCCAGGCCCAAAGTGTTGTGGTTAATGGAGTTAAATCCAGTTGGAAGCCAGTCACTAGTGAAGTCCCACAGGGCTCAGTATTAGGGCCACTTCTCTTTAGTATCTTTATAAATTATCTGGATGAGGGGATTGAGAGCACCCTCAGTAAGTTTTCAGACAACACCAAGCTAGGTGCATGTGTTGATCTGCTTGAGGGTAGGA
Organism: Heteronetta atricapilla; assembly: GCA_011075105.1. Lineage (NCBI taxonomy): Eukaryota > Metazoa > Chordata > Aves > Anseriformes > Anatidae > Heteronetta > Heteronetta atricapilla. Next base: position 92,049,463 of record CM021733.1, read on the forward strand.
AGGCTCTGCAGGACGATCTGGATAGGCTGGACCGATGGACTGAGGCCAACTGTATGAAGTTCAACAAGGCCAAGTGCCAGGTGCTGCCACAACAACCCCAAGCAGTGCCACAGGCTGGGAGATGAGTGGTTGGAAAGCTGCCTGTCAGAGAAGGACCTGGGAGTGATGGTTGATAGTCGGCTGAATATGAGCCAGTTGTGTGCTCAGGTAGCCAAAAGGGCCAACAGCATCCTGGTTTGTATCAGAAACAGTGTGGCCAGCAGGGCTAGGGAAGTGATTGTCCCCCTTTACTCGGCTCTGGTGAGGGCACACCTTGAGTACTGTGTTCAGTTTTGGGCCCCTCACTACAGGAAGGACATTGAGGTGCTGAAGCGTGTCAAAAGAAGGGCAATGAAGAGTCTGGAGAACAAGTCTTACGAGGAGCGGCTGAGGGAGCTGGGATTGTTCAGCCTAAAGAAGAGGAGGCTCAAGGGCAACCGTATCACCTTAAAGGAGGCTGTAGCGAGGTGGTGGTTGGTCTATTCTCCCACGTGCCCAGTGATAGGATGAGGTTAAATGGGCTAAAGTTGTGCCAGGGGAGATTTAGGTTGGATATTAGGAGAAACGTCTTTACTGAAAGTGTTGGTAGGCATTGGAATGGTCTGCCCAGGGAAGTGGTTGAGCCACCATCTCTGGAGGTCTTTAAAAGACATTTAGATGTAGAGTTTAGTGATAGGGTTTAGTGGAGGACTTGTAAGTGTTAGGTCATGGGTTGAGCTAGGTGATATTGGAGGTCTCTTCCAACCTAATTCAGTGATTCTTCCAACCTGATTCTGTGATTCTGTGTGATTATTTATGAAGTATATCTGTGAAACATTGCTATACTATCTTCTGCATTAAATTTGAAATAATTTAGAGAATGGAGTTACCAAATTCTATGTTTTTTGTTTGTTTGTTTGTTTTTAATGAGATTCACAGAGTAACTGCTAATTTTCTTTCTTCAGGGTTTATAATTTTTGACTTTCCTGATTAGCCTACCACCATGTACATACAATATGTATTATTATTATTTATTGATGTATATTGGGATGCAGTAATTTTGAAGCAAATTTGTTATTAAATGATCTTTACATTCATTACATTGAAGTATATCAGTATTAAGAAGTGCTAGAATAGTTCAGAAATCTATCCACAAATATATTTAAACTGTTCACACATGACTGGGAACTCATATCCAGTACTTCAAGTATAGTGAATAAAGTGTTATTCATCATCAGAATTATATGGAATTTTGGCCTAATACATATACTGAAATATATTTCAAATATTACTTAGCAATTTAGTCATGAGGAAGGTAGCCTAGAATCATAAATAAATAAAGGGATTTTACATATGTTACTTTAAAATGAAGCAATAAACCATTCTGTCTAAAGTTAGTCTCTTTTGCTTCTTGGGCTTCTATGAGAAATGGCTTGCACCTGGTTATTTACTGTATGGACTTTTGTTTCCAAACTGATCTTCTCCATAGCTGAAGTATAAAATTTTCTTGAATTATGTAGCAATAAGGGCAAATTGTTACATTCTGTATTATACTATTTGTAGTACGTAGTACAATACAACACTGAAATCTGGAGTTGTCGTAGCACGCTGAGTTATTAACTTATCTAGCATTACTTCCTGACTCTGGAAATAGTATTCAGTGTTTTAGAAAATGATGAGAAGAGAAACAGGGGCAAATAATATTCCTAGGTTAACTGAAAAAGGTAATATGCTTGAGGAGAGAATTCCTTCCTATCATGCATAAATTATCACCTTATACCATGAAATACAAGATCAAATGACTCTTCATCATACATTAGCTAGCACGGAAGCATATGTTATTCTTTCCCATTCAGTATGCCTAGTTAAATTTTGCTAAGCTATTGGTGCAAAGAATTCTTGTTGCTTGTATCAAAAAATGTCATTAGAAAAAAAATCCTTTGTGTCTTTGAAATAAATTACATACACTGCACTGAAAGTATGGCAGGAATATTGCAGGGAAATATTAGAAAAGATACCTGATAACAAAAAGAAAATCTAGGAAAGAGTATGTTTAGATAGGAGTTGCAACAAAGCTCTGACAGGTTATACCAGTCTAAGTGGTCTTTAGTTTGATTTATTTCTTTCATTTTCTGTAAGTTGAAGAAAAGGGTTTATAGACTTCAAGGAAGTGTCATTGTTTTAAGACTCAAATATAATGGGTCATGAAAAATTGGGAGTTCTACCATGTACCATGATATATTTGTGATAGTTTGTTCCTTTATTTCTGTGAATGATTCGTGATATATGCTCTCATTTTAATTTTAAATGTGGAAAAGTCATTCATTACATGTTGAATAGGCCACAGTTGAGTATCATTAAGAAGATGAATGTGCTTCTGGATGGACTAATAGGAGTGTATCTGAGTGATTTGAAATGTTAGAAATTATCCTGACAGCTTTTGGCATCTCACGGGATAAAAACAAAAATGCTGAGAATACACATAAAATGATACTATTATGTTGTTTATTTTTTATTTCTACTTTGTTTAGGTATCTTTGGTGTTAGGATTGCTGCAGTTATTAGTTGGGAGCTGCTTGTAGTTATTTATATGGGTTGTTTTTTTGATGTAGGATTTTATTTCTGTCTTATTTATGACTTTTTATTTTATTTTATTTTTCAGACCAGGGAGGTCATGTTTTTAAATCAGGACAACTTTTAACAGATTGGATGTTTATTCTCTCTGTACCTGCACAGTGTTGGCTTAACCTGGAGACACTGAATTCTGCAAGAGTTACATGTATCACTGGAGTTTGAGGAAGCTCAGGCATAAAAGTAGGGGAAACTTCACTTAGTTCCATGTATTCCTCTTCATATTCACCCACTGGGTGAACTGCTTTATGCCCTTTCTCTAGCAGGGACTATGAGACTGGCTAAAACCAAGTCTTGTCCATGAGTTTGCTAACCTCCATGGTTGGGTGGTGAGAGTACTACTCTGCGGTACATTACATCAATTTTTGGTAGGAATTAGTTCAAGCTACTTCATTGTCCTGGCAACAATTATTTAACATAAATCCAGGGCATAATTAAATATTAAATGCAGACTTAATTTGAGCAGGTATAATATCTGGGCTTGGAACATCCAATCAGAATGCTTATATGTATCCTAAATATACATAGAATAAAAAAGAAAGAGAGAAAGAGAGAAAGAGAGAGAGAGAGAGAGAAAGGAAGAAAGGAAGGAAGGAAGGAAGGAAGGAAGGAAGGAAGGAAGGAAGGAAGGAAGGAAGGAAGGAAG
>CM021733.1:92052767-92091100 GCA_011075105.1 Heteronetta atricapilla
AAGGAAGGAAGGAAGGAAGGAAGGAAGGAAGGAAGGAAGGAAGGAAGAGAGAGAAAGAAAGAGAGAAAGAGAGAGAAAGAAAGAGAGAGGGAGAGAGAAAGAGAGGGAGAGAGAAAGAAAGAGAGAAAGAGAGAGAGAAGAAAGAAAGAAAGAAAGAAAGAAAGAAAGAAAGAAAGAAAGAAAGAAAGAAAGAAAGAAAGAAAGAAAGAAAGAGAAAGAAGGAAGAAGGAAAGAAAGAAAAAGAATGAAAGAAAGAATCACAGAATCACAGAATCACAGAATTTCTAGGTTGGAAGAGACCTCAAGATCATCGAGTCCAACCTCTAACCTAACACTAACAGTCCCCACTAAACCATATTGCTAAGCTCTACAAGAAAGAAGGAAAGAAGGTAGGAAGGAAGGAAGGAAAGAAGGAAGGAAGGAAGGAAGGAAGGAAGGAAGGAAGGAAGGAAGGAAGGAAGGAAAGAGAAAGAAAAGAAAAGAAAGAAAGAAAGAAAGAAAGAAAGAAAGAAAGAAAGAAAGAAAGAAAGAGAGGGAGAGAGAAATAGAGGGAGAGAGAAAGAAAGAGAGAAAGAAAAAGAGAGGGAGAGAGAAAGAGAGACAGAAAGAGAGAGAGAAAGAGAGAGAGAGAAAGAAAAAGAAAGAAAGAAGGAAAGAAGGAAAGAAGGAAAGAAATAAAGAAAAGAAAGAAAGAAAGAAAGAAAGAAAGAAAGAAAGAAAGAAAGAAAGAAAGAAAGAAAAGAAAGAAAAAAGGAAAGAAAGAAAAAAGGAAAGAAAGAAAGAAAACCGGTAAGATTTTACTTATTTTAATCAGACATTAAGATCTAAGTTACGAAGGTGGGTAAGAAAACTAGTTCCAAAGTAGTAGATTGTAGTTTATAGTTTACAATAGAAAAGCTACTTACCAGTTATATTAATGTGTAAAAGGACATAATAAATATTATATCACTGTTATTACATGAATATATTTTATCTTATATTTTACATAGAGAAATATATTCATACTGTCTCACATTTCTAATTGTGTCAGTAGCCATTATTTCAGTTATTCCGAATTCTTGTAAAGATTAATTTAATTGCAGAAGTGTTTGGACTGTTTCTTTTTAAGCATTTTATCAGTATGTTTCTGGCATACTTGGTTCAGGCAAACAGCCTTTAAATACTGTGTTTCAATTTAGTTTTGACACAGATAAGAAAGACATATCAAGCACCTTTTGTAAAAATGACAGTGCCAAGTATTTTGTGCAATATATTATAAAGAGAACACTAAAATACACAGTGACACTTTTCTAGAGGATAAGCAGACTGCAATATACTGTAAATTATTCTGCAGAACAGCGTATAATTATTTTTTGAATTTGTAGGTAAACTCAGAAACCAGAAGTGTTCCTGAAAATAGAAAATAATAAGCTTCTTAATAACATAATTCTTATCTAAAGATCAACTTTCAAAAGAACTATCATGGCCACCAGATTTAGCCATAATAAAAAGAAATAAGTTGATTAATATAGATACAATGTTATCTGTGACATGATGCAACAGAGAAAATGCATTGAAAAAATAGAATGAAATAAAGCCCTCTGGTAGTGTTAAGCCAGCAAATGCATCTGGTTTTCATTCAAGAAGAAAGCTGTCTACCAGGGATTGAATAATGGGGAAAAATACAAATCCCTCTACTTGCCAAGGCCACACAAGCCTTGACAATATTTTTTGTATCAGGTTCCTGCTCTGTGTTCCCTAGTCCATCTTCTTCACTCCCACTGATTACAGAAAATTGTGCATAGACCTGTGCGGTGCCAGGAGTTGGACTTGATGATCCTTATGGGTTCCTTCCAACTCAGGATATTCTATGATTCTGATTCAATGTTGTGAGTATATGCAGCTCCCTATTCAAATGCATAAATGTGAACTATGAGGAAACAAAGTGTCTAGACTCCTGTTAGAATCAGCAGAGATATAATAAACACCATCATCAGAGTGCAGAGGTCTCTCCATCCGGCTAACTCCAGATGTCTTATCTCAGGCAAGCTGAAGAATTCTCTGGATGCCTTTAACACTGTTGATTATTGATTCACTTAATTATTGGTGTCTGGTGCCATTTAAGATGTATTCTACCTGCCCTGTACTGTGAACTTGGACCTTAGCACAAACTTCCTACGCACCCCTTATGCTTGAGAAAAGTCAGATAGGCACTGGTATATTTTGCATGCCTCGTTCTGTGTGGATACTCAGTTGTTGCGAGGAATGCAATTTTTGACACATGGGTATGGTTATGGAGCAAGTACTTCTTCAAAACTGAGAAGGTTTAATGTTACTTGGTAATTTTACCTAATTTCTTCAATTCTTCTTCATTTCCTCTTGCTAGTTTTCATTTTATTTTTTGCCTGGTTATTCTTTCTTGGTCATATGTTTATTCCATATAATTTTCTGATTCAGAAGCAGTTTAGCTGGAACAGAGTGTGGAAATTCTAAGTCTTTCTTATACCTCTGATATCTGATGAATGTCAGCTTCATCACCTGTGGATGTTTAAATCCAGTCGCTTTATTATCTGGTTCTGTAGTTTCTCAGCTTTTGCAGTTCCCATTTTTGCTGTGTGTTGTCTCCTGTGCCATACTGCAGGCAAATTCCACACAAGTTAGTTCTGGAAATCACTAAGTTCTTATAAATTTTTTCATTCATTTATTTTTGCCTAAATGGAAAAGTGGGCAAAAGCTATCAAAGAATACCCTGCAGTTCTGTAGTAAGGAGAATCATAATACATGTATGGGAGTATAGCTGATAAACCGTTCTTGTGAGTTAAACATGCTTCTGCTTTAGTTTGAAAACTCTTCTCATCAAGCAAGCATTACATATTATACTAGCTTTCTGGTCTGCGTGATACAGATAAAATCATTCTATTTTTTCTAGTAAGTCAGGGCATTCATCTGAGTAATAGTCCTTATTGGGAGGAGGGGAGATTTTTAACATCTGTTGGTATATAGGGAGACATATTTCTGTCTGAGGACAAGCTTCATGCCACGATATCCAGCATTTATATTGCAAGCCATATCATAGCCTTAATTAACCATGTTGCCAGTTCTTCAGTATATACTCTTTGAGCATCAGGGTCAAACAGAACCATCTCCGTGTGAGCTGGAAGGCACAGCGGGTTTGGCATATGCACAACCATGATGGAAAGCCATAGGAAAAGCTTTTAACCCTCCTTTTCTGGCAATCTGAAATATTGCAATAAAATGTTGCAATAAAGGGTTAACTTCCAAGAAGGCTTTTTTTAAACCACGGGCTCATTTAGTTTAGAAGATACTGTCCTTTGTTTTCTCACTGCTCATAATTTTTTCTATGCAGTAATGCAAATTTTCCAGGTGAACTTTAGTGCCATCATCCCCATCCACAGATGATCTGACAGGCTCATTGATCAGTCCATTAGAATGCTGCACCTGCTTCATCATTTAGCTTGTACTTTCTGTAATGTTTCACACTAGATCTTCAGGTAAATTTTGCAGTCCTCAAGAACAAAAATGGAATACAAGTTAGGAGAACTAGGGGTTCATGAGTCTAGAAGTGAGTATACTATGAATACTGACGTGGTACAAAAAGAGAGGTTTACCTGTTAAAAGTAACTATCTATAGCTTAAAAATAAATCAAGAAAAAATAATGATTGTAAGCCATGTTCACCTCATTTTCAGAAGGCCAGTGGCACACCAGCAAGGTCAAGAGAAACTTAGTGTTTTGAGGTCTCCCTTGGCATGTGGATTTAGAGAACCAGGAGACAAGGCAGGGTGCTGGGGAAAGACAGATTGAATATTAAATTTGAACAGTGAATCAGGGAGGGACAGGGGGGCAGAAGAAATTAATCATTCTTCTGTATTTATCCCTTTTTTATTAGCTTTTTTTTACTATTCCAACAATCAAGTTTTGCTAGAAAATTTTGGAATCATATCCAGAGATAATTTTGTAATTCCACGTTTACTAAATTCTTTGTGCCTAAATGCTCATCTTCTCAGGGAACTCAAATGACATTGCAGTCAATAAATATCAAGAAAATTCAACTCGCTGGCTGATTTCATGTGAAAAGCATTGACATCAAAACATCTGCTGTGAGATATTTTGGGAGGAAAAAGCCAGGGTCAAAATTCAGTAAATTAAATACTCATTGCAGATTATTTACACAGCTGTATTTCATGCCCATAAGTTAGAGACTTTTCAAACCAAAAACTTGTGCTGTTTTTGCCAGCATATATGCAACTTAATATAAGTGGTAAGGTCCAATGTTGTTTTTCTTCTACTTCAGACAAGGCTAATAATATTTTCCTCTTCTTCAGAATGCTCCCAGAAGACTGACAGGTGTCAGGCTCTATGGATGTGTAAATGAGTTTTTTTCTTTGTCCAGCCTGCTCTTAGTGAACCCAGGAACATAGTGTTTGTGTTGAAAAGAGCTGCATGTGGAATTTTAATACTTTGTTATTACTTGTGCAGCTTGTTTTTGTTTTTTTTTTTTTTTTTTTTTTTTCCTTGTACTTTTACTGATAGATAACTTTCAGGCAATTTAAGAAGCCACTTAAGAAAGGTTATCCATTTAAGGGGAGTTTTTCTACCCTTTAAGCATTTAAATTGCTATGACCTTCTTAGCAGTTAACATATCAGACTTTCCTAAATGCTTAGAAAGTAATTGGATTTTGCCTTTGAGAAACAAGGAATATTAATTTCAGAAACCTTTCCAGTGTGGATCCACTCACTTCTCAAAAGGACGAAAAATTTCTAAACAAAAGTTTAATGATGTTTATCCCCCTGGAAAATAGCATCATGAAATGAAGTCTCAACTAGCAGAGCCCTGAGTCAGTAAGCCCACTCAGCATGCTGTGACTTGTAGACTTTTCTAATTTGTGTTTGTTTATATGCAGTTTTGCCAGAGTGGCATTATATCCCAGTTAGACTAGATCTAAACCTACACTGGTGAAGTCTGCACTTCAACTGGTTGTCCATGAATTGTTACCAACTCACATGGTCATCATCTTGGTGTTCTGACAAAGGAATTGCTTTCCACTGTACACATATTCTCTGCCATTTAAAATAAAAATAAAGTGAAAGGAGAGGAGAGGAGTGGAGAGGAAAGGACAGGACAGGACAGGACAGGACAGGACAGGAGAATTGGACTGGGGCTCTCTGCTTCATTTAACATCCATTTCTTTTGGGAAAATGAGGTATCCAGTGACGACAGTGAGGGACACACCAGCTGTGAAAAGTATATGGGACTCCTCCTCAGTAACACAGTTCTTCCCTTCTGTGACCCTAAGGCACAATCTGGTTGTATTCAAATGAGAAGAACAGAGAATGAAGGACAGAAGTGGTCTTTGAAGTGTTTTTGAAGTCTAGAGAGGATTTGTGCTATGGTGGATAATACTGTAGTAATGCTGATGCTTATTTTCCTAGCTGTCCCTTCCAGTTTTTCTCCCCAAGGGACTGTATTGCTTAATGCAGGAGTAAAGAAAATGCACAGGTTATTTGAGAGGGCAGTTGTCCATCACCTGCAGCTGCTAGCTGTTCCTTCTGCCTCCTTGGAGCAGGCAGCATCTCACAAGGGGTAGGTCCTTTCACAGCTGGACCTGGCAGATTCTGTGGGATGTGCTGGTGTCATAGTCCTGAGCAAAATGGGAACTCACCTCTCTTCGGGTCCAGAAGGCAAGACTCTGAAGAGAATTTACAGTTAAACACATAATGAACTGTTAGAGGATCGATAACTAACATATTAGTAAAATCAATAACTAACATATTAGGATTACTCTATTCCATTGATTTTCAGTGCAAAGATTTTGTTGCATTCAGCTATTCAATTAACTAATTTTATCTTTCAAATAAGCTGTCAATGGTCACCTCTTCTCCTTGTAACCTCTGGAAAAAAAAGCACGCATTACCCAGGCTATACCCAGTAGTACCCACCTTCTACATTGTTATATAGAAACTTGCTTATTTTCATTATCAAATACAGATCTTCTTAAATAAACCAAATCGAATCATAGAATCACATATCTGTCTGCTAATAAAATATTTTGTATGAAACATTTTTATAAAAGAAACAAGCAGGCATAATCCTAATGCATCTATAACCTAAAGAATAATCATAGTCCGGTGGAAAGCTCTCAGTATTAGGGCCCATCTTTGATGCTTTGCCATATACAACATAATTTGGTGTTGAAAAATGCTACCAGTTGTTCTTTGTCATTCTGTATTTCCCAGTGCTTGCCTGCTTTTCTGCTGTTGGCCATTTTTCTTACTGGTTTTTGCCTCACAGACTGTTCTCAGGCTTAACCAAACCTGAAAGCTCTCCTGAGATGAACATTTGATCTTACTGGAGGCAGTCCCACCTAGGACAGATGCTCATTTTGTGTTATTTAAAGATGAAATGTGTAAGCATTATGAAATATTCTTAGACAGTGTGTGCTTTTTAAAAGTACCTGTGTTCTATTTTCCTACACACAAGCAGAAAATTTTCCCATTACCTTTTAACAAAAAACAGACTGTGCAACAGCAATTTTCTTTCCCCTAAGGATGGTAGCCTGTCATCTCTATTAATCTTCCACACATTATCCTCACCTGCATGCTTTGTTCTAGTATGATGAATTTTTGCACCAAATATAGAAAACTATTGGTATTTGAGAAAAAGTAGTCCTCCTGACAGAAAGCTGTAGGCAGAAAGATGAAAGTGGACAGGGTTAAATTTTTGGCATATGGTGAATCCTTTGGCCAACTTTTGTTTTTCTTCTGTATTTTGGTTACTGAAGGATTTCTGAATCTGTGAAGTAACAAAACAGCAAGGAATCTTTCTTCACTTCTTTCTGGAGGTGATTTTATATACTTTTAAATGCAAGTCATCCTATGGAATTCAAAGGTATGCTTGTCCATTTAAGGTTGTACATATTCATTAGAGTCTACACTAATTAGACCATTCTTAGTGCAGCACCCTTCACATTTAATCCAAATCAGAGCTCTGAGCACTGTCAGAATAAAAAAAGATAAATAGTGTTCTCATTCATGTTGCTATTTTTCTTTCACATTATTTTTAAATTACTTTCAGAAGAGAAAGATCTTGATTGTTTTTGTTGTTCAGGTTATATTACTGGTGTATGCTGGAAGTTTGCAGTGATGCATAACAATATACTTTATTGTACATTATACCGCTGTGTACTGCAGTGCTGAGATCTTATTATTTGTTCCAGACATATAGTGAGATGCTGGCTTAACGCCTTTTAAACAATGTTAATGTGGCTTATGAAGTAAATTGTCATTACATTTATATTAGCACTGCCTCTAACTGAAAGCAGCGTTAATTTTCAAAATTAAAAGGAGATATTAATACTTCTTTTCCCTCTAGGTTGTTTACTATTAAGTATAATTAATAACAGTATTAATTATTCTAGTGCCAAGTCTGCTTGTTTTATTTTTTCCTGATGTTTTGTCCCTCACTATTAAAATGTGTTTTGGTTAGGATGATTTGTGCTGAGGTTTCAGTAATAGTGCCGTACTGACTCTTTTTTTGTTGCTGAAATTGAGCTCAATGCCTGCATTCCAAGGTAGTACACAGATACTTCTTAAAACTGTCATTCTCTATAAAAATGCAATATATCTGTGGATATTTTGTGGTTTACTGGTTTACTAGCACATTACAGAATTATTGCTCCTCTGTTTCAAGTGGAAAGAACCCTTTGTTAAAATCTGTGACGTATAAAGGGCCAATTACATCTCCTTGTGGTACTGCAAATTTGAAAACTTTCTATCCAATTTATTTGTTTTAAAGAAGTATACTTCTTGTATGCAAGTTTCTGCTAATGTTATAGAACCAGTTAGAGATAATTGTAGAGTATTCCCAAAGAAGGAAATCTTAAAATGGCAAGTGTGGGGAAAATATTTAGCCTTGCTACTATTTAAATGCTTAAAATCTTTTTCATAACTATACAGATCTGAATTGACTCTCCATACCCCTAATTTTCTTTCCAGACCTTCTGCCCCATTCCTTTGTGGTAAGAAAAGTGGTGAAAACTAATGAGGAAAAATGCCATTAACAAACTCATTGGCTCTTAGGTATTTGGCCACAAAGTAGAGTGGCATCCTTAGCTGGAGCATGCTGCCAGCCCTGGCAAGGGCTCTTCCCCAGGGAGGGAGCATCCCCCTGGGTGATGCTCAGTTGAATTGACACCACAGGTGTCATGCCTTGCTGGAGCGTAGCGTCAAAGCGTTTCCTTCTTGGGATGGAAAATAGGGAATGAAATTGGATCTCAGAAGTTGGCTCTGAGACCAAGTGCTTTTTGAGACTGTTCCTGTACTGAAGCAGCTTACAGTGTGTTCTGTGTTCAGGTTGACTAAATCCATCACCCATTACTGAGTAACTAGTGCAGGACCACAAGAGGAGTTTCTGTCACAGCTGAGCTTACAATACTCAGCTGTGTAGGATGAGCTGAGAAGGAAGACCTTCTTAGGTCTTCATCCTACTCTCTAGGTCTGGAAAAAAGGCAGCTTTCTGGAAAAAAAAAAAATTGTCCTAAAGACCGTCACTTTTATAGTAATTGAAGTGACGTCAAACAAGAAACAGATGAACACATAGTTTGCACATCACATTCATTAGCACACCTAAGGAAATTAGGAAAATTGAATGCACCCACGTATAAATATAATGAAATATATTTTTAAAAATAGAATACAGAACAGTATTATGAATAAAAGACATTTCACTGTCTGAGGAAATGCATATGCAGAAACTGTGAATACAGAATTACTTTGATAGTTAAGAGTGATTAAATCAGAAATATTGAAGTAGGAGAAAGTGTGCTCTGTTCATATTCAATATTCTCTTCTCATCCTAATCCAAAACATAGCACCCTACCAGCTACTAGGAGGAAAAATAACTGAAACCTGGACAGTATGTCTGGAATTATTATTTTTTTTCTAAGAAAGCCATTTAATACTTAAAAAGTACACATGTCAATAATAATAATCCAGCTATAATTGCAAGCACTCTAGGAATGCACTGCTTGTACAAAAAAAAAAAAAAAAAAAAAAAAAGCTTACAATACCCATTTCATGCATTAGCCTGAAAGTCCATACTGGCATTAGCCTGAAAGTCCATACAGTTCTGACTGGCTGTCTTGGTAGGCAACAGAATATGTGAATATTACAGAACATCACTGAAGCCTCAGCATATGTTTAGTTCTGAAGTGATAACCCAAAGAAGGTTGAAGTTAAGACTAGCACAACTCTGTCTGAGAAGATCACACTTCTGAGCTGTAGAAAAGGACTTGCTGCTTGTGCTCTGCCATCATATCACTGATCCATTTTAATGGCATGAGTAAACTCATTGTAACAGTTTTGCTCCAATTACTGGCATCTGAAGGCTGTCTGCAGACAAAATACTGTCTGACAGTTAGAAATTTAGTCCTTGAATTTTATTTTCCTTCCTTAATGTTTACCTTTTTATTTCCCTTTTCCTTTCTTTTTTTTTTCTTTTTCTTTTTAGAGACAGAACATATGTCCTTTCTAAGTATTGGCTTTGGCTAGGCAACAAAGCCCAAGCTATTTTAATTTCCTCTCCTAAGACAGAGTCACAGTTCTGAGCATCCCAGCATTCCAGTCAATTTCCTTTGTATCTATTCCAGTTTGAAACCTAAACTCATCCATTGGATGCAGCAGATATTTTCAAGAATGATTTGTATTCAGTAAGTCTCACCATGCAACAATCAAACTTCACAATAAAGAGTCCAATGAGCATTTCTTTTCATTTATCATTTGGTTTAGAAACATAAAGCCAGATTATACAAATATACACTTATGCACACACAAAATATGTGGATATAAAGATATAATGAAAAGAATAAGTGCTTATGCCAGGAAAAATAAAAGAGAGAGTGCAAATATATATATATATATTTAATACAGTATAATTTATATAGAAACAATAGATAGAGAAATTCAAAATAAGATCAAAAACATGTTAATACTTTTAATAAAATATGTATCTTTTCCAGATGAGTACTGACAATTGTATTTTCCAGTGTCATTTGCAGTTTTACTTCTGTGCTGGGTTTGTTTTGTAGATATGTTTTCAGAGATGCAATACCTATGAAATGGAAAAGAGGGATTTGGGTGAGAAAAAAATTGTACTCACATTATCTATGTAAGTCTCATAAAGCGTTGCATAAGTCCTTTTAGTCCTGTGATAGTATGTACAAATGTTTTCAAGGACTGGCTAGGAGAGCATTAATACATTAAGCATTGTGATCCTGAACCCTGCAGTGGCTGTAACTGTGGTTAATACAGAGGATATAACACATTTTGCTTCTGGGCTTTCTGATTTCTCTCTGTTGCCTCTGTATTTAGATCTTTTTGATTTACAGACCTTTTTCATTTAATTAAAACTTAGCACAACTGGTATATTCAAAATGAAAGTAATTCAAGCTGTGGTAGAACCTGAAATGTAACTCTTTTATCATTTGCTATCTCAAACATTTTTATCAATTCATATCCAATTCAAGGCCACAGAGTAGATGTTGCCAATTGCCTGAATGGTTCTAATGGAGCCACTTTCTGCTTGCTCCTTAATCTCACTCTCTTCCTCCAGACGGGCTAAATTGGTAGTGACAGTATAAGTCCATTTTCAGAGTGCTTGCTTTCAGGAACATGTCCTGGTTTATTTTTTGAAAAGTAGTCATCTAGTCAGAGCAGGGTGATTGAGGGCACTTCATTCAGGAGCCTGAGGTTTGTGTGTAATTAATGGAGAAGGCACAACAAGCCTCTGAAGGAAAATTAAGATAAACTAATCTGTATTGCATTTTTCCATTCCCAGAAAAGAATAGATGGGACTTAGTTTTGTGCCTAAAGCCAGACAGAAGACAACAGTGGGCACACTGATACGTCTGAAGTCATGTCAGATTCAAGGTTCCACAAGTAATACTGTATTTTATCCAGTTCTAATTTAGATGCTGAACCATCTTTGGAGGAATAAATACCTCATTGAATGAAAAGAGTAGTGGCCTTTGGGAAAGCCTGGATGTGATTTGACTGTGGCAGATGAACTCACAGTTGCATATTTTCAGAAGAGCCATGTAGCCAGGAACTATAAGGACATGCTTGAAGAGCTTTGAAATGTGAGGAGGATTTTATTTTTTTTTTTCTTATTTTGGGTAACTTTGAAAGAAAGGATGCTTGTAATGGGAGAGAAGAGAGAGCAAGACTGATAGTGCCTATGGCCATTTTTTTTCCAAGAAGCATGCTTCCACTCAGTTAGTGGAAATTAAGTGGAAAAAGTGTTAAGCCTAAGCTTATACATCTATCGCTTTACAGACATTATTAATGAGGGGTCTTTGCATCCATATTGTGGCTATGCAGCTCATGGCTTTCAGCTGATGTACATGCATTCACCTCAAACAGAGGGCAGAGCATACCATTTGTATGCATCTGCCTTAGCCCAGTAAAAAAGGTCACTCCTGGAAGGGTGAGTTATGGGTTCTGGTCACTATGAAAATAAGTCTGTGTTTGTTCCTAGTGATTTCAGGTGCATCTCAACTGATGCATGAGAATGCAGCCCGAACTGCTCTTTGAGACATTAGGCTCAGTGTATCCTTGCCTTTCATTTTCAAGTCATGACAACGTTAATGACACCAGCACTTAAAATGTGATTTTTCAGATGAAAAGCACAAAGGCAAGTGTATAGGTTTAGCTGTCAAGAATAGTTATAGATTTATGAAGACCCATGACACCATATTCTGTGGAACTATGCTAGACTACAAAGAGCAGAAAAGCTTATTCAAATAGAAAATCATTCTAAAAAGCATTGTAAGCTTTTTAAAGTAATGAGAGAGTCAAGTTTTTGAAGCGGAACTGTAACCTTTTATGGATATTCCATGGCTACTCCTTAAACTTGTCTTGTAAAGTCTAGCATTGCACTGACAGCAATGAGAAGAACTCTCCTACTGCTTCTAGACCTTGTTACTGGTGCTCCTGACTTAGATAACATAGACCTCTCTGTATGTTTCTTTTAGAAGAAGATACAAGTAGCCTTTCTCCATTTTGATCACAAATAATGTACCACATCCTGTTTAACAGAACACAATCAGAAATAGCAAACAGGCCATTTTCTTGTTCAGAAACCCAAGCTTTCTTTTAAAGATTGTAGCTCCAAGCAGGATCTTTTCTTTTCAGAAAAGTTAACTTCTTAGTCTATCAGCTTTTTTTTTTTTTTCATGTGAGGCAAATAACTAGCTGCAGCAACTGGGCACTGGACCTTACATTCTCAGCAGGTTTTCAGAAAAAAAGAAAAAAGAAAAAAAAAAAAAAAACACAACATATTGTATTATTTCATTTGCCATCCAGGAGCTTTCTCAGTCCACTGTTTTAAACCTCTCACCAATCAAAGTAGTATTTATTTAAAGCAAATATACGGTAAATTAATTAATTAAAGTGGTGAAGTAAATACAAAGTGTATTTATACCTTACTAAAAGCATTTAGTCCAAAAGAGCATGCCCATCAGATCCAATAGCCACAGATGAAAGATACAATCACAGACAAGTATAAGCTTTATCTAGCACAGACCATATGTTGCTGGACAACTTTTTTAGCTGTTCCACCAAGTTTTATTGGCATTATCTACTAATGGCTCAGTTCACCAAAAATGCCTTGGTGGTTATGCTGGACTACTTATGTGGCCACCAAATTGCCTGCATGAAAATGGCCAATTGTCAGCAGAACAGTGTTGTACAAACTGATAGTTGTGCATGATCAATGTCTCTGAGTTTTTCAGTTTGTCAGCAACTGGAGTAGACCTGAGCTAATTCTCATATCAAACAACAGCAAATTAGCTGTAGTTATCACCTTAAAAAAAAAAAAAAAAAAAAAAAAAAAAAGTAGAAAATCTGGTACTGCCCTCTGAAACCACCATTATTACACAGAACATCTCTTTGCCAATCCGCTGGTAGCAGAAAATCAACAACAAAGATTAATGGAAGATGTTACTTAGGTAGCTTACACAAAATTAATTGCACCACTTGCCAAAACAGAGAATGGCATTTAAACAGCTATGATTGTCTGACTTCATTGCTGCATACTCTTCACTGCATATTTTCTTTTTAGCCCAAAGTTTCCATCTCTTTCTTTTGAAAATAAAAGCTGAATCTCTATGAGTAGGGAACAGAAGGATTCTGTTTTCAAGTCACTACTTTATGAACACACTTGGGAAGCAGATAAAAAGATTCCCCAAAGTGTATGTCTTCAAATATTCTTGTCCCATCAGGGTAGAAGGAAATGAATGGAAATAAGAAAAATAAAATACTGATCAGTCTATTGGAAAAAAAAAAAAAAAAAGCAAGAGAAAAACATAGTATTTAGATGAGCATTTCAATGAATTATATTGGAAATGCTAAAGGAGACTGCTGAGCCTAAAACCTTTCATAGATATATTCAGATTCTGTAGTGTTGACAAAACAGTGCTGAAAATTTAGAATGTGCAGGTTTTGAAGTCCAAAACCAGAATATTTTGATTTTCCAGTGCAGACAACTGAGTCTGAATTAAAACACTTGCACGCTGTGCTTAGATTCAAAAAGTGATAGAAACAGTGGGTGGCTGGCTCAAAGCATTTGGCATGGATAGATAACAAAACTAGTCAGCAGTCACAAGCCTCTTGTATTGGCAAATGTGACAGTTTATTTTGATTTGGACATTGTTTCTGCACTGATCTTTTGTGCTCTGGTATAGAAGTAAACGATGCTCAAAATTGTGGGTTTTGTTTTTTGGACAGTGCTGACAGTTTACATTTGTCTATTTTACAAACTTTTGGAGGGACAACAATGGAAAATCCTTCAGATTTAAGATTTATGCATAGCACTTTATATCAGTACATCCACCCAAGTCCTGTATGTTCATAAATAAAGCTAAAACTTAAAGCTAAACCTAGGCATCACATCTGAGTGTACTCCAAAGGCTTTCTTTGTCTCTGCAGAATCTCAGAGAGCTGTAGCAGTTAAACTAGTGCTGGACAGACTGGGTTTGGAAGGCAGCCTGTCTCCTTCTCCACTGCACCCCACCAATGGTATTTCTAACTCAGCCTCTATATTTTTCAGAAATGTGTAATGCAATAATATGCAATACTTTATGTGGCCATAGCAACATTATCTGGTTACACATTCATTTATTTAGAAATTTACTCAGTAGTCATGGTTTCTTTACCTCTTATATCTTTCCACACTGTTGTTACCACTGTGACTTCAAAAGGTGAGGAAGAAGGCGGCACACTGGACCTCTTTGAAGTTATGGGCATTTCAATCAACTGTGCTGACATGGGATTCTGTGATCTTTGCAGATAAACTCACTGCATTCCTAAAAATGCAAACATCTGTCCAGCTGCTTGTCTCTCAGTGCCTGCATAATCAGAAAAAAAAAAAAAAGAAGAAGAAGAAAAAAAAAAGGTCTTAAAAGGTCTTATTTTCTGTAAAGGAGTTTGGAGAACATCAGTTAGGAAAGTCCATTTTAATGACATTTTTTTCCTGCACATTATTCAGTCCTGTATCATCATTGTGTGTGATAGAATGTGCTAATAACACTTAGTTGGATAAATCTGCACTGTAGGAATGAAAGAGGAGGAAAATCCATTTCTCCAGACACAGAAGAACCAGATGTCCTGCCTCTACAGCAAACATGGCAAGTCTCTTCATTTGCCAGCCTCTGTGTTTCTCAGGAGACACTGGCAGAAAAGCTGAAAATCGGCATGAAAGGAGATTATAAGCTCATGCAGAGGAGTTGGGGAAGTGGATTCTCAGGGGCCCCGTTCCCCAGAGAGTGTTGCTCAGTTGCCCCTCATGCACCACAGACTTTCTCGTAGGCATCTTACCAGCCTCAGTGCTGGGGTGGTGTCAGTAACAGGGGCAGGCAGAGGCAGGCAACGAAGGGGAAGGTAGGCACTTGCGAATATGCAGTATCAAGAAATGGTTGACAAGAGGGCATTGCAACATGAAATTTCTAACATAGAAATTCCCTGGCAGGATGTGATTAAGAGAGCTACTGTGAAGTATGCTAATAGTAATATTTTAACAACCACAACAACAACAATAATAGTAATAATAATAATAATAATAATAATAATTTGAAAAGAGCTTCCTACAAAGGAAGGAAGGCTTCATTCCTTTCTGTTAGTCATGATATGTACGTCCTCAACTGGTAAAGTGCTCTCAGTGAGAATGTAGAGAAAGGGAATGCCAAGGAGCTGGAGGTGCAGCAGCACCAGCAGTGATGTGGTGTGCAGGGACCCTAGCAAGAACTGAGGGATGAAGGGACAGGTCAAGACCCGTAGGTGGTTGAACCAAAGAAGGCAGCAGTCCCTGATCTTGGCCAGGGGGTCAAGGAGAACTGTTCATGGAAAAGATGTCATGCTCTAATTACTGGATAAGGAATCCTAGCCATCTATTTTTCGGACTGCTCTGTGCATTTCAGAGACTAGAAGTGATGTAATGACTGCAGCTGTGTAGTTGTTCAGAATGAACAGGCACAGAGTGGCAAACCTGTCCTTGTGTGACAGATGTAGTAGTGTTGAAAGTATATAATTGGTAAAGAGAATTTCAATTAATCAGCTATTTTTATGCAGTAATGTTCCCATAGATTCTAGAAGAAAGGTCAGAGCCTGAATACCATGTGGCTTTTTCTGCTGGAAAACTTCACTACTGTCAAAAACATCTGTAACTTAGGTAAAATGAAAACAAAACAAATGGAATTTCTCATAATTAGATATATATTTAATCTTAATACAAACTGTAATCTGTTGTCCAGTGTTGTTTTTGAAATCACCCAGTAGAATAAAAATTGGGGTTGCACTGCACAGCAGAAAAAAATACGTTTCAAGCTGGTAATAGTAACACCTCAACAAGCATTTGTCTGATTGCTTAGGTTTTCACCTTATTGTTTTCCCTTGGTAGCACTAGCAGTGTAAAATCTAGGTCACTTGTAAAATACTTGAATTTTCATCCAGTTTGCCTGATAAAAACAGTTAAATATGTGTTTGAAGGAGAAAAATGAGGCATACAGCTCTTCACATTCATGCTGATTCTGTTAACATTTTCCAGAATAGCTAAAATTCTTTCTATAATATTTGACCCAGCTTCAAAATTGATACCTAGAAGTCCTTAAATTTGTCTAGCATGGAACTCTTTTTGTTTGGTTGGTTGTTTTATTTATTTATTTATTTTTTATTTTTGTTTTTTTTTTTTTTTTTGCTAGTAATCAAGATGATGAAGGAACTGGAGCAGCTTTCCTGTGAGGAGAGGCTGAGTGAGCTGGGACTGTTCAGCCTGTATAAGAGGCTCAGAGGGGGTCACATTAATGTCTATAGATACCTGAAGGGAGGCTGCAAAGGTGATGGAGCCAAGCTCTTTTCAGCGGAGCCCAGTGCCGGGACAAGAGGCAGTGGGCACAAACTGGAACACAGGAGGTGCTGTCTGACACCGGGAAGCCCTTCTGCACTGTGTGGGTGACTGAGCACTGGCACAGGTTGCCCACAGAGGGTGTGGAGTCTCCTCCTTGGAGATATTCAAAAGCCACCTGGTCGAAAGCGTGTCCTGGACACCCTGCTCTGGGTGTCCCTGCTTGAGCAGGGGTTGGACAAGATGGCCTCCAGAGGCCCCTTCCCACCTCAATCTGTCTGGTTTTCTGTGATAATTTTCATTAAAGAATCCAACCAATACCAGACTTTCATATATATTAGTGACATTAATTGTATTTTGATTACTTCTTTATTAATATCATTTTGGCAGATCCCAAAAGATACTTAGATACCTAAACTGACTTATTCACCTAAACTCACAGAGCAAGACATATTTGTTTCCTTAATGTGTGACCTGGATACCCATTCATCAACAGTCACCTCCACCAATCAAATCAGCTTAAACACCTAGCTTAGCTTGAGATGAGTCACTCATGAAAGTGTCTGTTTCTTCCCATCGGGAACTCCACATGGCTAGTTTTGGCTTAAAAATCTAGCCTTTGGATGCCTAAGTTAGGCTAAATGAATCTTCTCAAGGAGTTGAAATAATTTAATTGTTCAGCTATCCTGTAACTATCTTTTCAGATTTGTCCCTTTGTATCAGGTCCAGCAAGTCAAAAAAAGTCTTGGGGTTGAACACAGTCTGGTGAAGTGTAATTGTATCCTCAGAGAACTTGAGACAATCTTTCTTTGCACAATTTTGATAAAAAAAAAAAAAAAAAAAAAAAAAGCCCATTCAGGTGGAAAATGTAGCAAAAGGAGCTAAATTTGTTAGGAGCCAAAGCTCCTGTAGTGCACATATTCCCAATTTCCCAATTTAGGATTTGTATTTTATTTTAACTACTTGCCAATTTAGAAGAGAAAGGAAGAAGGGAAGAGAAATGTGGCTTTTTCAGCATGTAATATCAGTCAGAACATTTGAGGATGCTCATATAACAATAAAAACAATCTCATCTTTTGTCTCAAAGCTATGGAGAAAGTCTGTCATAAACAGGGCTGCTGTTCAATTTTATTTTACATTCATTTGTACTGGTGTTGAAAATGAGCAACAAGGGAGACCACAGGTGCTAAAGCACCAAAGAACTGGAAAACAAATGCAGTGCTTCATTTTCAGCCAGAGGCAGGTTATGGTGTTTCCTGGGAAAATGCTTTTAATAGAATGAAATTCTGTGGTAAAGTGATGGTAACATTAAGCAGAGTTGACTGTAATTGATTAATGTAATCTGCATATTTCATGATTATCTGAGATATGGCTATTGTATAATGAAAGTTTTGCGACACTCAAAGCCAGTGCACAAGGTTATGTCTTATAGCATAAATCTAAGAGCATAAAGGGGTTTGGAGGAGTGCTTTAAATTGCCAAGGATGATCTGGCTGATAAAACTTAAGTACAAAATGAATATTAATTTTTAGTGCTGTAAAATTAGCTGACTCTTTGAAGATTGCTGGTACTTAACCTTTTCTGGAGTAGAGTGAACTGCTTTAAACAGAATTTTACAGTTATGTTACTGTCACAATTTTATGTTTGCTTGATGTGTTTATGGTGGACCATTCTGATTTGGACCCAGTAAGAGTGCTCTTGAGAAGGCAGCAGGAACAGTGCTCTGGGAGTTTAAAGGAGAGATGCCATGTATGCACTTAGTCACTGGCAATTTGGCCAGGCCAGTTCAGTACCAGTGACCCCTTCAGTCATGGGTAAACTCCTCTCAAGTGAATGCACATTTGATGTTTCCTTTGGAGACCTAAGGAAAAACATAACACAATGTTGCACTTCCCAGAGGAAAGCCTTTGTCACCCACCAGGGTACTTTCTATTCCTTTCTCTGCCTTTCAATCCAAAAACTGATAGCAGACAGTATTTGCAGCCAGCATCATGAATGTATCCTGAACAGAACAAATGAATAGCTGTGAAATGGCATTTCTCCAAAGGAAATGGAGCTCATACAGCCTTTAGTACAGCTGAGGGGAGACCTCATCGCAGTCTACAACTTCCTCGTAAGGGGGTGTCGAGAGGCACGAGACCTTTTCTCCATTAACACCAGCGACAGGACCCGCGGGAACGGGGTTAAGCTGAGGCAGGGGAAGTTTAGGCTTGACATCAGGAGGGGGTTCTTCACTGAGAGAGTGGTTGCACACTGGAACAGACTCCCCAGGGAAGTGGTCACTGCACCGAGCCTGACTGAGTTTAAGAAGCGATTGGACTGTGCACTTAGTCACATGGTCTGAACTTCTGGGTAGACCTGTGCGGTGTCAAGAGTTGGACTTGATGATCCTTAAGGGTCCCTTCCAACTCAGGATATTCTATGATTCTATGATTCTGCAGGTTGTCACTCAGGACTTTCTGTTCAGTGCAGTCTTCTCTCATTACTGGGACAGTCTGTGTGAAAGGAATGATGAAAGTCAAGAGAGAGAGAGAGAGAGAGAGAGTGAAAGTCAAGAGAGTGTGTGTGTGTGTGTGTGTGTGTACAGACACACACAGCATAGCATAGGGAGATTGATATAATTTGCTGCCTGTTGATAGCAGACTACAGCAGTGAGAAACTAAAAGCACACTGAAAACACCTTCCTCCCCATCCACCCTCTTCTACCTCCTCCCCCCAAGCGGCACTGGAGAATGGGGAATGGGTTTTCTTATGTCAGTCCCTAATGCCTCATCCGCCACTCCTTCACAGTCACTCCTTGCCCCTGTTCCATGTGGGGTCCCTACCATGGGATGCTGTCTTTCCCCAACTGGGCCTGCGGGGGCTGCCCACAGGCATCAGCTCTTCAGGAACTGCTCCCACATGGCTCCGTACCACAGGATCCATCCCCCAGGAGCAAACTGCTCCAGCACGTGTCCCCCACGGGCGGCAGCTCCCCCCAGACCCCCTGCTTCTGCGTGGGCTCCTCTCCACAGGCTGCAGCTCCAGCCCGGGGCCTGCTCCTGCAGGGGCTCTCCATGGGCCGCAGCCTCCTCCAGGCCACATCCACCTGCTCCACCGGGGGCTCCTCCACAGGCTGCAGCGTGGAGATCTGCTCCATGTGGGACCCATGGGCTGCAGGGGGACTGCCTGGTGCACCAGGGGCCTCTCCGCAGCCCACCGGGAACTGCTGCTCTGTGCCTAGAGCACCTCCTGCCCACCTTCTGCACTGACCTTGGGGTCTGCATGGCTGTTTCTCCGTGCTGCTGTTGTGCAGCAGGTTTCTTCCCCTTTCTTCAATCTGCTCTCCCAGAGGCGCAAACAACATTGCTTATTGTCTCAGCTCTGGACAGCAGCAGTTCCCTTTGGAGTCATTTGGAGCTGGCTCTGATCTTACATGGGGCAGCTGCTGGGCTCTGCTCACAAAGGCCACTCCTGCAGCCCTCCCCACCCACCCAAATCTTGCCACATAAACTAATACATTAGGTAAATAATGAATTCTAAAAATTTGCAGTGAAGAATACTGGAGTTTCTGTTGCAGTCACAGACTGTGACCCTGCCCTAAAATTACCATCATCTTGTCCCTTCCAGAAGTTATCTTAAAATAACAAATTTGACAGAAGTAATTCTCACTTCTTTACTGGTTCTCCAAGAGTTTTACATTCTCAAGTCAATCTCCTGTGGTTCAGAGTTCAGGTCAGGTTCAAATTGCATAGCCAAGTTGGATGTTACCTGAATTTTCCATCATCTGAGTAGTCTGCACTTTTCATGAAAATGAGCCTTCTAGTGAATTAGCATTAGAATTACTATAATCACTACTCATTAAAAAAAAAAAAAATCAAGGTTTTTAGTCAGACTCATTTACAGCTTATATTGGACTAATATCCTTACAATTTTCCATTATGAGAAGATTAGAAAATGTGTTCTTCCAACGTTACAGAGCAGAACCACCATCATAGCTGAGATGACCAAGAATCTATTTGCAAGCGAGTTTATTTGCATTCAGTAACTGTCAGACATAAAATCATGATATACATAATATTACTATAATAGACTCATCTGTTAACTACTTGTGACACTTTTGTGAGAAATCATCCAAGAACTTGTATTTGAGTAAAATTTATCTATCTAAATTAATGTAATGTGAGTAGTTAGATTTTGGGGATAGTTGAGAAAAAAACTAATTTTGCCTTTGAAATGGGTGTTTGTGTGCTTTGTCATTATACACCCAAGGAAAGAAAAAGCAAGTGAAACCTGCAGTCATGTGTAACTATGTCATGTGAGATGAAATGTCTTATTTGCATGACATTAAAATTGCAAATCATAAAAATGATATGCTTGTGAAAAGTGTTTGAGCCACTGGTTGACAGTTCAGGTGTCTGATTTATCTGTTATTTGAAGTATTTTTTCAGAAGTTAGCATGTTTTTGGAAGTAATTTCATATATTGAAACATTTCATTCTGACTTGTTGCCACATTTGTCCATTGTTTATGAACTTCCTTTTCCTTCTTCATTCCATAAGGTTCTGTTTCCCTCCACCAATGTGAGTACGCAGCACCAATATGCTTTCAGCGTCATTGCATGATAATCAAGGAGGTATAGAAAATAGTTGTCTATTTCTATACTTGACGGTAGGATCCTCAAATCCTTTTGCTACTTTCTGTTTCCAAAATTGTGTTTTATCAAGGGGCAGATGTTCATAAATAATTATTGGCGCCAAGTTGCAAGAACATAATTTTACTAATACAGCTTATCAGCCAGACCTTTAAATGGCTGGGAACCTCTTCCTGTACCTGGGCCACTGTAGCAAACAGAGAGAGGTCCCTTCCCTTGTGCCTTCCACCCGTACATAAATACTGTATGTCAACAAAACTGCCATACATATCAGAAAATTTATGCTGCACCCAACACACACACACACACACAAAAGCCACAAAGTTTCTATGTACACAATAAAAAAACAGGGACTCCATCTTTCAAAGTGTTTAGGGAAGGATCTTCCCTGCATCACAGCACTGTTATATTCGCAGTACAAAATGTTAACCTGTAAACTTGCTCAACAGTGAGAACTCAGTAGAAAGAGCTTTGAACAGGTAGAAAGGATGATCAATTCTTCTTGTGCAGGCTTCCCAGTTGAGCTTCTAAGGGTTGGTCAGAGACTGAACAACATTATCATTCAAAAAGTCTAGCTTCAGGTGAGGACAGCAGGACATGAGGGAGCAAAGGTAACAGTCACTTCTCTGCATGCCTTGCAACGATTGTGATCCCTGAATTTGCAACTGGAAGTAGCTGTAAATAGCTCTCCTCTGCAATCTCTCAGCTATGATTATAATGAGCAATCAGAGTGGCTGAAGTGTTGCATTGCTTTCTAGATGAAGCACTTGTAATGCTACATTGAGTTCATTTGAATACTAATTAGCAACAGCATCTTTTAAACAAAATGTGCAGCATAGTGAGAAACATTATTAGAAATTAATTCCATATCTGACACTTCCTTAAGTATATACATCCATGCTATAGGTGTTCCATAATACATCAGCAAGCAATTACAAAGATTGTAGGACAAAACAGCTTAGAGTTGCCAGTGATTTTATTCTTCATGTGTACAACAAATTACACCCAGCTAGACGCATCCATATTTCCAAATGACATAGAATAACAGTGCCATAATCCTGTTTGCTGTTTCATTTCTTTTATTTTCTTAAACTACCTAGTAGAGGATTTCTTTTTAATTGCTATTTGTCATTGAACCAATTTTTCTGGAAAACAGTCTGTAATGTCTCCAAGATCTTTCTCTAGAAATAACATATGCAGTCTTTTATAGAGTGCACAGCTAGAGCTGTTTTTTAGCACTAGAAAATTTTTATTACTGTTCAACTCATTTTCTAGATTACTTATGAATAGTTTACCAGAACATGTCCCAGAATGGTTCTTGTGGGACTCATCTAACAACTTCCCTAAAATGAACACCTATCTCCTAACTTTCATACTGCGTAACTTGATGAGCACTCCAACTGCTGTCTCATTAACGTAAAGGGCAGCGGCACCACTACTTTATTCAGTTGGAGTGTATTCAAGGCATCCATCTCTTTCAGCCCCTCACTGGTTTATGAATCCCAAAGAAGCTTAAGCATGAAATAAGTATGAGATTTCCTTCACCCTAATGAGGCGCTGCTGGTTAGATACTTATGTATCTGAGGAATATTGCTGTTGACAACACTGGCATCTATAGATCTCAGGGCTAGGAAGCAACTGAAGAGGAATTCAGATGGCCACAATCTGAAGTTTAGGATGAAAATCATGTCTAAATCCTGGCCTTTTATATTCTTTTGTAGCTGTAAGCTAACAGGTTAGGTTAGATCAGGAAAGGCTTGGAATATCTATTTATATAGGCACTGACAATATCACTATCACCAAAGTAATGCTTTTGTGCTTCAGTGGATTTATTCTATTATCCTATATTTCAGGAAGCATCCTTCATCAGTTATGTGGTTAAGCAGGTAGTTTACCTTTAGGTGTGTCATTAATTCTTTCATCACATATTGATTTGAAATATATGAACAAATGAATTCCCCAAGAGAAATTTAAGTTTCCTTCACAGTCATAGGAAAGAGAACACACTAACTCTCTGCTGATTAGCCCCTTGGAAATACAGTAAAAGTTTTTAATTCTGGTTTTACATAAAATAGATTAGGCATAGATTTTTCCCAGCAGAATTTTCTATATGATAGGAATACTCTTTCCTTCATGTGACCAAAAAGAAGCTCTTTATAAAGCACTTGATTACTATACAGCCAGAGTTGTATTTTAGTTTGGTAATATACCAAATATAAAGTGTTGCAAGTGACTTAACTGAGAACTTTGAGAACTTCAAAACATTTCTTTTCACATAGGTCCCCTACTTAAATACAGAATGTTGTTTGCAAATGTAAAGATATAAATATTTTGTCTATATATTCTTTTTTAAAAAATGCATTCTAATAGGACCAGTAGAAATTATAACAGATTTTTTTTAAAAAAAAGAGTATATAGATATTTCATTTAAATTATCCCGTTTGAATATGTGAAATGGCAATATATTTTATTTAGGCACAGCTTTTGAGAGTGCTGTCTTTGAGAGCACTGCTTCACAGAGATCATGATGAATGTTTCCTGGAAAATAAGAATTATATATATTGTAAAACTCTGCTATTGTTGTGGATATATAGAAACTTCTGGATTCTTAACATAAATGCAAGTAACCTGCTTTTCAAGATGTCAAGAAGACGATAATTTATCATAAACTAGCTTGTTGAATTACTTAAAACATAAGAAGAGCTTTCTAGTGTCTGTAACATTTGTATTACTTTAAGGTGACTATTCACTTTCTCTGTCTCTAAAAATTGAATTAAAATTTATAAAAAACAAGATAACCTGTCTTCATACACAGTAAAATAAATAGAGCTAGAAAGATGTAATAGAAGTAATAAAATACTTTCAGGAAACTGAGAATGTTAGCAAAGGAAAAAAAAATGTTTTCTGCAACCAGTGTAAACAAATCTATGCCTGCTTTACTCAAATGATCTTTTTCTTTTGTGCCACAGGCTCATTACTTTATTTTTACCAAATACAATAAGCTTTTAAAGTTCTTACAATGCCATTTGCCATTGCAACATATCTCTAGTCCTTTTTTGTTGTCATTGTTTTGTTTTGGTTTGTTTTAACAATTAAATAAACTGTACTTATCTTTTTGAATGTGTTGATTTGGCACTTGGCTATCACCAGCCTGAACAAAATCCTGTATCATAGTTAGACTCCTTCCTTAAGTGATGGTAGAGCTTGGGAACACAGTCTGTGCTCATTAATCTTGGTCACTTTGTGCAGAACCTCAGTCAACAACAGTAGGTCTAGCAGTCAGAACTCACTCTGTGAGCCCAAATGATATTTTAAACCCTCAGATAGTCAAGCATAAAGTAACATTTAAGTTTGCTTTCTTGAACTAGTAAATGCATCTGAAACCAGATGTGTATGTAGGTTGTTTCCAGGTGTGTATGTAGGTTGTAATTCCAACTGTGTATGTAGGTTGAAAATCAGACATTTGTAGCAGGGGAAAAATCATCATCAACAACAACAACAAAACACGATCTTGGGAGCTGTATAAAATCGTTTTATAAGTAACAAAGAGATCAAAGAAAAAAATGTACAACATATGTAAAACTTACATATATACAACATATAGTGAATTTGGATGGAAAATGGAGTTGCAGAACAATGGAGAAAGAACAATTTATTTAGCATGTTCACAGATCCTAAAATTATCCCCAGTGTTTTCTGAAGAGAGAAGGAAGAAATTGTCACCATCAGCAATATACATCTTGCAGCAAAGGACTTGAGATGCTGCCAACTCACAGTTATGCCCCCCCCCAACCTCCACACCTAGCTGAACCTGAGGACCTTCAGGAGTAGTGGAAGGTGTGCATAACACCAGAGAATGTGTTAGACACCAGAAAGTTTGTGTACATGTAATTTTACCTCCATGTAATTTCACCTGCCAGCATTTGTATGGGACTAGAGTACTAATAATTCTTTGATTAGACTTTTACAAATCTACTAAGGAAAAAAAAAAAAAAAAAAAAAAAAAGTATTTATTTGCCCACAGTAAGAATGTTACAAGTTGGTAGTAGTTCAAACAACCTACTTTGTAGCTTGGATGTAACAAATTGGTAATTAGCCTTGCATAAGTAAAAACATGACATTTTGTCCTCTCATTAATTAAGACCAGGTCTTCTTCTTGAAGCTGAATCCACCCTGAATGCAGTGGGCCCCTGGTTGTGATCATAACTATTAAGATGAATGTAAATCTTTCTAGGAAGCATCTTTACATATGGCAATTGTGCATTATTTGAGGATCTTCAATTTCCTCCATGCTTTTTTCAAACTTTCTGTTCAAATTCATTGGCTGTGTTCATTGAACATCTTGATTTAATTTAATTCTAGCAGCTATTATCTAATGACCAGGTGATTCTTAAGTATTTTGTTTCAGCTCTTGCTCAGTTTTGTACAAGCATAGGTACATCTGTAAGTTTGTGATCTCTCTCTCACTACTAGCAGCTTTCTGGCATGTAATTTATAGATATATCATGTCTTGTTGGTCACAGTAGGCACTGGCTGTAGGCTCAGTTTTGGCACATATCATTTTAATATGCCTTTCTCCTAAACTTTCATTTCCTTTGAACAGAAATTATAGTTTTTGTTCATTCACTCCAGGTGTTCAGACTCTTTCAGTAGTGATACAATGGGCATGTTGTCATCACATTCTTCTACTGATTTGTCTTTGTCTTCCTTGTCAACTATCTACCTCGTTTCCATTAAGATGTTGTATTTCATTATAAAATGTACTGAGAAATAAAGCGCTCTTGAATTAAAGAACCCATTTGCCAAAGGCAGTACTGAATGTACATAAATCTCTCCTCCATTTCACCAAAGCAACTATTAGACTTTTAATGATGCATCAAGAATAGAAAAATAATTGTTGTCATATGTATATTCTAAATTTTTCTCTGTTGTAAGCAATCTTCTTTTATATGTACCCATTTAATTATGGGAGGTGTGTGGCTGACTGCAGGTGCTGTGATGTGACTGGAGTACACCCACTCCCTTAGCTCTGCTATGTGAGCTCTACTCATGTATGACCATATCCATCATCTTTATTCTTCTTCCTGGGGTGAGAATAACTCCTCTAAAAATAAGAATCAAGGGATGGGTGAGCTCTTAGCTTCACTTTATACTCTGCTTAGGCCTTTCCCTATCCTCAGATTCACTTCTATTCTCAGACTGTTCATCAGTTTACTTCTCTGTTTCTTCAGTGAACACTATCAGGACCTAGGATCTGAGCACTTTTTAACTCTGAAATAGGTACCACTGAGAAATTGTATCTATTCTGATTTACTTGTTTCTGTAGAGTTCACTTATTACTTCTACAACTTAGTGTTGTGAACATCATGGCTTTTGCATTTATGTGCAGATTAAAAGTTAATTGGTTTTCATTTGTGAAACTGCATGCTCATTAATTTTCTTCTGTTGCAATGTAAATTGATCTTATGAATAATGCTTCTTTAACAATACTGCTGTGACTATCATCTTTGTCTGTACTCTGCACTACGCTTTTATTTGTAAATTCTTGTCATATATGAAATCCACTGCAATTCTCGTATTGTTCTTCAATAAGAACAATAACCCATTGTTTCTTTTCATCATTGTATTTGGTATAATGTAAGTTCCATGTGTTGTGTTTATGAAATTTATCTCCGCAATCTACACAATTCCTACTTCAGGTTTTTCTTCTATTACTCTTGGATATTCTGGCATTTTGACTTTACCAGAACACTTTTTTTTGTTCATCAGTCTGGGTTGCATAATTTTATTTTCTATGTGAGTCCAACTTCTTCTTTCAAATTCCTTTCAGAAGCTTTATTTAAGTATATCAGTCTGGGTTCCAGCCCAGTCAGTTCTCTGTCATGTTCAGGACATATTCTTTTAAATATTGTAAGGCTGCTTTCTCATCAAGAGATAATTCATCATTTTTTCTTGGCCTTTATGTTGATTACCACTCATACGCTTTGCTTTGGCAGAGGTCAGTACTCCTCTAGTTTCTGCAATGAAGTTTACAATTCATTCTCCCTGCTTGGGTCAACATGAACTTATAAAACACAACAGGTGTTTCAAAATATGTCAGCTTTTATGAGGGAGTGAGTTATGGAGCCATGCCTCAGGCTAAGGGGAGGTGGACTATAGCATGTGACAGACACACTGTGAGACAATAGAAGAGGACAAAGGAAGTCTGGATCACAAAGCGTGAGAGGAACTGGTTTTGGACATGGAATGTAATGCCGTTAATTTGCAGAGACGAAGGGAGTTGGCATATAGATGAAGATCAAGACTAGGTGGTAATTGGTCACTGAAGGGTGCTGTGCTGAACCAAAGTGGAGTTAAATATCACCACCCCATACTAAACAAGAAACAAGATTGGTGCAGTCTAAGGCATCATGTTGGGAAGTCCTGTGTTTGTTTGCTGCCACAGGAGCAGGACAAGATGAACTAACCTTTCTGACCAGACTGAAGGAGCTGAGCCATCTTCTGCTGTCAGGAGGGTGAAAGGAACATAAGGGGGCACTTGCCCTGTCCATCAAGGGAGCACCCAAATGGGTCAGTTGAGTATCCTGTTACCACCATTTTGGTGTCCTTTACAGACCTGACAGTTTCATCAGCTGATTGCTGCTTTGTAACACCCTGGTCTGGAAATCATTTTGTTTCTCTGATGTCAAGTTCTCCCCTAGCTAAGAAGCTGTGCTGACAGACCTTGCATGCAAATTCATTTTGAGCTTGTTTACATCTGGAGACCTTGGTGCCTGTATAAAAAAAAAAAAAAAAAAAACAACAACAACAACAAAAAAAACAAACAGCTGCACTGTAAACATATTGTATATTTTCCCTTTTGTGCAGCTTCACACATCTCTTTTATTACTATCATTTGTATCATTTGTGTCTTCGTGATGAAGATCACATGCAGGCTTAAGCTGAAGCTTAGAATGAATAGCTCTGAATATAGCACTTGAATCCTTCTGTGAAAATGTGAGTTAATTTAGAACTGGGTTCCTTTCTATAGAAAATAACTTAGCGAAGTGAGCAGGAGTGTGGTGTTCAACCTGTGCCTTTGCACCCGGTTACTTGTGAACAGTCACTTTACAGTATCATTTTACATCCCACGAAGTCATGGCAACCACAGGCTCTCCAGGCATCCCACCTGATAGGATTGCAAACTCCAAACTGGAGATATGCTTTGAGGTTCTGGGAGGTATTTTGTTCAGTTTGGAGTTTGCAGATGCCTGTGTGCATATTCAAGTAGATATATAGTTACCTCTTTACATAATTTGCTGTGAGACAGGTCTATGTTATAAAATCATGTTAAACCTTTATCAAAATAATGAGATAAATATTATTTTTGCCTTTTTCTACATATATATAAAAAAGATAATTTATATTTTTATGAACTTTCTTGTTAGCTTACTCACAGAAGAATATTTGGGGAATTTTCTGGTGTTGCTTTAATGAGACCTAAAAAAGTGATATGAAAGAATCTTAGAGCATTTACCAGGATATTGCTTTATAAACATAAAAACTTAAAAATTTAATTCTGTTGGAAAACTTCACATCAAATTATTACAAAAGTTGCAATCAAATATGCAAAATGCATTGTAACATCTCATGATAGACAGTTATGATATGCTCTGGTTCTTGTGGATGTTCCAATGGTTTCAGTGGTAAATCTGTAATGTCAAGGATATTCAAACTGTAGTAAGAAAAAAAATCTTATACTATCTGTACTGTTTATCACAAACTTAATACAGTTATTTGTGTTTTCAACATTTAAAATAAAATCATGGATTACATTTACTGAGTTATGATTTTATCCTAAGTTATGATGCAGAATGTACACTTATGGAGCCAGATCTAGGGTTCTGGAGCTAAAGAATGTAACTGTTTTGTATTCAGTGAAAACTCAGAAAGGCCTTTGGGCTGGATCTTCTACTGTAGACAAAACAACTATGCTACAGTAGAATATTGTTTGAAGCATAGTACTGTGCAAGTAATTTTCATGTGGGTATAAATTAGGTAACACCCAAATAAATTAAATTAATACATAATTAAGTAACAACTGTCATATGCTTTTACAGTTTTTATATCTTAGAAATCTTAATGCTGAAATAGAATTATTTTAGTATATACTAAGAAGCTATAACTTCTTGACCATTTTTAAGCAAATTAGTATACTTGTTTCTGTGATTATGCTTTCTATCTATAAAATTAGGATATGCATACATACTTTACTCAAATTTACATATCTAAAAATATTTTTGAAGACTGAGCTTTGAACTGATCACATCTTCAGCATTTCTTATTGCTTTCTTGTATAATTTTTGTGTTTTGTTGTCAGAGACAGTAGTATTGACATGATCACTACTTTATATCTTTGCTTTTTATGTGTGGGTAACTACTATGAATGTACATTACTACAGTTTACATTCACAATTTCAGTCTTATGCAAAAAAAAGTGGGTTAAGTTTCAGATCATTGCCCTGACATAAAAATAAGATTATTAGACTCATTTTATAGATGGAAAACTGGGACCAAAAGACTGTCAAGATAAACATAGGTGAGGTAAACCATTCTCTTAGCCAGTGTACACAAGATTGCATAGGTACTGTGTGTCAGAAATGGGACTGAAATTCAAACCTCATGTCTCAGGTAGAAAAACTAAAGCATTGTATTTCCTTTAGCAATATTGAAATGCACAATCTACAGATATTCTTTAAATAAATGGAATACTTTAATGAGCTACAGAATTTGTTAAAATGCTCCAGAATGGTTAACTGGATCTTTATTTCATATTTTGTGAACAGTCCAGATTCAAACAGATTAATTCAGCTTTTGCTTTATGGAAGTAATATGTCAGTACTCAGTGATGGAGTATTAAGCATTTTTTCACTGTGCTGATTAAAATCTGGTGCAGATGATTATTATGCTGGTTTTATCATTCAAACACTCAAAAATGATTTTTAGATCTTTAAGTGGCTTGTAGTAGGCCTTTATTTCTCAAAAGGTTTAAAGTCTACTTATATTATGTCCTTTTGTCATGTTCTCTGTAGATGCTAAATCAGTAGATTCCCAGTTTTAAAAAACAACAACACTCTTTTTCATAGGAGGAAGAACTGAGGAAAAGTGGAGAAGCCAAATATGCACACTTGAGTGACGAGCTTCATGTATTAATTGAAGTGTTTGCTCCACCTGGGGAAGCATATTCTCGTATGAGTCATGCCTTGGAAGAAATAAAAAAATTCCTCGTTCCAGTAAGTGGCTTATAGCATTTTTCTGTGACTGTCTGTGGCTTTGCTGCATTGAATATGTGTCTTCTTTAAGTTCCTTTAGCTCAAGGGAAAAAAAAAAAAAAAGAAAAAAAAAAAAAGAAAAGAAGGAAAAAAAATGAAAAAAAAAAAGAAAAAAAAAAAAGAAGAAGAAGAAGAAAAAAAGGTCCGTTGAAGATTCACTTTAGGAAGATGCCAAACAGGCCATAAGTTGTCATAGTTGACCCCCTGGTATGTCCCCCTGGTATGTGTTTTATTTTTTATTTATCTTCCTTTTTTTTTTGAAGGAAGAAGAGGTTATTTTTTCTGGTTGCATTCATTAGTATGTAAGTACACATTTAAGATTTTTGAATATTTAAATCTGTAAAAGCATTTTAGAATAGGTAATGATTTATCTAAAGAAGTCAATGAATTTTGTCTGGAGAAAACAGCATAAGCAAAACATTCCTCAGATTTTATACTGATGTTTCTACTCAGACATCTAGTCTTAACTCAGACCACAATTTAGCAATGCTTCATCAGCTAGGAAAGCACAGAAACATCCTCTACATCTGGGAACCTTTTCAGTTCTATTTAGACTCAATACATCAACTTCTAAAGAATTTACCTGTTGGTTTTCCTTCAGACTCTCAGAAAATGATTTTCTCCAGTTTTCTACAGCATTCTATGATATTATTGTACTTAAAATTCGTCCTAGAATTTAAGTAAATGTTGCTTTGTATAGTAGAGTTACAGAAGTTATTGTCTGCATCTATTCTGAGACTATTAAGCACTCTAAAAAATGTTCAGAACTTGCATTCCTTCAAAAATATACTGGGAGCTTATTTATATTTTAAGTAAACCAATTAAGTTAATAAATGTTCATGTTTTCATAATAACAGAGGGACAACCTGTTGGAGAGGAGCTCTGTGGAGAAGGACCTGGGGGTCCTGGTGGACAACAGGTTGACCATGAGCCAGCAGTGAGCCCTGGTGGCCAAGAAGGCTAATGGGATCCTGGCGTGCATTAAAAAGAGCATGGCCAGCAGGTCAAGGGAGGTGATCCTCCCCCTCTACTCTGCCCTGGTCAGGCCTCACCTGGAGTACTGTGTCCAGTTCTGGGCTCCCTGGTACAAAAAACATAGGGATCTCCTGGAAGGAGTCCAGTAGAGGGCCACAAAGACGATAACGGGGCCTGGAGCATCTTTCCTATGAGGAAAGACCTGGGTTTGTTCAGCCTGGAGAAGAGGAGACTGATCTTATCAATGTCTATAAATATCTGAGGGGTGGGAGACAGATGTAGCTAACTTCTTCTCAGTGGCTTGTGGGGATAGGACAAGGGGAAACAGCCGCAAAATAGTACACAGGAAGTTCTGCACCGACATGTGAAAGAACTTCTTCACGGTGAGGGTGACGGAGCACTGGAACAGGCTGCCTAGAGAGGTTGTGGAATCTCCTTCTCTGGAGATATTCAAGGCCTGTCTGGACGCCTTGAGGATCCTGCTCTGAGGATCCTGCTTTGCAGGGGGGTTGGACCCAATAATCTTTCAAGGTCCCTTCCAACCCCTACAGTTCTGTGTATGTATTTTTATCACATCCTCACATACCAAGATCACAGGTGTTCATATTAGGCATATATCTATCTGCATGACAGAAATTAGACATTTTATTCAGTGAGGAGTTCTTAGCAGGAAGAGGAAAGAAGAAAACTTAGAAGTACATTATTTAAATGCAACATTTTAAACATTATTTTTTAGAGTAATTAAACATTATTAAAGAATACAAAATAAGTAACATAAAATTTACCAAGTGAGTCACAATAAAAAAGCCACTTTTAAAATAGTCTATTTCAGACTTTCCCATTCCATCTCCTTATACTTCCAGTTAAAAAACACAGATATTAAAATATGATTTTAAATATTCTTACACAGGGAAATAACCATGAGTCAAGAAAACACTTTATTCATGATTTCTGACTTTTCAATTTCTGAATATGCAATACAAAATTAGGTCATTGTCATAATGCTGGCAACATAACATGGAATGATGTTTTGGCGGCAAGTTAATGGTGAGGATCTGCCAAGACATACCACTGAAATAAAATTTATAGCTAAATTCCAGGTTCCTGAAAAATATGGAATAATATAGCTAAAAATGGTAGCATTTTTGATTGCAAAGATTGCCAGCATTTGTCCTTTGGACAAACCTTTTTCCAGTTGTTCACAATTTTGCCAAACTTTAAGTTAGTTTTATAAAAGCTTCCTTTTCAAAGATAGCTTTGTATATCCTCTTTGTTCTGAAAAGGAGCTACTGCATTATAGCATTACATAGTCATGATGGTCTCCATTCCTATGCCACCTTGATTTTTAACATCTGTTGAAGATTGTCTATTGCAGAGCCTGAGAAAATCTATTCTGGCTGAATAAGGGATAGAGAGTAGAGTGAGCTTTAAAATTTGTGGTATATTACTGTTTACAATACTCAGAATCTGCCTAAGCATATATTTTGTGTGACACATTATTTATTGATAAATGTTATATGTATTTTCCATCACAAGCATAACACTGCACTGGAAGAAATACAAAAACAGGTTCTTTGTTATAAGATTTTGAACTCAGTTGGCAGTGGAAATAATCACTCTAAACAAGTGACAATCATACTTTATGACTTGTTTGTTAGTTTTATCCCCTCTGCTTCATTTCAAATTTACAACAATTTACAAAGCAATTATTAACTGGCTGGTTACAACATGTGTCAGGGGGTTTACACTCAAAAAGCTTGCATGAGATAATTTCCTTTTTGTTCCCTATTTACAGCATCTCTTGAATTTGTTTTATGATGTTTTGTTGTTTATAAGACCTAATTTATTGCAGCAGCAAAATTCATATCAGAATTTCATTACAGGGATGAAAGTAGTAGAACCTAGCAGTTTTATTTATACCAAATCAAGGATGTAATAAACTATTCAAATAAGTTTTCACATTGCTTATGAATTTTGTTAAATTTAAGTGAAATATTATCGTCAGAAATCACATTGATTGTGTCATTAAGATATAAGGACATTTTCATACATACATCTTAATGAGACTTAATTTTTAAACAAATGCCTAGAAAACATAACAAAAAAAAATAAAAAGAAAAAAAGGGGGAATAGTAATGAAAAAAGAAAAAAAATTAACTGTTTATTAACTGAAGCAAAATTATAAGGAACTAGTACTTTCATTTTAAATTGGATTATTTAAGTTTCCATCTTGCCCAAGAACAACATGTAAATTTTTACTTTTCAAGGTTTTACCTCAAAGTTGGAGGCAGAAAACAATTACCACAGTTTTTACTGGCTCTTCCAAATGTGAATACATTTCAAAGTCACAAGTGGCTCAGCCTCAGGTGGTGTTTTGGGATCGCTCCAACTGGTATTTAAATGAATGATTGAACACAGGATGTCTGCAGCCTTCAATGACTGACAAGTTTTTAAAACCAAGCTGCTACATTTACTGTCTGCTGCTTTTGTTTTGCAAATGGTGTGAGGTCTGCATGGGAACCACACTCAGGACTTTTCTACCTGGTGAATAAGATTTATTTTGCAACTGACTTTGCAGGATTTTTTTTTTTTTTTAAGAACTTTGGCTTTTGGAGGTGTGGAGAAATCTTATTTACAATTATTAGCTAGAGATAATGCTCTGTTATATTTTGATGTTTAGTCAAGTTGATTATAATAGAAAATGATAGGTCAAAAGAATAAATGAAACTGGAGTTTTGAAACACAGGTGCCTGATGTAAATTATTATTTTAACTTTTTTTTTTTTTTTTTTTTGGTAACCTAGTAAAAATGAAGACCAAAATGTGCTCCATAAAGTCTAGGTTTTTATGTCACATTTGTACTGATTTTAACATAATGTAAGTTAGCCAGCATTAACTATGTGGAAAGTATAAACAGTAGAGACTAAGGTCTTTTTTTTATGGAATTATATATATATATATATCACATAGTTGCATGGTTCCAGGAGCTATGGCTTAAAAAGCAGAACTGCAAGCCTTTAAATGTTGACAACTTGATCATTCTGAGCTTCTTTGTTTTCACAGAGAAAGAACTATTCCCAGAGTCCTTGACCTGTGAACAGCTTTAACCAGACAGCTTTAGGGCCCTCATCCCTAGAAGGCATGAGGGTGCAAAAGAAGTGGAAAGGATAGTTCTGGGACAGCTGGGATTAGTAGCTGGGTTTAGGGCTTTCAGAGACAGTGGGAACCTGAGAGCAGGGGTCCAGGATTCAGGTATAAAGAGTTGGGATTACCAGATGTCTCTGGTCATCCTTTCTGGACACCCAGTTAGCTCTCCAGTCATTGACAGTAGAGAGGACGGCTCCAGGTGGCCTTACTTGAGCTGATTTTATCTTGATTTTTTCCTCAAATACTAGATCTTTTTGTATTCCTACGAGTATTATGACTTTTTTCATTATGCTCCATGCACAATCCGTTTTAGTTGGTCCGACTTGTGCAAGGGGGTTGGAACAGATGACCTCCAGCGGTCCTTTCCAACCTCAGCCATTCTGTGATTCTGTGAACTTACCCCACAGATTCACCTTTTTTTTTTTTTCAGATTCATCTCTATGGCCTGAACAGATTTGATAAAATTGTTTGGTGTCTGACAGCCATCTACTTGTTACCCCTGACTGCATGGCATCTAGGTCTGGGTGAGGAACCTAAAGCTGATATTTTGTCTCTACTTCAGAATGGGATCCAGGGTTAGTAAACTAAAAAGGGAAATGTTTAAAATGCCCAGTTAAGGAGATGGAACAGCTTAGAAGCTTTTCTTGCTCTGCTGATTTTG
This sequence comes from Heteronetta atricapilla, assembly GCA_011075105.1. Lineage (NCBI taxonomy): Eukaryota > Metazoa > Chordata > Aves > Anseriformes > Anatidae > Heteronetta > Heteronetta atricapilla. The sequence goes on from CM021733.1 coordinate 92,087,885, forward strand.
AAAGGTTCATATCTAGTAAATGCTATTTTAAAATTTCTTCACCATTAATGAGAAATGAAATGCTACATAATTCTCATCAGATATGACTACATCATTCTACTTTTTACACCCAAATATGGAACAAATATATTTTCTGAACAAGTTAACATATGAGTGTAGTAAAGGACTATATATCATCTTTAGGGTTTTTGTGCTTCCTAATGTGTTTTATTTTATTTCTTTTCTGTGCATTTTTGTTTGACACAGTTAACATCCCTTGGGACTAGGAGGGAAGCAGATACTGATCATTCACTTTATGTGTGAGTACTCTGTAATAGCAAGCTATTATGTAGAAGGTAGGGTGCAGCTGGTGTGCCACGACCACTTTAAAAACGTTGTTTACAACTGTGTGGTCAGCTGATCAGGAATTGAACCAATTACCACTTTAAGAGCTACTGTTCAATTTATTTGTCTTCATGCATTTTCCTAGTCTATTATATCAGCTTTAAATTGACACACCCTGGTAACACTCCAGGGCTAGGAATAAATCCATGGTCATTGAATGTATTTCAGTTGATGGATGATCTGCTGTGATCATCTGGCTGTATACTTGGGTATTTTTTTAGTATGTTGATCGGATCAGACTCATCAGAAGATTTAGGGAGAGCTGCAGTCTGCTCCCAGGGTGCTGGAAGCCTATCAGCTCTTCAGTCTTCCTAACGAAATATGGAAAGTTACTGAGGAAAAGGAACCTTTCAGTAAAACAATAAATTACTTATTTCCTACTAAAGTTATTTATAATAAAACTTGGTGTGGGGGAAAAAAAAAAAAAGGCATTTGAAAACAGACTTTGATACCAGTTTATTTCAGTGGAAAGAATTAAATAATCTGGAAGTAGTTTAATTCCTTCAAGGCCTTTCTCTAGCTAATGTCTCAAAGTAAGTTGTTTAACTTCCAACATACATTTCCTCTGTGTATACACAGGAACACATAGGCTCTACAGACCAAAGTTGCTAATGATTTCTTATGCTATGTTGTTGTGGCTATGTTGCCATACGTACTGCACACAGTAACAATGTGATGTTTTGACTGTTTCCTAACAAGTATACAGAAGTATATGACATTCATTTTGTTCACTTTTATTAGTCATCCGAGTTCATTCTGTGCTACAGTAGAATATAAAATCTCTATTTACATACTATTTCACGCTCTGTGGTTTTGTAATCTTCCTTTTGTTTCTAAATAAGCTATGTTATCACTTTTTATTTTCAGTCTTTTTGTCCTATTTCAAAGATATCTCAACAGGCTAAATATTTCCGTAACTATGGCAGTGAGCAGCAGTACTGCTCCATTCCTAAGAATAGATATTCTTCAAAGTAAATAATTTATACTTGTACATTCTGCAAATGTACTTGCATATTAAGTATGGTAATTATTTAAAAACTGTGATAAGGAAATTATTTGAGCAGCTGTCTCAGCTTTGCTATGAGTTCTGTTTTCCTACAGTGCAACATCTCTGATAATTTTACATACAAGATTTTTTTTTTTTTAATTGAGGAAAAAAAAATTAGTGATTCTGTTGAGGCATAAAAAGGCCTATATCACTTTACCTATTCACATCTTTTTTTTTTTTTAAAAAAAAATAAAAGCCTATATACAATCAGATCACTATAAATATGTTTAAACACAAGTGTACTCGAGAGGTGTAATAACTTGTGGGCAATTGCTGTTGACTTTTTACAAATGATGGAGTTTTTCTGAACATGATACTGGATAGTCCGGCAGCACGCTGGGCAGCACTGAAGCTGCATAATTTAGATAACCCATTTTAATGTTGACAAAAATAAACTTAAAGCTATCCCTCAAAGTGAATGTTTGAGGGGAGAGATGTACACTAAATTTACACTGATGGTCTTTTTAATTGAAAATTAAGCTCCAGCCTTTCAACTGACTTTCTATGTGCTTGCTGATGCACAATGTAGACTGCTGATATTACTTCTCCTGTGAAGCTATAAAATGGAGAGCAAAACAAAAATTATGCAGTTTCTCACATGTCTGAAAGAACAAATACAATATGCTCTCTGCACAGATGTTTTTAAACGTGTGGTGATGAGTCAGTTGCCTGTTGGCCTACCAGACCTACAGACATCTTTTAACTAGGTTTAGTTCCACAGCTGCTTCAGGTGGTGCAGAATTCACCACTTCAGGTCTGCTTCAAGGGTTGATACTCCTAAATGGATTAAGGTCTTTTTAGATATGCCAGAGATGTATTTAATCTGTGAAAGCAATCCCTTGGTAGTCTTGCTCTGTCACACAGTGAAATCAATATAAAAGCACATCCTTACTGCTGGAGCCAGCCCATTCCTTTGCCTTTCAGATTAACTGGAAATATTAACCTGACTGTTTTACACCAGTCATTGATCTGAGTGTATTACTGAGACATGGCTGTAGTTTAAAGACATATCTATGATTCACTTGGTGAGTGTGTGCTCATAAGCAGTTTCATGGTCTTGTCTTACTGCTAACTGTTGTTAGGGTGCAGGTTTTTCACCAGGGACAGATCAGAAGCAATGGTTTGGATGTAGGTGATAAAATTCATGCAGAGAGATTTGAATCCTATAGCACTGCTCCCCAGTTTCTTAACAGCAGAAATAGCTAGGTTTGTAACAATCAGCAAGAACTTGGCTATGGTATTACACATTAAACTGTACAAACGTCTTCACCTCAGAGGGACCCACAGACCCTCCAATGCATCTGTCATTTCATTTTAGAACTGGTATAAAGGTACAAATTTTGCCAATCTCATTAATGGCAATAAAGATATTGGACTAAATAAAGTCCAATCGATATTGAACTTGGTAAAGAGGCTGCATTTTCATGGCCTTAAAATAAAATTGCATCTAGTTTTATATAAAAGTAGACATTAAAAATATATTTATTATTTGTAAATACTTGTTTTCTTCATGCAAGAATTACTTGGTAATGATGACAAAAATGACATGCAAGATGCGGTCATGTATTGCATCATGTATACTTGTGGGTTTTTTTAGCCATCAATATGAGGAAAGAAAAAGAAAATATTGGAGTTATAGACATGAGACTGGAAGCAAGGAGATATGAGGTGTTTATTTTGGCTTCTTGAAGACATTGGGAGGGTTTTATTTTTATTTTGTTCTGTTTTGCTTGTTTATTTTTTAAAGTGGGAGGTGGAGGGGGAAGGTTTTGGTGACATTTTTA
>CM021733.1:92091500-92120176 GCA_011075105.1 Heteronetta atricapilla
TATATATATATATATATATAATATAAGGTCAGTATAGCCAATTCGGATGATGCCTAGTTATGGTTGCTCAGGAAAGCATAAAAGAAAAAGCAGAGTAAAAAAAAGCAGAGAGATTACAAATACAGAGTAATCTTTCCTCTATTGTGTTCTTTCAGCTTCCAACAGTCAAAAATTGAATCTTTTCATGGCTACATCTACACCATCCTGCCTTTATACTCTATGGTAGATTTTTCTGCTCTCTGAGCTTGTCAATTGTTGTTGGGGTTTGTTTGTTTGTTTTGGTTTGCCTTTTTTATTTTTTGGAACCTTAGTTAAGTTTTTGGCAATGGGCTTGACTGTTTAATTACACATTGTGTGTAAAAAGAGGAAGCGACCTTTTTATTTTTGTTTTTGTTTTAAACCAGCTGCTTCACACTTCATGAGCACCCTCATCTTAATGCGTATTTAAAAGCAATGGGTAGTTTCACACCATTCAGCACACTTATATTCTTCTGGATTTGTTTCTTTTCTGTGCCCCTCATCTTTTCATGTACAGAAGCTATGAGGTACCTCTGATTGTGACATACTATCTGATAGTGACATACTATCCTTTGCACTTTTTTCAGTATTTCCCTTAGTTTACCTCTTATTTTCTTTTAAGGATAAAATGGCTAGGACAGCATATGATAAGTGTATCATTATCTCAGTGTATCCATATCATCTCAGTAGAAGCAGCAGCATACTTCTGAAATGGATCTTCTGATATTTTCTGTTTTAGTGTCAGGATTTATTCTGTTACTGTCTAGCATTCTTCCTGCTTGCACTAATCTGATTTTTTCAGAATGCCATTTACTTAAAAAAATAAAATAATCCCTGGCAAGTGTCTTGAATGATATTAACTAATTTACCACTATTTACTTTCAGTATTATAATATCTATCAATACTTTAGTTTAATTATTGTCATGTGCATTACTTTGCATTTATCAATACTCACTTTTTTTCTGTCATTTTTATTTCTAATCATTCAGTATAACAAGATCTTTCACCAATTTTTTGCAATAACCTTTAGATTTTATTGTGCTGAATAACTTTCAATGAAAGTTTTTTGTTGTTGTTTTTGTTTTTTACATTCCCTCGGAGGGAAAAAGAAAGAAGCCCATTATTCCTAGTATTCTTTCTCTTATAATCAATTACAGAACTATTAAACAATAAGGTGATCTCTCTTGCCTTCTGACAACTTTTGCTGTGACTGATGAGAGTTTATGGAGGTCCATAAACAAAACGGTGTCTCATTTGCTCTGTGTACTGGGTCTGGCTGGGATGTTAACTTTCCCTGCAGCAGCCCATACAAGGCTGCACTCTGCACTTGTAGCTAGAACAGCAGTGGTATCACACCAGTGTTGTGTCTGCTGCTGAGAAGTGCAGGACTTCCTCCTAGGGGGTGGGCAAAAACGCAAGAAAGAAACATCATCAGGGCAGCTGACCTAAACCAACCAAAGGGATATTCCATACCATATGATGTCACACTCAGCAATAAAAGGTGGAAAAAGAAAGAAGAAGGGAGGGATGGACTCTCGTTGTGAAAATGTCTGTCCTCCTCCCGAACACCAGCTACGTGCGTTGAGGCCCTGCTTCAAGCATCTCTCATTTGTGGGAAGTAGAGAGTAATTTCTTTCCTCTGCACTTCCACGTATCCTTTACTTGTTTTGTTTTGTTATTCCCTTTCCCCCTCCCTTTTCCCCTTTCCCTTTTTTCCCTTTAGTTGAATTGCTTAATTAATAATAATATTTCCTTAATATTTTTTTTTCCTCTTTAATTAAGTGATCCATATCTCAACCCTTGAGTTGTTCTTTCCTTTACTTCTTCCCCTCCTCATCTGAGGAGGGAGAGTGAGAGAGTGGTTGTGGTGTTCAGCTGCCTAGCATGGTAAAACCACCACACTCTGTGCCATATTATACACCAGTTCAGAAATTGTCTGTGTGAAGGATAAAGATGCATTCATCCATAGATGTATTCCTGATGTTTTGAAAGGTTTAAAGTGTCATAAAGGCAAGGAATAATATGACCAAATATCACTAGGATAAGAGATTTTAAAAGAAAAATTAAGTTAAAATATAAATTGATTAAGTATGATTGGTTGACTAGGAAAAGTCTTCTATAGAAAAACAGTAACTTCAGTTAATTGTGGTTTTGGTTTAGCCTCAATGATGAAGCAAAGGCAACAACTTATAAACAATTTATGTGAGAAATTAGAGAAAGTTGCAGAAGAAAGATTAATAGCAATTAAAGTTGGTGAAATAAAAATTTCACATTTAATTGAATTCATAGTAGTAAGAGAAATATGTGACCAGCAATGCAATGATAATATGAATGAGTTTGAGAAACATTAGAAATAGAAGCAACCCTGAAAAAAATATATAAAGTTCAGTCCCTACGGATGCTAACTTTATGGTTAATGATACAGAAAAGGCAGAATGTTTCCATAAATACCAGTTGTGTAGCTGGAAAAATGTAGGATGATATACTTGCATCTTACAGGAATGATGCAATACTTTGCAGCACAGTAATGCTGCTTTTAAGGAAACCTGTTAAGAAAAAAAAAAAAAGAGAGAGATACTAGAGAAAAAGTCACAGTATGCTAGTCTTAGTTTAAGGTGCAGAGTAGCTAATGAAGGCTGATTTTAAATGACTCATATTTAGATTTTTGGGGGTCATAATGTGTTCTCTAACTGAAACTTCTATGTGTTTCAAATATTCACAGCATCTGAAAATTGTGGATTTTTTTGGTTGAGGCTTGACCTTATGTTGACATTTGTCCTTTAGTAAGAGCATTGGCAGTATCTTCCTCACCCTTCTGGATGACCACTTCTATGGGCAGGACTCACTTCTTCAGGATTACTGGACATATGACAGATATAGTTGGAATTAACCAATGAGTCAAAAAAACTTAATTGTTTGGAAATACAAGGAGTCAATTAAATGTGTGGCCATTGAAAAGAAAAACTTGCACTTACAGAATGACATACGTAATTACATGGTGACCAGCCTGACTGAAGTCATTCATAGAATAATTGGGAAAGATTGCAACTAATGAAAAATTGAGAAAGGTATTTAACCTCTAGTTTTATGTTTTTATGGCTTTATAAAAATAAATTTGTCAACAAATCTGATTTCATGTTCAATGACAAATTTTGCTGATAAAATTGTGTTAGATATTTAATGTAGTGACACCTGACATTCCCATAAAAAGATACTTGTACAATACACTTGTACAATGTTATTGACATGGCTAAAAATCTTTCCTAATATGAAAATTTCTGTAAACAGGTGTCTGTAGCAGTTTTCTTACAGAGTTGGTATATGAAACACCTTCATTTGTCAGTCCTGGTTTTTATACCAGATTTTGAAGATGGAGATTTGCTTCTGATATTAGATTAATTCATTTCAACATATTCCTCTCTCAACTAAGCAGGCTCCTCTGGGTGAGACCTACAGAGGGGTACAGATGTCTCAATAATCAGACCTTATACTGAATAGGTGAAGAGACTTCCAGGGTGAGGGTGGTGCCCCACAGTGCATGCCCAGCCATCAGCTTGCTTATGTTAACAAGTAAAACCCTGATGTATCTTATATGCTGCCTCCCAGGTAGGTTTAGTCACTTAGTAAATAACTCCTTAAACTTTCTTAAACTACATGCCTCCAGCTGAAGTAAGCTAGGAAAGGATTTTAACAGGAGACGAATCACTCTCTGAAGTTGCCCATAGAGTGACTGAAAAAGGGTGACTAGTCTCATAGGTAACTAAGCCTTTTTAGGAAAAGTTTCTGCAAAACATAATCTTTCTGAAGAGTCATACCACAGTAAATTGTGTTGATCACCTCTAACATGGTGTGGTGCTGTTCAGAAATAGCTGGAGGAGTAAGGCAGTCTGGTACCAGGTGCTATAAATGTGAGTCAATTGGGAGGGATGGGGCAGAATATCCCTTGTGAATGGAGATGGAAGATCATTCAGAAGGGAAGGCTAAGGATGGTTGTAGAAGTTGTGAAAGGCATCTTTAAGAAAAATATCTCATATTTCATATATAAGTGACTTTGGTACGGTTACTTTACCTGCTTACTTGCTGTTTTCTCTCATCTATTTGAAAACTCTTTGATGTATGCAGTTTATGACCTAGGGAGTTACAGCACTATGGAAAATCTGAGATTCTAGGGCCAAAACTGAGTAAGGGAGAAACTTTTGGAAGCTGAGACTGTGGCAAGCTAGGCAGCATCTGTGACTATTTCTCATTAATGTACGTGGCTACATTTCTGCTTATAATGGATACTTACGCAGTATAAGTATCAGTGAAAAACAGTGAAAAGGCTTTATTTTTGGAATTATCCTCCAGTCTGTTTTTTCCACTCTTACATACTTTGTTAAAATGCAGAAGAAGAATTTTGAACAGTAGTTGACCCAGGGCTGTTAATTAGGCTGTTAGATTAGCACTGAACAATTTTAGATGTAGAGCTTAGGGATATGGTTTAGTGGGGACTGTTAGGGTTAGGTTAGAGGTTGGACTCGATGATCTTGAGGTCTCTTCCAACCTAGAAATTCTGTGATTCTGTGAATGTATGGACATGCACTGTCCAGGAACTGTCAGTGAGACAACTGACAGGGAAGTGTGGACAGAGAGTAATTTTGTCCAGCTAGTAAGAGTTTTAAAAGGTCATAGAAAGCTTTTCAGGGGAAAAAAAAAAAAAAAAAAAAATACACTCACTGAGTGACAATTAATAGTTGGTCATTGTTTACTTTCTTGCTTTACATGATTGTTACTTTAGCAGAAGTGAATAAATAGTGCTTTATTCTAAAGACAATATTTCTGAGTTGATTTAACCTAGTCATAAAACCCTAATATGTAGGATTTCCTTAGGTGTCATTAACACATGGGCCACCAAGTTAAAATGGATGGGGAAAAGTGATCCAAGGGGTGCAGAATAACACTAGATATAGCAGGTTCAGGAAATAAGAACTATTATCTTGGAAAGACTAAGAAAATCCTCTCAATTTTAAAAAAGGGCAATTATATATGTAACGTGGTACTAAGTAACATGATAGTCAAGTATAATCTCTGCCCAGTCATTATCCTTAAAATGATCAGTTGATAAACAGTGCAAGGAACCAATGCTAAAATGAGTTAAGATTTTGCTCTGATTTTAATTGAGATTTCTGTCTATAAACACATAAGAAAGACAGATTGTGCCTTGGGTATTGGCTAGTCTACACTTTTCTGAGTATCTTTCTCTGAAAAACACTTAATAGATTTATGTCAACCTATAAAACAAAATACATCCAGGGTAGGAGCTTGGATGCAAAACTCCAAGTGGGTACAGTTAAAAACAGAGGTGATGTAAAGCTCTGAAATTATTCTGTGTAATGGGAATCCTGAAATCTGCTTGAATATGGCATTTTCAATGTGGTACAGTGATTCATATCATAAAACAGTATGAGTCCCAGATATGCCATTGCACACCTACATGCAAATGTAGTTTTGCCCTGTCCATTTGTCTCTCAGTGTGAATATGTTGCCGTATGTTTAAGAGATCTCCACTTTAATTTGATTAATCAGTCATCACTCAGAGCTCAGCTTTTTGCATGGTCAGAAATCATGTTTTTTGTTGGAATGCAAAAGCCTATTTTGGTTCATTGTGCATATATTGCAATATCACTTAAAAATAATTTCTCATGTTTCACATGTCAAACTAAACAGTTATCTGAATCAAATTCTTACAATTAAAAATGTCAAAAAAAAATCTGAATGGATTTCATTTTCTTCCAAACTCCAGGCTGCTTTTATGTAAATTACTCTGTCCAGGGGCCATAGCAGAATAGAATATTATAGAGTATAATGGCTCAGTTAGAAGGGACCCTTAAAGATCACAGAATCATTAAGGTTGGAAAAGACCTCCAAGATCATCTGGTCCTACCACCAGTATCATGCACTAAGCCATGTCCCTAAGCACCACATGCAATCTTTCCTTAAATACTCTCAGGGACGGTGACTCCACCACCTCCCTGTGGAACCTGTTGCAATGTCTGACTACTCTTTCTGAGAAGAAATGTCTCCTAATTTCTAACTTGAACTTCCCCTGGCTCAGCTTGAGGCCGTTCCCTCTAGTCCTATCACTAGTTATCTGCAAGAGGCTGACTTCCAGCTCCCCACACCTTCCTTTCAGGTAGTTGTAGAGAGCAGTAAGGTCTCCCCTGAGCCTCCTCTTCTCCAGACTAAATAACCCCAGTTCCCTCAGCTGCTCCTCCTAGGACTTGTGTTCCAGACTCCTCACCAGCCTTGTCATTCTGGTCATGCTCCAGGGCCTTAATGTTCTTCTTGTATGTAGTGAGGGGCCCAAAACACAGTACCCAAGGGGCAGCCTCACCAGAGCAGAATACAAGGGGACGATCACCTCCCAGGTCCTGGAGGCTACCCTGTTCCTGATACAAGCAATCATCTAGTCTAACTGCCTGACCACTTCAGGGCTAACCTGATGTATATTATTGCATATTCATGAGGGGAATATCCAAATGCCTCTTGAGCACTGATGGGCATGGGGCATCAACCACCTCTCTGGGAAGCCTGTTCCAGTGTTTATCCACCCTCATGATAAAGAAATTCTTTCTAGTATCCAGTTTGAACTTCCATGATGCAGCTTTGTGCCATTCCCTCACATCCTGCCATTGGTTACCACGGAGGCCAAGAGATTATCTGTGGTTGCAGCATTTATGAAAAACATATATGCTTTATGTTTTATTTAAATTTGATAGAGAATTAGCTTTTAAATCAAATGTAGCATGAAGTTTTAAAATTCATTTAGTTATGAAGAAATGAATTCTTGAGTATATGAGAAAACGATAACTGTTTATATACTTTTTATATTTCCATTTTCAGTATGATGGAAGTATTTCATAGGAGACTGTTTGTGACAAGTGGTAAACTACATATAAAAATTACACATTGCCATTAATATATTGTGGTGGTTTTACCATGCTAGGCAGCTGAACACCACAACCACAGAAGCTATACGTGCAATCCCTGTAACGAGGAGCAGAGCCTGTCTTTGTTTTCAGAGGTGTGCTTTCATAATTGAGAGTTCTATGACTGATGATCTTACTATGCAAGCTGATGATTTTACAGTGATGTCTGTTTTACACTAAGATTTATTTGTTTAATTCTAGTAATCAAAAAAGTGGAAAAAATCTCAAAACCCTAATGCTAATGAAATCTACTTACCTATGGGATGTCACAGGATTACATGGTGTTCAGAAACTTTGTCACTGGGGAAGAAGAGGAGGTGGCAATCAGGTAGTCGGTTGTCTGGGATGTTTATTTGTTAAAGGTTCTTCAGTACTTGGGTCTAGAGTAGAGCATCCTCTCATTATTGCTTGTTCCAAATTGAACTCAAGGAGCAGGAATTTTTGACAAAGGTAAATGGAAACAAAATATTTTTTTAACTAAGTTATGTGTTTGCAGTTCTAAACATTAAAGGATATATAATGGAATGACAAGTAGCTCAGAGTTTTTAATGAGTCATATGAAAGGTGGGTATTGCCTGCTCACCTTTCCTTGCATCTTTTCAGAATAATTACAAATAAGCAACTTTTAACATTACAAATTGCTTGAGAGACTTTTCTAGGCAACTGCAGACAGAGGAGATCATGGGTATAAAAGTTTAAAATGAAGGTGGAAGAGAAATGCTTTTAATGTCAAAGAATATTGGAATGACTTTACTGTACAATGAATAGAATGAAAGGCAAAGCAGTCTTTGCTCATACGTGCCAGAGGAAAGGAAAACAGCAGGATATAGTTGCTGTAGATTCTTTTTAAAAAATAAGCCTGCAGCACTACAGAAAAAAAAAAAAAAAAAAAAAAACAAAGAAAAAAAAAAGCACTTAATAATGGTGCCGATTACCTTGATTGGGAGAACAAAGGATGGACCTCTCTTGTGAGGCCACTGAAGAACTTGGGGGTTCACATGATTCTCCTTATGAATCTCTTAGTTTTCATTTTGAACTCTTTCCCATCCTGGGAATGACAATTTGACTACAAGGTCTTATCAGAAATTCATTGATTTTCTCTGTTGTGTTTTCATGTATATTTATTCTTAACCTGGTCCTCCATAGAAGTCTTTTGCATTTTTGAAGAAAAAAAAAGGATTTTAAAAGTGTGTCTCAAACTAGGTTCTCATAGTGTTTTTGGAACAGAGAGAGATAAAAGTGCCCATGGGCAGCTGTCATAACATTGTTAAACATCCCAAAAGTCAGGGATCTATTATGATAATAGAAAAATATACTCTTCATGCTATGAACATTACACTCAGAGAAGTAGTCAACACTATGAAGAACAGATCTACAGATCAAGACAAGATTCCCCACAAAGTGTTATATATATTTAGGGCTAACTTTTCGTGGAGCATTACTAGTTGAATTATAATAAGAGAAGCAATTTATTTTCTTCAAGGTTAAGCTAGACAAGATGGAGCCTGCATTGCCGTGAAGCACTGATACTGATAAAAAGCACACTTTTTGCCTTGTTACTTTAATAGGGTTTGCTTAGGTATATATACTCCTGTAAAACTGCCAGTTAAATTTATACATTCTAGGCCCATAAATATAAATTAATGAACAACTGAACAGTCTCTCTTCCTGTTGAAAAGCATGATTTGAAGATTATATCCTCAGGAGATTTCCCAAAGTGCTGTTAATGGCATTTCATGTTCATTAAGTTCATGTGACTAGAGTTAGGGACAGGCTCCTACCTCCTCCCTTTCTGAAGAGGTCCATGGGAAGAAACGGGTACTTCATAGGAAAGGGACTTCCCCCCACCTTTTTTTTTCTTTTGTTTCATTTTATTATTATTATTTGTTTATTTTTATTCCTGTAGTTGTCTGTATAGTTCCTTTTTAGAAGACTTAAATCTTGAACTGGCATAGACAGTGGCACACTAGCCCTCAAATTGTAGGATGACGCTTACCAAAGAGTTGTAGGGTGACTCTTAAGCAAATAGAAGGAGGAAAAAATCTTCTAGAAAACGGCTGGTCAATACACTTACACAATGACTCTTTGCAAGTCAAACTTTGTATCTTGCAACACAATAATATTCTAAACTTTTAAGACTGCATCATTGTATACAAGCCTAAAGAACTGACAAATCAGAATGTTTTCCATTAATGTGATTACTGTATTTAGTTATTTATTTTTCAATACATAACTGTCCAAATTATACAAATATCCCAAAGAAGTGAATAATATGAAAATATTATTTTTCTTCATGTACAGCGATGTTTACAGTTGTAGATATTTTTAAATTGTGTATCAGAAACAGGGTATTATTGAATCACACAGTTATAAAGATTATCTTCTTAACTAAATTATAACCTCAATTAAATATTGAAAGTTTACTCTTAATAAATATAATTATTTTTTTAGTGTGATAAATACACATTGTAGTATATTAGTTTTCTCGTTGTTTCATTTATCAGTTTCTCTTTTGACTTTCCATTGTTAGATCACACACTGTAGGAAAATACAGACTTTATGTACAAGCTTGCTAATGTACCATTTTATTTTATTTTTTTTAAGTTTTCTTCTATTATATAGTAAAGAAAAAAAAAAAAAAAAAAAGAAGTAAGAAATTTATTTCTTGCCTGTTTCCTTAAAGAAAAGCTCAGCTAGTGCAGCTGAGGAATCTGTGTGTCAGAAAGTTTGAAAAAAAAACAAACTGCAGGAGTACAGACATCAAAGATATTGTCTACAAACTCTGTGAAAACTAGTTTATTGGTCAAAGAAGACCCCAAAAATAGTGTCCTTACAAAGAAAAAGTAATGGAAATTAGATTTTATATTTTTAATACCAGTATTCCAAACAATATTTTTGCATTCTAGCTTTCCCAAACACCATCAAGTTGCATTAAAAATCTTTCATACTCTTAAGAGTCAAATATCCAAAGCACGCTTGCAGTACAGAAGTGAGCCGAGGAAGATGTGAGCTGGTGGCTTGGAGGGGATCTGAAGAAATGCACCAATGTATCTGGGAAGGGTGGCAAATGGGAAATGCAAGGATGTGGGAACATTACCTTAGGGCTTCTGTGCAGAAGTTTCAGATGGAAGTCATCAAGGCTGCATTTACTTTAGCAGAACCTTTTACGGAGCAAAAGAAACCAAGTCTTATGCTTCTTCTGCTAGAAGGAAAAAAAATATATTTGATTAGTTCTGCGTATGAATGAATATTGCTTTTTGTTATCTCAAGGCAAGATGACTGTTAATGGCAAATGCAAATTTGTACTAGAATTAACTCATAGCTTTTCATATTTTTTTTCTTTTTTTTTCTTTTTACTTACAACATTAGAATCTGATGACTGGAAAAAATTCCACAATAAAATATATCACCACTAGGAAAAAAAAAAAAAAAAAAAAAGGTAATTTATTTCCTTACCATGAAACTAAATAAATTTGGAAAAAAATAACACTAACAAGTTTCTTGAAAGTCTTATGACAATGACCTCTTGAAAAGAGTGAACTTTTGAGCTTAATGTGTACACAGTGGCATTGAAACCGTTATTTTTTACTGGTTTTGGACCCACACAGGTCTGTTGAGGAAAGAAAGGCTGTTATTAGCCTATGAGCCTCACAGGCCACTTAACTGCCTGCAGGCATACCAATTAAGTGGAATTATCATCCCAATTAACCATTATCCCTTGCCAGTCAAAACTCATTTGGTTTAATTCAGCTCCCTAGGAAATGTCCCAATTAACCAGATTTCCTAATTATCTGTGTTCTGATTAAGTGAAGTGTACTAGTACAGCCCACATTAATAAAAGAGCATTTTCATGTTGTTGCTTAAATTGTTTTCCAAAGATTTGTTTTATGTGTAATGTTCTTAGAAAAAGAATGGTCAAATTTGGGTTTCTATTCTAGCAAATACAGGCTTAAAAGTCAATTGGACCACAGACATCAGTAATTTAAGCAGGAATTGTCAGCAAAGTATTATCTGCACACAAAGGTAACAAAGGTATTTGTATCTCATGTTTCAAGCTGAATATTTCATTCAAATGTGGTGCAGCTATAATGTTAGTTATTCAGTTGGTAAAACCTATCATTTCTTCTTGATTTTGGAAGATGTTTGCAGAGTCACATAAGCTATGAGGCTAGATTTTTGATATCTTTGGATACATAATTAGGTATAGAATGTGTCTAAAAAGTGTGGTCTCTGTTGCATTTAGAAAACATTTGATTATGCTGTTTGCTTCAAGGCATGCTTCAGTTTCTTGACAGAGTATATCTCAGATGCTCACCATGCCTGTGACCTATGAGTAAACATGCAACTGAGATGTCTACTAGTAACGTGTGACCCTGATACTTCACTTCACATAAATGAAACAAGATGATAGAATTTGTTGGGAGGTTAGGGAACACGTGAAAAAAATGGAGAACCTAAGAGACTTCATTTATATGTTTAGATTATATTTGTGATTACAGTATATTGCCTGTTGTGTTGCATAGCAGAGTCTACTAATTATAATGTTACAATTATTTTCATCCAAGAATGTCAAATTTTGACTATACAGGAACAGTTGGGGAAGGAGAGGTGAATAAGCTATAGAATGGAGTTCCTTTATGGCTTTCTTTTAAATGAGGAGCACCCTGACATTTTTTGTGCCTTGGCATGGCAACTTAATCGATTTGCCTGAACTTTCCTGGAATGTCTTGCCAAAAAAAAAAAAAAAAAAAAAAAAAAAAAGCTCCAAAGATTGACTTGGTCTCAAAATAAAACAAAAATCATGTTTCCAAATAGTCCCAGGAACTAGCACATAAGCCAGTGACTGCTTTCATTGTCACTTGGCTTTAATGGATACCAGATAATCTTGGCTGACAGAACTGAGCTCTGACAGATTTATTTATGGGGGAAATCTGCTACCTTCAGTAACTCTAAGCATTCCACTTTTTGAATGAATATTTTTTAGCATTTTCCTTTATGACAGTCTAACCAAGGTGACCAGTATAATCAAGGTGAGTCAAATCAGCATGAGGAGTACCATATACAAGAGTTAAGACCCACACTAACACAGAATACCTATCAATCTATCAATCCTCAATATTGAAAGGACAACATGCAGCAAAGGGGCATAATGGGAGGAGGGAAAGATAACTAAAACTATCAGGAAGTAAACAGGCTTTTATCTTTTTTTTTTCTTTTTTTTTTTTTTTTGTGAGCCTATTTTTATCTTTTCTGGGTGGCATAGGTATCTCTATTTATGTTTTAATCAGATAAAAGCAGTAGTGAAAGAGGAAAGGAAATGTCATTGGCTTGATTGCTTTCACAGTTTTTACTGTGCAAGATATTAAAAACATTAACAATAGATGGTATCATAAGAAGCTTCTGATAACTTATAATTCTCTCTGGGAATGAAAAAGCTTGAAAATGTTTCCCAAGTGAAAAATTTCTCTGTCACAATGAAGTTTTCATTTTCTGTCTCTTATGCTGTGACTTTTCTGTCACATCCACTTGGGATGTAGTGAGTAAGGCAATATTAAAAAAAATAATAATTCTCCAGAGTACTCCTTCAGCATTGTCATATAACTCGAAAACAGCTGAACCACACTCTTGTCACTCATGCTTAGATGAAATATTTTCATTCATGTTTATTCTCAAGGTTTCCCAGCTTTTGAGATTTACCTAAATATTTCAGTTCCTTGAAAATGACCCCACTTTTTTTAAGGAGTATGGATTGTAAAAGTATCAGATGCATTAGATGAAAACCACAAATAACAAACAATACTTAGGGACTTACTACTGTGGAAAGTATACAAAAGACTTTATGTTAACAGTCTCCCTACTATCTTTAAGATTTCTGAATAATATAACATACTTGTATTTCAATAAATAAATAAATAAAAAGTATTCTTTTAACTGGTTAATATAAAGAAAAAAACACATGTAGAAGGAAACCACATGACTGTCCAGAGTACAGCCTGCTGTACTGATTTATTCTGATTTTAGGAGACTTTGCATATTTTGGACAATGATGAGCATCACTGTTATACTGCAGTGAACATGAACAGATGTGAAATCAATTATTGATTTATGCACTTGAAGTAAATTAAGTTTCTACATTCAGACCTAGATGGCAAACAGAAACACAGAATCATAGAATGGTTGAGGTTTGAAGGAACCTCTGAAAGTCATCTGGTCTAACCCCCCGGCACAAGCAACCTGCTCTCAACCAAGAGCAGGTTGTAAAGTACCATGTCAAGATGGCTTCTGAATATCTCCACGAAGAGAGACTTCACAACCTCTATGGGCAACCTGTGCCAGTACTTGGTCACACTTACAGTAAAGAAGTGCTTCATGCTGTTCACAAGGAACTTCCTGTTTCAGTACTGTACCCAGTATTTCAGGTGTGACTTCACCTCAAAAGTACGCTGTTGTCCTTCTTTTCTGCAAGGGCAAGTTGCTGGTTCATGTTCACCCTGGTGTCCACCAGGACCCCTAGGTCCTTTCCTACCAAGTTGCTTTCCAGCTGGGTGGCTACCAGCATATACTGGCACCTCAGCTGGTGCCAGGTGCATGACTTTTCACTTCTCTTTGTTGAACTTTGTGAGGTTATGTCTGTTCATTTCTCCAGCCTGTTGAGGTTCCTCTGGATGATAGAATGACCTGGAATGATCTGGATGGCATATCAGCCACTCCTCCCAGTTTTGTGTCATCTGCAAACTTGCTGAGGGTACCTCAGCAACTTTGCTGCCCCATCAGCCACATCATTAATGAAGGTGAGGACTGAACAAGACTGAACCCAGTATTAACCCCTAACTGATAGTTACTGGCCTCCAACTAGACTTTGCACCACTGATCACTACCCTCTGGACCCAGCCATTCAGTCAGTTTTCAACCCACCTCAGCCTGCCCATCCAGACAACTTGTCTATGACAGTGTTATGGAGAACAGTGTCAAAGGTGTTCCTGATGCCCAGGAAAACTATATCCACTGATCTTCCCTCATCTATCATGTTTACCAAGTTGGTTAAGCATGACTCCATCGTGGTGAACCCATGCTGACTACACCTGATGACATTCTTGTCTTTCATGTGCCTGGAAGTAGTTTTCCCTATTAGCTGCTTCATCACCTTCCTGTGTGGCCTGTTTTTCCCTGTGTCTTCTAGCCCTTTTTGAAGACAGGAGTCTCCTTTGCTTTCCTCCAGTCTTTTGGCACTTATCCCAGTTGCCACAGTCAAGTGAAGATTATCAAGAGTGGCCTCACTGACGTCAGTCAGTTCCCTCAGCACTCATGAGTGAATACTATCAGGGCCCACGTACTTAGATATATTCAGTTAACTTAAGTATTCCCTGACCTGATTCTCTTCCACCAAGGGAAGAGAATCCTTGCTTCCTCTTTGCTCCAGTCTTTCAGCCTGGTTTCTGTGATTTGGGATTACTGAATGAAAGTCTTGCTGGTAAAGATTGAGGAAAAGAAGGCATTCAGTACCTCAACCTTTTCTCTGTCCTGTGTATCTAGGTCCCCAGTCTCATTCAGCACTGGACTCCTGTTTTCCCTAGTCTTCCTTTTGTTCTTTTGTGTACTTGTTCTTGTCTTCGAAACCCCAGTCCAGATTCCATTCTGTTTGGATTTGGCTTTCCAGTCCTGGATGCTCAGACAGAGTCTCTACATTCCTCCCAGGCTACCATTTGTCGTTCTATATGATATCTTTTTTGTGTCTGAGTTTGGTCAGAAGCTACTTGTTCATCCATGCAGGAGTCCTGGCAATTTTATTTTCTTTTAAGTTCTCAATCTAGCATAGTGCAGGTAGAAAAAAAGACATGCTCCATACTCCAGTTGCCATAGGAGACCATCCAAGCAATAACCATCAGTGCTCTCCATCCTTCTTGACTCTTTCCAATACTTGATGAATTTCTTCACTATCATGATGGACTATGATAAGAATATTTTGTCCTGTTCTCTGTGCCTGTTCTAGGAGGCTAACAGGATCAGGATAGTAGAGGAGTTGCTTGACTAGGGTCAAATTCAGTGGGTGTTAGTTGAAGTTTGCAATATAGCATATAAATAAAAGACAAAACCTTCATGAGTAATTATGGGTGCAGAGAAATTAAAATCACAACTGATGATTACGGAAAAAAATTACACACAAAAAAAGAGTGATCAGTTACACTATGAACAAATCATCTACTAGCAAGAATTCATACAATGTTCTCATACAAAAACATCCTTTTCCAATACACAGATACACAGATACACAGAACTGTAGGGGTTGGAAGGGACCTTGAAAGATCATCGGGTCCAACCCCCCTGCAAAGCAGGATCCTCAGAGCAGGCTGAGGATATATATGGTAGTAGGATATATATATACTAGGATATAGTAGGATATATATAGTAGGATAGAGTAGGATATATATAGTAGTCATATCCATATGACTACTGTTTCAGAACTCTCATCACGATATATAAAAATGACAGATATTTTGTTCTGTATCTAAACAGGTATCGTGAGCTTTGAGAGTGGTCTCTCAAACATAGTGTTTGCCAACTTTTTACATTTTGTTGGGCCCACAATCTGTGTTATGATTGATAGAGTATGATAGAGTATGATAGAGTATATATTGTGATTTAATCCTAGCTGTGATGTAATCCTAACTTAATCCATTCAATTCAAGGAAGAATCACTTCAAGGCCTAAAGTGCTTTATAAACCTGAGTAAGAGTCAAGCACAGGAGTAGAACATACCAGCAACACCTGTCCATTACATCCTCCATCCTCGAGAGTTACACGTCTTCCACATAACTCCATTTACATCCATTTTAAGATATGCAGACCAGAATTTAACTTAGTATACAGGATTTTACTTAGAAGCACAATGAAATCCCTTGTTCTCAGTACCCTTTTTGAAAATTCCCAAAGCCTGTCTGGCTTTTCAACTGTCACTCCACATCGACCTACTTGGGATATTAAGGTCAATGTTTTCTCTCCTGTGGAGCACTTAATCTGAGGTACTTGTAATCTCATTGACCAGAGAATTCAATATTAAGTGTTTTGAGAAAACTCTGTTCATTGTAGCAAGTGTCTCATTGACTTTGATTGCAGTTCTGATTGCTGCATTACATTAAGTCAAGTTCTGGGAATCTCAGGCTGGAAACTGAAACCGCCTAGAACAAAAGTTCACATGGCTGACTTGCCCATTCTAACTAATCTGTCTATCCAGCACTTTTCCTTTCTCACTCACTGTATATTTTCTAACAATTGTACCAAACAAAACAATGGTTCTGAAAACAGTGTTTTTCAGTGCACAGCATACCTTGAGCTCTATTAATTCTGTGCAGTGGCTGAGAACAGTTTGTGATGAAAAAGACATTTCTTCTATTCTGTCTGTGGATATAATAAAATTTAAATAAAGCATCAGTTTTCAGGCTATTGCATGAAATTAAAGATAACATATAGAAATATAGGCTAATACTTTTCATATATATTTCAATTTTAACAAAAATGCATGTAGAAGTTAAATAAAACTTCTAGTTATTCAATATAGAACTTTTGTCCACAGATTTTCTAGAATGCATTCTCAGCCTATTTTTACTTGTATGATTAAATATTTTACTTTATTGAATGTATATTAATATTTCTTACAATTGCAGACTCCTGTAAAATTCTTACATTTACCATTTGGAACTTTTGAGGACAAACATATGTCACCCCATACTTTTTTATTTACAGTGTTGTCAAAACATGACTATTTTAACAGCAGCTGTGAAATCCCTTGGGGAGAGCTGAATCAAGTAATTATTAATAATGAACTGTAATGGTATGTAGTTCTTAGTGAATAACTGTTCTCAACCATTTACTCTCAGATAATTTTAAATAAACATTAAATCATTGAGCATATCCATATTTGGTAACTATTTAGAGAAAACTGAAGTAAATCTAACTTCACTTTTTTTTCAATTTAATATGACTAATATTAATTCATACTTGTGTCCTGTAAACCTGTTGTATTTGGAAAACTTCACCCTCAGTTGCTTGTAGTGAAGCTGTGAGTATTTTATAGCAGTATAAAAATACAGATAGCTACTTCATTATCCTACTTGCCAGATTTCAGCTTAGGGAAACTGGAAATATTCCCTGAATGAAGAGAAAGGAGACTCTAAAAAGACTATGAGTGTTGGTAGGGTGTTCATTTGATTTTGAGCTCGTTGAATAAAAATATATTTTAAAAAATGCTGGAGTACAGGAATTCACTTTTCAAATGAATTTTAATAAATTTTATATGGTAAAGAGAAGAAATAAATTTCAGTTATCATCACTACTTTAATACTGAGTTTAAAATGTGTAGACAGTAGTCCTCATCTTAGGCAATATTACAATTTCATCTGCAGTTTGCATTAGTGCAACAGAAAAGAATAGTATGTGTCTTGTTTTCTCCATACTGTTCTTCCACTTATCCCTAATGTATGGGTTGCTGAATAGTATACAATCCTGAGAAACAACAAAATGTGGTTTTGAAATCCAGCGTGGTTTTTGAACAAAGTCATTCTCAGACTTTGAGAGGAAAAGCTGCTGTCATGTCAGGTCTGGTGTTTTCTCTTACTCTTTTAGCAGTTTAAAGAAAGTGACGTTGATGACATTCATTTCATGAAGCTCCTGGGCATGTGCTGATATCACAGTGTTATATAATTAACAGCATAAGCACTCAAGGCACTGAAATGAAGGTAGACTTAGTTTTGAGGAATCAGGTTGAAGAGTTCGAACCTTTTAAGCCTGCATTAGTGTGAACAGTTGCCAACACAACAGTCTATGCTCAGTGAACTTTGGAAAAAAAATATAGTGAACTTTTGTTTCCTTCAAGATCAGACAAATGAGAGCAGGAAAACTTCAGGAGTGTTGTTACAACGTTAGAGCCAACTCCACCTTAATAACAACTTTTGTGTTTATGGATTTCAGTATTTAGGAATGTGAGAAAGCATTTCTTTACTGTGAGGGTGACAGAGCAATAGAACAGGTTACCCAGAGGGGTTGTGGAGTCTCCTCTGGAGATATTCAAAAACCAACCTGGATGCCATCCTGTGCAATATGTTCTTGGGTGATTCTTCTTGGCAGAGGGGTTGAACTAGGTGATCCTCAGAGGTCCCTTCCAACCTCAGCCATTCTGTAATTAATAATAAGAAGGTGGATTTGAGATGTAGAAAATTCTTGTTTTATTATCTAAATTTTAAAAAGAGAATCATAGAATCACAGAATCATTTAGGTTGGAAAAGACATCTAAGTTCATCTAGTCCAGCCTTTAACCTAGCACTGCCAAGTCCATCTTTAAACTATGTCACTAAGCTCTACATCTACACTTTTTTTGAAGACCTTCAGGGATTGTAACTGAACTACTTCCTTGGGCAGCCTCTTCCAATACTTCACAACCCTTTCAATGAATAAATTTTTCCTAATAAAGTTTTTCCAACCTAAACTTCCCCTGGAACAACTTAAAGCCAATCACTTGGTGCTTGGAATAAGAGACCAATCCCCACCTCACAATAGCCTCATTTAAGATAGCGATAGACTGTGATAAGGTCTGTCCTGAGCCTTCTTTTCTCCAGGCTAAATAACCCCAGCTCCTTTAGCTTCTCCTCATTGGGCTTGTTGTCTAGACTTTCACCAGCTTCACTGCAAGAAGAATGCAGACATTGCAATAAGCAATTGTAGGGAAGAAGGCTTCTATTATTTTTTTTTAGTTTCTACAAATAAACTGTTTTGATCCATATTTTAATTTCATTTGGGTAGGATGGGGAAGAGATCTCAGCAGATGGTTGTCATAAACTCCATACCTCATTTTGGAATTAGCATACAAAGCTATCCACTTTGGCACAAACTGCACAGCATAATTTTTCCTGCATGTTAGTGCCAAAAGAAATCTGGCACAGGGAATGTTTTTCTAATTATTTTCAGATTTTATTAACCAACATCAGACCCATTTAACCTGTCATTTTTCTACGTATAAATCTGTATGTTTCATAGTTTTATGAGAAAAGAAAAAAAAGAAAAAAAAAAAAAGTTATCATATGTCAGTGACCTAAATCACTAATTGCTGGCATTATTAGGCAATTTAATTGCAATACATTATCTTGACACTGTAACATGCTATTGCCTGGTGGTGAGTCGGAGTGAAATGTTTGTACGTAAATTGTAGGTAAGTCTTCTGAGTGAAATAAGTTTAGAAGACATTCTAGTTAATACTCATAAGGAAAAAGTTGTCATTGTTAGGATGATTCAAATAAAATGTATTCTTATTTTTGTAATACTTTCGATTTTTTATAATGGTGGAACAATAAATTTATGAGAAGGGAAGAGAAGTAGTATAATCAGCAGATACTCTTCTATATCTGTTGTCCATCTCAGTCATGGACTCATGGAATATAGCATCCTAAAAACCTTAACACATATTTCCTTTCCAGGAAAAAAAAAAAAAAAAAAAAAAAAAAAGTCAATGGAAACCATCCCTTATATAAGTCTGAAAGCATATTGGCCCCAGGAGGAGATTCTGAAAATCCATGCCTGTTTTATGTAATTAGTACACTGCAGAACTAACAGCATATTGTCATCAGAAACACCTATGAAATAAGGATAAAAATTACCTCTGGCAGATGTTAGATACCTCTGAGAGAGGTTAAGTAGTTACAGAAAAGGAATGAGTAATACAAAAGCCAAGAACTTCTTGCTTATCTGTGGACAAAAGTTTTTCATATAAAAAAATAGTATAGATAACATTTCAATATCAAAGACTGAAGAAAAAAATAATGAATTGAATCTCCAGAGAGAAATTAGGATTTCCACATTTTAGACCTTAAAAAACAAAGACCATTGACGATCTTTTCTATGACATACTTGTATCAAAAAATGTGAAGTCAATTTTCCTAACTGTCCTAGCAGACCAGACAAACTCAGGTCTTCTCCACAGTTCATTAAGGACAATTCATGACCAACAAGGATAAACATGTTCCCTCTTCCCATTTGGGATACAGGCACCCAGTGGCAAGAGCTGTGTGGCAACAATCCCATCACCACTGCCCAAGGTGTCCCCTCTGCCAGAAGACAAGGGGACACACAAGCTTCTCCCACCACCAGCTGATACCCAGTCTGCTGTTGGAAACTTCTTCTCCTCCTCTCTGCTTCCCCTCTGTCACTCCCAATGAAAGCAAAAGATTTGTTTATGTTGCATGTATGTCCAAGTTAAATCTCTCATCGCTAGATTGACTGTCTAGGGAAGGAAGAATTTTCAGAACTGGGTTTGCTTAGATTGCTTTTATCCTAAGCTTCTTTGGCCTTTGACTGGAGTGGCTTAATTGAAGAAGTAGATGTCTTTGTGGAAGTGTGACTAACAATGCTTTCAAACTTGAAATTGTTTTGTCCTTTAGCATATCTTACAGAGACATAACTGAAATCTTTTGTCTAGGATATGCTACTGAAAATGAGAACCTGACTTTGAGTGTCAGCTTTGTAACTTGCTCACTCATCTCCCTTTGGAATCACTCAAAATATCTGATATAACTAATGTGAACTCAAATGTCTCTTTTTTTTTTTTTTTATTTGCACAGTTGTTCATTCTTTTACCAATTGGTATCTTCTCAACTTGTTTAAAAATAATGCATAGAAGCAGAGAAAAGAGGATGCCATTTCTTCATAAAAATTATTTGTCCTGTCTGCACTTTATACTGAAATGTTAGGTATATTCTTTTTGCTGTTCTCCAAAAGACAGTTTGGTATGTTCATCTTTGTGATATATGTGACTGATGTGTGATGTGTGTGTCAGATAACAATCTCCCAGAATTCAGTAGTGTGAGAACTAGAAGAGTTTCCCTATGAAGCCTGAGTATGGAAACATAGGTTGGTTTTAAAGCCTACTGTGATGATAGAAACTAAGGAATAAAAGCCTAAGAGAGAAAGCAGTGCTTGCTGTTTTCAGTTGGATCCAACAGAAACATTATGTGCTTTAAAAAAGGATATTTTAAACTGATATTATTAAATGAAGAAGAGGAAAAATTAGCTCTTTATTATCATTTTATTTTTCAGGGCCAGGAGAAATCAGTTCATAAATAATATACCTGCCCTTTACACTGTTATTCACATTTTTGATAACCCCACTGGCTGTTCTACAATTATGCTAATAATATCTTTGACCTAATGTTCAATGCAGGAGGTCTGATGCTTAAACTGTACTTCCATGAGTAGATTCCTCTATCTATTTTCAGGTTTTTAGTATTTAATTTTATAAGTATACTTTTTTTTAAAAAAAAAAAAAAAGTATTAGTGTAGTGATTTCTACTTATGTTTTAGCTCCTCCATCTTTTACATTTTGCTTGTGCAGGGAATAAACTTTTTAGTGTATAGTTTATGTTGGCTTCTCCTTTGGGATCAGCAGGACAGGTAGTTTGGATGGGGGAAGGAGTTTGATGATCCTATAGAGGCTGTGTAACAGAACTAGCAAAGTTTGTGATATTAAGGAGGTGCTAATGATAATATTGTTTTAACTCTTTTAGTCTTGATGACTAAATATGTCTCTCATAAAGGAAAATCAAATCAGTTCCCCATGAACTTGTAGGCAGGTTCCCAGATCTCTATGAACTTGTAGTCAAACATTAGAGAAGGGTAAGGATTTCTGCTGTCGACTCACTTTATAACCTTATGGAAGATATTTAACATTGATGCAACTTGATTCCTAATTAGGATAATGAGCATAATCATACTTAATTACTGTGCCTATTTCATAGGGGAGTATGAAGATAAATTAGTTTTAAGAGCTTGAAATATAAAAAGCTTTGTAAGTAGATGATATGTTCCACTTGTTAAGGTTGTTGACCTCAACCAATAATGGAGAAGTTGCAACAAGTAAATGTATATAAGAAAGACTCGTGCTAACTAACGAGTTTTCTGCTACAGTGGTGTTTAGCAGATCTACAGCAGAGCCTTCTCAAATTGTGAGAAAAGTATCTGTGACAGCACCTCAGAGTATGGTGTTAAAAAGAATAAATAGGTAAGAAGCTGAGAATTATATGAAATTCCTTTCTTTGTAATGTCCTCAATGTAAAGACTGCTGTCAGTCTTACATAAATGGAAGTCAGTAACAAGGACAGGGGTGACCTTGGGGATGTATTTGTGTGTAAGATGCTAAAATAAACAATACCTCATGAAATACTGCATTGCTTAGCGGTATGCTGCAATGTATCTACAGATATGGGGATTATAATAACCTTCTGTTTATGAAGCTCAGCAATGATTCAAAGAAATACTGTACATGCACACACTAGATCAAACAAGCATGGCAAATGATGATGAAGATGATACAAGTGACCCACTTAGGCAGGGGAAAAAAAGAAGAGTGAGAACTATGAGAAATGACAGACAGATGGCTATATTAAACATAGCAGACTTCTTAAAATGTCTGTAGCCCAAGGGTGTAGACTTAGATACAAGTTGAATATTGGCAGATCATTTATCCAGCATGTAGGGAAAAAAGGGCTGTTATTTAGTAAACAGGAAAAAGAAGTACTGGGTAAGAACTGAATATATTATCCTTATGGTATGCAGTGTTTCCTCATGTAATGAAAATGTTTGAATTTTGTGTAGGACAGCAAAGCAAACTTTAGGAAAAGGAGCCTTTAGAGAGATTATTAATTTAAGACTATCCATAAGTACTCTTATTCTGGCATGTTTTCATTTTCCTTTCCTTGCTTACTAGTGAGATAGCTGGTTCATGCTAAAATAGCTGGATGCCCTTTTCTGGCCCATAGCTTTGTGGCCAATAGCTTTGTGGCCCCCATCTTAAACTATAAGTTTTAAGGTTATAAGTGGGACTTCACTTGTCTCAGATAGCGATGCTTTTCTCTGTCCCTTGTTGGTGCCAGAAGGGACAAGTTTTGAAACCAGATGGGACTGGAATAGCAAAGGTGAAAGCAGAATAACATTTAAAATACCAAGAGGGTAGACATGGACCAGAAGAAAAAGTTGGGACTGAGAAAGGAGAATCAAAGAGCAATCCGAGGATGAGCAGAAACTGGACAAAGGAGGGGAAATGCATTGTTTCCACACTGCAGATTTCACCCCTGGCCCTACAAAACCCAGGGCCAGCCTTGAGGCAGACCAGCAAGACTGGTCTGTCACTGGTGGTCTGTTACTGGTGTCACTGATGGCAGTGACAATGAGCTCACTGCTCACTGGGGAGTGTGCAGATAGCCTGCCAGGTGTTTCTGGAGTCACTGTGATGCAAGGACATCCTGACAAAACATTAAAATGCCCAGTGGTACTGTGAGGTGCCTATGGAGTCCTTGTCTGCCAGAGTATATCTTTGTTACGGTTGGTACTTGACAGTTCTTGATTCTGTGGCAACTTTGTTCATTATGTCTTGTTTATTCACTTGTGATGTTTTGTATGCCGTCTGTTTCTTCCCTTTCTGCTTTTTCTTCTGTTCATAAGATCATAAGCCAGGTTCAGTGTAAATATGTATGTCTAATTTCCCCTCATCTAGTATTTTAAGTAGCTTGATTTTTTTTTTATTAGTGCAGAGCTTAAGTGTTTGCCCTTACTTTGACCTTTAGACAAATGGACAGATTTCACTCGTATTTCACTCCCTTACTGTAAACCCTAAATAGCACTGTTGTATGCAATGTAATTCTGGTATAGATTGCTGTAAATGACAAGATAATTTAACTGAGATCCAGGCCACCCACCCTTTCCATCTGGTCTTAGATAAGTGCATGGTAGCTCAGGAAGAACTCTGATTCTCCCCTATGCTGTGCAAGGCTCTCAACCCAAACACTTGCCAAGGCCACAGGCACCCCTATGTCAATGTGATTGCAGGGAGCTGCATTGGATGAGCTATCCAAATCTGGAGTCACAGGTGCCTCCTCCATTCTGCCACAGAGTTTTTTGTTTGAAAATTTGTGCTCCCTATCAGTCTTTGCTATATGCTGGCTCAGTATGATTTTGTGTACAATCCCAGTCTTTGGCCATCCTTTTAGCATACCTTCTTGGAACCTCCTGCCTCAATCTCCTATTGCAGTTGCCTGCTTTTTATCAAGAACATTGCCACCCATCCCTTAAATATCTGTAGTGGTGGTTTTCTGAAGAACTCCAGGATATCGACAGCCTAATTTTATTGCAGCATTTAGGAGTGAAGTTCCTCCTAGGCTGTACTTTTGTACTGTTTGGTACTTCTGTATGAAACTTTTTGACTGTACTTCTATTCTCTAAGTAGATGGAGGATTATGACACATGCAACTTTACAACAACATCAGAAAGTTATTTCTTTGTTGCATCATACCTGGGTCATACACACATTTCTTATTGTTGAAAGTGATGTGTTCTATAGAACAGTGAAAGAACATTGAAACTTTACTAGTTTTTGCCGAGCATTTAAAGAATAGCTTGTTTCTTAAGATGTCAGAAATGCTGAAGGGCAACAGTGTCAGTGAAAGCGTAGGGAAGCAGGAAAAATCCAGGTATGTCAGAGATCCACAGCTGTAACAGCACATTTTTTTCACTATAAAATATACTTGTAGGTTATCTTGTTTTGTCAAAGAGGTGGGTGAGGGAAGCATGAGAAATTCTGGGAAGCAAACTAGCCATTTGGGAGCCTGCCCTCCTGCGGGCCGGAAGGTTTGTCATTGACTAGAGCAGCTATGGAACCAAAGCCTTTAGGCTTTGTATGTTTTTTGTTTGTGTGTTTGTTTGTTTGTTTTTTCTCTTTTACTAATAGTAATAAAAAGTGAGAGACAGAGGAAAGCAGTTACAACTGAGAGTCTCTACACAGAGTGACAAGTTTAATAATAATAGTTTTGCTCTCCATCTAACGTGATTCCTTTAAATATCTAATACTTTACAAAAGCAACATAACTTACCAAAAGGTATTTTTGATATATAAGATTTCTTAGCAACATAATTCTTTTTTTTTCAAATAAACATGAATTAAATAGAACAATTAAAATAAATAGATATTAAACATAATATATTTGACATCAAGCAAGAAGTCTTCATGCACACCGTCAATGAAGGGAACAATATACTTACTAACTATTTTGGTTATGATTTAAGTTAATCTACTAACAAAAACAATTTGAATAGAAAAGGAACAAAAAATCTCATTTTAATTTTCTTATTTTGAATGTGAGTTAAACTGATTAAACTGGATTTTGTATTTAATGGACCTCTACCACATAGTATATGTGGTAGAGGCAAGAGACTGGAGATGTCCGCAGAGACATTACAAGGTTATTCATTGGCAACTGTAAGTACATAGCCATGGTTTCACACACATAGTCCCTGGATAATTTGGAAAATCAGATCAAACAAGATGTCAGTGCAGGTAATTGCACATGTTGGAGCAGATCACCCCGGAATCCTCCCTCCCCTGGTTAATCCTTTCTTTCTCATTTCCATAAATCTTCTCCATCCCTCCAGATAATCCCCACCATTTTATTCTATTTCTTTTCCCAATTGAATAATTTCAGTAATTCCAGAACAACTTCTTTCATCTGCTCATATAAGTGCAATTTTTTCATGGCCTGAATGCAACAAACATATTTCAGCTGTCCAGGACCAAGTGGGAGTTTGCTTCCAGCCTTCAACCCAGAGATCACTTAGAGAGGAAATTCATGTTCTAAAAGGTGGCAGTTTCAGGGTTTCCCACAAGCAGAGCAGAAGCTTGAGATAAAGGAAAATATACTTTTCTTTTTCCTCTGGATTTTCTTAACTGGATTTCTCAAAAACCTTTTGATGGCAGTAAGATAGAAATCCTCAAATGACACATTGTTCTCCACTGATGTGCTTCTGCAGCAATCAAATGTGAGCTCTGTCTTTACAGGGGGGAAAGCAAAGAAATGTTACATTTTCATTTCCAATAAGAAGTTTTGACTCCAGGATTTCTTTGATGTTCCAGACAACAATTACTGGAACTGACACAGCCTGACTTAGTTACTGAAAGAAAGTTTAATAACTTCTGATAGGTTATTCTTCAAACTTATGTTAAAGGCATTCAGTTTGATATTTTGCTAGAAGAAGTCACTGAAGTCAGATGTGTTTTTCCTCATTTTATGTTCCTTAGTTTTTTGGTTTTTTTTAGGTAGTGAAATAAATGTCATTTATAATGAAAACTGATCTTCAGTCTTTACTGAAGGATGGAAATATTTTCCTGACAAGTAGCTCAAGGTGTTTGAATATATATATATATATTAAAAAAAAAAAAGAAAAAAAGAAAAAAGAAAAGAAAGAAGCAGCTTCTCTGCCTGCCTTTTTTAATACCCCAATGAATATTCAGTTGACAGCATCAGAGTAAAAATAAATATATATTTTTTTTAGGAAAAAAAAAAGTGTTTTAGTCTTAGCTTAGGTGAGTGGTCTTCTTATGATGTTTAAGCAAAGAAAGAAAGCTATAATATAGTGGGACATAAACGTTTTCCAAACCTATTTTATTAACAACAATCTTTTGTTCAATAACATGGAACATATTGTAGGAATCTTCTGAAAGCAATTATGAAATCTCTATAGTAGAAAATTTCTTTTGCCAGCTGATTTGGACATTTCCATGAATGCAGGCACAATGTTTTACTTCATTATTAACAAGCCTATTTGAACAACAGAAACTATAATTCTGGAACCTTTCTGATGGTTTTGTGATCTTTACTGAGTGGATGCCAAAGCCCAGGAATGAAAATGATTACTTATGCTGACTCCAATGTGATAAATACTTTTTTATTTGCTCTGGGTTAAATTGTGCATTTAAAACACTCCTGTAAACAGCTCTGCCAAGGTCACTTTATAGCTAGTGCCCAGCAGACTTGTATATCACATGAAAGTGTTCAGTAATTTATACTGTATTTGAATTTTAGTAATTTTCCTTTGAAAGCTTTCAAGTACATTTCTTGTCAGAGTAATAGATTTAAAAGATTTGGATGAATGAGCAATCTAGTTGTGTTAGATGGCTAGCATGCTGTATAGCTGACACTTTTTGTTGTGGAATAAACCACTATTTTTTGCTGTACTAAAGGAGAGCAAAAATAAATAAATAAAACCCAAATCCACCACAGATGATTTACCACTAAGTACAATTGATCTGTTTTAAATACTCCTGTGATGCTGTAAAGAACCAGACAAATATTAAAAGCAAACAAACAAACAAAAAGATATTATAATTCATGTCCTGATGTGAGGATATTCTCTGTCCTGTGGTCTCCAATATACCCTAGGCTCTCTTGTCCAGTTTACCTATAAACTGTCAAAAATGATTTCTAAAAGATTTTTCTCTTTCTATTATTTTCCCGTATTCCTCACAGAAAATTTTCAGATTCAGGTAAACATCCCTACCAAGGAGAACGTAAGCTCATAGAATTACAAAATATCCCAAGTTGGAAGGAACCTGTAAGGATCATTGTGTCTACCACCTGGCTCCACACAGAAGCACCCAAAAATCAGAACATATGTCTGAAAGTGTTGTCCAAAAACTTCTTGAAATCCAGTACTCTTGCTGCCATGACCACTGCCCTGGGCAGCCTGTCCCAGTGCCCAACCATCCTCTGGGTGAAGAACCTTTTCCTAATACCCAGTATGACTCTGTCCCAGCTCCATGTTGTTCCCTCAGGTCCTGTCACTGTCCCCCAAGAGTAGAGCTCAGCAGCTGCCACTCCACTCCCCTTGTGAGGAAGCTGCAGGCCACCATGAAGCCTCCCCTCAGTATCCTCTTCTCTGGGCTGAACAAACCAAGGGACCAAAGCCACTCCTCATACATCTTCCCCTCTAGACCCTTCGCCATCTTCATAGCCCTCCTTTAGATGCTCTCTATTATTTTTATGTCTTTCTTATACTATGGCACCCAAAACTGCACACAGTTTTGTGAGGCCACACTAGCACATAGGAAAGTGGGAGAAAAGTCCTTCCCTCAACTGGCTAGCAATGCCATGCTTGATGCACGCCAGGACAGCCCTTTTGGCTGCCAGGGTACACTATTGATTCATACGCAACTTTCTGTTGACAAGAATCCCCAAATTGCTTTCTGCAGGGCTGCTCTCCAACTTCTCGTTCCCCAGTCTGTACTTAGATCCAGGGTTGCCCTGTCCCAGGGGCAGAATCCAGCACTTGCTCTTGTCATGTGGTTGGTGATCGCCCAGCTCTCTAATTTGTCAGGATCGCTCTGCAAGGGCTCTCGACCCTTGAGAAAGCCAACAGCTCCTACCGGTTTATTATCGTCTGCAAACTTGCTTAGTATTTGAGTCCTGCATACATTTATGAAAACGATGAAGAAAACTGGCCTTAAAATTGAGCCCTGTGGAACCCCACTAGTGACTGACTGTCAGCCTGGTGTAACCCTATTTCCTATAACCCTTTGGGCCCAATCCATCAGCCACTTGTTCACCCATCCTAGTGTGTCTAGTATGTAGTATGTGAAAATAATGTCACAAAGTGTCATGGTTCCTGTGGTTTCCATGCTCAATGAGGAACACAGTCATAAAGGATCCTGTGCTTTAGTTGAAATGTTCGCCCTCTGGCTGTTCTTTGTGATTGCCTCTGCCATGACTACCTACCACTGAATGTGTACCAATCTTGTTTCACACTGAAAAAGAAACAAGAAAGAAAGAAAGAAAGAAAGAAAGAAAGAAAGAAAGAAAGGAAGGAAGGAAGGAAGGAAGGAAGGA
>CM021733.1:92120186-92326094 GCA_011075105.1 Heteronetta atricapilla
AAAGAAAGAAAGAAAGAAAGAATAACATTTTCAGAAGTTCTTTTTCCTTTTCATCTCCTGGCTTCTCTTGGAAAAAAATGACTAGGGAAAGGAGAAGCTGATAGGCTTCCTGAACCACATATTCCCTGCTGAGTAGACCAAAAATGCTTATATGGACACAAACAGCCTTTAGCCTTCACTACAGACCATAACACAATTATAGAGACAAATTATAAAGACAAATTATAAAGACATTTTGAATTGATAGTTGTGTGTTTACCTCAAAACCATTCATGTACTCTCATATTTTATGTGCATTCTGTTTTGCAGAGAATAATCATTTACACTTTCAGGTAGGAATAGGCATTGCATAATGCTCTCTACATGTTGCTCAGCTCGTTCTTTGGTTTGGTTTTGTACATGTTCAATGAGATTTCTAATACCTGCAAAACTGAAAGCAATTTTAAACAGAAACTCATCACAGAAGGGATCAAAAAATTCCTTGGTTGTTTCTTTCTTTTTTTGTTTCCTTATTTGTACCATGAGAAGACAAATTCTGTAAAAGACTACACATCTATAAACACAAATCAGCTGGAAGTCTTGTAATATGTAAGAGTATTTTTCTATGTGATAATGCATATATGTGTATACATACACATAAATACGCATTCATTATGTTTGATGTTTTCCAGCTTTTATATAGCCATGCAATTTAAATATAGAGGGAAGATGTGATATTTAATATTTCAATCCAACATAATTGCTAGGAAATGTCCTCATGCTAAACTGGCATAAATCAGTAAAACAGTATAATGATGTGTACTTAACCATGGGTAGAAAATGCTAAAACAATGAAGAAAATCTCTTCTTTAAGCACTTTATTAGCTAAAGGCCTAAAGTGATACATCACAATAGCATAAAGGATCATTATCATATTATTATATCCAGGCATGAGTGACACTGAAAGAGCTGAATTGGTCTGATAAGAAATACATATTAAATTTGATATGTTTTAAAATAATTACTATATTATTCATCTTATAGAACTTAATATTTTATTTTATGAAAAACAAAACAACAAAAAACAGTCTTTAACAGAAAGATTCACACACATTTTAAAAAAAATAAATCTGGTATGTGATCCAGCTGGAAGCCATTGCAATGAAATCTTCCTTTAGTGTATTTCATATTTCCTTTCACTCTACAACCTTGAGAAATCTTTAGAGCAGATGTATACTGTGATTATAAAAAAACAGAGTAGCTGGGAAAAAAAAAAAAAAAAAAGTGAGATATTGTGAAAACTTCTGTGTCAGATTTGTGGCGAGGGCAAGTGCTAGTACTCAACCCTAGGTACACATGAATAGTTTCATATCATTAGGTATTTCTAACATATCACACAGTGTCAGCAGAAATTAATATTCTTTATTGATCTTCCAAATGTTCAGAGAAGTTTTTTATTATAGCCCTAGAAAATAAAAAACCCTAGCTACATAAAAGTTGTAACTGTTTAAAATTGTAACACATTTACAGATCAAAGATGTTGTTAAAACAAATTCTGATTCAACAAGTTTCTGGAAGACATGGTCATCCATTCAGGCTTCACTAAAGGTTACACAAAGTCAAAATCTAATGTAGTTTAGTGTGGTGTCTTCACACTGATGTGCAGAGCTGATGTGTCAGGTCAGCACCACCACAGCGCTCACTCCCTCTCCTCAGAAGGACGGAAGGATAAAATACAATGAAAAAAAGGCTCACCAGATGAGATAAGGACAGGGAGATCACTCAACAATTACCATCACAGGAAAAAAAAAAAAAAATCAGCATAAGGAACATTAATGTCATTTATTACCTGTTGCTAACAGACTAGAGCAATGAGAACTGAAAGCAAACCAAAACCACGTTCCCCTCAACCACCCTTTCCTACCTCCTTCCCCTTCATCTCCACTCCTACAGGGTCACTCTGCCCCTGCTCCATGTGGGGTCCCTCCCACGGGATGCCATCCTTCCCAAACTGAGCATGAGGGAGCTGCCCACAGGCAGCAGCTCTTCAGGAACTGCTCCCACATGGCTCCATACCACAGGGTCCATTCCCCAGGAGCAAACTGCTCCAGCACAGGTCCCCCAAGGGCAGCAGCTACCCCCGGACCTCCTGCTCCTGCGTGGGCTCCTCTCCACAGGCTGCAGCTCTGGCCCGGGGACTGCTCCTGCGGGGGCTCTCCATGGGCTGCAGCCTCCTCCAGGCCACATCCACCTGCTCCACCGGGGGGCTCCTCCACGGGTTGCAGCATGGAGATCTGCTCCATGTGGGACCCATGAGCTGCAGGGGGACAGCCTGCTCCACAAGGGGCTTCTCCACAGGCCACAGGGGAACTTCTGCTCCATTCCTGGAGCACCTCCTGCATTCCTTCTGCACTGACCCTGGTGTCTGCAGGGCTGTTTCTCTCACATTTCTCACTCCTTTCTTTCCCTGCTGCTGTTGCATAGCAGTTTTTTTTTTTTCCCATTCTTAACTCTGACAGAGGCACAACTAGCATCACTCACTGGCTAGGGTCTAGCCAGCATCGGGTCCTTTTTGGAGATGACTGGAGTTGGCTCTGATCTAACATGGGGCAGCTGCTGGACTCTGCTCAGAGAGGCCATCCCTGCAGCCCTCCTCCTACCAAAATCTTGCCAAGTAAAGCCAGTGCTCTTGGAACTGCCAGAGACTACTTCATCTTGAACAATCCATGTTTTCTAAAGAAAAAATGAATTATTTTTGCCTGAAACTGCCATACTTGTGTCTGGTGAACTGGTTCGTTATTGCATCTTCTCAGCCTGTGCCAGATGAATATGAAATATATAAACTGTAATTTTATATCAGGCTCAGTACTTGCATTAAAATAAGAGATGCTGATAATGTAGCATGATTTATATCTTTCTTCTACTCTGAAAACCTGTTTAATCACATCAGTGTCTTAAATGGAAAAACATCTTTCCCTAACTTATACATCTGGTATATTAACTTTAAGTGAGTGTTGCAGTGCTCTGCTATCTTAATTCAGGAAATTCATTATCCAAAATGTGTTTTAGAAGGCAGCTTGCAATATTACTGGTGACAAGAATGCCACAGTTTTCACCAGAGTAATATACTCTATTTTCCACATCAACACTCACTGCTGAATAGCAAACAAGTCAAGTCATGGAGCTAAACACTAACCAAAGAAGGGTAACTAGGAAGTTGTGCAGAAAATAAAGCTATTGTTTCAGTGTTGAAAGACAAACAAACCCACTGTCATTATCAAAATAAATAAATAAATAAATAAATAAAAAATAAAGGATCTAACATTTCTCATAGGTTACTGTGAAAATCAGATTTTATCACTGGATTTACCAAAAACCTTTGTCCTCATTTTGTTCTCATTATGCTAATCTTCAGGCTCAGATCGTTGATTTTATACTTAAATATACTTAAATATTTGTTGCATTTTACAAAGAAAACAACACAAATATTTATTCTATTGTACTGTTACACCCAAAGCTTTCACGTAAAGCAGAATTATAGCTCCTAATTGCTATAGAACAACTCCACTCCACATTAAGAAACACGCATTATACTTGGCAGTATAAAGAATCAATAATTATATCTAAATATCAATTTTGTGAAATAGAAATATTACAAATTGCAATTACAGTACATCTCACTTAAGGAATTGAAAGACAAAATCCAAGGATTTTATTCTCAAGAAACAAATTACATAATCCAGTACAGAATATATGTTTGTTGACTGATTTATAGATGTAAATGTGTTCATTAAACTTGTGAATTCACCTAGGCTTTCTTAGATTTTGTATGCCATGGTACAGAATTTGTTAAGTATGCTACCGTAATTTAATAAAAGGCAGCATAAAGTGAAAAGTGAAAATAAGTTTTTTCATTTAAAATCTTGCCTTTCACTGTAGGCAGACATATTTGTCCATGCAAATGTTTCCCTAACTGTTAGCAGTGCATGCTAAATATCACTTTCAAAAATTGCAGGGAAAAATTTTGTGCTTGTAACAGGACTCATCAGCATTCCTTCATTTTGAAATGACCTTTTGAGCTGGAAAAAAAAAATCCTGTAAAGTTCGATTCTTCATTGACTTATGACTATATAAAAACACTTAGGAAAAGAAAATGTGTATCATGTTGCAAAGTGCATGATAAATGCAAATACATTTTCAGAGTAATGAATAAATGAATACTAGTTCCTTGCAAAATCAGTTTTTGTGAATACAAGACAGGTACATATACAGACACACACCATTACACACAGAACTTGTGGATTTCCAAATACAAATTTCTCTGTGCAAATAGTATGTGTTTCCAGTCCTTTGTGGCTGCACACGCTGCGGTTTGAAAACATGGCTATAAATGTGTACCATCTTTCTTAAGAAAAAAAAAAAAAAAGTTGGAGATAAACCCTACTTAATCTTAGCAGGGCATGTTTTACCATGCTGATCTGAAATTTGCATAGCAGACCTAAAAGAAACAGAAGTACTATGAAGATTAAATTACATCTTAAAGGAGGTGGGTGTGAT
Organism: Heteronetta atricapilla; assembly: GCA_011075105.1. Lineage (NCBI taxonomy): Eukaryota > Metazoa > Chordata > Aves > Anseriformes > Anatidae > Heteronetta > Heteronetta atricapilla. The sequence continues at coordinate 92,124,723 of CM021733.1, forward strand.
GCTGTGAATAAGAATTAATTTACATTTGCAGTAGAGTGTGATGACAGTTGAACAGATTCTGTTTCAAATAGACTTCAGCCCACATTCTGTGAGTGTTTAATTCAGCATAAGAAATGAGTCATTCAGCTGCTGAGTTTTGTGCAGGTTACTAGTAGGAACTCAAAATTTGATTTTAAGTTCCCAAGTAATTTCTAGTTTGGCGTTTCCTCTCACTGACCCCTTGATGACACCAGTAGTGACACATATATATATATGTCCGGTTTGTTTAAGAACCCTCATCCTCATCCTGTGCCACTGTGAGGGAGAGTCTTCTTGTTTCAGACATTCCCTCAGGTTTTTGGGACCTGGGCTTCCTGAAGACAGGTGAGGCACCTAATTACACTATAGAAAGGCAGCTATTCACACAATAGAATACAATTTAAAAGGTACTTTCAGCACCCTTGCTTTACATTTAAGTGAGCAGTTTTCTCCCCAGCAGAGATTTCTGGGACAAGTCAGGAGCGGGGAGTTGTAGAATTATGGACAGCTGTGTAGCATAAAGGTCCTCAGAGCAATCAGGAATGGATATGATAGGAAATATTTGTGTCCTTATGGACTATTTTAGTTATGGAAGTGCCTTTACTTTATGGGTTAGTTTAAATAATAAGTGGAAAAGAACTTATCCTTACTACAGATTTAATGGCAGACAGTCTCAGACCAAGGAGCCAAGATGGCGACTGATATCCAGTAATAACATCAAGTGGATATTTCAGCAATAATTTTATGATTTTTCATACTCACATCTCTTTTTTTTCTACTTCAGACAAGGACATATTCAAGTTTGTTTGAAGATTTTGTCCATCCATTAAGACAGAATTACTTTGTTAATTGCAAAATAGGAAGTATTAAATCATGGAGAAATTACTTGAATAACATAGTCTGTTTGTTTTGATCAAAATACTTGCTTCTTTTCTAGAAGCCTAACAAAAGTAAAGCAGATTCAGACCATGTGGTTGTGATTTCTAAATCTAGTCCTTATTCCAAGCTGTTCTTAAAGTTCCATTGAAAGTTTTTCCAAAACAATGGCTGTGTTCCCAGCCAGAACAGTATTCCTATTTTCAACACTTGAAAATATAAGTTCAACTCTTGGCATTTTTCTAAAAAATATTTTCTACATAGAAATACTCAGCAGTGCCTGGGAACCTGTCTGTGTGTGTGATCTTTGGAAAATCTGTTTTCCAAGTCTTTAAACATGAGGCCCTGACAGAAAACAAAAGGGGTTAGTGGGAGTTAGGTAGGAAGAAACAAGTGTTTTTCCAAAACCAGAAAACAAAATTATTGTTAAATGATTCCAGGAAGCAAGGAGAAGGAAAAAACAGTTCTTTCAATACCTAGAAAATTTAGGAAATCTTAGCCACCAAAATTTTTGTGGATTTGAATCAGGATAGAATCTTGGTCTGCTGCTGAAAATCTCTGAGACTAACCTGTTGCAAAGTAAAAGATAGAGCATTCAGTAAAATAGGGATGTTGAAAGAAAAATAAATACATTTTTTTTTTAAAAAAAAAAAAAAAGAATGAAAGTGAGTTTTGCTAGTGCACTGCTGGAACAGTCTGGAGAATTTTCAGGTTTGAAACTTTCAAATGAATAATTACCAGAAGAAAAGATAACCAATAGAATTGATATTCTAAGAAGTCATGCTTGAATCTAAGAAGTCCTTCAGCTCCCCTCAGATGTTTTGGTTAAAAAAAAAAAAAAAAAAAAAAAAAAGGGAAAAAAAGCAGTATTTTCAAATATTATGTTGGGTGTATAAAACTGAGTCAATGATGTATTGCATTCTGTAGCCCATACAACCTTTTCCCTTCATTTTGGATATTTAAAATATTGCAAAAAGCTACTGGTTAGGCTTCTATGGTATATTTTTAATTCCAACATATCTAGGTTTATGCTTAAACGTTTAACAAGAACTGATATATTTACAAATACATCTGTTCTCTGAACATATAATCTCTGCCAATCTGAACTCAACTCAAAATAATGGTACTCCAGTACAAAAAAGACAGGGATCTCCTGGAAAGAGTCCAGCGGAGGGCCACAAAGATGATACAGGGCCTGGAGCATCTTCCCTATGAAGAAAGGCTGAGAGACCTGGGTCTGTTCAGCCTGAAGAAAAGAAGACTGAGAGGGGATCTCATCAACATGTATAAATTCCTGAGGTGTGGCAGACAGAGGAGTTTGGCCAACCTCTTTTCAGTGGTTTGTGGGGACAGGACAAGGGGTAATGGCCACAAGATAGAGCACAGGAAGTTCCGCAACAACATGTGAAAGAACTTCAGAGTGAGGGTGACGGAGCACTGGAACAGGCTGCCCAGGGAGGTTGTGGAGTCTTCTTCTCTGGAGAAGGCCCATCTGGATGGCAACCCTGGTTGTGGAGTCTTCTTCTCTGGAGAAGGCCCACCTGGGCAACCTGCTCTAGGGAACCTAGAGGGGGGGTTGGACCCAATGATCTTTCAAGGTCCCTTCCAACCCCTACAATTCTGTGATTCTGTGATTCTGTGTAATGAGTTGGAATTTCCACATAAAGAAGAGAATAAAGACTGTGAAGACCTGTGTAACTCCTGTAACACATAAACTGTGTAATAGCTGCAGAAATGTGGCACTTGTGAGGCTCTGCTTCTATTACAAAAGTCGAGTTTGGGGGTTCGCCAGTATTGTAAACAACATGGAATAGGCTTGGTAAGAAGGAAGAATAGTTCATTTATCAGTAATATATATTGTAATATTTGAAACAATTTTTTCTATCAGCTATTTCAGCCTACTCTTGCTTCAAAACCTCTTGCATAAGGACACAAATGATAGTTCTTACCACTCTGGAGTCAGTATTTACTCAGCGAAAATGACATTCAAGGAAAACAGATTATTGAAGCAGAGTCCAGATTCTCCAAAGAAAAGGTAGATAAATAAATGTAGGTCTTGTTCTGTTTTGTTCCTGTTCTTTTTTAAGGAAGTGTAGGATTGAGATAGACTTGCTTTGGGTGTTCTTTAGATTGAGGAATCCTGGGAGACTTCAGCTTGCCAAATATTTGGAAAGTAACAGTGCTCTTATTTCACAGTGACACAGCTGGCGTACACATGGTGATGCTGGTTGTCCAGAGCATTTTGAGGAAGTTGGTTCCTTCTCTTCCTTTAGAAGAGCAAAGGACCTATCTGCTCAAAGATATCTGCACTGGCAGGAAGAGATGTCTGTCTTCTTATTTTCATAATGTGCAGAAAAATAAATGCTAACGATGCATTAACTCCTACAGGAGCTGACCTGAGAGCAGTTAAAATTTTTCAGTTTGCGCACCCTGAAATCATCAAGTTGAATGATGAAGAATCTTTTTTTTTTTTTTTTTTTTTTTTTTTTTTTTTTTTTTTAACCACATCAATGCTGGTTAATTCTCAGAATGCCTTTATAAAGATCACAGTGGGAAATCCTGGACTTCAAAATTTCATGTTAAGACAGAAATTTTGAACCCAAGTTATTTACAGGAGGTTTTTGGATTCCAGGAGAACTGTGAGACTTTTACCCAGTCCACACAGCATGAGCAGGTGGCAAATATCAATAACCATGCAGGTAAATCAGACCTGAGTCCATTCTCTGCTTGAAAGAGAGCCAGAACAGAGAAATTAATCTCATAAACCCCAGGGTTGGAAGGCTTTAATTGAGTAAAATAACCTACCTTTACTGTTAAGTAGAGTTAGTGGCAGCCAACAGAAGCTGAGATTACTTTGCACCTTGAGATGCAATGAACTCCTATGTATTTGTCTTGGCTTGCTATGCTGAATTTAAACACATAATGAGATATTGATATTCAGTACCTACCCACATTTGGCATTAAAACTAATAGCAGGCTTTGACAGTTAAATTAAATATATCTCAGTTTTAATTAAGTACATTTCAGTTAAAATAATTGATCATTTGAATTAGGAGAAAAGGAAATAAACTAATCTCAGTTAATTCCATTTATAGTGCTCTTCCCTTTGACAGGACAACAATGATGAATATACTGTTATTTTTTAGTGTATACTCACATTTTCTGTGATGGGGTGAATATTTAAACTTAAAGTATTTAGTTGTTCTGAAGTTTGTATATTGGTCACACTGAACTAAATTAAGGGCATTTTATTTGAACTGAATGTGAAAAAGAGAGGAATGTCTTGCACTGATTTCTGTGCTTCTAAAATCAATAATACAGAACTGGGTTAATTATGGTTAAATAACAGCTTGGAACAAATAGGTTCACAACCACTTTTTTTCAGTTCAGACAAGCTGTAAGTCTACACACCTTTTCAGTTGGAAAATATATAATGTATGGTGATTACTTCTTATTTCACTGATGATAAAATAGCTCATGAGAAGTTTTGTAGCGGAATCGAAGACAGGTGAGGAACCACAGTGCGTAATTTAGCTAATAACATTATGTTTACAGCTGAGGCTTATTAACACCAGCTATTGTTTTTGGATAAACATGAAGTTATGATGTTTTTAGTTATGTCACTAAAGCCCACGTATCTCAACTATTAAATAATTCACCAACAACTTGCTGCCTGCCCCAGATTTTCCCCACAGAAAAGCACTGAACTCAGTGGGATCTTTCTTAGCCAAGAGTAGAAGGCTGACTTCAAACCCTGATCATAGTTCCTGAGCAAAATCAGGGGTCAGATTTGAGATCATCAGGCATTGTCTTAACAGCCAGCCAGGTAGGTGATTTGTATGCGCTTGCATGTTTGTGCATATGGGGTAGCTGTCTTGAAGCCCTGAATGCAGGGAGAGTATTTTACAGGTGGGCTATGAGTCCATATATCAAATCTGTTCTGAATGGGAAATCTGCTTGGCAAACTGAACATTTGTGGCACTTGATTAACAGCTGCTAAGATCCTTTTTCCAGCTGGAATCGGGTCCAGTTTAAGCTGGCTCTGAGCTCAACACTGTATTTCTAAGATTAAATAAACAAATAAATAAATCACACTCTTAAGTCTCATTTCCTAGTTATACAGGTATATTTTCACTTTCCTGATTCAGACTGGGAATTTAAGAAAGGAAATTTATAACCCATCGTTTTGGTTTTGCTATTTAGAAGACTGAAAAATCTTCAGTCTTGAGAAATAAAAATAAAGAAATATTCCAACTCTATGTATACAAAATTTTTAAAATTCTTGTTTATGAATTTCTGACTCTTCACAAAATTAATAAGATTTTTCTTTGACAGAGGCCCAGGTTAATAACTTTACGACATATACATATATATTTTGATACAATTCAGCAATGAGCGTTCATAGTAAACACAGAATTGAATAAGCACTGAAGTTGAATAAGACATATGCTAATGAATCTAGTATTATCTAGGGAATCTGATAGCTAAGTCTGACTTTTTAATCCCATTTGCATTTCTTCAGTATAGCTCAGATTTTTCTCCTGAGAATACAGTTTGATCCTGTGTCCAATGCATATCATCATTCTCAAGATTGCCTGGTGAAGGAATATAACGTATATGTAGCAAATCTTCAGGGTGTATGTACTTAATGAAGCTGTGATGAAATACAGAAGCTCATATACTAAATGGAATATTGTGCTGTTACTGCATCCATTTAAAAGGTGTTTTTCCACTTCTGGATGCAGCTTAAAAATAAATTTTTAACCTTTAAGTTGACTGGCACCATTTCCCATAGTGGCATTTATCTCTCCTTCCACTACACTGCCACTCTTTGGGTAACAGTTGTGCCTGAAGTGTATCTTCAGCTGCTTCTGCTTAGACATCTTCGTGAGAGGGCCCTTCAGCTGTGGAGCTTATTTCATGTTTCCCCTCAAGCCCGGATTGTTTGTGTTTGTTCTGAAGTCAGTCATCTTCTGCAGCCCCCTAGGGATGGCAGGTTTAGATGCATCAGCCACAAAACAGTGAAAGATTTTAAGAAGCAGATGTTTTTTGCTATCTGGTACTCAGCAGGTATAATCTGATATTATATTTAAAATATATATATCCAAAAATAGCAGTGGTAATAGTGTTAAAATATCTGGAACCCTCTTTAATGCATGCTGCAGAGCAGAAAAGGAGACATTATAAATACAGGTGCCATATCTCCTGGTTAATAATCTTATTTACAAGGGTTTATATGATAACAAAATAAAAGATATTCAAATTAAATAATAACAAATGTAGAACTGTTGACATATATCTTCATCATGTTGTATATTAAATTGTTGAGCTTGAAACTCTGGCAATAATATCATTTATATCTGGTAACAATTCAAAAGATTATTTATAATAAATTAATTACAGAACTTGCTAAGTCTTACACACTTCACTCCTAATCTTTCATACACTATGTACTTTAAAAACAGGGGAGAGACACCTGGGAATGAATATAACTGTACCTGATATTTTGTCTAAGCCTTTTTTTGTGTGATGTTACTCACCATCTTTCCTTATATATCCAATCTTTTTTTCTGAAAAGATAAAACCCACAACATATTATACCTGATGCATACATTCCCAATGGAATTAATAAAACATTTTTTTAAAACTTGTGTAACTAAAAAGGTATTGTTTCCTAATTCATTCAGCTTACCTTTCCCACCCCACCCCAGTATGATTTCAGCTTGTCTTATTTGATGCTTTTCTTCCCATTCCTTTAAATATTTTTTTATTATTATTATTTGTCTATATACTCTTCCTCACTTGAAGCTTGGTATAAACTTCAAAAATATGAGCCTAAATTATTTTATTATTTTTAATTTCTTTGACTGTTTGGACAGTGAAACTGAAATCCGATAGCAGCATCTTTTTGCATTGTTTTTCTCATGCTTACAGAATTTAAACCCAAGAAGCCATTCTGGCATGTAGCAAGTTTTCGTGACAATATTGCATATGTTCAGGGATGAAGGCCTGGAAAGGCCTGTTGTTGGGAAGAGTGAGAAGTTGCAAAACTGCACATAAATACTGTGTTAGAAGGCAGACGCTGCCATGAGATGCTGGAGGGTGCATGGGAATGGGCCCTCACCACCTAACCTGACCAGGAGCAAGCACAGGACACCCTGTCTTCTCCATACCTTCCCTCTGCCAGTCTGTTTCCTCCCCAGGTGAGGAGAGCCCAGGAGAAATGATGCCTGAGGGGTAGCTATGGTGGGATGCAGCACAGCAGCTTCCACAGGGCAGGTGTTGGTGGGGTGGGATGACATATGTTACCTGGAGCCTGTCGCATTCTGCCTCAGCCAGGCAGCAGTTAGTTTAAAATACAAAGTTGTCTTCTGCATCAAACAAAAACATGGATATCACTTGGCACACTTCCATCTCAGAAGGGAAGGGCTCTCTGGAGACAAGTGTGGGAAGGGCAGCTCTTCACGTCTGCTTGTCCTCTGTTGACTTTCCTCTATATCATTACATTGGTTATCCATAAATATGGGAACTAATTTAGATTACATCAGGTCAAACCAAGCGGATTTAAAATACATTTGATTCCGATGTTTAAAATTGCTTTTGTATTTTTATAGCATTATTACATACCATCTTCCCAGCATGTTTTGTATTATCTTTTCCCTTAGTATATAAAAAAGCCTTGGCTCTAGGGATGATGTGCTATGCTCTTTAGTTTGGGTTGATCAGATTTCTTTGTAGAAGGATTGTGTAAGAAATACAGTTACTGTGGTTTCTGCCTTGACCTCTGACTGAGGAGAACACTTGAAGCACAGCTGTCTCTCAAAAACTAAGCCCTGGTGGTGGCTGAGCTTTTTAGAAGCTTCCTGTGCATGCTCCTAGGACTGACAATAATAAGAAAGTCTTAATCCTTTTTCTCAAATCCTTATTTTGGAAAAAGGAAGAACTGAATTCTCAGTTCATGCCACTATCCACACAACTCTGTTAAGATACTATGATGCTGCAGTTAAGTCCACCTTTCTGACTTTCTGAGGATGTAGCAATTTGGTCTGTGGTGACTGAATTTAAGATATTTTTTACCTCCTGTCTTTGAAACAGACCAAGCTTCTTTCTAGATGACCACTCATGTTTTCTTAATTATATATTGCAGTAATTCAAAGAAATGCTCCTTTTGCCTTAAAAAGTAATTCATGTCTCATTACGATCAATTTGTACAGATTATCCCCTAATGGGATTTTTTTAAGTTGTAAAATGATTCAGCAACCATAAAAGAAAGGACACTCAACAAACCTTTGTAAGGTATTTTCTTGGCCAGACTTCCCATTCTTCATTGTTCTTTGCTGTGTGCAACATGGGACCAAGAAAGCATAGCTGTAGAAGAGTTGTATGAGACAGTCACACAAAATGAGAGTAAACATGTCTGAATTTTGCTGTTCTCATCAACAAAGAGGCTTTGTTATTACCCTCAACAAGGGCGCTACAAACTTATACCAGTGGGTTAGCAGGAGACGATGTGGGTCCCACCTGGCATTGTTAAAATAAAAGATGTGTAGATACTATACACTGCTTGTTAATTTCATTAACTTTAACGTGGCCATAGTAGACCATTACTCCAGCCCTAAGAGCAATTAGTGATCTTGTTAGTAATCAAATTACACCTTCCCAACAAACAGCTGTAGAAAGAGCAGTGATAGCCATACTGCTGTCCCTGCTTTCTTTGAAGGACATAGGTTTTCCCAGAGGAAAATCAGTCATATCACATCCTTCCTTCCTAGAAGCTGGTATAAATATCCAGTGTAAAATCTATAAAGATTTATTCAGTAATGCGTCGCTGTACCATCTTCCCCATAACTTGCTATATGTCCTGTTTATATATTACAAATTCCCTTATATATATCTCCTTCAAGTGACAACTGTAAATAAGCACAAGTCTCTGGCAGCTAGGATTCACTCAAAATTAAATTCAGGGATAGGGAGCTGTCAGCTACTGACTTCTGTGGCATTATAGCTGTAATTTGAATGAATTACAGACCACAGTATCCATTGTTCTGAGAACTGGGAGCAGGAGGGGTAGAATAAATTGGGGCAAATATCTGGAATTTAATACAGGCTTCTAAGGGTTTTTAAAACATCATGCACTGAGCTTCAGTGTGGTTACTTTGTGTATTTTGTGTGGCTAACAACATTTCCATGTAAAATGGAACAATCTTCAGTTACAAGCCCTCTTTTCTATGCAAAAGGAAGGAAGGAAGGAAGGAAGGAAGAAAAGAAAGGAAGAAAGGGAAAGAAAAAGAGAGAAAGGAAAGAAAGAAAGAAGAAGACTCAATACAAAACTAAATTAGGTTTATTTTGCTCCGTTCTAGCAAGGATTAGAATATCTGGATTGAAGTTTCATAAGTTGCCTATGCACAATTTACACTCTGAGTATTGGCAGCTTCTCTTCAGATACTGAGGAGCAAGATGTCCCCCCTCCCTCCCACACTGCTTGTAGAGAGCAGTGCCCCATGCTGATGATGCCAGGCAGATTTAATTGTGCATGCTCAAAGAGAAAAATGACATCCACGCTTGGGTTAGTGCTCTCTGTGGCAAGCTGACAAATCCCCCAGCTGTCAACTAACCTCAAAGGCAAGTGTACGTGGCTCTAGCTTATGTCTGCTTGCATTCTGCCCATAGGCACTTATAAGCTGATACTCATATTGGCTGCAATACATTCAAAATATTACTGAGAGAAATGTATGGTCTTTTTTATGTGTTCCAGTCTCTAAGGTTGACCCACACAATTAAGGTTTATTTTTCAGACAGACTAGAAGCAGGTAAAGACAACCAAAGACAACCTCTTTTTTTTTTTTTTTTCATATGTGGCAAGTGAAAGCACATAATGTTTATAGCTATGGATCTGGCTAAGTTGCCAATTGCTTAGAAAAAATCCCATTTCTTCCTTCGAGTCAGATGGATTATATTTATATTTTTATGCATTTTGGGGGGTTACTGTCTGCCAGAGAACTGCATGCACACAGAATGGCCTTATGTAAGTTCCAATATGTGTGGTCAAATGCAAAGAGGCATGTGGTGTTAATGCAATACTGGAGTCACGGAAGAGAACTTCTGGCAGAAGCATTATCACTTGTGGTGCACTGCAGGCTGTCCATCTAAACCTATCATTTCCTGGCACCTATGCTCTAGTGAAATAATCAGACCAATCTACAAATGGGCAAAAAGCCATCTTAACAGATGGTCAAGACTATAGGTAACCAGGAAACCATGCATATGCATTAAATATGGGTTCAGAGAACAGAGATCTTATCTAGGAATGTCAAAACAGCTGTCGGTTTTGAACTTCTCCATATACTGTTGAGAACATATGCCATACCCATCAGAACCCACGTAGGGTGGACTAGAGCCAGCTTCCACAGTTCTACTGAACCTTGCAGGAATTATTTGGTTGGGCATGGTCTCTGCTATAGATTAATCTCGTACTTTACAGTGAACTTTGAATTTTCATTAGAGAGACAAAGAATGAAGTTTGAGGATGCAGTTCCATCCACCTGATTTACATGCCCAGCTGAGACACTGCTTCACCTTAATTTTAGGTGATTGAGAGGGCTATACAATCTACCTGGCATAATTCCCTACGTTTCTTAAGTGGACGTTGATAGAGAGAGAGACTTAAGATGTGTGCAGGAAAAAGGCTGATATGTTCACACTTTGAAGGCAATAGAATATTGGAACTGGATCTTCGAATATAAGGAAATGCTAAAATACTTCTGTCAGCTCAGGATTTAGTTCACCAAGCTCTTCAGATACCAAACAGCCAGTAATAATTCTCTTTTTGTTTGTAACAGTCTGATATTAAAGCAAGCAGCTAGGGAGTGGGAATTCCTGGGTTCTTGGCCTCTTCAGTACACTAAACTGGAGATCCTGACCCCATGAGTCCAGGTGAGCAGCTTTCACCATGCTTTGAAGTTGAATCCTAGCAACTCCCTGTCATAAGTCCACATGAGCACAAAGTAGCAGCGACTCCAGGGAGCTCCTCACTACCAATTATGTTCACAGACTTAATGTTTTCCCATATACACAAGAAAGCACGAGAACAATGTCTCTTTTAGTGCCCCAAATTAGTTTGTACATATCTAAAAAAAAAAAAAAAAAAAAAAAAAAGGCTGTGTTCACATCTCCTCACTCCACATAATTCACTGGATCTTCTGTGCCCTACTGGCTGTCTATGGGTTTTCTGAAGCAGCTACTCAATGCAAATTTCAAGCTAATTTATGGAGCCCTAAAGCTCTTTTACTGATTCTGGGAACTGGGCAGGAGGCAGAAGTGCCAGGGGAGTTCAAATCCATCTCCTGTTGCCTTCCTGCTACCTGCTAGGCTGAGTGCAGGAAGAGAGGAATGCAGAATGGAGAATACCTATGTCTGTGAATGTGAAGCTCTCTGTCAGCAACAGTTTCAGAGAAAATTACAAGCCTGAGAGAGTGCTAGTAGTTCAGGCAGTACAGACTGAGATTTTCAGGACCGTGGGACCACATTTCTGTTCTTGGTTATTCAGGTTTACTATAAAGAGGTGGTGGTCTCTTTAAGGTAATATATGACTCTATAGGATCTGTTGTACGTATTATTTGAAACCTCTCTACATAGGCCAGCTGTAAATTTCAGGTATCGTTGCCTTGGGATCCTTGGGAAGCACTTTAAGCATTATACAGAAAATAACTAGAAGACAAGCATTTATATTTTGCAATTTCTTTTACACTGAATTAAAACCATGGAAAGTTTGATGACTTAAATACAAAATGGTAATAGGTAGTTGTTTGTCAGTAGAATTAAGGTACCTGTAAATTTATCCTAGTTATACCAACACCATGTAGAGAGCAGTCTGTCATTAACATGATGCATAGCTAGCTTGGTTGTATAAGGAGTGTAAGTGTGAATATGCTATAAACTGTCATCCATATAAGGGACCAAGTGTGCCTTATTCATATTTGAACATTGTCAATGTGAAGAATTATGATTATCATTTTTTATTTGAGTTGCATAAATCTGCATTTTTAAGGTAGTTTGCCTTTAACATAAAATAATTTCCCCTTAACTATGGAATTAGAATGAAATTCAGCTGTCACAGATAAGAGTAATGATATTTATTAATAGTGCAAATCATTCATATACAAGTAAAGAACTTAAACTTGCAAAATACATCAGGACAGGAGATCACAGTCCTTAAGGGACTGATTTATCCTTGACTTCTCTGAGCCTTTGTTATGCTAATGATAGTTAGATATTCCTGAAATCCATTGCCTCTGTCTACGTCTTACCCTTTGATTTCTTTATTAACTCTCCTCCCTTGTCACTGTTTGATCTTTTAAATTCAGATCAGGTTTTTCAGCTTGCACCATATTTTGCTGCTTTTCACAAAAAAAAAAAAAAAAAAGGTTTCTGCTTTCTAACATTTTCTAACACTTTCTAGCTTATGTGCATTTGCATCTTTGCTGTACTTCCATGACAGAACTGCCCCTGGGTGAGCTGTCACTGGTCTGATTTTGATACTGACAGCTTTCCTTTGTTCCTAGCACAGTGAAGGCAACTGACCTAATGAACTCTTCCACACCCTCATAAATAAGCATTGTAGCTTATTTAGCTTGACATAAATGTGTTCGTGTAATTTAGAAAACTAAGGGTTTTATCTAAATGCTTAATTTGTTTTGGGGCACTTAGATGAACATTGTGATTTGCTGGTGTCCTGGTTCTGTCCCCCTCCCAGTTCCTGTTGCACCCCCAGCCTGCCCGCTTACAGGACAGAGCGAGAAGCTGAAAAGTCCTTGGCTTAGTGTAAGCACTGCTCTGCAACAAGTAAAACATCAGTGTGTTATCAACATTATTCTCATCCTAAATCCCAAGCATAGCACAATACCAGCTACTAAGAGAAAAATTAACTCTATCCTAACTGAAACCAGGACAGCTGGTCCTGAGTGCTAGTGACTTTGCTAAGACTGTAAATCCTCAGTGTTTTTAAATTCAAGATACATGTTTACGTGAACTGTTGTGGGTGTGGGTGTTTACGTCACTTACAGTGGTTGTTTGCAAACACTGACCACTGTGATGTAAGCAGATGGCACCCTTAATATCATCAAATTCAAAAGTTGTTTATAGTTAGCCAATAATGTCTTTAAGGATATAAACAGGAGCAATATATATATGCTAATGTAGATAATCAGCTATAGGATTCCTAAATTAGAGAAAAACTACTAAGTACAGCACATTTCTCATGAGCTTATTTTAATGGAAGGAGTATAGATTTTATTCTGAACCAACATATTACTACAGTGTATAGCTACTTCATTATACTTTGTTCAGTATAGGTATGTCTTGCAACATCTTGTACTCTCTCGGGACTATATATATATGAAACATCTGCAGCATAATTTTGCTCAAGTGCTAAGCTCTGAACTCAGCTACAATTAAATATTCAGCAGGATACTCTGTCTCTAGCTAGACTCATGTAGCAGTTATGAAAGATTAATTCAGTGTTATGTTTCTGTTTAATGAAAGAGTTGAAAAGAGCATTTTTGTTGAAAATTTCAGATTTCAGGTTTAGAAGTTATGATTTTTACTATGCTTTTTCAAAGGGCATGTAAGATAAATGACCAATATAGAATAATAATTTTTAATAGATTTTTTTTCAGGATTCCTAGCATTTTAATTACAGTTCTCCATACACCTTATTGTCTTTTTCTTGCTCTTTTAAAATACAGACTGCATATTTCTTAACTGGGAATACAGCAAATAACCTGTAGGAAAATAAAAGGCACTGTATAATAGAATGGTGCAGATTTGCAGATCTTCCTGTATTTTATAATTTTTTTGGGGGGGTTGCTTTTAGTCAATGCTAAGATTGTAAATGATATGCACATCTGAGAAAGGAATAGTGGCTTTGAGGTAGTTTCTGGTAAAAGTTAATTTATACAACATTCCAAAAGCAGCAACACAGAAAGTTCAAGTTTATGTTCTTTGCAGGTCCTTTTTTTCTTTCTTTCTTTCTTTCCTTCTTTCTTTCTTTCTTTCTTTCTTTCTTTCTTTCTTTCTTTCTTTATCTCTCTCTCTCTCTCTCTCTCTCTCTCTCTCTCTTTCCTTCCTTCCTTTCCTTCCTTTCCTTCCTTTTTCCCCCACATCTTACTCTTACAAAATTTACTTTCATTATTAATGAAGCTCATTCCTAGCACTGTTGTGGAATCTGAAGGGCAAACTCTATCAGCTAGTTTGAAGTTCTAATCCTTGAAGAGCCAGTGTGAAAAACAGATGATATTAAGCAAGGCACAGTAAATGGTACATGTTTTGATTTTGTTGTAAATGTGACCTGATTGATCCTATCTGTGTTTTTCCCTCTGTGCTTTGCAGAACACATTTATTTAGAACAATGTATATGTCTTATTACCATTAATGTTAAAACAACAGAAAAATGTGCACAAAGATTTGAGGAATGTTGTGATCTGAAAGCTATATGGTTTATTAGCAAATAGGGGATTTTCCTTTAATTATAATTCTGCTACAAATGCCACATATTATATTGTATAAATGTGGTTCTATTATGAACTGAATTGTTAGGATTTATTCCAGCTGCACTTCCTAGAAATTTAGAAGTAAAATTACGACCAGGCCTACACTCTCTTAGAGCACAAGGTCAGCATCATATCATTCAACAGACTGCCCAGACCTCTGATTCAGGAGGAATCAGTAGGAAGAAAGAGGCTTAGCTCTTTTGTGGGGTCTCTTTGGGATTGATTCCTAAGATTAAATGAAAAATAGTTGCAGAACTGTCTGAAAACTTCTTCTGTTTCTCCAACCCCTCTACACTCATACCTGCCTCATGTCACCAACCTCTCAACTATTCAGTCCAAGAGTTGTAAGTAAGGCCTGTTCCAGGTTTGCACTATCCGTCTAGTGAAAGACTTCTTCCTCATGAGAAGCCAAAATCTCCTGTCAATTTTTGTGGTTATTGATTTTTGCTCCCACTACCAAGGAATTTGTCTGCACCACTTTGTAGCTCTCCTTCAAGTACTTGCAAACTCCTGTTAGACCACTGCTCAGTCTCCTCTTCAACAGACTAAAGAAGTCCACATCCCTCAGCTTTTCCTCTTATAGTCTGGGCCACTGACTACCTCAGTAGTCCTCTGTTGGACCTTTTTCAGTTTCACCATATTCATCTTAAACTGGCAGGCCAAACTTGGACAAAATACTCTAGGTCAGAAATAACCAACACTACATAAATTGGATACCTTCTCTTGAGCTGCTGGCTGCACTCCTCTAATGTAGCACTGTATGAAATAAACCTTATTTCCAAAGGAGAACACCTTAGTGTCTAATATTCAAACAGGCATCCACTAGATCATCTTTAGCGGTGCTTTGACTCAGCCTGTAATTTCCCAGCCTCTAAAAATGTGTGGGCTTGATTATTGCAGCACATGTGCAGAACTCTGCACCACTTCTTGTTGGCCTGTAAGAGGTTTCTGTTGGTCCTTCAAGCTTCTCAAACTCCCTGTAAATTGCAGCTCTATTTTCCAGTGTGTCAGACATATACTGTTAGAATTATCTACAAATTTTTTAAACCTATTTTGCTGACAAAGCGTTTATTATATGTCTGACTCCAAAAAGTTGGCAAGGATTAGGAATAAGTAAAGTCTAGGTTCCATCTCACTGTTTGTCTTGTCTCTAACTTGGCTATAAAGTGTTACTTGTAATGCAGTCTGGATAGTCACCCATCTGAAGTGACTGTAGCAGGTACTATAGCATCTTCAGATCCTGGCATGCCTGTCAATGACAGTTGCAAGTTGAAGGATGAAAAAAATGAAGGGTTGAAATTCAATAATATTTTCTGTTTTGAAACACTAGTTAACTACTGCAGAGTTTACTGCCAGAGAGGTGATAAATGCAGTAGGCTCTTATTGCTATGATCAGCACACAAGGAGCTGAAAAAAAGGAAGGGAACAAAAGAAAAAGGGAATTCTGACTAAACACAAAGGTTGTAAAATAAGTTAAAATTACCCAATATTATATATTTTGTGTCAGTAAGAAAAGGAAATTCATCCAATGTTCTGTTTACTGAGACAACAGAAGCTTGCAGAGTTGGTACCCTGCAGTCTGAGAATGGGCCTATTTTATATAACTGAACAATTTTATACAGTAAACATATCATTGTTATTCATGAGTCCTAAAGAGAGTTCCATTCAGAAGTAGTTTAGTAGATACACAGAATAACTAAGGACAGTATTCAATGATGATAAAATTCAGTAAATGATATGAATGTATTATTTAACTTCATAATACTGTAATTATTGGTATGTTATGATTAAACCATCCAATCAAATGCATCCAATGTAATTTTTCATGCCAAGGTGCATCAGCAGATGGAAGCTGTGTTTGGAGTGTGTGAAAGTAGCCCATGCTGTCTGCCTAAAAATATATCAAATATTTATAATTATTTTTTAAATCTGATTTCAAGCTGTTTGAGATTGGTACCTTTTGTATGTGAAAGTGCATTTGCACCTTGTTTATAGATATATCCTTAGTGTCTGCTTTGTCTTTATGCCTTGTGTACCTTTTGTGTTTTATTTTGTGTGTATATCTTGTTTATGGCCATCTTAAGTATACATGTAAGTTTGTCTGTCCACATATTATAGATAGCTTTCCAGTCCACAAATACTTCAATTTCATATCATTTGTGCATACAAAAACATCATATTTTAGCCTACAGGTGATAATGTGGGGAAATTCATCCAGATGGCATCTATGTAATTTCTGTTTTGGGTTATTTGGCAGCTCAGCCAAAATACTAAGTTTCAGCAAGTTTTATCTTTTACATTTCAGGATTATAATGATGAAATTCGTCAGGAACAGCTGAGAGAGCTATCATATTTGAATGGTTCTGAGGATTCAGCACGTGGACGGGGTATTCGAGGAAGAGGGATCCGTGTGCCACCTGCAGCTCCTTCAAGGTGTGGTAACCTGACCTATTATGCTCGCAGTGTTAGAAAATTTAAACAATGGCAAAACAAGCATAGAGGGTTTTTGTTTGTTTGTTTGTTTTGTTTGTGGTTTGTTTGATTGGTTTGTTTTTGTTAAGAAAATTGGAAAAAAAAATTATACACATCATGATCAGTAAATCAAAAGGTTTTTCTTCTAAGAACTTGTGCAGTCTACATTGCTCTAGGCTCTAGAATCTACGGGCTATAGTCAGGGTATACCAGCAACAGGCTGCAGATCACAACAGATTATGAAGCCACTAGAAGGACATGTCTAAGAAAAAGTAATGTAATGCTGACACAGAATCAGTATGGTCAGTGGCATAAAGCCATTGGTTTTGTGAGCGTTCTGTACCATAGTCAGAGAAGGCCACATAGTCTGGATAACAATTTATTACCAAATCATGACTTATTTTTGTGCATATTTTATGTATAATATTATATACATTGCATTGAATTTTATTTTTTGTATTATCAGTTCTATATGAATTTCACTGATATCGTCTAAAAGCATGGATATATGAATGCTTCCAGAATTCTTCCAACTACTCTTTTTATATACTGTTGACAGTACTGCTTGTTCATAAGACCAGTATAATGCAATCCTTCAGACCCATTTTTGACTATGAATCCTTAAATTTTGTCACCAAAGTTATCTAAGTTATCTAGGTACTTGGAGGCCTCCACAGAAACCATTTCAAGATGGGTCCTAAGAAATCCACTAATCCACTTTTATTTTGGAGGAAATAGACCTCCTGATTTTAAGCACACAGAGGAGTCATTCTTCAGTAATTGAACTGGCTGATTTTACCTATACTCTTTCTTTCTTCTCTGAAAGTGTTTTCCCTCAGTTTTTGAATGAACTTTTTTATCAGTGGTATGGTGTCATGTATAGGATTTTTACAGTTGGCATTCATGACCACCTTGCAGTGGAAGTCTTTTGGGGCTCAGAAACCACTCTTCGTTACACCTAAGATCTATGAACGGCTTATTAACAGTGATGTTCTGAACATCACTGCACCAGACTGCCAGCTTTTAAATTAGATTCAAAGCATAATCGGTGGTGTGCTGGTTTCCATTTCTTGCAGAACACCCTACTGATTTGATCAGCAGGACAGAAAGTATTATTGTGGTTTGGTGGTTTTACTCTGCTAGGGACCTGAACTCCACCACAACCACTTTCTCATGCCCCCTCAAAGAAAAAAAAAAAAAAAAAAAAAAAAAAAAAGTGGGGGCAGAAAATGCAATGAAAGGGGCTCAAGGGCTGAGAATGGGACAGGGATATCACTCAACAATTATTAACACAGCAAAACAAACAGCATAGGGAGATTAATATAATTTCTTACCTATGACTAACAGACTACTGCAGTGAGAAACTAAAAACAAAGAGCTCTGCCCCAACCACACTCTCCTACCTCCTCCCCCCATGCAGCACAGGGGAAGGGGGAATGGGGGCTGCGCTCAGTCCCTAATGCTTCATCTCCACCGCTCCTTCACAGTCACTCCCTGCCCCTGCTCCAAATGGGGTGCCTCCCATGGGATGCCGTCCTTCCCAAACTGTGCCTGCAGGGGCTACCCACAGGCAGCAGCTATTCAAGCACTGCTCCCACATGGCTCCGTACCATGGGGTCCCTCCCCCAGGAGCAAACTGCTCCAGCACAGGTCCCCCACGGGCGGCAGCTCCCCCCAGGCCCCTCACTCCTGCATGGGCTCCTCTCCACGGGCCGCAGCTCTGGCCCGTGTGGCTCTCCATGGGCCACAGCCTCCTCCAGGCCACATCCACCTGCTCTACCCGGGGCTCCTCCATGGGCTGCAGCATGGAGATCTGCTCCATGTGGGACCCATGGGCTGCAGGGGGACAGCCTGCTCCACCAGGGGCCTCTCCACAGGTCACAGGGGAACTTCTGCTGTGTTCCTGGAGCACCTACTGTCCTCCTTCTGCACTGACATCTTCTCCCTGGCATCTGCAGGGCTGGTTCTCACTCCTCGCTCCCACAGCTGCTGTAGTACTGCATTTAATTTTCTCATTTTTAAATCTGCTCTCACAGAGGCACAAACAACATCACTTATGGGCTTGGCTCTGGCCAGTGGTGAGTCCTTTTGGAGCCATCTGAAACTGGGCCTTATCTAACATGAGGCAGGTTCTGGATTCTTCTCACAGAAGCCACCGCTAAAACCCAAAACCTTGTCATGTAAATCCAATGTGCTTGGATGTTTTCCTCATTTAACAGTCAGAAATTCCAGCGGAATATTAAAATAAAATGGAACTGAATTTTAAGTTAAATATACTTATATAAAGTTACCCCCTAAAAGCTGTAGGAAAATAAAGATCATCAAAAGCTAACATTATTGGCTTAATTGTCTCAGTGGATAACCGACCAGGGCTTATACAGCTGAGGGAAACCTGAGTTGCGTTCACATCTCTGGACCTGGGTGTTAAGTGGTGCCAGCATCACATATGGTTGTACTGGCCACTTGCACAGTCTTCAGAAATAGCAGCACGCTCAGCAGTATACTACTCTGAAAGGAAACTCATATATTGCTTCCCTGATATATTGTCCTTCTAGTTTGGTATACAGTATAGTTACAAGAACCTCCTTTAAAGCAAGAACAGCTGCTGCTGTTTCTTCTGACATACCAATTAGTATGGTACAGTGGGTACAGTATAAATAAATGGGAGGATGCTAAACCCTCTGTGCTTGTTTATATACAGTGCTCTCTCTGTACAGTTGGGAAAGCTGAATCCCATGATGTCCTTTGCTTGTGCTGATCTAAATTAGACAGGAGAAAATGTCCTTACTCTCCTTTTACACTGCTGTTCTGCTTTACTGTGCTAGTTTCTGCCATCCAGCATCATCTTATGTCAGGCAGATTCTACCACCACCAATAAACATGTGAATGACAGTGATGACTGCTCTTGTACTTTGAGAGCAACAGAAAAAAGTCCTCACTTTCTTCTTGTTTTTGGAACTCCACAAAACTGAATTACAATGATCCAGGATTTCATTAGTACAAGCAATATGAGGATCAGGTGTAGAAAAGTACTGGATGGCTTAGAAATAATGCCTTTCCATAACAGGAGTTCTGCTTGAGATACTGCCTAAAAGGGCTTGACATTGTAGCTGCCAAAACCTCCAAGTTATACAATACTTTAACTAGTAATAAAAGTATAAGAGTCTTTAAAGTGGGGTAGCACTTGCACGTCCTGCCTTGATGTGCACCTCAAAATGATCATCTCTTTTTGCTCCCCATAGGGGCCGTGGGGGTGCGATTCCTCCACCCCCACCTGGACGAGGTGCCCAAGCCCCCAGAGGAGCACCAGTGACACGTGGAGCACTTCCTGTCCCACCAGTAGCGCGGGGCGTTCCTACCCCTCGAGCAAGGGGTGCCCCGGCAGTCCCAGGCTACAGACCACCGCCGCCACCTGCACATGAGGCATATGAAGAATATGTAAGTAACTGCATGCATTAATATCAGATGTAAACCAAAGTGGTGAAGTTCATGTACCTCTGAAGTTGGAGACTCTAGTCCAATAATTCCTCTGTCTCTACTGTGTACCTCCTGCTGATGAATTACAGCCTAGGTGATATAATGGATGATTTTCGGGTGATTGGCAATTACAAAGTTTTTCACAGCTTAGTTTTGGATACGAGAAGGTCATGCTGGTTAGCTCTCACTATATCATGTAAAAGCAATACAGACTATAATGTAGTCTAAAGACAGTATTATAGTTGAAAATCACTGTTTACTGTAGGCAAGTTCTTAGGAATAACAAATTATATCCTTTGTGAGAAACTAAGATTTTTATTTTGTTCTTCTGAATCCTTCTTATGGCATAAATATAGATACATGTATATTTATTTGTACTCATAATTGTGTTACAGATACAACAAATAGAAACTCACTTAATTTTCATATAAACTGATATAATAATGCATATTTATCGAGGAGCAATATTAACTGTCACCTTTCCTTATGAGGTGTTAAAAGTAATTGTGCTGTAAACATAAAAGCTTTCAAGCCATCCTTATTAATGTTCCCCTCCTGCAACTATCACCATAACAACAGATATTCAAGTAGTGGAGAAGGTACCATCAAATATAGTGTCTGACTTTTTCCTGAAGTAGCAAATCCAAAGGTAAGATGAACATCCTGTCCACTCGGTAATTCTGTCACTATTGAGAGAATGCAATTTTATTCAGTTCGTGGTTTTCCTGGAACAAAAGAAATTGAAATAGAAATTAATCCCTGTTGGTAAAGATTTACCCATCTATATTTGTAGAATATGGGTTAGATCACAGCTACTTCAAATCAGGGGCACACATTCTGTCAATGACAAAAATCACAACTGAAAAGCAGCTGCAAAAAAGGAGGTAAATTAAGTCACTCTCTGTTATTATTTGCCTCAACATAGTTTCCATCTTTAAATGAGTATAAAGCCCTTAAAAAAAGTATGCCTCTAATTTACAGATAATATATTATCTGTTGGATGCAATGTGTAAGATCTTCCTGTTCTGTGCAGAACCGTGTCTTTTCCTAATCTACACATAAAAAGTTTCAAAACAGGATCTTTGTAATTTAAGATTAAAATTATAAAAAAAAAAATTTTTTTTTTTTTTTTCTTTTTAATCTACAGTACTGGTAAATGTCCTAGGGTATTATGCAAATTTCAGGAAACAAGTTCTGGATGGCAAATATACAGAAAGCAGCAGTTGAGGCAGCTGTATTACAGAAGGGTAGGAAACCATTCAGCCAGTTCCACATTGTTTTTCCTCTCAGGAACACCAAATATACTCAAAATTAAAAGGTAATTTAGGTTATAATAGAGTATTGCAATAAAAACTAACAAACACATTTGTGTTTCTACTTTGCTTACCTACATGATAGCAAACTTCTTGTCTTTTGGAGATCCTTCAGTCTCCTATGTCCTATCAAAATCTATATTCCCAGCAGGCTTTCTCAGACTTCCTGTCATCCAATAGTTTGCAATGAAAATATCTCTCTTCACAATTTGGAGAGACTTGTGAGCATAATCCAAATACATGCTACTATGTTATGGACTGAGATAATCATTAAAGCTCTATTGGTGTGCAGGTAGAAGGAGAAGTTCAGTGTGAATTTGTAAATAATATTTTAGGGGAAATATTTTGAATTTTGAACAAAGTAATCAACACAGGTTCTCTTCCCACA
This sequence comes from Heteronetta atricapilla, assembly GCA_011075105.1. Taxonomy (NCBI): domain Eukaryota; kingdom Metazoa; phylum Chordata; class Aves; order Anseriformes; family Anatidae; genus Heteronetta; species Heteronetta atricapilla. The sequence goes on from CM021733.1 coordinate 92,146,814, forward strand.
CAATTTGCAATTGCACCACATATCTGTCTGCATGCTTAAACCAATTGAATCTATTTGTTGACCAGCCACAAATGTCATGTGTAATTGTTGTTCTTTCACACTCAATCCTAGAGATGAAAAACTAATTTACACTGAATAATTTATCCAATTTACTTTGTCTCATTTTCTGCTTGTAGGCAACTCACAAGCATATTACAATTTCTCTATGTGTTTATGTCTTTCATTTTTGAGGACAGTATTCCTCCAGAAATTTTACATAGTATATGCAAGCACCTTTTGTTTGACTAGTTGTGCATATGAATGCAGTGTCATTGATTGTCAGTATCCATATACAGTCATTTGAATGCTGAGTTAAAAGTGAACTCAAGAAACAGAATATAATGGCTGCAGCAGACTTTTTGATGTGTTTCCTTAAAAAAAAAAAAAAAAAAAAAAAAAAAAATGTTTGATATTTTCTCAGTTCTTTTAATCGGAGATTGTATTGACTTTTTGGCCTTGAAACAATGAACCATCCAAATCATTTTGGATAAGCATTTAAAAGTTTGGATCACTCCTCTGTAATTATTTAATATTTTGCATTCTCCTAATGGCCTTTGGAGAGTCTATAAAACAAAATGCCTAAAGGTTTCTCAAGAAAAGTAAAGTTTTGTTGCTGTGATGAATGTATTCATGTTCAAAATTTTAATGTAAAGCTCAACCAAAAGAAAATAATTCTGAACAACCCTTAGAAGAGAGGGAGGCTAGACAGGGAGGTGTCCACTTGGGCAGCCCTTGGACAATGTGCCACACTTCAAGCCTTTTTCTTTACTTGCTTTTGAAACAGACGTATAGCTTTTATTGGGTCTAGCTTAATTTATTTGAGAAACTTCTGAAGATCACCTACAGGAAGAGGAGGTGCAGATATCAAAAAGCATATGCAAATAAAAGTAATGCTTACTATTTGACCTTCCCCTGCCTTAAAAACAGTTCATTGTGTGTGAATTTGGATGGAGAGCTTAATGAATAACTGGTGTACAGCTTCTGGGATCAGAGAGGTTGTCATGGGTTTGCAACATGGTGAGTCAGAGTACTCTTCAAAGTGCCTAACCTTAGTTCAATGCAACTACTTGCACTACATGCTCTGTTTAAGATGTTCACTAGAGTGCAGTTTGGAGTAGAAGCTTGAATGATCAACGTGATCTTTCCTCAGAAGAAGCTTATTTCACAAAGCTGAACTTGACCCTTTGTCATTACCCTCTGGGACACAGTTTTATATCCCTAATCCACAAGTGCTGCTATACTGAAGATGTCCCTAGAGGTTGAAAAGGGTTCAAACCTGAAAAACAAACAAACAAACAAACAACAACAACAACAACAAAAAAAAAAAACAGCCTTCTGAACCTCGGGTTCTGTTTTAGTTGTTTTTAGTTTGTTTGTTTTACATTTGTTTGTTTACTGGAAACCACACAGTGCTGTGGCCCATTAAATGCATTATGGATAATACTCAGAATCCATCCACAAATACAGTACACAAATTAATTTGAATTATTGCTTAAGCCTTCTTTCCAAGTCAAGTAATATATGCCGCCACCAGTTGGCAGCAATGGCTCAGTCTAGAACTTTTTAGAAGTACTGATTTACTGCTGAGCTCCACTGTTACTCAAAGGGTGCTGAGAGGGCAGCAATGCCAGCAGGTTTTAATGAAAAAATGGCTGTTTGGAATTTGTCAAATTCAGTTTTTAGATTAGGTTCACATTCTAAATTTCATAAGACAGCAATGTTTTGAGTAGAGAGAACATTACTGGAATTGCATTTTAATTGCCTCTTCTAGACTTACATCTTTGGCAGTTGTGGTTTGAAGTATTAGTTTTGCCTGTGAGACAGCTGATGTCTGATCTACAAATCTTATGATTCTGTATCAGTGCACCAAGACAGGAGATAGTAAATAAAAATTAGTTCAGACATTGTTTCAGCCCTGCATCATCACCTTATTGACAAGACCAATGACAAGATTGATTTTGTGCCATTTTTTCATTACAGTTGTTAAGATTTGTTTGGTTGAACATCTACTTTTATCAGCTATTTGAAATAGAGCAAGGAAAATTAACACTGTTATCATCTTTACAAACTGGGGGAAGACTTCTGGAGCCTTTTTTTTTCAGCAAGAGTAAGCAATTTTAAAGGTTAAACTCCTACTGGCAACTTGAGAGACAGCAAAAGGATGATAGACATGACTGATTGTTACTGATGATAGACAGTAGTGTGGTGGAGAGTAGTGCTTGAGTAGATATTCCACTAAAAGGAACATCCTACTTAAGGACCAGACTTTTTCACTCAAGGTAACAGAAAGATATTTAAAGGGTGCTTAGCTCAAATATAAACCAAAAATACAGTTCCTTTCTTCATGCTTTGGAACTGATATGACTCTAGAGCTGTATTTCTGTCATCTTAATCTGAATGAGCTGTGATAAAAACAGTGGTTTTTCTTTACATTTTAAGAGCTATGGTAAACCTTGTTAAGAGGTCTAATGCAAATATAGAAGTGACCTAGCACTTGTTTCCTTATTCCAGATGCAAAGAATTACAAAACAGAATAAATTTTAGACTAATATACACATAATTTTAAATTTTACTTGCATTTACAGTTTAGTTCCTGAATGAAAAAGGGAAGGACTTCCAAGTAGCTATGGCATAGTCCTAAGAAAATGAGAGTAGCTTGTAATTTAAGTTAGTTTTAATATTTCTAATAATATAAATTTGCTTTACTAGGCATTTATGGACTGCTTTAAACAAAATGAAAAACAAAGTGAATATGCCAAATTTCCAGCAAATATGATGGAATGTCATAATTCTATGCAATATTTTCATATATTAAATATTCAAGACTTTTCTGCAGCACCTTGAAAACAAAGCTACTTCTTAATATGAATACCTGGATGAGGCTCTTGTATTTACAAAGCAATATATATTTTTATTTTTTTCCAAGATATATGCCAATCCATCATGACACTGAGAAACTAGTGCAGCTCCTGTGTGTAGGACAGACAGATGAAAGAGCAATTTTCAATGCAAATATTTTTCTTGCCTCTGATTTTACTGATCAAACTGGCCCAAAACAGCTTCTGGAATAGTATTCTGGAATAGTGAAGAGCAACTCTTTTACAAAGTCACTGGAAAAGAACAACGCAATAAGATAGACAGTGTTTTTAATGTCATGCTGTTCTTCTCATTTCAATCTATTTAAAATGAAAGCAAATGTCACACTAACCTGTTCATTCTAAATGCAATGGTTATTTACTTTTTTCAATAGTTTTCAAACAATCTGAAACAACTATGCTCATGTTTACCCAGTGCCAAGCTAGATAATGGAAAGACTGACAATAAGAGGCATTTTGTCACACTTCAGCATTTTTAAAAGAATAATCAGCTTTTACATGTGACTACAATCCCAAAATTGTGTTTGTGGATGCTTTGCTTAATATTTTAAACTAGAATTCTTAGGGCTTTTAAATCCGTTCTATCTGCTACTTTAAATGCAGATGGAAACTGTGTATAAATACCTGCACTTCTGCTTCATGTTTGTGCCTATATTAGTGCTTCAATTATTATGTTAAAGTGAGCAACTTGATTGTGAGTAAAAGTGAGTGTTAAAGTGAGTACTTGATTCTGCTACTTTTAAAGTCAATTCCTATAATGCCAGCGGACCATTCTCAGTCAGAGTGAGAGCAGGACAACTAAGGAGATTTATTCTAATTCTTAAAACACTGAAATACATTGGCTAAAATTACATTCAACGTTGTGTGTTTTTGTTTGTTTGTTTTTTTGTTTTCTGAATTGGTATTTCTAAGTTTTAAGATGTGCCATTTATTTATTTTGTGGCCCTTTTGCATGAAAAAGAATCAATTAAGAATGTACCGGGACTAAAGATCATTTGTATAAAGCTAGAATTATAGACATGGGAATCTGCATGGCAGATTGACATATTGATTAAATATGATTGATTACCTAATTATGTCCAACACACTTAGAATAAGAGTTAAACTATATTCAACTTACATCTGCTTTGACTTGAAAAAAAAATTATTTTTTAGTATAATATTGATAATCAGGACAATGTTTGTATTATCCGAAAGATTCTGTTGGGCTTTAAATTGTGAATGATTGTCTCATGATGGTAGAGTGGATTTTCTATTAGTTATTCAAACTTTGGAAAATTTAATACATTGATAATATAAAAAATATCTATTTGTAAGAACAAAAATCACAGTCAGCATTAAACCTTCAGTGTCTGAAAACCTGCAGTTTTGCTTACCTGTGCAAAGTGTAATTTGGTTCATATTCTTATAGATGATGTTTAAACAAAAAAGGCTTACACCTTGCAACCATGGCCTGAAACAACACATCAATAAATGTGAATATTGCTTTCAAACTCAGCACTGATACAAATTTCTCAAAAATTGACAATGTGCTGTAGAGTAGGCTGTTATATATCTTTCTTGATTTGGTTTGAGTTTATTTGTTTTGATTGTAAAAAATAAATTTATTCAATGGACTAAACTTATAAAATACATAAAAGTTTTAACATCTACTTATAAATGCTCCAGAAGGATTTTGTGAAGAAACTTTTCTGTTGTCCTCTCTATGCTCTTCTTGCTTTGCAAAAATAATTATCTCCTTGATATTAGTTATCAGGTTTTCAGTTCAAAAATGTTTTCTTTGCTAGACAGAGTATAAAAGAAAATGCCAATGCAGGTTTAGTGTTATACATGATGTTAATACAACTACAACCTAATAAATATTTATATTTGTTATATAGAGATCTAAGTGAAGGGCATCTCTCAAATGATCATCCAGCTTTCAGATGGTCCTTAAATATTCATAGTTTATGCTGTTATATTCATAAGATACTACATAAAAAATATATGGAGTACAGTCCATATATACAGAATTTGTCTGTATCATGCAGTAGAATATTTGATCATTAAACAGTGTGATTGTTCAGGAGCCTGTTGCTAAAAATGTTTGTCTGCTATCACTTGCATATGTTGCACTTTATCACTTGGTTATTTGTCTGATGGAGAATAACCTTGGTTGGTATGAAATGATTCCATAGACATTCACTGGCTAAATTTGATTGTGTGACTGCATCTCCCCCCCATGTTTTCATTTTTATGACAGGTTGCGAAGGAGAATTATAAGTATGTATTTTGTGCAAATTCATAGAAACTTAGAAGATTCCTGCTAAAGAATTGGAGCAAATCCAATTTAATTAGAGTTGTTGAGAGTTCAGTTATTGTGTGAATTCAGCAATGTTGGAAAGCCATGTTTTTTTCTTCTCAGAATATCTTATCCAGATTTAGTCCATTGAGGTACTATAATGGTAAATTTTTTGGACTGCAAGACTTTTGGACTACGAGGTTCATCATAACTGCTGAGTTTCTTAGGAGCTAGGCACACATATAAATTCTGTATTAATGAGAAAAGTTCAGTGCAAGCTTCTATTTCTTACAGACTGGTAAGCAAAGAAAATTCAGCTGTTCCAGACAATTAGAGAAGCCTTTAGTTCGGGTTTCAGGAAAGGTACTAGCTGACAAGATGGCACTTAATATCATCAGACCAACATTGCCTCCAGCATACCAGTCTTAATATACTAGTATACTAGTATGGCTTTGCAGTAAACACAGATTAGTGACTCTTTATTATAGTAGATAAACGGAGTGCTCTGTATATCCGTAGACCTCATATACTCACAGCTAACAGTACTACTGTTTTGTGTGTTATATTTATTTATAAGGAATTTTCACTGTAGCTAAAACATAAGCTTTATTCATGCAGTAAAATGCACAGTAGTTTAGGAACCATATTATATTCAATCTTTTATGGACTGTTCCAAATTATTATTTTATTTATTCTACTATTTTAAGGGCAGGTATTTAAAAATACTTTCAGTTACACGAAACTTTCATCAGCATTCATCTGTTTTCTTCTTTTCCATACATCCATTACATTGTCATCTTGCAAAAGAATACTTCTGTATGAAACTTCAAAAGAATACCTATTTAGCAACTGCACTTAAAATCAAAGATAAACATTACAGAGCAGTTTTGTTTCATTTTCTGGCTGATGGGCCTCTTAGACAGTTGCTTCTATCCATTCACTCAATGTTTACTCAGGATAATTGAAAAAGAGGATTTCTATTTGCTACAATAAAAGGCCTGAAAAGTAGTTTTATATGCCTATAAACTTTTTTCTCTCAATATGTTCAGTGCATTTGCAACTCTCAATTTCAGTTACACATAGGAAGAAAAAGGTTTGTAGTAGGTGAATTATCTCATGTACTTGGATGCAGAGGCACTTGTTCAGCAATATTCCTGTTCTTCCTGGTTATTTAAGGAAGGCTGATACATACTTAGATTTTCACACACATAAGCATGCATTTATATACCATGTATGGTATACTGGTTTAGACAAAGCTTGCTCAAGCTGTGCCATAGATGCAGGCCATCTACAGGCACATGGCAGTAATTTCTTCCCCTGAGGCAGGAAGGGAATGTTCCATTATCAAGTACTGTTGGAAGGAGAAAGGTGTATGACTCTACAACTACCTTAGTATTTCCAGTAAATCATTGCTTGGTTATGCATTCTTACATTCTAATAACCATATCCATATATGTTATCTCTAGCTGTAGCACATAAACATATGGTCCTCTTCTTCCAGCCATTCATATAATGAATATTTCTATATAATTCTATATTTCTATATAATAATTCTTCCAGTCATTCATACTTATTCATATTCACTTAATATTGTGCACAGCTCCTCTGTAGCCTACAATATAAATGAGTAACTGAATAAGGATCTGTCTGAAAGATTCAAGATAAATAAATAAATACATTTTCTAATTATACACTCTGGGGGAAGAACATATTTTTATGCTTTTTCTTTAAAGTTGTGTTGTAGAAATTTCTTTCCCAGCTTTCTTCCATAGGTCAATGATTAGACCCAAGTAAGGATTCTCAGTATGCTCTTGTCTGAGCCCAGACTGGTGCCACCTACCCACAGGAGCAAAACTGTGGCTCTCTCTCAGAAAACTAGACCTTCAGGATTCTGAAAAGCTGGTGCAGACCTACCCTAGAAAAAGAGCATTTGGTGGTAACCAATTCTTGTTTTGGAAGACATAGCAAACAATAAATAACCATGATGCTTGTTAGTATGTATAATCCGGCATTATATATTTGAGACAGCAATAATCAAGTGAAACTAAGGAAAAATAAACTGGTTATTTCTCATTCCATTAACTTATGTGAAATGGTTAGACCACTCTGAGCAGAGTGGTGGACATTTCATGGGACTCTTAAAAGTAGTAGGAAAAAAAAAGCTATCAGCATATATTTAAAAGACTAATTTCACTTGTATAGCCAGATAGGCTGGATTTGTCTTTTATTTTTTCCAGCTTTAGTTCCTTTAGAAAACGTGGTATTAAAGTGAAAATATATGCTAATTTTTTTAAACAATTGGATCAGTTATATTTTATCAAAGATGAAGAGTTAGTATATCTCTCTGAAATGTAGCAAAAATGTTAAAAAATTGATGTTGTTATGAAACTCAGCACCTTAATTTTGACCTAGAGGGCTCTTAGGGAGTGTTGCAATCACCAGAAGAGGGTGATACAGTGTAGTAGCTCCAAGATGATAAAGAGGCTGGCTAGAGATTAAAAATGTTCTTTCTCCATGCAGACCTGTGTTGTTTTTTCATTTGTTTTGTTTTGGTTGGTTGATTGTTTTTTGGTTTTTGGTTTGGTTTGGTTTTGTTTTTCCCAATGAAATTATGCTTGCCTGCCTTTTAATAGCTTCGACAATCATTATAAGTGCTGTTATTCATAGATGTCTAATAGCTCTCTTTGACTAGCTGCTGTTGTTTCCTAGCTCTTGTCTATATCTTTTAAAAATGTGTGGAGTGTAACATCTGAAGTTATATACAGTACGACATCTGATTAGTGAAATTAAGTAGGCAAGCACGATTTATATATTTGTATCTTAAGAATACATAAGTATCCTGAAGACCCTCTTGCAAACATACATTTACTACCATATGAAATACAGTAAAACTGAATGTAAATATTTCTGAAATGCAGCAAATCTTTCCGAGTGGAGTACCTAACATTCCATATCAGTTCCTATCAAGGTGCTTTATGTGTAGTTTTGAGATTAAAATGTTAAAATGTATGCTTATTTGTTTTAATACAAATCTCATTTTAAGACTAGATCTTTCCATTTTCATTACCTGTTTGCAAGTAATTATTAAATATGGTTTCTGAGCAAGATTTGGTTTGCTTTGCTTTGCTTTTATTGTCAAAATTGCTCAGATATAAAACTTCATTATGTTGTTTAAAATTGATTTAATAATCAATGATAATAGAAGAATAAGTACTTTTAAACTGAGACAGAATTTTGGAAATTGGGATTTCCAAGCATTTTTGACAGAACATTAGTTATCTGAACAGAATGGAAATTTTATCTTTGTCATGCAGAAAATTCCTAATAAAAAACAGTCTGTTATAAACTGTTAAAGATTTTACTCTGGTCTGTTGCAATCTGGATATAATTAAAATGTTAAAATTTACACTCTTAATGAAAAAGAATATTATAAACAAATAAAAGTAAGTCAAGGTTGTGCAGATCAGGCTGCAGAGGAAAGACAGAGAGAATGTGTTTTGCCACAAGTTAAATTTTGTCAAATTTCAATGTGGACATTATAGCTGACAGAAAAAGAATATTAAATTTTAAAAAGCAGAGAATCAGTGAAACACAAATGATAGCTCTGAGTGCATCTGTCAAATAAATTAGAAGCCACAATGGTTTTTCTTTTTTCACTTTTCTGGAACTGCCCTTTCACTTTATTCCAAGGCCACCTTTCATGCAAACACCCTAAAGAAAACCCCAAAAAACATTCCCATTCAGAGCTCTTCTAACTGATTTCCATTGAGGGACCCATAAGTTTTCATTTCAGAAAAAAAATAAAAAATAAAAATAAAATAAACAGCAGAGTAGCCTTTTATGTGCTAAACAGAGCAAGAAGCAACAAAAGGAAAAAATGTATTTTTTTTCATTGTGTTTTATTCATTTTGCTCATGTTTCATTTGTTTATCTCTAAGGAGTAAGACATCTCCCTGATGCAACTAATTTGTCTTGTGTTTGAATGTCTGGCATTTTGTATAGTACTGGACTATAATTGCAAGGTTAATACATCCATTTCAGCCACAGTCGTAAACTGTATGGCTGAGTCAGTGGTTATTATGTGTATGTGTCTATTTCCATGCAAAGTGCCATATGAAAAGTAGTGAGTCTTTTCCTCATGCAGAATGGGTTGTAGCCCAGTATAGGGTTATATATGATCTTTAAGTTCCCCAGTCCTTATTGTCCCTAAGAATGAATATTCAAAGAAATAAATACTAGGCTTTCAGAGATAAGGATAATCTGCATTTTGTGTTTGCAGATGGTCATAGAAGTCTGTATTCCATCTCCTGAGTGGACTTCAGAAGAAAAGCAATGTCAAAAACCAAGCATGCATCACTGTAAAATCAGAGTAGCTCTTTTGAAAAAATGAGATGGAGATCAGAGCGAGTAGTTGTATGGCTAGGTGGAAAATCAGGTATTCCCAGACAATTACTGCTGAATGGGCTGAAGCAAATATTGGTACCCACAAGATACTTAGACCAACAGATGCCCTAAAGTGTTGCTGTATCATCTTGCTCTTCTAAAACTTCTAGAGATTTAAAAACCTCTGCTGGTTGGAAGACAATTTTCAGGCCCTAAGTAATCAACAATCCAATTGGCAGCTGGTCACAAGTAACGTTCCCCTGGGCTTAGTATCAGGGCCAGTTTTGTTTAGCATTTTTATGAATGATCTGGATGAGAGTGCACCCTAAGTAAGTTTGCACATTGTACCAAGTTAGGTGGGACTATTTAGGGTAGGAAGGCTTTGCAAAGGTATCTGGATAGACTGGATCAATGGTCTGAGTCTAATCATAAAACATTCAACAAGGCTAAATTCTGGATCCTGCACTTGGTTTGTGACAACCTCATGCAGTGTAGGATATTGAGTTTCTCAATATGTGCAGAGAGAAGCAGGGAGGCTGATGAAGGGACTAGAAAGCAGTTATGAGGAGAACTGTGGTTGTTTAGTCTAGGGAAGAGAAGGCTGAGGGTTATAAGATCTTATTGCTCTTTTCCTGAAAGGAGGTTGCAATGAGGATGTCACTCTCTTTCTGACAAGTGACAAGTGATAGGATGTGAGGAAATGGTCTCAAATTGCACCAGAGGAGACTTAGATTGAAAATCAGGAATACTTAATTCATGAAGAAAGTGGCCAAGCATTGGAATGGGCTGCTCAGAGAAGTGATGGAGTCTCCATCCCTGGAGGTATTTAAGAGACATACGGACATGGCACTAAGGGATATGGTTTAGTGATGGGACTCAGTAGGTCAGGCTGATGGCTGGACTTGGAATTCTTGAAGGTCTTTTCCAACCTAAATGATTCTCCAATTTTATGAAGGAATTAACATAAAATAGGTGGCCAAGAAGGCCAACAGCATCCTGGTTTGTATCAGGAAAAGTGTAGCCAGCAGGACCAGGGAGGTGATCATCCCCCTGTACTCAGCTCTGGTGAAGCTGCACCTTGAGTACTTTGTTCAGTTTTGGGCCCCTCAGTACAAGAAGGACCTTGAGGCCCTGGAGCATGTCCAGAGAAGGGCTACAAAGCTGGTGAAGGGTCTGGAACACAAGTTTTAGGAGGAGCGGCTGAGGGAACTGGGGTTGTTTAGTCTGGAGAAGAGGAGGTTCAGGGGACACCATATTGCTGTCTATAACTACCTGAAAGGAAGCTGTGGGGAGCTGGGGGCTGGCTTCTTCTCACAGGTAACCAGTAATAGAACTAGAGGGAATGGCCTCAAGTTGTGCCAGGAGAGGTTTAGGTTAAAAATTAGGAGACATTTATTCTTAAAAAGAGTAGTTGGGCATTGAAACGGGTTGCCCAGGGAAATGGTGGCATTACAGTCCCTGAGGGTGTTCAAGGAAGGGTTGGACATGGTACTTAGGGACATGTTTTAGTGGGTGATACTGGTAATAGGGTGATGGTTGGACCAGATTATCTTGAAGGTCTCTTTCAACCTTAATGATTCGATGATGCTATGATTCTATAGGCATTTTTTGATGGATAGAGTTAAGACATTGGGCTGAAACTCCTAGGTGTTGCTAATCTTATACTTGTAGGTAGATAGAAGGAGGAATGTGAAATTTGTGCAGTTATCTTTTATTGAGCATAGTTTAGGTCTGCTTTGGAAGCTATAAGCTTAAAAGTAACATTTCACTGTGTGCCAAGCAGGAAATTAGTTCCCTCAGAACTGTGGTGCAACATGGTCTTTCAAGTGGTTTCTGAAGTGACCTAGTTAGTAGGCACTGTGTATCTCTGTCAGACAAATCATAAAATGTAAAAGATTGCCTAAATATTAGTACAATCCAGTTGTAGTGGCTTGATTTATTTTAATTGATATAATGATTCTAGGATTTTAGATTACTAGTTTAGAATTAAATACCCCTAAAGCAAATCACAAAAGACAAATTGACTCTTTGGATTAGAGTTGCTTGTCATTTATAGTCCTTGAAGGGGAAAAAGTACAAATAAATGCCCAACAAAAAAAAGCCTTGTTTAACTTTTAGTAAGCAGCTTGAAAGGGTCAGAGACACAGAAGCTATCCTCTACCAGACCTGAAGAAAAAAACAAACAAACAAACAAACAAAAAAAAAAACTGAGAGGCTTATTGAACATTGAACACAATATGAATGTAAAGATTATTCCAAGGGGTGATAGCCACTGTATGAGTTGACCTTGTGATTTACAGCTGCAATACCATGCCCTGCATGAATTTCATGACATAACAATCTGTCAGTTCTTGCAACTATAAAGTCAGCCCTCAGAGATAACTGTGTCAGCCACACAATGGTCATTTCAGGATGTAACTACTTTTTCTGAGCTTAATAATAAAACGATCATGTGACTTAAAATGTCATACCTTAGTTATAAGGCTAACAATACTGTTAAACTATAATACAGGTGATAGATATTGTAAGGTACTGTAAGTAGTAATCTAGTCTGAAGTAATGTATTTGATCTATTGCAAAGTGGATAGGAACTGTCAAAGGTCCATAAGCAAATTGGAAAATAAATTTGATGTGGTAACCAGGTTACTTAGTGAGATATTAAAAATAGTCACAGTAATATTTATTTAGATATGGAGAAACAGAATTCCAGCTACTTTCAGCTGTTAAGTGCTAAGATTTAATTTATTTATGTTTAGTCAAAATTCTGTGATTCTTTGTGTACAAGACATGAATATGACTCATTCTTGGAAGACTTTCCATTGTATATAAGAGTTTCCTGTAGCGATATGCCAATCAGCATGATGACTAAGCTGACAAAAGCATGCTATATAAGGGCTGATTCTTTAGATATGAGTCATTTTTTTCCATTGAAAGATGAACATCATTTAAACCAGTAATACCTGATTTAATAGATTGACAACTTATATATGTTTAGAAAATCAGTGAGTTTTCTTTGCAGTTAGAGAGCAGGAGATGAAGTTTGTGACGGCTTCACATTGGAGCTCACTCTGACTGCTGTCTGACTGGTCCCTGAGGATCTTCTGTCTCCAGAATGGAGTAAGCCTTGCCATTTGATTTAGAGCAGCAATACCAAGCCCTGTATGAAAGTCATGACATTAATTGTGTGCTGATGCTAGACTCTGCAAAGCTTTAACTCCTTATGGAAAGTTCAGGTCTTCATGATAATGGAAGTTTTCCTCCAAGCCTCCAATCAGCAGATGATTGTTGAGATTTTCAGTCAAATCAGCATCTGCAATATGAAAATCAGCTGTTCTGATGCTGCCTACAGAGATAAATAGAGATATTATTTATATAGAGGAATGAGGATTTAGATGTTGTGGTAGCCTGGTAGTAGTTAGATTTTGCAAAGAACTGATACATTTATGCAGGTATATCAGGTTGCTGCTAGGAGGTAGCTTCAAATACATCTACAAATACATCATTACACTTTTGTAACCACTCCAATCTGTACAAATGTACAAATGTTGCTGACAAATTAGAGCACTGGGAAATTACCAACTGCATGAAGTTTAAAAAGAGCAAGTACTGGATTCTGCACCTGAGACAAGGCAACCCTGGATATAAATACAGACTGGGGGATGAAAGGCTGGAGAGCAGCTCTGTAGAAAGGGAATTGGGGTTTCTTGACAATGGTAAATTGAATACAAGTCAACAGCATGACCTGGCAGTCAAAAGGACCAATCATGTCCTAGGGTGCATCAGGCACAACATTGCTACCTGGTCAAAGGAAAGGATTGTCTGGCTCTGCTCTGTGCTGGTGCTGCCTCACCTCGAGTATTGTGTTCAGTTTTGGGCACCATGATATAAGAACATAAAACTGTTAGAGAGTGTCCAAAGGAGGGTTATGTAGATGAAGTGTCTAGAGGGGAAGACGTGTGAGGAGCAACTGAGGTCCTTTGGTTTGTTCAGCCAAGAGCAGAGCAGGCTGAGGGGAGGCCTCATGGTGGCCTACAGCTCCCTCACAAGGGGAGTGGAGGGGCAGGCGCTGTGCTCTGCTCTCTGGGGACAGCGACAGGACCCAAGGGAATGGCATGGATCAGGTACAGCAGAGGGTCAGGCTGGGTGTTAGGAAAAGATTCTTTACTGAGAGGGTTATCAGGCATTGGTACAGGTTCCCCAGGGAAGACCACAGCACCAAGCCTGCCAGAGTTCCAGAAGCATTTGGACAGTATTCTCAGACACATGGTCTGATTTTGGGGCAGACCTGTGTGTAGTCAGGAGTTGGACTCAATGATTCTGCTCAAGGGAACCTGCTTTGGCAGGGTGCTTGGACCCAATGATCTCTTCCAACCCCTACAATTCTGTGATTCTGTGATCCTTGTGCCTCCCTTCCAACTCAGGATGTTCTGTGATTCTGTGAAATGTAAGGCAAGTGTCATTTTGTTGGTGCACATGGGTCTCTATCCACATATTCTCTTAATACTGTATAATCATTGAGGTGCTTCTGCACACCTGCACCTTTTGTGAGTCATATACTCTGCACTTGAAAGTTATTAGCATAATGACTGACTATTGTAAAATTGTGTTTATATTAAGTGAACAGATTTTCTTTTTGGGGCAAATAATCTCAATATGGATAATGAACAATTTGTATCTGTAATTACTTTTTTAAAAGGCAAAAAGGAAACTGACAGATATACGCTTGGTGTTTTTTCATTTCAGGCTTTTTGCTCCCATACAACTTTTCCTTCAGCATAGATTTCTGACAGCAAAAATGCAAGGGTAGTCTCCAGTCATCCCTGATTAACATTGCTGATTCATCCAACACGCTATTATCTGGATACTGATCCTCTTGATCTGCTTGGCTTGGATTTATTTTTGATACTTCTGACTTTATTAAAAAGCCATTTCTTCTTATGCCCTAACACTGTTACATTACTACACACCCCTACACCTAGCACCACTGTCTTTTCACTCTGACTGTTTTTACCCAGAAGCTTTTTACTCCAAATTATAGATGGTGCTTCTTTCAGATTATCTAATTTTCAATATCTAAGCTAAGCTTTGAGAAGTGTAACATAAGATATAAAATTCTCTTCTGAATCCCTGACAGGTGTCTGCAAGTTGCAGTTTGTAGGTAGTATGTCATCACAGTCATAATGAATGTGGCATTAAAAGGCACATTTATCTTGCTGGAAAAGACTATTGCAGAGAGGTAAGAGATTCTACAAATAGCTCTTGGTATCAAAGGAGCTTCAAGTGAGAAGAATAATAGTCAAAAAAAAAAAAAACCAACAAACAACAAAAAAAACCCTTTTCATATTCCGTTCTCTTGATTGCCTATCCAAACCTATAGAATTAATATTGTTATCATCCATTGTTTATATGGCATCAAGTGCATTACGTAGACACTTTGCCAGCATGCATTAAATCAAAGTCTGGGCAAGGACATTTGCATTCTAGCATGCAAAGTATGGATCAGCGGTTCAGGGTGGGAAGGGAAAGTGACACCTTAACATTGATATGTATCAAGGCCCAGTCCTTAAGAAATTCATTTTTTAAGGATGACTAGTTGAAATGTTGATACAAAAGAGCCAAGAAATTACAAATGTATTCCAACCAGTAAATCTTCCAACCAGTCACAGTCCTCAGTATTTGCTCTGGACTGGAGCATCCTCAGATTTCAGCTTATAGCCCAACAAACTGCTAAATGAGTGATTAAAAGGAAAACCATAAATAATAATAATAATAAAGTAGTACATTCCTCACTCACTTTGGTGTGGTTTTGTAATACTGGCAAAGAATGAAGATCATTTATATGAGAAACCTGTGCTCCAAAAACACTTAGTATTCTGTAAGGACTTATTATGCAGTATTGTCAAATCACAATAGATTGCATAAACTTTCCTGCAGTGTAATCAATTGGGAAAAAAAAAAAAAATATATATATATATAGGTGCAGAGCATCAGATTAGTTTCATAAAAGCAGTATTTATATCTTGCAAGCCATGACATATGTTGATAGTGACCGTTTTTCTGTTTTTGGAGGCAGCGCTGTTGTTGTTTTTTTTTTTCTGAGAAAAATATTATTCTGTTTCCTAAAACTATAGAAATAAAATATTTCAGGAAGAAGTTTAAAGTTGCAAGAGTATTTCACACTGGTTTTCCATCCATTAGATTTATACTTTCATTGATAATTAAAGTGTTTTGAAAGAGAATCAGCAAGAATTAAATAAACCTCCACACTACACATTTTTAGTATCTAAAAGAAGTTTGTTAGACTATATATTGAATAGGCAGTGAATTATTTATTTTATTTTATTTTATTTTATTTAGGATTTGAATTGGTACAAGTATACTAAATAAGATTTAGACAGTAAGAAGAACTTAAAGGTAAAATTACAACAGTAGGAGAATAAAGATATGAGGGAACAAGAAAAGTAAGAAATAAAGCAGATGATGAAAGTGAGAAAATAAAATGAACTTGAGTTTCCAGAGAAAAATGTGAAGCTGATCTTGCAATAAAGGAATAAGGCCTAAGACAGAAGCCTTTGGAACAGTGGAAGAATGCCACATGGTATGGAATGTAGATAAATATAGGCCAGTCTGGGTCACCTGTCCTGGTTGTGTTCCCTCCCAGCTTCTGGTGCATCCCCAGCCTCCTCTCTGGCTGGAAAGGAGAAGCTGAAAAGTCCTTGGCTTAGTGTATGCACTGCTCTGCTAAATTAAAACATTAGCTTGTTGTCAGCATTATTCTCATCCGAAATCCCAAACACAGCACTGTAGCAGCTACTAGGAAGAAAGTTAAGTCTATCCCAGCTGAAGCTAAGTCATACAACTAAAAGATTGGAACCATGATATATTGTGTTGTACATCTTTCTCCCAATCTTTTTCATTTCAGCAAAGACCAGTAAAACCCAAATTTGTATCTACTTGCTTCTTGTTGTTTTCAACTCTTTGAAGGTTGTTGGTGTGACCTGAAAGGTGTCCATTGTTGCTGGTCACATGAATTCACTGCATTTCTTTGTGTTTAACATTTGGCTTTATGTACTAACCTTTCATGGGGAATTTATTGGTCTATTTTAACATTTTGAAAACCTCATGTGCACTCCCTACTTTTCATTTATCAGACCTGTCATCCTCCTACTTCCTACACTAGCCATCTTGATGTTAAATGTTTTGTTTTGTTTTGTTTTTTTCCTTGTTCTTCAAATCAATATGCGAGTACAATTTATGTCTCTTTAGCATGGGAAGCAACTTTCAGAAACTTAATGGATTTAATGGCATTTTTTAATGTATATTAACAGAGTGTCATGACTATTATCTGGACTACTTCAATTTCTGCTAAGGACCTGTAACACAAAAATGAAAATGGAGGAAACTAAAGGATAAAACAAAGCCAGCTTAGTAAGAGTTGAGATAAAACAAGAAGGATTGCAAACATCTTTCTTCTTCTGGAACTGTTCTAGTAGTGGTGATCATACAAAATACCCATCACACAAGCTGACAAAAAGCCCACCTCTGAAATGCTGTGAATAACTTACAGTTTTCTTCGTTTTTTGTATGTGCAAGTTAGCCCTCTGACCATCATTTATTTCTATGATCACTTTACTTTCACTAGTGTCTTCCTGTTTTTCAGTTGCTCACACCAATCAGCAGTAGGAGTGGTAGAAGAAAGTAGCAGTAGAGAAAGATAGGTGGACACCTCTCTGCTGTTCTGCTGGGCTCCTTTTTAACACTTATTTGCAAGACTAAATGTTTTCACCTGAACTTTCAAATCCTATTTGGATATGGGGGCCTGGAGCATCTTTCCTATGAGGACAGGCTGAGAGACCTGGGTCTGTTCAGCCTGGAGAAGAGAAGACTGAGAGAGGATCTCATCAATAAATACCTGAGGTATGGGAGACAGAAGGATGTAGCTAACCTCTTCTCAGTGGTTTGTGGGGATAGGACAAGGGGCAATGGTCGCAAGATAGAACACAGGAAGTTCCACACCAACATGCGAAAGAACTTCTTCATGGTGAGGGTGACAGAGCACTGGAACAGGCTGCCTATAGAGAGGTGGTGGAGTCTCCTTCTCTGGCGATATTCAAGGCCCGTCTGGATGCCTACCTGGGCAGCCTGCTCTGAGGAACCTGCTTTGCAGGGGGGTTGGACCCAATGATCTTTCAAAGTCCTTTCCAACCCCTACAGTTCTGTGATTCTGTGATTCTGTGAATCTATGGCCATGTGTGTTTAAATTATGGATCCTTTGAGCTAACAGCAGAATATTCTGCACATGGTGTGAGTCATCTGAATCCCTGTGGCAGTACTGGAGTAGCGTTGCACTAAACCTTATCTTAGAGTGTGCTACTGAGTCGGAACAGGTATCCTCACACTTTTTACCGACTTCACATTTACTTTTAAAATACCATTTAATTGTATGCAAGGGAGGAAATAAATATCCTAGCTTTAAATAAATCCATCACAACAAAGTCCTGCATTTTCTCCTTCAGGAATTAAAGAAGGTAGTGACTCATTCCAAAATATGTATGTGTGATGGTTTTACTCGAGTGGGCAGCCAAGCTCCACCACAATCGCTCTCTCGCTCCTCCCCTCCTCAAAGAGGAAGGGGGAGAAAAAGACAACACAAAGAGCTCGAGGTTTGAGATGAGAATGATTTAAGTAAAGGGAAAGGGGAATGGGGAGAAAAAAGAAACAAAAGAAACAGAAGAAACAACAAGGTCGCACGGAAGCACAGAGAGAAAGGAAAACAAGTTATTCTCTACTTCCCATCAACGAGTGATGTTCAGCCACATCCTGGGAAGCAGGGCCTCAAAACGCGTACCGGTTGTTCAGGAGAGCCCCTCCCCCACAAGAGTCCCCTTTTATTGCTGAGTGTGACATCAGGTGTTATGGAATATCCCTTTGGTCTGTTTAGGTCAGCTGCCCTGGTGATGTCCCCTCCCCATCAATTGTCCACCCCCAGCCTGCTGGCTCTTGGGGGCTTGGAGGGAGTTCCGATGCTGTGCCAGCACTATGCAGCAATAGACAAAACACTGGAGTGATACCAGTGCTGTTCCAGCTATGAGTGCAGAGCACAGCACTGTGTGGGCTGCTGCAGGGAAAGGTGACCATCCCAGACAGACCCAACACAAACTGAAGGGGTTCCACCATTAAAATAATTTCGTGCAGTCCACCACGTTTCTGGTTATGGGGTAGTATGTGTTATGCTGATGAAGTTACTGTTTCGTAAGTACCACCTGCTATAATGTGCTGGAATTAAGATCATGTTTGCTGTGTATATGTTATTGATGTTATAGTAATCTGCAAGAGTAAGTCTTGGTGAGTACATTGTGTTATTGCAGAAAATGGGATTATATTCAGAGTTGGCCTTTGAAGAATTTCAGGAGGCAGTGGATTGAGGAACTGGTAGTTCTCATTATGTCTTTTGTGTAGGTGTAAGAATGAAAGCAAAATTTTTGTGGAAGGGAAGAAATACACATAAATGTGAAGGAACACATAAATGGTGGAAGAAGTCTACAAATGCATAAGAAATTAGCTACATCTCAAGTGATTATTTAAGCCAGTGGGTGTGGAAAGGGTGACATTCTTAGGATCATACACAAACACTGAATCATGGTGACAGTAATATTAGAATAATTCCTGAGAAAGCCTGGCACTAAGAAGGAATCAAAAAAAGATGCAGTGGTGCATTCTAGGCAAAGTATGAGGCTTTCTGATACAGCAGATCAGAAGAGAATCCTGGTCAATAACAACAGGAACAAAAGCTATACTTTACACTCTTCTAATTTTTTCTTCTGAAAAATGTCAGATAATGTAATCTTTTTAAAAGTCATTTATTTTCAAGTTAGTATGGCTAATAGATTGCCCCAAGACATTTTTGGAAATGTTACACCACAATGTAAAAGCCTCAAAATAAATCTTGGCCTTGTGCCATTCAAGTTATCATTAAATTAATTACATGTCATTGTCACAGAAAGGAGCCATTTTTCAGGATTATCCAAAAACTAAACTAAGCATGCTGTCACACTATGTTTCATTACAGATAATCTAAGTAAGAATGTATAAGTTTTCACTGAATTTTATTATTTGCCTTTACTACAGCATCTCTTCAGCAACAGGACAAATTTACTGGTTGTTGGTTTTCCTTCTCTGGAACATTTGCATTCTTTCCTTAAGGTCTTTCCTTTGCATTCTTTCCTTGAGATCTTTAAAGACAATTGGAAGATATTCAGACTATAGTTTAAATTGCATTTGCAATCAACTTATTTTTGGCTCTTTATTTTTCAATTCAGGTCCCTAAACTGCATAACAACTGCATTTAAATGAAGAACATGCAATGAAAAATCCCCCATATTCAAAACAAATCCGCTGTATCTGTGTATGTCTGATTTTTTTTTTTTTTATCAAATACTTACTACTTCTGCATCAGAGATCATAAGAAATAAGTGTGTGTGCAGGTTTTATTAGAAGACTGTTCATGACTATGGATATCATACAGCCAGTTTAGATCTAGCTTGCAGTAGTTTAAATTATGCTTTGGAGGATAGACTTTTAGAGCAACTTTTCACTCATTTAGCTTTCAGATTTCTACTGTATTTAATAGAAGTGACTGCAAGATTATAGAGTCCATCTAGGGCTGGGATCCTGGGGTTTGATTTGAGTTAGGCAGCCCATTTCAGTTCTTACTGTCCCTGCTGAATCTATGCAGGCCATTGAGAATAACATTATAACAGAGAACATGCATCTGAGCACAGATTAGGGAACTAAAGACAGATTGCCAGGTACAGAGAATCCGAGAATAGATCTGGGATTACTTTAGGAACTTCTGCTGCATGCATTGAGAATCTGGTGGGCTTCATATGGGCACTTCATCACATAATCATAGAATCACTAAATCATTAAGGTTGGAAGAGACCTCCAAGATCATCTGGTCCAACCATCCCCCTACCCACCAGTATTACCCACTAAACGATGGCCCTAAGCACCACGCACAACCTTTCCTTAAACACCCCTAGGGACAGTGACTCCACCACCTCCCTGGGCAACCCGTTCCAATGCCTGAATACTCTTTCTGAGAAGAAATGTCTCCTAATTTCTAACCTAAACCTCTCCTGGCATAACTTGAGGCCATTTCCTCTAGTCCTATCTGCAAGAAGAGGCCAACCCCCAGCTCCTCACAACTTTCTTTCAGGTAGTTGTAGAGAGCAATAAGGTCTCCCCTGAGAAAAACTGGTGGGACAAAGCACACCGATAATAATGATGGATAGCAATATTTAGTTACAGAGGGAGAAAATATGTATCATGCTGTAATAAGTATATGCAAGTATTTGGTCAAAGCAAGGGGTGATTTACATTGATGTGAGTGGAAGAGGAATGTATTACTTCTGGTAAAATTCATAAGTTCATGGTTAGGGGGACTGTTGTAATCATCTTGTCTGACATCTTGTGTAATCAAGACCTCTTTTCCACGTTTTTTTTTGAAATATGGACACCAGAACTGAACATACAGGTCTAGCAGCAATCTCACTAATGCAAATGACAGGCATGATACCACCTCCATATGCCTACTCAATGTTCTTACCGCCACACCTGTTCTGTAATCACATTAACTCCCAAAGCCACAGTACCACAGTGGAAAAGATCGGGCTTTGCTGAATATACACAGTGACTCAAAAATCATTTTCATGGTCATTCAGGATACAAACTGCCATCCTCCAGTTGGTAGTTCCTATGTACAAGGCCTTGCATTCAGCTTTATCACAATGTATGTAGTTCGGATGGGTGAACATTGCTGAGAGATCTAACTGATGCCTCTGTAGCAAGCCCACAACTGTAAAACCATGTATCAGCATTGTGTGGTGCTAACCATACATTTGTGATGACATATTCTATATGAAAAATTTGGAGGTACTGTATTTTACTCTGCTGATGCCAGCATGTATGTACTGAAGCTTTTGCAATAATGGGTTTTGCAGACAGGATATGTTGTATCCTTGCATTGTGATCAGTGGCAAACCAAGGATTCACAGCAGTTTAGGAAACTAAATAGTAGCAGACTAAACACCATTTTGGGTTAATTCTTGTAAGGAAGGCAATACAGCAACAATTTTAGATGTCAGAGAAGCTAGAAGTAGGTTTAGGGACATTTTTATGCAGCTTAGAGGGAAAGGACAGTTATTTTCCTCTTATAACACTAAGAATGGAATCATAAAGGCTTAGCATTGTTTAAAGCTCATAAACTACAGCCATAAATCAGCAAATTAGCTAATGATTGCCTCTGGGTAGTGATACATGATGAAAAACAAATGAGGAAAGGTACTCATGCATTGCACTTTGTAGCTACTGGAAAAAATGAAGTTCTATCTTCATAAAAAAAATGTTAAAGGGATGTTATGAAGGGTTGTGCCCTGGTAACAGAACAATTACTGCTCCAAATGATCATGTTTTTTAATAAATGCTACCATACTAATTCTGCAATTTAGTGCTAGCAATTTGAAATGAATCATGCTGTAACAGAGAAGTTGTATCTGCAATGGGAGACTGAAGAAGAATACTGCATTTCCAGCCCCTTGTAGATAGTGCCAGCCTTGAGAACTACAAATATACATAACTAAGTAACCAAAGAATATCTCACAGTGATATCACTATGCCAACAATTATCAGTGAAGACACAGTAATGGTAAGCAAGACTCCAGACATTTCAGACCATAAATTGGTTTATTGCCATTTTGAATAAAATAAAATAACCATATAACAGTACAAATCAATAACATTTTGAGCTCATCAGCCCACACAGACCATGCTCCTACCTGCACAGCACAGGGGGTGCCTGGACCTTGCTCAGTGATTCTTCTATTCCCATTCTGCTTGCGCTCAGCATCTTTTAAATGTGTTTTTGCTTCTGACTTACATTATTTTCAATGAGTTGACTATATTTAATTGTCCATGTAGTGGAATCATCTAAGTAAAATTTGTTTCTCTTGGCTGTTTAACATCTTCCCAGAGAAATTCTGCAGCTGGGATGCCTTGTAGGTTTTTTGCCACAGCATGACTCATGATTTTTATTTATTTTTTATCCTTATGCCTATTTGCTTACAGTACACCACGCACAGTAATCAGGGTTCTTAATAAATATTTGCATCTCCTTATATCTATGTGGGATATGTAAGAAAGAGAGACAGTACCTAATCAGTTCATTCAAGATGGAGTGCACATACACAAAACTGCTCAGGCTAGATGTTAAAGCTTGGTATTTCTACCTTTAACTATTGCTAATTTCTGTTGTGATAGGTATTTACTAGTATTTTAAAATGCCTTAGGGAGGTATGG
Source organism: Heteronetta atricapilla (assembly GCA_011075105.1). NCBI lineage: Eukaryota > Metazoa > Chordata > Aves > Anseriformes > Anatidae > Heteronetta > Heteronetta atricapilla. The sequence continues at coordinate 92,169,749 of CM021733.1, forward strand.
CTAGCCCTGTGAAATTAGAGTAGGCACTTAGTTTCTATATGCCATATGAAAGGCTAAAACAAGAAATCCCTTTTAAATCCCATACATTTCCAGAACTCAGGAGCCATTCTCTTTAAAAAGAGAAATTTAAAATTTTAGCATCCATAATCCTAACTTTAGGCATCTCACCTCAACCCCATAAAAGAGAACTAGGATGTGACGTGTCACTCACCCATGGAGCTGGCAGCTAGGAATGCAAAGCAATCACACAGGGTGCTGCAGATGGAACACTGAACCCCAAGCTGTACCACTGTGATATTTAAATCCCCACAAGCAAGAAAGTGTTAAATTTTGTCTTTCTATATCTTGAATAGTCAGTTTAATCACTGAGTTTGTAAATGGCTTTTGGGGGCAGGGGAGAGAGTGTTTTTGTTTTGTTTTGTTTTGTTTTCTGAGGCCACTGTGATCTCATATAGAGTATATTTTCTCATTAAAAGAGAAATTGCTGCCTTTTGACATTTCACTTCAGCAGGCATGCTTTGCAGATAATACATCTGTAGCAATTCATAAATATGTAAAACCAATCGGTTGTAGTGATCCTAGCTTACCAGCTATCACTGCTGGTAGTTATATTGAATGTTTTACAGAACGTGATAAGATAGGGGATTCTTTGCCAATGAAATAAACAGCTGGAGCCTGGAACCTGTTCTTACAATGTTGTAAATATGAAGTAGTCCCAGTGAAGGCACTGGGTTATCACAGCAAAGTTCAGAGAAAAGAGCTCAGATTGTTTGTGACAGTTGCAGCAAATGAATCTTTTTCAGAGCTGAAAACAGTCTTATACTGCATAATGTTTTCCATAATGATCACCTAGATGTAGTTCCTTGGATACCATTTTCAAACAAATAAGTAGAACGTATCTTCAAAATTGCTGTCTCTCTTTAGTGATTATAGGTGAATTCTAGATTTGTTATTATACATGTAAGTAAATAAAATTCTCTTATGATTTTATCAATTGTCCAAACTGGCCTATTTCTCAGAAAGGGGAACATTTCATATGCTATGGCCTAATTCATAAAAAGGTAGCAACTTCTAGTAGTATTAAGGAGAATGTATTGTCTTGGAGTATATTCATTGCCACACATGTAAACAGAGTTATATTCTAGGTCGTTTTAGATACTTTTATTTGGATTTTTGTTTTTAAGTGAAAGCCATTTTCTGTTGGAAAAATGAGGCCAAAGAATTGCTAAACTGTTTTTTCTCCAGCAAATATACATTTTCTACCGAGATCGGTTTTGACCATATGTACAAGATAGTTTATGGTTAAAGGAGTAATTGCTGACATTTTAACATTTTAATAAAATACAACCTCAAAGCTGTCAACAGAGGTAATTTATAGTGTGATATAATAGAGGTCTGGGATACGTGCACTGAGATGTTGCCAGTAATGAAACTAAATCACTGTTTTATATTAGTCTTTTACAAGACAAAGAGCTGCAGTAGTTAACTATGAAATAAAATAAATAAAATAAAATAAAATAAAATAAAATAAAATAAAATAAAATAAAATACTATGTAGAAAGGTCCTGGCCAAATAATGGCAGATGCATATTAAAGCAGTAACATTAGCATGGGGGCAAGAAGACAATGTGTTGATATTTGTATATTCAGAGCTACTTTTGTCCCCATATATAATCATCAACTCAGAAACAAAATATTTCTGTCTTTAAAAGAAGATTTCTTGGTTGTAAGCTCCAAGGAGACTGATAAATATAAGTTTTTGTTTGCAGACTTCTTCTCCTTATGCTTTCTGAGAGTGAATTTCATGTTCACAAACAGTGCTGAGTAAAGGTTAAATAGTTCCCTTTCTTCTGGAAAGAAGGACTTCATGTAAGCGTTAATTTCAGTCAGGAGCACAGCAGATGATAATTTGATGATTCCTTATCATAGAATGTGATGCAAAGAGCAAAAGATAAATCATGAGCTCCTTTACTTCAGCCTTAACAGATACCAAAGAATCTAGCACAGAGCTGAAATCCAGCTCTTCTGCGGTAAGAAGGCTGGAACAGAGTATCAAGTTTCATGCTTTCAAAAGATTTTGTCTAAGAGACAGCTTTTTCTGCTCCTGCATCTTGAGTCCTGAGGAGCCGAGTGCTGATGGAGTGAAGCAAAAAAGATACCACAGAGACAGGTATAGAGTCATTGCAAACTGTCAGAAGTCAGAAGGCGATGCTGCTGCTGTAAAATTTTATCACTGAAGGCAATATGCTCTCTCTTCTTAGGATTATTGTGTCTATCTGCAGTATTCGTATGCATGCTTTGCATCTCTTTTGGAAAGCATTGTTAACAGTAGGCATACTACCTACTGAACAGTATATGTTAAAAGGAGTAACTATTAAATCTGAAACTATTAGAGTCAAAAAATGACGTAAGTACAAGAATATTTTTAAACAAGTTGTTCAGCATTTGTTTCATTTCCTTACAATGATGATGATCCTTACAGTACAACAGACCATTAAACATTAGCTTCACTCTGAGATGAGTGTTATGTGAAGATATTTTGGGTTTGTGTACTTCTTGTAATGAAATAAACAAACAAAAAACAAAAACAGACTGCAGATTTTTTAAGTACAAGTCTAAGATAAATACAAGTAGTGGAGTTGGAGTCCAAGTTATGACACCAATATAATATATTTTTAAAATGTAGCTTATTATATAATATATATATATAAATGGGTGTATCATCACACCATCTTATTTATGCATATGGAGGAGCTTGATTTGAAGTACTGGAATTTGTTCAACTGATTTCAAGCCGATCATATATTAACACTTAGAATATGAGGAAAGAAAAGATTGAATTTCACTAGCAATTTGTGTTATACTAAAGCCAAAAAATGTTAGATTGAAATTAAAGTCTTATATTATCTTAATAATATATGGGTAGATGAAGAAAGTTATGAAGAGTAACACATAGATTTCATTCACAGGAAAAAAAATAAATAAATAAGAAAAATATTGGTTGGCATCCCCTTTTTCTCTGCAATGCCTAAATTTCCCTGAGCACTTTCCATGCAGTTAAAACTTCAACCTGTCTAATTTAGCAATTTGCAGGACACAATGACACCGCCTACTTAGAGACATATTTATATGACATATTTATGAAGATACATCTTGAAAACACCTCAAAAGCTAATATTGAGATGCAAAGGCAGTACTGCAGAGGAAGCATTTGAAAGGACTTGGAGAGAAGGCCACAGAATCGGCAGTTGGTGCTTGCTTTTTATTTTTTGTTCACCAGTGTGAAGTGGAGGAAACTCCAAGGAAAGGAATATCAATGCGAGTAGCTTTTGGGTAACTACCTTACTGATGTTAACTAAGCTCTTACACTTGTGACCTGAGCAAGGTTCCCTGTCTGCAAGAAAAATATGGATGACCACAGGGTCTTTTTACTGTGCGAATATGTAACTATGGAAAAATAAGTTCCTCCAAAAAAGCACTCACAAATCTTGAGGAAAGTGAATGTATTACTTATGTTCACAATACCCAAGTTACTATTCCTTGACAAGTGGCAAAGTCTAGGGTGTATGCAACTTCTGAACTATTTCCCAAAGAATGCAGGCTGTGCTGCATTCTAGAATACAGGTGAAACTTCAGACCAAAGTGGCTGGTTTTGCACTTGCCCTTGCAGCAGTTCTTTGTGTCATTAATAGTTGCCTTGACAAGAATCTTGAATGATTAATGTTAGAATAGTACATGCTAGGGTTTAGGTTAATTTGTATTTGGACAGCAAATGGCCTAGTGGCCATTTGCTATGCAAGTAAACAGCCCTTTGATTGATGTGCAACATTATTGGTGATGAGTGACTTGTGAATAAAGTGGTATAATTTAAAGAATGGAACATACAATTTTTTAAAAAGAATGTGCCAGAATATATGAATAACACAGCATTAATGAAGCTATTTCAAAAGTATATTTTAGAAGCTGCAGCAACTGCGTGTCCTAGAATTTAATCAGAATCCAAAGCTTTGAAAAGACCTGAGGACAAAGACTGTAGGTAATATAAAAGTGTCACTCAGGCCAGTTGGCAGTGCTAACAAATTGTCATGTCTTTGTCAAATGCTCATCACTCATTCTAGTGTCAGGTAATGACCATACAAATTGTAAGCATGCAGATTGTGCAAGATGTTTAATCCAAACAATTATCCTTGCCATTTTACTACATGAATGTCTACTAAACTCAGAAAATATTGAAAGGACTGTACTATATAATAGAAAAACCTCAGGAATAAATGCACTGTAAAATAGGATTAATGGTATAAAACTGTGGATTAGCATAAATCCTATTTACCCCTTCTTAATAAGGCATTATAAAGCAAGCAAGGTTTATTTAATAGGATTTAATCGTACTTAATTTTCTTCTTTAAGGAAATATCCAGTTGACCTTAACATATATCATACAAAAGCCACTTTTTGAAATATTCTCCAGAGTCCCCAGAGTCTCTCGTAATTAAATATAGTGCATAAACTTGACATAGCTATGTGCAAGCTCTGAGTTATCCACCTCACTCCATGGTTGCCGTGCAGGAAATCCTGTCACTAAAATCAAAGGGAATTATATTTTTCTTTGAATGTAATACTCTATCCCTTCCCCCATATGTGTTTCATTTATTTTATTTGGAAAGTCTTGGAAACTTATACTCTCCATTTGATTATATGCCTATTAGTATGATAAAATTTAGTTGTTTAATAAATGTGCTGCATTTTTATGTATTTAATCATTTGATATGTTTATGTGCATTTGAAAATAAATAGTTTTCCAACTGGTGTTTTTCTATTCTGACTATAACTCTTGAAATTAGCTTCCACACTGAATGATGATAACAGACTTGATTTTATATGGATAGTAGACTTAATTAGGAGCTTTCTTACAAATGTCTTTGTGAGTTTATATCACTGAATAATAAAAATGGTCTTGTTTGCACTTGAGTAATACTTTTGTCCCGTGATAAACGTTGATCATGAGATTTAGGATATGTAGAGCTGAAAATGTTTTATTTATTACTGGACAGAGTTTTCCATTCAGGCTGTAAATTTGTTTATTTTTATCCAATGTCTTTGAGCAGTGTGGATAAACAATGTTTGAAAGTTAGCTACCTCATAAAATTACCAACAAGCTGACAGCAAGATATTAATAGCCAGAAATAAATCATCTCTCACTAAATTAGTTATTTGCAATCATTCAGATTTTCTAGATGTCTCTCTACCTTTGTTGCTGTCATTTTTATTGATCAGAATTAATGTCAAAGGAAGATTTGAAAACCTTGCATTTGCATATGAAATAATAAGTAGCATTTCCCTGGACAGTTCTGTAGAAAGTGCTGTTAGTGCTCATGACCACACCTATACTCCCTTGAACTCTGTTTGGCCATACTAATGATTTTCATGACTTTGCATTTATAGGGATGCATGCTAAATGCATGCTGTCAAGTGTATAAAGTAGTAGAAATTCATTTCATCACTGGAATTTTATTTTTAACTGTACTGCCCATGTGATACTTATCTTGATAGCTGCTTTTTCAATTTGCATTTTTAGTTAGTGATTAGTGGCTGTTTTGTAAAGGCAAGATTCTAAGGTTTTTTTTCTGGTTGCTTATTATAACGCAACATTAATCTTATTCATCAGTGATGACTACCAAGTACAGCTGTGGCCCCTCATGTGTAAAAAGAAATTCCCTCCTTAAAACAAGGTAAACACTGCACTGACCAAGGAAATTACCAGCACATGCATCCTCAAGGAAAATGTCAGTCAAGTCAGTCAATACAAGCAGAATTCCCCCAGTTCGGAGGATATTGAGATTTTCACTAAAACTCCTCCCTAGTAGCTCTCTTTTTTTTTTTTTTTTTTTTTTACCTCTTTACATTCTGAGATTTTTTTTTCATTTTCCTTCAAGTAATGTTTTTTGAAGTTTTTTAACTTTATTCTGTTTCTCAGGCAACACAGACTACACCAATTGCTGCTAATGTGTTTTAACTATGGCATCCCAAGTCATTTTCTTGGGATTAGATACAAACTTCCTAACCCTGCTCTCCCTGTATTCCAGGCTTTTGAAGCCTTCTAGTGAGTAGTCTGGGAAGGCTTTCATTTCTTCAAGTACATTTCAGTATGTGATGTTTTCTTGCAGTACTAATGCAAAGAAAACATGCAATCAGTACTTTTTCCAGGTTGATCATGATTTTGATATTTATATTTTTGATATTAATGCCATTTCATTTCCACTTTTACCAAGTTTAGTTGATGGTATTTATATATTGGACAGATGAATCTTAAGGAGGACAGAGAAGCTGTAAAGATTGTTAGGCAAGTTGTTTTGGTACATTATTGATATTACTTCAGTCTAAAATTGGTAACTGCATTTTCCAAAGAGCATAATATTTACTTTGTTACTGAAAACAGCAATTTATTATTTCAAAAAGCAAATAATTTAGATTCTAAAGAATATATTAGAAATGTAAAAAGTGAATATTCAGAAGACATTAAAATTACTCAGCAGGAAATAATTCAATAATGGGTCACTTTGTCAAAGGCACTTTTACAGAATATCGTGTCAGCAGTAAGAATGGTAGTGCTGCTGCAACCTTGAGAAATAGGCCTGTCAATAATTTGGTAATTAAATATAACTACCAAATATAAACATTAATTCTAAGCATATTTTATGGGCTGTGGTAAGAAGAAGGTGATTCATTTTAAAAAGTCCTCATTGGCATAAGCCTCTGAAATAAATTAGCTTCTGATACAAACCTCACAGCCTAAATCTGATATGCTTGTTTATTTTAAATAACACATCACTTAGGATTTCAATGGAAGTGTTAGAAAAATCACTATGAAGATGTCCTTTGTGCTCTTCATTGATAAGCATATTTAGGAATGACCTTCCATGTCATGTTTGTTTGCAGAAGCTCCCTTGACAGCATTAATTCCTACAAGGATGGTTAGGGACAGCCGACTTGCAGGCATGCTTTTGTGATCAGATCTGGTGCTTGGCAGGAAGTTACTGAAAAACAAGCCCTCAGAGGCCCTTATAGCTAAAGACACTCATCCTTCTGCATTCCAGGACTCCCTGAGGAGTTGCTGTGACAGCAGACTCCATGACTGTCCCAGTCCATACTTGCTCTGGTCCAAAGGTTGATTCTCTTCATGTCCTTGGGGGAGGGGAGGTTGCATAATCTAGAAATATAAAACAAAACCCTATCTACTACCATTAAAAAATGAAAAAGTTTTTTTTTTTTTTTCCTAGTCATTTGTTCTAGACCTCCCTATTCAGACAAAATTACAGTCTACTTCAGTCATTCAAGTGCTGTGTCTGATTAGCTCTTTAAAATACCACTAAGTGGTAGTGATTCATTTATTTCCCTTGATACATCAACCTATTGCCCAGTGTCTCTCACAGAGAGGAAATATTGTCTGTTCTTCAACTTGCACACTTCTGGTTTCATATTAAAGAAAAAAAAAATAGTTCTTTTTAATGCCATTCTCTTGGGTGGGAAGAAGGTCATGCTCTAATTTATGTTGTACTGTGTGTTATGAGGTTTGATCTTTCCCAGATATCTCAAATATAAATCTGAAGTTTTAAAAGAATAAAAGTAAATATAAATTATATAATTTATTCTTTCTCTTCTTTTCTACTGACACTTTTTAAATGTATTTTAGTACATTACAGCCATTTTTGCAATACCTAACCACTTCATAAAAGTGCATTGAAATTCCTTCAAAATAAATTTATATATCTTTCCCACCCTTCTGTTATAATTTCACATGTATCTATGTTTTTTGTTTTGTTTTGTTTGGGGTTTTGTGTGTGTGTGTGTGTGTGTGTGTATAGAAGGCCACAGGGGAAATTTGTTGTATATTAATGCAGTTCTTCAATACTACCATAAGTATTTCATCACAAAAAGAGGTGCAAAATTCCAGTCATTTCACATACACTGAAGATAGATGGCAAAACCTAACATAAAGCAAGGATTTATAAGTTTGTCTCCATTTTAAACAAGTTTTCCCTGCTAGTATTCTAAATGCATTTTCTGTATCAGACATTATGGAAAGGGCAGAAGAGTCCAGGAAGGCTGGGCACTCTTCAAGAAGGAAACCTTAACGGCCCAGGAGCGGTCTATCTCCACGTGCCCAAAGACGAGCCGACGTGGACAAAGACCGGCCTGGCTCAACAGAGAGTTGCAGCTTGAGGTTAGGAGAAAAAAAGAGGGTTTATAATCTTTGGAAAAAAGGGCAGGCCACTGAGGAGGACTATAAGGATGTTACGAGGCTGTGCAGGGACAAAATTAGAAAGGCCAAAGCTCATCTGGAGCTCAATCTGGCTACTGCCGTTAAAGACAACAAAAAATCTTTTTACAAATACATCAATGCAAAACGGAGGACTAAGGAAAATCCCCATCCTTTACTGCATGCAGGGGGAAACCTTGTTATAAAAGATGAGGAAAAGGCTGAGGTGCTTAATGCCTTCTTTGCCTCAGTCTTTAGCAGCAATACTGGTTGTTCTCTGGATACCCAGTACCTGGAGCTGGCAGAAGGGGATGGGGAGCAGAATGTGGCCCTCACTATCCATGAAGAAATGTTTGGTGACCTGCTACAGCACTTGGATGTGCTCAAGTCGATGGGGCCGGATGGGATCCACCTGAGGGTACTGAGTGAACTGGTGGAGGAGCTGGCCAAGCCGCTTTCCATCATTTATCAGCAGTCCTGGCTATCAGGGGAGGTCCCAGTTGACTGGCGGCTAGCAAACGTGACACCCATCCACAAGAAGGGCCGGAGGGCAGACCTGGGGAATTATAGGCCTGTCAGTTTGACCTCAGTGCCAGGGAAGCTCATGGAGCAGATTATCTTGAGAGTCATCACGCAGCACTTGCAGGGCAAGCAGGCAATCAGGCCCAGTCAGCATGGGTTTATGAAAGGCAGGTCCTGACTGATGAACCTGATCTCCTTCTGTGACAAAGTGACGTGCTTGGTGGATGAGGGAAAGGCTGTGGATGTGGTCTACCTTGACTTCAGCAAGGCTTTTGACACCGTTTCCCACAGCATTCTCCTCAAGAAACTGGCTGCTCTTGGCTTGGACTGGCGCATGCTTCGTTGGGTTAGAAACTGGCTGGATAGCCGGGCCCAAAGAGTCGTGGTAAATGGAGTCAAATTCAATTGGAGGGCGGTCACTAGTGGCGTTCCCCAGGGCTCGGTGTTGGGGCCGGTCCTCTTCAATATCTTCATTGATGATCTGGATGAGGGCATTGAGTGCACCCACAGTAAGTTCGCAGATGACACCAAGTTAGGTGCGTGTGTCGATCTGCTCAAGGGTAGGAAGGCTCTGCAGGAGGATCTGGATAGGCTGGACTGATGGGCTGAGGTCAACTGCATGAAGTTCAACAAGGCCAAGTGCTGGGTCCTGCACCTGGGGCACAACAACCCCAAACAGAGCTACAGACTGGGAGAGGAATGGTGGGAAAGCTGCCAGGTGGAGAAGGAACCTGGGAGTATTGGTTGATAGTTGGCTGAATATGAGCCAGCACTGTGCTCAGGTGGCCAAGAAGGCCAACGGCATTCTGGCTTGTATAAGAAGCAGTGTGGCCAGCAGGGCTAGGGAGGTGATCGTCCCCCTGTACTCGGCTCTGGTGAGGCCGCACCTTGAGTACTGTGTTCAGTTTTGGGCCCCTCGCTACAAGAAGGACATCGAGGTGCTTGAGCGAGTCCAGAGAAGGGCGACGAAGCTGGTGAGGAGACTGAGAGAACAAGTCCTATGAGGAGTGGCTGAGGGAGCTGGGCTTGTTCAGCCTGGAGAAAAGGATGCTCAGGGGCAACCTTATCACTCTCTACAGGTACCTCAAAGGAGGCTGCAGTGAGGTGGGGGTTGGTCTGTTCTCCCACGTGCCTGGTGATAGGACGAGGGGGAATGGGCTAAAGTTGCACCAGGGTAGTTTTAGGTTGAATATTAGGAAGAACTTCTTTAGCGAAAGGGTTGTTAGACATTGGAACGGGCTGCCCAGGGAAGTGGTGGAGTCACCATCCCTGGAGATCTTTAAAAAACATTTAGATGTAGAGCTTAGCGATATGGTTTAGTGGAGGACTGTTAGTGTAAAGTCAGAGGCTGGACTTGATGATCTTAAGGTCTCTTCCAACCTAGAAATTCTGTGATTCTATGATTCTGTATTTCTGCTCTGTGGTTTTAATTTATTCAGCAATATGGTACAAGTTGAAATTGGATTTGATGTGCTAATCCTATTAATAAATATTCCAGAATCTTCATCAGTATCATCCCCTTCCCTGAATCCTTTCATTGTCTCTGTGTACTTTCATATTAATTGTAAATGTCTCATCTTTGTGTCTAAGAGCATGGTATTCCATATTGCATCCTTCCCAAGAGAACATGCCTCACACCTAACTTGTTTTTCTTCCTCTTTTCTCTCCTTTTCTTTCTCTGAGTCATAATGTTTGTGTGGTGTTCTCCATATCTAACATTACAACCATTTTCAAGTGTCTGCTTCTCTTCTTTAAATCAACAGTACATCAATAGATACATGTACAATATCCGATAGGTAAAAATAGTAAGTGATAAATGACTGCTGAGAGAAAGGAAAGCTAAACTGGTTAAAACACCAGCTAACGTATGTAACCTCTTACTTAAGCAAATACAATTACAGAAACCTGAAGTGTATAGGTATGTTTTATAATGCATTTAAAACATTATGCCCAATATATCAAGATGTCTTTCAACTTATAAATATGAATTTCCAACATATTTACATTCCAATCTCATTCCATATTCTTTTCAGTGGTGCCCAATGACAGGACAAGAGGCAATGGACACAAATAGAAACACAGGGAATTCCATCTGAATATGAGAAAAAAACTTTTTACTATGAGGGTGACAGAGCACTGGACAGGTTGCCCAGAGAGGCTGTGGAGTACCCTTCTCTGAGCATATTCAAAATCCACCTGGATATAACCCTGTGCAACATGTTCTAGGTGACCCTCCTTGGCGGGGGGGGGGGGGGGGGGGGGGGAAAAGATGCTCTATCTCCAGAGGTCCTTTCCAACCTCGACTATTTTGTGATTCTGTCATTCTGTGAAGTCATTTATAGATCTATATATTTAATAACTTCACACAAGTATGAAATACTATCACCGGACCAAGGATAAAGTCCAGTGGCTCTTATTGCATCTTTCTATTTTGATACTGATTCTTGATAATTATTCTTGTTAGTATTTTTCCAACATTTTTAAGCCCATCTTTTAGATCAATAGATGCTTTCTTATGTCAGATGTTTCCTTTCAATTCCACCAAAGGGCATTTCAGATCTTACACAGGCCAAATTATCAATGAAAATGCGTATTTTTCACAGTTGACAGTACAAGAAAGCAACAATGTTCTTAAACTAAGCATCTGTCACATACCTGAAACTAAGTGGAATGATTCCAGGCCTTTGTCAAAAGTAAATTATATGAATTTCAATTACCAACAATGAAAGGTTAAAAAATAAGAATAGGGGTTAATGAATTATCACTCACTGTAAATGCCTTAATTAATTATATCAGGAGTCAAAGTCTATGAAAAATATTTTTAATAGTAGTGATTGCTGCTTAAAATAAGTCTGAGGGCATACAAAATAAGAAGTTGTTTTTTCATTTATTTCTTGGTAGTATGCAGGCATCAATTCAAAGTATGATTATAGACGACCTACTATATAATAATGAACACCTCATAATTATTTTTACCATCTCAGAACAGATACTGTATTGAACTGTAAAAGTGAGATAGGGAGATTTTTAAAACATTATTTCAATAAATTAAAAAATGCGGTGCAAAGGATTAATTTTAAATTTCTAATAAATTAAGGAATTAAGGAAAAAGAACCATCTCTGAGATGACATAGTTACTTTTTAAGAAAATAACACCTGAGCTTTGCCTGCAACAGAACTTAAAAGTCAAGGATTAAGCCAGTATGAATATCAGATCCAAAAAAAAAAAAATAATCTATGAAATACTCAGTTTTGTTTTCACCAGTGGGAATGTTAGCAAAATTATTACAATGAACTTTTTGTTTCTTTATTTCCAGAGATTTCAGGTATTTGGGGAGGCAGCTATTAAAAAAAAAAAAAAAAAAAAAAAAAAAATTTAAAAAGTGAATATCTAGACAGCAAGTGAATGAACAATTCATAGCTCTTTCAAAGCTTCTGAATGAGTTTAAAATAGGCTAAGCTGTCAGAAAATGAATATGATCACTTACTAAAACAAACATTATTTCATAGGAGTTGAATGCCATGATTTGAAACTTTGATCTGTTGAGGTGATAAAGGAACTAGCAGCCATGAGTTTTCCAGCAAGTTTCCATAGATCATCTGTCTTCATCATCCCCTGAGGGAGCATATAAGCAAGGAAACACCCTTGTTCATTCATTTTCGGTAACCAAAGTTAATACTGTCTCAAAGCTCTCTGAATTATGCCAAATCTACTAAAAACAAACAAACAAAAGCTCTGTTAGGCCTAGAGCACCGCTAGTTGCTCAGAAACTTCTGCAAATAGGAACCAGATCTAATACATAACTGCCTATACCTGATGCTTATCCAATGCACTGAAAGATTGCAGTGGAAAGGATTTTTAGGTACTCTAGGTCTTTAGTACAGTATATCTGACATAAATCTGTGTTATGTTTATCCTTCTTCTACTCATTTTCAGCATGTATTACATTTTTATTTGCAAAGTACTCTGGAGTTTACTGATGTTGCATCAAACAGGCTTCTAATTACATTTCTTTAATGGAAGTGTTCTATTTATCATTTTCCTGGTATAGGATAACACCACCCCCAACTTGACAGATTTAACAAAAATGCTTGTAACCACTCTTTGAAAAAAAAAAAAAAAAAAGTTTTTTGGGTTGGTGGGTTTTTTGTTTTTTTTTTTTTTTTTTTTTCTTCTTTTTTAAATTCTGTTAAAGAGTTTGTCCAAGAATTCTGGAGAAATAGTTAGACAGTATCTTTGGAATGATCCAGACATACTTAATCCAGCCTTGCTGCAGGGACAGGGACAGGAACTAATCCTCCATTTCCACAGTGCCATTGCTATGGCTGCCAGAGAACTTTACTATTTCCCTTGGCAACTCAACTGGTTGGAACCAAGTCATTATCATACAGCACAGCTATTGCTGAGCTCCTCAGAGCTGAAGTACAACACTGCAGTAATAGTTGTAGAGATGGAGCCCCTTGCTACAAGTTAACAGATTTCTCACATGTATTTCTAATCATAGTAGTCACTACAAGTTTGAATTTGAATTTGTAATTGATTTAATTTGTAATGAATTATTATTATAACATATTTTCCTTCCTTTTAACTCCAATACTTGAAATATTTTGTAGAGGCACCAAGTTATCATTATGAGGTATTTCTCTATAATGCAACTTGTGGGTCACGTGCCTTTTGACTTAGAATTTATTATCAGGAAACACACTTACTCGTTTTAACTAACATTTCTAGTTTGTACTCACAACATGTGTACACACCAAGAAATGCTGTGGTAGACAATGTAAGTATGTAAGTTATGGGCACCACTGCATATTTAAATTATTAATGATTGTATAAAGATTGTATTTAGACCTCTGTTGTTATAGACACTTAACCACCTATGTATTATTCTATCTAGGATACAATACATAACAATCATCTATGTATCTATTGTATCCAGGACCAATGAATGATTCAGACCACCAACTACCAGCCAAACAAGACTCCCTGATAGTCAAAGGGAACAGACTTGTCATGAGTAACAGTAATGATAAGAGTAGATGTTCTGTTTTATTACCAGATCTGCTTTTTCTTTGAGGCAGGAATGTATCAAATCATAAAAAACTAGGGGTAATAATAAACATTTTGAGAAATACTGATCGCCATGACTGATTTTGATTCCTGAGACTGAAATAACAAAAACAAACTAACAATCAAACAAACAAAAAAACAAAAAAAAAAAAACAGCCAAAACTTTTCTTTTATTACATGCAAGCAATATGTGATAACAAAGAAAGTCATAGCAAACATATTGTAAGACTTGCCATAATAAATTCCAATTTCTTTGAAAACATCGCATGTGATCAGTGAACCTGTTAATGTTGTCTAGGAAATGTATGCTATATCCCAACTAACAGACTGGATGAACATCTCCTGCAGAATAATCAGGTTGAATGTAATTTAAAACCAAAGAACTGCTTTATTTTTCTAGATTGAAGAATGGTTATTATGCTTCTTCTAAATCGTAAAGAACCCAAACTCAAATTTGAAGGATAAATATGATATAGTGGTTTTGCTGGATGCTAGCATGTGTAACAAGGGGAACATATAAAATTCTAATTGCTTTGGACAGTTGAAGCTGTCAATCCATAACACTGCACACCACATAGTCAGCCTTGGGCACATCAGTACTCTAATTACAGAAAGTCTGGCTCTTCACCAATGTTTTAACACTTGATTTATTTCCTGTTCAAGTTCTTCAATAGAGCTGAGTTAATTGGTTTTCCAAATGAGTGTTAAAAATATAAAGATCCGGCTTCATTAAGTGGAAGCTGTACTTATTATACACCACTGAGTTGTAAATCCATGTAAAGGTTAGCGGGTGAGATTTCAGATCCCTGTGTACAAAACCACAACTTGAATTGGTTTGTTTTGCTTACAAATTATAGTTAATATCTGATAATTGACCTTAGCTGCCTTCTCTTTTAAAGAGGAAGTTAAGCTGCCTAGGAAAAAAAAAAAAAAAAAAAAAAAAAAGCTACATAGCTACATACATTAAAATTAGGTTAACCCATTTTGTTTATTTCACCATTTATGGATTACAGTATTTATTTGCAATCTCAGTGTACTTTCTGTATTCATAAAATGGAACAATCATTTTGCTGAGTCCTTTACTACTGATAAAAGATTCCTCCCAAGTACCTTGCAAACTATCAGTGCATCGCAAACAAATCATTTCCTATTTCCATGACCTATATTCTGTTGCAGTTCAGTAATGTGATTCTTCTAATAGCAAAATCACAACTTAAGAAGCAAAGACAGCTGGCAGGTATTTTCAACTTTTTAAAAGTCCTATAAAGACAACAAATCAGAGTAGAAGGACTTACGTTTTTTTTTCAGGAGCAACCAGTGTTTATTTGCTCTTTTGTTCTGTCTTAGCATGAATGTATGTGTTTTGTTGTTTTTTGTTTTGTTTTGCTTTGTGAAGGTTGGCACTATTCTTTTGTATATTTTTTTTTCCTACATTTTTTTCAAAATTTCAGTAAGAAGAAAACTGATTATTAAGTCTTCAGTTTAGATCCAATAAAACAAAACAAAACAAAACAAAACAACAACAACAACAACATAGCATATATTGTTCATAGGTAGGCAGAAAACTGTGCAGAATGTGCCTTCATCTTTAGGAGTGAGTACTGGGTGAATGTGATAGCAATGGCTGGGAAGCCAAGACTGGAGCTGATCTGGAGGATAGATGAGGTAGTGAAGACACACAGGCACAGAAACACCATAATATTCATGGCAGGGGGTTTCCTGATAAACTGGTAAACAAGGACCTCAGAGGAACAGCAATGCATGTTCATGGAGTTCAAACAATGTCTGTGCTGGAAGAGGAGTTTCCCAAGGAAGAGGCATGTGAAGTATATGACTACAAGCATATATTTTAAAAAAGTAAATAAATTATTGGGAAAGTCACTTCTGAGAGAGAAGTTTGTTTCTCTGGAAGGTAGTAATAGAAGACTGGACAGCAGAGAAAAGCAGAATCAATTTCAAGAGCAAGAGAGTAGAAAACTGAGCCAGACACCCATGGCCAAGGAAGGACTCTGATCATCATGTGAAAATGGGTGAGCTCAAGGGAGGAAAAGAGACTAGGGAGAGGATGCAAGTTTCTCGCGAATGCAAAATTATACTCATATGGACATTCAAGCTTACCAACCTGGAGGCTATGAAAAACTGATAGACTCATCAGCAGATGCTGTCACTTGGAAAGGCATTTGAGTCACAGTGTGGTCAACACAAAGAATCTGTACAGCAAAATTAAGCAGATGGAGCTATTCTTGTATTTGTACTGCAGGGGAACACAAACCATTATATTGATATAATTTTAACATAGTACTTCTTTTAGGAAGCCTTGAGGGCCAGCAGCTCCCTAGTATACCCATAGCAGACCTGTGGGAGCTCCCAGCAGTTGCTGGGCAGGGCCTGGCACTGGGGCCTGGCCCAACTCCCCAGCCAGGAGTACAGCAGCCAGGGGCACCAGGGAAACCCCAGCTCCGAGCATTGGACATCTCCCTAGGGACAGGAACAGGCTAAAGCCTGGCTAGGATGTGGGTCTGCAGGTGGGCCAGGGAAGGTACGGCTGTGGAGAGCTGGAGACCAGCCCTGCTGCAGCCTCTGGGGCAGGGGCTGATGGTCCCAGGGATTGACATGGAGTCCTGGGCTGTGGGCGGGTGGCAGAAGCTCCAGGGGGGAAAGCAGGGACAGTCACAGACGGTGATGTCTTCAGGGCCCTGACTCTCTTCACTAAAAATAGAAAAATAAAGTAAGATATGTTATATATCATGTTACATTACCACGACAACTATTAAAAAATAAAGGACAGAAGGGAAAAAGAGATGAATGTAAAACAAAAATCACTTCAGGGAAAGATTTTTATGTCTAGAAGCTCTCAGATCTGATGGAAATTTGCTTCAGATATGGACAGAGATACGTGAACATCTTTAGGGAGAAATACCATCAGTCTATCAGACTATAACTTTACACCTAGGGATAAGAGCTCAAATATTACTTGAGTAGATACTTGAAATAAATAGCAAACATTATGGTGTTGGTTTTTTCTAGCCCAATATGTAAAAAATAAATAAATAAAAATGTGCAGGTAGACTAAGATAACCAGTTGGAAATAGAACAGAATAAATGATTCCCCCACAGCATTCTCTTCAGGAAACTGGCTGCTCATGGCTTGGACTGGCATATGCTTAGCTGGGTTAAGAGCTGGCTGGATGGCTGGGCCCAGAGAGTTGTGGTGAATGGAGTCAAATCCAGTTGGAGGCCAGTTACTAGTGGAGTCCCCCAGGGCTCGGTACTGGGGCCAGTCCTCTTTAACATCTTTATGAATGATCTCAATGAGGGGATCGAGTGCACCCTCAGTAAGTTTGCAGATGACACCAAGTTAGGGTCAGGGTAGGAGGGTAGGAAGGCTCTGCAGGAAGATACGGATAGGCTGGACTGATGGGCCAAGGTCAACTGCATGAAGTTCAACAAGGCCAAGTGCCGGGTCCTGCACCTGGGGCACAACAACCCCAAACAGAGCTACAGTCTGGGAGGTGTATGGTTAGAAAGCTGCCTGTCAGAGAAGGACCTGGGAGTATTGGTTGATAGTTGGCTGAATGTGAGCCAGCAGTGTGCTCAGGCGGCCAAGAAGGCCAACAGCATCCTGGCTTGGATAAGAAGCAGTATGGCCAGCAGGTCCAGGGAAGTGATTGTCCCCTTGTACTCGGCTCTGGTGAGGCCACATCTTGAGTACTGTGTTCAGTTTTGGGCCCCTCACTACAAGAAGAACATGGAGGTGCTTGAGCAAGTCCAGAGAAGGGCTACGAAGCTCGTGAAGGGTCTGGAGAACAAGTCTTAGGAGGAGTGGCTGAGGGAGCTGGAACTATTTAGCCTGGAGAAGAGGAGGCTCAGGGGCGACCTTATCACACTCTACAGGTACCTTAAAGGAGTATTATATTCTCCCACGTGCCTGTACTGGGTCTGGCTGGGATGTTGACTTGCCCTGCAGCAGCCCATACAGTGCTATGCTCTGCACTTGTAGCTAGAACAACAGTGTTGTGTCTGCTGCTGAGAAGTGCTGGCACAGCATCAGGACTTTCTCTAGCCCTCCTAGGGGGTGGGCAAAACAGTGAGAAACATCACCAGGGCAGCTGACCCAAACCAACCAAAGGGATATTCCATACCATATGATGTCACACTCAGCAGTAAAAGGTGGAAAAAGGAAGAAGGGGGGTGTGTTGGGCTCTCGTGAAAACGTCTGTCCTCCTCCCAAACACTGGCTACGTGCATTGAGGCCCTGCTTCAAGGATGTGGTCAAGCATTGATTATCTGTGGGAAGTAGAGAGTAATTTTTTTTTCCCCTCTGCACTTCCACACAGCCTTTACTTGTTTTGTTTTGTTAATCTCTTTCCCCCTCCCTCTTCCCCTTTCCCTTTTTTCCCTTTAGTTGAATTGTTTAACAATAATATTTCCTTAATAATATATATATATTTCTCTTTATTAAAATTATCCTTATCTCAACCCATGAGCTGTTCTTTCCTTTACTTCTTCCCCTCCTCATCTGAGGAGGGGGAGTGAGAGAGCGGTTGTTGTGTTCAGTTGCCTAACACGGTAAAACCACCACAGTGCATGGTGACAGGATGAGGGGGAATGGGCTAAAATTGCACCAGGGGAGATTTAGGTTGGATATTAGGAAAAACTTCATTACTGAAAGGGTTGTTAGTCACTGGAATAGGCTACCCAGGGAAGTGGTTGAGTCACCATCCCTAGAGGTCTTTGAAAGATGTTTAGATGTAGAGCTTAGGGATATGGTTTAGTGGAGGACTTGTTAGCATTAGGTCAGAAATTGGACTCGGTGATCTTGGAGGTCTCTTCCAACCTATTCTGTGATTCTGTGATTCTATGATTTTGAAGATTGTCAAAAAAAAACAACAAGTTTAGTGGTTTAGTGTACACCAGTTTGGGAGCACTAGATCATCTCCTCCCTAAAATGGGGAAAATGGCACATCATTGTTTAGGAGATTAGAAGAATGGATGAGGAAAAACTGTTTAAAAGCAAAAACAAAAGCATATGTTGTGTTACTTGTAATAACAGGAGATTGGACGGAATCATTCAGTCTTCTAGTCTATTGCTCCACAGAAGAGTAAACACCGAGGAAGCAAAAGGATTAAAATAGATTCATTATGCAGTGCCTCTGTATAATATAACTATAATGTAAAGTAAGTAAAAATGCCTATGAAAACATTTAATCTGGAAATTTGAAGAAAGATTCTGAGTGTCTGGAAAATGAAGTTTGAAAGAATTTTCTTAGCTTTAATGTGAACTTTTGCATAGGATATTTCCTACTGGCATCAAATTCTGAAAAATTTTGTGGCAGTGGAAAACGATTGATTGTGGTTCATGTAAAGGAATCCTGAGCGAGCAACTATAAGAACACCACTGAGTTCTGTTCACTGCAAAACAGATCTTCATTAGACTATGAGTAACAGCTTTACATTAGTTTCTGTATGTTTCTATACAGTTAGGACCTACCCTTGTAATAGGGTTTTGTGAAAATTCCTTTAAACATTTTCTATTAAAAAAAAAAAGAAGAAAACCCAAATATCCTTTTTTTTTTCTGCTGCATATAATTGCCACCCAGGTTATATATTACATACAGCCAATAATGTTTGTTTTTTATCTTCAAATTAGAAGTTATTGTGAATGTAAATGTGTCTAAACTGTGATGTGCCAAATAAGCTCCATTCTGTTTTGTCTGAGAAATATTTAGAAACTGACACTTCTACCCAGTTGATGTTGAGTTTGCTGGAGATGATTAAAGGGCTTATCAAAATGCATTGGCTATAATAATAATAATATGTTGACTTTGGATCTTATTATTGGTCAGGTTTATCCAAAGAAGAATCAAATTTCAAATATCATTTTTATATCAGACCACAAAAAATATTTTAGGAAATTTTTACGTTTGGTAACCATCAAAATTTTTATTCTTCTAAATTCGCTTACATGGAAAGATACATATATTAGGGCAATGAAATTGCAGAATATAGACTTGGTCAGCAGGCTAAATACGGTAGTACATCTCACTAACAATTCTGAGTGCGATAAAGCTTTTCTTAAATTGCTACTGCACTTAATGAGAAACAGCACAACACAAGCCACATGACTAGCGTGACAATTTGTTCATTTATTGAACAAATTAACTGTTTAACTGCTTCCTACACAAAAGGACTGCAAAACATTTGAAAGATATTTGTTCATCTTGATGCCTTAGCACCACAAATATACAATAACAGTACTTCTTACAAGCACTGCCACATAGCTTGGTGTTTAGTCTTGCCTGGATTTTTCTTTTTTCTCTTTCCCATATGCCAGCTATACTCTTCACTTCTGTAAAGTAGATTGAAGAAGACAGTAAAGGATCTAGAAAAAAAAAATACTAATGAAATAAAAAAATGCTAGTAATGTTATAAAGAACTCCTCTTTCATTTTATAAAACCTAGTTCTACCATCATTTTATAAAACCTAGTTCTACCATCATTTTATGTTATTAACCTATATGTTGTAATAATATTCCTCTTGCATTGTGGGTAAATTATAATGGAAGAAACAGAGAAAGTTATGCTGAACATTCATAGATGTTTCTTGGAACATAACAAGGGCAAGACCGTACTTTCAAACACTGAATCATATGCAAGTGTTAATGCCTAGTTGCAATAACTCATAAATAATAAATGTTCCTTGAGAAATTACTCAAATGAAATGAAAGACCGAAGAAGTATTTTAACTAGAAGATGCTCATAAAAGCCCTGAACAGTAAAATGAAGCCACAGTTAAAATTTTACAAGGACTGACTGCAAATTGTAATTAGGAATATGCACCAAAAAAAATCTGTGTTATAAATGCAGGGTGATTCATTGGCTGATGAAATCAAGAGTAAGATTCTTGTGTGAGTTTTGCCTCAGAAATTTCTGCTTATATTATCCTTACCTATCATTTTGTCAAAGAGTATCCAGATATCCAGAGATCAGGCAGTGTGTGATTTATTTAGCTGCAACAGTGTCTTTGTACGCATTTAAGATAAACTGAAGAAGAAATACAGTCAAAGGACTTGCTAGGTAGTACAGAACCCAGTTCTAAGATGATGTTTAAGTTTTATATCATTCATTGGAAGGTGCCTATTTGACTTAGCAATTGTAAGGAATAACTACATAGGATGTGGAGTATTTGACTGAGAGCAGTTATCCTATTTCTCGATTAATACAAACACAGAGAAGATTCTGGAAAGAAAATAATTATTATAATAATAATCAGAAAAATAATGGGATGCCCGCTTCCATCTATGAACCTGTTACCTTTGCTGAATAAAAACACTTTCTGAAGCTCAGCACAGGTGTAGGTCCTGGATCCTGAGCCCTATCAGCTGGACTTATGCTCCTTGCCAGAGAATGCAGCTTTAAAAGCAGCAAGAAAAGCTGTTTTACCACATGCAAGTACAGTATGGTGTCAGACATCTTCTAGCTGAAAGATTTAAGGCCGTTGCTCTCACTTTCTCAGAAAAGCTGACTAGGCAAGAGAATTTAAGATGAGGAAACTGAACAGACATCTGGGTGAGTAGTAGCTTACAGTTTGCTTTTATAGTTTAGAAGCCTGCCTTGCCTATGAAAATTAGCTCAGTACTTCTTTTTTTTTTTTTTTCAAGTGCTCATAACTTAAAAAAAATATGGCAGAAATAGTAGTTCTAAAAGTCTTGTAAAGGAAAGTTACAGTGATACCTACCAAACCATCAAATCCATCAGAGAAATAACTTCTGGCACCTTCAAAATAAGATATCTAGAGGCTTATTACCTGACAGACCTCCTCCCCCAATCTGTGACATTATTCTAGTGGGTTGTATTTCACACAGCAGACCCCAAATAGATGGGTCATAGCTACCTGAGTGAATGGAGATGGATGACAGACACTGAAGACTGTCGTGACCATGACTCAGACTAACTCATGCCAACGCCTCGGGATTGCATGCCCCATAGGAATAGACTGACTGCTAAAGTTTATGTTGCCAAAACCTTTGTGTTTGTAACTCTTCTAAGCTTATATGAAATGAACAAAGAAATTCGAGAACAGATATTATAGTTGAAAGAATTCTATAGCACGACTGGTAGCTTTTCATACAGTAGATGAAAAGCAGTGATGGAATCAAAACCATCTGAAGAAGCATCATCGGTGATTTATGAGAATATTAATGACAAATTCCAAACTGCAATACAAAAATGTCCTGGATATAGTTAAGAATGGTCTCTGTCTTTCATCCTACCCACACACCAATTTCGATTTCCTCTTCCCTTTCCATTCTTTGTTTAGTGTTTGGGAGTAAGTTTTTGCTTACAACACAATCTACTGGCTCTTGAGGTGTAATGCTAGGATACCCTAGTAAAAGGATTTTGTTGCCATCTCTTCTGTTAAGCCTCTAAAAAGGTTAGCACTTTTGTTCATAACATACTTTTTTGTTGTTGTTGTTTTTACTTGAGACTGAGTGGAAGTATTCCAAGACAATTTGTTCCACAAGCTCGTTGTCATTGGAACGGGTTGCCCAGGGAGGTGGTGGAGTCACCATCTTGGGGGTGTTTAAGGAAAGGTTGGATGTGGTACTTAGGGACATGTTTTAGTGGGTAATATTGGTGTTTGGGGTACAGTTAGACTAGATGATCTTGGAGGTTTTTTCCAACATTTATGATTCTATGATTCTCATGTTTGTAATTTTGACAGTTGCTGTTTGTATAGGATTACTTCTTCCTGATGTATACAGATGTACTGTTCAGTGTGTCATTAACTGGGTATGAGTCTTAAGAGATAAGCTTCAAAGATTCAAAGATACAAAAAAAGCTATTGATATACACAACATAATGATTGTTGATATATATATATATATATATACACAACAGCCCTAATTTCATCTCTACATCTTCTGAATTATGCAGTACTGTGTATTTTTAAGAAGCCCTCCCTAATCTTTGAAATGGTACATAACAAAATTCACCATATTTTATTCTAACTGTTCTTTACTACACTGTTAAAATCTTCAGTCAATGATCAGTAGTGGAACAATGTTCTGATCATTTGTTTCCTATTTTTGCTTATCATAGTCATACAGTCTTTGCAATAATCACTACATGAAAAATTGAGTAAATCATATTTTTCCTTCAGAGCTGGCTGGATAAACCAATACATCATTTGGATAAGTTGCTTGAATGCACTTCTCTGGCACAGGGCTATGAATTATTTGAAGCAAATATTTGATTAACTGACAAATTAGTTGACGAATTTAAAATGCAGCATATTTTGAGTATCATTTCATTCCTAGTCTGCCTTAATTCAACAAAGTAGTGATGTAGTCCGACAAATTTTTGTGTAACAACATCTAAATGTCAGTAGCTTCACCAAAAATTCATTTGCACATTGAAGAGATATTTAGATCAGAATCTTCTCTCATGAGCCTTAAACTGGGGTGAGTCACTTAATGAGGAAATTAGCCTGTGCATCCAATTTGACTAAATCAGTAAAAAGAAAAAAAAAAAAGGCACTACTATCAACTGCAATTGATTAAACAGCTTCACTCCTTACCAGTCAACTATATAAATCAGAAACTGTATAACTGCTCTCTCAAGTATATAAACTGTACTGACAAGACAAAAGATATTTCAGTCAAGTGAATGGTTGAACATACACTAGTATCTGTATGAACATACACTAGTACCTGTAGTTCTCAAATTTTGGCAAGGATCTTGAGCAAATATTATCTACAAGTTTAAGAAATTCTTCAGAAACTATGTTGATTATCAGCCTCCAACCATTTCTAAACCAGAAAGTTTGTTAAATTCAGCATTACTTCAAATAAGTCATGTAATTCTTTCATGAGTACTCTTGAATGTACTCAGTATCTCTGATGTTGGGGGTGAGGGGGAGGGCTTGCTTGTTTCTTTTTAAGCTGGGATGTGCTTAGTGGAAGCAGGAAGTTTGCTAGCTCAGTTTGATAGCTCTGTGAATATTAAATGAAAATCACTAGATGATTAACAAAAGCAACTGTACACAAGCTAAAACTAATTGGAGGTTGAATGTCAGCTATTAAATCATTATTTCTTTTTTACAAGCAAAAAAATAAGGAGAAAATTAGCTACTTGAGGCCAAATTCTCTTTGAATGGGCTGCCCACTGAGCTGAGCACTCCCTCAGTAGACATTATACCATTCCAGAGTATTACTTGTGTAAAGACTGAATTGGAATTTAATTTGTTCTTTGTATCCCTACTACAAGAAAGTTAATTTAATGCTTTTATCAAGAAAGGTTCCTTTAATTACATGAAACTATCTAGAGATTGTTTGATTTCGATAGTTTTAACATGAGCCACAGTGGATATTTGAAGGTGCTGTCTGGTAAATACAAATATTTGAGGGCACAGATATCTAAGGAAACAATATTTTTTTCTGTCACATACAACTTACGGAGTCATAGCACGTTATATTTAGTGATGTTCTTTCAAGTCACCTGTGCATTGACTAATCACTGCAATGCAGGTAGCCAATCAGTTTATGGAGCACAAAGAAAATGTTTCTGTTAAATCTTATGTCAAGTTCCACCTGAAACTTGAATTACTTCCCCTTCTAGCTGTGAATGCATCTCTTTTTGAAAATTTCAGATAGAATCATAGAATCACAGAATGGCTTGGGTTGGAAGGAACCTTAAAGATCATCTAGTTCCGACCCCCCTGCCATGGGCTGGGATGCCACCCACTAGATCAGGTTGCCCAGGGCAACCCTGAACACTTCTAGGGATGGGGCATCCACAACCTCACTGGGCAACCTGTTCCAGTACCTCAGCACCCTCTGAGTGAAGAACTTCCTGCTAACCTTTAATCTAAATCTCCCCTCTTTCAGTTTAAAACCATTCCCATTTGTCCTGTCATAATGTGATTGAGCAAAAAAGTTGTTCTCCATCTTTTCTGAATTACATATGCCAGGGGTGGACCTCATTACTGAAGTTTTACCATACAGTTGATCAGCTCGTTCATAATAGCAATACTGAACATATGGCACACAAACTGCACTAATGCACAGTGCAACAGCCCCAACTTGGTAATTTACACTGCCTCCAATTGTTCTCAGTTAACAGAGGTAAACAACAGATACAGCAGCTCACACAGCAGTCTGAACAGGAATGGGGCCAGCAACTGTGGAAAGAACAGCATTCATGTGCTCGGCAGTGGTGGTGATGCAACACAGGGCACAATCCCTTTGCTTGCTGTTACAACTTTTACTGACACATCAGAGGCCTTGACTCAGGTGGAGGATGCAGCTGTGCAGATCTTAGCTTCAGGGAAGCCTGGGACCTCTTGCTGAGGCTTGGGTAGCAAGTGACGGACTTCTCACTTGCAGAAGTTGTACACGGTTGTCACATATCTGTGCACTACGTAAAGGATCTGCTGGAGAAAGTCAGAAGACTGCACAGCACCAGTGATGAGGAAAGAAACAAAAAGGAGATTGACTGTATGTTTTCCAAGACCTGGCAGGTACAAAAACCTGAACCCTCAACTACCAAATGAGAGGCACATGTTTTCTTATCATACTGGGAAATAGAAACTCCTGGTAGTGATGAAGGCTGGAAATTTGTGGCACCAGAGGAAGATTCCTGCCCCATTTGAAGTTCTGCTGCTACAGAATGAGCTCAGTGCCCTGGTAGCAAGCAAGGAACTGGGAGCTCTGTTCAGTGACACATCTGAGCCATATAGTAGTACCAGGAGGAGTGACTCCTTGCAACCAGGGGTGGAGACCCCATTTGCTGACCCAGCTGTCTAGGAAGGTTTGTTGCCTTCTGGATCTGCTATGTTGTGGAAAGACAACATAGCAGCTTGTCTTCCTCTTGCACTATTTCTCTGTTGCTTTTCTATGTGGACACCAGTGATACTGACAAGAGAGACCTGGAGCATATCAAGGGTAACTGCATGACTCTGGAAGTGAGGATAAAAGGCTTTGGGGGCCCAAGGGGCCCCAAACATGGATTCTTCTTAGTAGTTGTACTGGGTCTGGCTGGGATGTTAACTCGCCCTGCAGCAGCCCATACAGTGCTATGCTCTGCACTTGTAGCTAGAACAGCAGTGGTATCACACCAGCGTTGTGTCTGCTGCTGATAAGTGCTGGCACAGCATCAGGACTTTCTCTAGCCCTCTTAGGGGATGGGCAAAAAAGTGAGAAACATCACCAGGGCAGCTGACCCAAACCAACCAAAGGGATATTCCATACCATATGATGTCACACTCAGCAATAAAAGTTGGAAAAAGGAAGAAGAGGGATGTGGTGGGCTCTCATTGCAAAAACGTCTGTCCTCCTCCCAAACACCGGCTACCTGCGTTGAGGACCTGCTTCAAGGACATGGTCAAGCATCGCTTATTTGTGGGAAGTAGAGAGTAATTTTTTTTTCCCTCTGCACTTCCACATAGCCTTTACTTGTTTTGTTTTGTTATTCCCTTTCCCGTTTCCTTTTCCCCTTTCCCTTTTTTCCCTTTAGTTGAATTGTTTAATTAATAATAATATTTCCTTAATAATATATTTTTCTCTTTATTAAAATTATCCTTATCTCAACCCATGAGTTGTTTTTTCTCCTTTATTTCTTCCCCTCCTCATCTGAGGAGGGGGAGTGAGAGAGCGGTTGTGGTGTTCAGTTGCCTAACACGGTCAAACCACCACAGTAGTATGCAGTGAGAGCTGCAAGCTAAACTCTGGTGTCAAGGAGCAGCAAGGGCTGGCTGCTTCCTAAGGGATGGAGAGCCAGGAGCCAACGACAAAACTTGGCCCACAAGGCAGACCTAGAAATGGTAGCTGGGTTCAGCTAAGACTCCAGATCATCAGACAAGTTATAGTAATGTGGTAAGTGTGAGGTCAAGCCATGAAGTCAATCCACAAGTCATGATCAGGTCTGGTGGGGGTGAACAGGGTCAAGCACAGTTCAGTGATTGTCAGGCAGGTCCATGGTGCCAATGCAGACCCAAGGTCAGGGTGGGAAGCCAGTCTACCAGTTGGGGTCCAGATCAACACATTCCATGGCCAAGTACAGGCAGCTGTGGCTGAGCAGGAGACTGACACTCCTATGGTATTAATGGGATAGAGACTGAAGCTTGAGCTGAAAGGGGGTTCCTGAGCATACAGCCAAGCTCCAGATGAGACTGGTCAAGGCCTGTAAAGTGTGTTAGTGCATCCTGGCATACAAGCAATTCCACTTAGTTATCTAAGTCACTTTTCTACTGTGGGGGTGGTCAAATAGCAGAACAGGTTGCTTGGGAAAATTGTGGAATATTCTTGAAGATATTCAAAACCTGGCTTGTCCTGAGAAAACTGTTATAAGCAGGGAGAGTTGGACTAGACAATCTCAAGATCCAACCTTCACGTGTCAGGATTTTTGTAATTCTCTTATGGTTAGAAACAAACATGAAATTAAATTT
This sequence comes from Heteronetta atricapilla, assembly GCA_011075105.1. Taxonomy (NCBI): domain Eukaryota; kingdom Metazoa; phylum Chordata; class Aves; order Anseriformes; family Anatidae; genus Heteronetta; species Heteronetta atricapilla. Next base: position 92,197,046 of record CM021733.1, read on the forward strand.
AAGATGAGTGTGTGCCCATAGATTAAGTGCTATGGAATAGCTATCTTTCTTCTGTCATGTTCTGTCTCACCCTGTAATACTTTATTTTTCCAAGCCTTCAATCCATCAATGTCTTTTTATGTGGCATAAATCTACAGCAGAGATTTTCATCTAAGCACATTTTCTAATTTAATCTGTTTCATTAAATTTATTATTCTTAAATGCATTAAATATGCATTAAAATGTGTAATTAAATAAAGGCTGGCTATTTATGTACTTAAATTCCAGAACATAGAAGTTTTCACTCAACAAATACATTTCCTCAGCTTCACGTACGTGTGCAAACACCACACACATACACTCTTCCTTACAACTCTTTTACATAATATATTATTGGTGCTGGAAGAATCTTTAAATTTTTTCTTTTCTTTAGAAGAATCTTTAAATTTTTTCTTTTCACAAGAAATCTTGACTCTGCTGTCATACTCCTGCTGATTCCATGGAGTTCCTCTTGATATCAGTGTGAGTTCTGCATACTGAAGGAATGTAGAATATCTGAACTAAGATCAGGCATGTAGATCTAAGAAAATTTTCTCTGGTTATACAACACTGCATATTCTGGGCTTTTTTGTTTATACATTATAGATTACCTGTTTTCTGATAAGCTTTCATCCTAAACTTAAAGCTCAGTACTTTTCATATCTATATTTTTATACTAAATTCAAACTTCTGTCTCATTTAGAGAAACGGATTGAAATTGCATCTTTTCTCACAGACAGCATCTTCACTATCTCATATCTACTCTCTGTTTCCTATTAGAATTGTTTCACTTTGTATGAAATGCATAACTATTTTCCAGAGCTGAGACAAGATGCCAAACACAAGTCCACAGATTCCTCTTCTAGTATAATGTCTGTCAAGACATATAGTCTGATGTCACTTTCTCAGGCCCAGTTGGCAAAGTTCTGAATACTTACAGATAAGGATTCCAAACCACAAAAGAGTGAGCTGACAGTGACAGAAATGGAAAATAAGATAGGGCCATAACTGACCCAGCTGTAAACTGCAACATTCTTAAGAGCTGGCATACATTGCTTTCTGAAGAGAATATTTGATAATTCTTGTCAGCATTCTCTGTGAAGCATGTCAGTCCTGTTCACACAGAAAGAAACATGTATGAAAATTGCTTCAGTGAAATTAATTAAAAATTAGCTTCTCTCACCTTCCTCAACAATATTTCTCTAAAGCTGTTTCTAAAATTGGAAGCATTTTGAGCTGACAAACACGTAGATAGTATAATACATGGAAGAACATCCAAGTTAGCTCCAGTCAATCACATGCATTAACTAGAGTTCCTAGAACTTGGAGCAGTTCTAGTGGATTCTGTTTTTCATGTGCTAGTTTTTAGGAGATATAGAATTTCTTCATTTTGATGTAGCTCAGTTTTTTGTATAATACTGATTTAGAAAATGTAACATTCTGTTCAGTGTCACAACTAAATTTAGTCTTTTCGGCTTGACTCTTCAGTGTCTAACATCTGCATTATCCCAGTCCAGTGCATGGGAGAATTGTTCTTTTTCTTCATATATAGATGAGGAGTGCTATGCCAAACTGTCATAGCAATTTGCAATTTTACTGGTATTTACTTCAGATATATTAATCCAGTAGTATGGTACAACTATAAGTATATAATGATACAGTTTCAAGTAAAAGTCAACATAAGGATCGGGAACATGATACAATCATGAATAGTTGATGTATGTGATGGTAAGATATGTTTTACACTTTTTTTTTTTTAATAGCAGGGAGATGTGTTAAGTTGTATTCAGGGCATGAATTCTCTAAGACATATTCAGTAAAATTGGGGGTATTGGTATTTTATTAGTTACGAGTGTGTTTTCTTGCATACTGTTGTCTTCTGTTGTCTATAATAACACCTTAAATGTTTCCTCATAGTGGATATGCTCCATGTGCTTCTCCAGTAATATCATCAGACAAATGTACATACATCTGTGTTAAATGGCCTGCCAGAAGGAACAAATTCAACTAAGCAGTTTAGAGCTCCAGAGAGGGTAAGAAGTAGCAAGACTGTTAGGCTAAAGCCTGTGAAAGTTAATAGTTCCAATTTTGTTTGTTCTCTCTTTCTTAATTTCTTCATCTTTTGCTGTGGCCTCATTTCAACAGAGAGAGGAACTCAACCACAATCCGGACAGTTTAAACAAGCATGCTGGCTTTACCTTGCTGGGAAGCTGAATTCCACCACAACCGTTCTCTCACTCCCCCTCCCCAAGGAAAAAGGGGGAGAAAATATGAGGGAAAGAGCTCAAGGGTTTAGATAAGAGCATGGAGATCACTGTAATTATTTACAGAGATTAATGTAATTTATTGCCTATGAAAAGCAGAATAGAACAGTGAGAAAATAAAAGCAAACTAAAACCATCCTTCCTCTCTCCTACCTCCTCCCCCTGAGCAGCAGAGGGGAACATGGAACGGGGGCTGCGGTCAGTCCCTAACGTTTCATCTCTGCCACTCCCTCACAGTCACTCTCAGCTCCCACTCCCCATGGGGTCCCTCCCACGGGATGCCATCCTTCCTGAACTGAGCCTGCGGGGACTGCCAACAGGCAGCAGCTCTTCAAGAACTGCTCCCACATGGCTCCGTACCACAGGGTCTATCCCCCAGGAGCAAATTGCTCCAGCATGGGTCCCCCATGGGCGGCAGCTCCCCCCAGACCACTGCTCCTGCGTGGGCTCCTCTCCACAGGCTGCAGCTCCGGCCCGGGGCCTGCTCCTGCGGGGGCTCTCCATGGGCCGCAGCCTCCTCCAGGCCACATCCACCTGCTCCACCGGGGGCTCCTCCACAGGCTGCAGCGTGGAGATCTGCTCCATGTGGGACCCATGGGCTGCAGGGGGACAGCCTGCTCCACCAGGGGCCTCTCCACAGGCCACAGGGGAACTTCAGGTGATAGAGATCTTTTCCAACCTAAGTGATTCTATGATCCAACGTTTCTGCACCACTGCATGGAGCACCTCCTCCCCATCTTTCTTCACTGACCTTGGTGTCTGCAGGTCTGTTTCTCTCACATTTTCTCACTCCTCTTTCCCAGATGCTGTTGTGGAGCAGTTTTTTCTCTTTCTTACATGGGGCAGCTACTGGGCTCTGCTCACAGAGGCCACTTTTGCAACCTCCCTGCTACCAAACCCTTGCAACATAAACCCAATGGAACAAGACATAAAGATCTATTCTTAGCTGGAAGCTGGGTATTTGATGCCATGTAGACATTCATGATATAAGGCCAATTCCACTCCTGAGGCCATGCAACACTCCACCACTGAGCAAAACTTAAATTTATCTTCTTTTGCAATTAGAAAGATATTTAACTGTAGTTCCTAGTACACTCAGTCAAAAAGATGCAGTTTTCTTAACACTGTGGTTGCAAACTGCTTGATTTCAGGATTGGAGAAGATACTGACTTTGCAAGGGGAGGAGGGGGCAACAATATACTCAAAAAAAAAAAAAAGAGAGAGAATAAGCATTCATTATAGACACAAAAGCTGACTTTGATCAATAGAAAATATACTAATGGGCTGTTTTCCTGTCACTTAAATTTTGATGGAATTCTAGCACCAACACTTAGAGTAGTGCTGTGCTGCTAAGAAGCCAAAATAGCACAGAGAAGCCCTGCTAAGATAGCAATATGCAATTATACCCATTTCCTGTGCTTTGTAACTATGAAGTACATAACCATGTACTTCTACATTTTCCTTAGGAATACACTAGCATGAATTTTGACTATTTGAAATAAAGATGAACAGAACTTAATATGAGATTATGAGAACTTAAAATGAGATTATTGGACAATTATTATTATTGAAATAGTATATTATCCTTGAACTTTAGATGTAAATTGTTTAGGAAAAGTAGCATTATGTTCTTAAGGTATTGACTTTTCTAATGACACAGCTGAAACCTTTTTAAAACTGTTCCCATTGAAAAAAAAAATTGTCTTGAATTTGTAAGACAAAATTTGCTATGACAGACTACTTTTACTGTCACAAAATAGCTAGATGCAATCTAAGCCATTTTCCAGATACTCTGCAAGTTTAGCTTTCCACATAGGGTTCTCGCTCAAATTTTACCAGGCAGAAAGAACATCCCTCTTCTCAAGACTGAACCATTTGGCCTCTGCCAGTTAATCACAACACCCAGCTTGAAACTGAAAGCTTTACAATTAGGATTTTGCTTCTAGATTAATCTTTTTCACTTTAATTGCTTTCTTATCTGCTTATCATCTGTTATCAGCTGTAGTCAGTTATGGGTCTAGATGGACAAGCAAACGTTGTCCAAATGAGTAAGGGTACATTTTGCCCATGGAAACGCCTGTGTTCCCTGCATTATAAGTTAATGTTTTTCATTCCTGAAGAGAATTTGTAGTAGTTTCTTCATGTGCTGTCTTTAAAACCTGCCATCTCTCTGTGTTTCAATAATTATGATCAGAAGCTACATTTCTGCATTTAAATTTGGAGTGTTTTTTACCTGTCTGAAACTGAAGTTTGCAGGGTGTGTCTTGGAGAGAGAAATACCATGAGGTATTAGCACAATCAAAGGTCTTGAGGCAATATTACATTTCCCTGTGGTGCAGTTTTCCTTGGATAGGGTTGCCAGCTTCCTAATTTCCATTGAGCCAATAGTAAGAACAATGCAGGACTGGAACTGGATCAGCAACCTGCCAGCTTCCTCCCGGGCCAAGGTAATGAACATGTTATCTTCCAGATAAAAGTTTTGCTGTTGCATCTGAGGTTTGGTTTTGTTTGCTTTGTTGGTTGGTTTGGTTTTTTACAACTCCTTCACAAGCAATTTCCCCAGCCCCATCACACTGGTTAGGAACAAGCACACCGTTAGTAAAATTAAGGAACTAATCAAGTTACCTTAGCTCAAGAAAACATTTCTATAGTTAGAAGTTCCTTGCAGCTCACAGACACAGCATTTTAGAACAAGGAAGAACCTTACATTAAAACTTAATATAAAATTATCTCACTTTGTTATGCTAGATGTTTTAACTTAATTAGATCTCAAGCTATCTGTGAGAACAAGAGGATATTTGCATAAAATATGTAAGACATGGTTACAGAAAAAAAGACAAGTATATTTTTGATGCTGTACACAGATATCTCACAATTAAATGTACATTACATTCAAACAAACATACACATGCACAGATATTTTGTTTGTACTTTAAGGCATTGTTGTGGTCCTTGCTGGACAATAAGGATGTACATATATGAAGGTGCATAGAGTAAGATGAGCTTAAAGAGCTTTAAGTACAACTAACAATAATTCCAAAATGAAAGTTTAAATGTTGCTTTATCTGTCAAATTTCTGCATAACCAAAATTAGGTTAAAACAAGACTTGTGCAGCACACTGATGCTAGTTATAAGGCATTTCTCCACAGAATCTTCATCTGTCTGGCCAGGTCTGGCCAGGATGGAGCCAGCTTTCCCTGCAGCAGCCCATACGGTGCTGTGCTCTTCACTTGCAGCTAGAACAGCAGTGGTATCACACCAGTGTTGTGTCTACTGCTGAGCAATACTGGCACAGCATCAGGATTCCCTCAATCCTCCCACAGAGCCAGCAGGAGGGGAGGAAGGAACATCACCAGGGCAGCTGACCTAAGCCAACCGAAGGGTTATTCCATACCATGTGGTGTCACACTCAGCAATAAAAGTTGGGAAAAGGAAGAAGAGGAGAGGGGTGGGTTTTTGTGAAAATGTCTATTTTCCCAAACAATGGCTACATGCGTTGCGGCTCTGCTTCAAGGACGTGGTCAAGCATCACTTGTTGGTGGTAAGTAGAGAGTAATTTCCTCTGCACTTCCACATGACCTTTGCTTTTTGGTTTGTTGTTGTTGTTTTTTCCCGTTTTCCCTTTTCCCTTTAGTATTATTATTTAATTAATAATAGTTTTCCCTTAATAATTATTTTTCCTTTAATTAAATTATCCTTATCTCAATCTGAGTTATTTCTTTCCGTTTCTTCTTCCCCTGCTTTTCTGAGAAGGGGGAGTGAGAGTGAGGTTGTCGTGGAGTTCAGCTGCCTAGCAAGGTGAAACCACTATATCATCCGAGAAATATCAGATACAGTAAAAAGGGGTATCCACCTACTTAAATGAAGGATGTTCAAAATTTTGTTGAGGAGGTCAGAGAAAAAAAGAGTGAACAGAGGCAGTGTTTTGAAAATATATTAGAGCTATTTGAATGAGGCAGTGAAAAAGTGGATAGGATCAAGTTTATTCCACTGAAATTTCTGAGAAGACTGTGATTATGTTCTTCACAAAAATAAATAAAGAAATATAAATATTATATATATATATTAAGCCATTGTATATGAGGAGTAGTTTTCTCATGGATTCAATTACTCGATAAAATATAGTAAAGCATGCATAAATGCCATAGTTCGTCCATATCTTGAGCAGTATAACTCCCATTTAAAATAATTAAAAAGACATTTTTTCACATAAGAAGTATTTTTTGGAATCTGTGTCATGGAATGGCATAGAGACAAAAATGGGTTTAAAAACAAGTTCAAAAAATATTGTAACTACTCATACAAAGTAGGTCCATGATGATGGGCATTTGCATCCACTGACTTAGGAAGTCCCTACATTGCTGTTGTTTAAAAGCCAACATACTTCATGGCCTATGTCTGAGATCATCACTATTATTCTAGGTGGTATATCTGTCTCACTGTCTATACCATTTATACTTTTTTCCCCAAAATATTTTCAACCATTTGTAGACAGTGATAGCATATTAGGCAACTCAGAGCTTTGGTGTGATCCATGATGTATGAACTTGTATAGCGTGGACAGACAGTTTTAAGTCACATTGTGATTAATTAATTTAACCACAGCTAGCTAGCATACTTCGGTCACTTTATTACATTTCAGTAAATTGCAATAGCAAAGACACGTTCAAGTAACCACTTCCACTACATGCTTTTCTAGTGAGCATGATGCAAAATGACAGCTAGTATCAAAATGGAAATACGAATACAGAATGTGACAGCTATGGAGGTAGCATCACCTTGGCTTGACACACAGGAAATTTGAAAGAAAAACCTTACCCACCTTTGGTGTCTGTTATCTCTGCAGAAACATAAACACATGATTTCAGTACCACAAAATATCATGACTTAGTCTATTTTTAGTCTTGTTTTTCTCAAGCAGATCATTTTTCAGAATATTTTGAGCTTTAAAATGTTTTATGATAATCTTAAGCCTGACATCCACAGAAACACTTCAAAATCTAACACTCCCTGTATTCATTAGTGATCAGTATTAATCAGTAGTGTTAGTGCCCCAAAGTATTTATAAATCTAACTCTAAGGCCTTTTGGGGCATAGTCCTTGTTTGTTTGTTTTTTTCCCAGTTTATGAGATCTTGTTTTTTTCCCAGGTTTTCTTAACCTCACTTTTACTATTTACCTGAATAAAAAGCTATAAATTAGTCATGTTTTTTGTTGTTGTTTGTTTTGTTTGTTTGTTTTTTATTTTCATTTTAACAGTTTCCAAATCTTTTCATTTTTGTTTTATATGATACAACTCTGCCAACTTAAATCCTGCAGATTTCTGCTTCCTCCAAACTCAGCGTATTAGCTTCCTTCTCTACTACTATTATGCTTTAAGCTTTTGATGGCCTTGTTCACCATGGAAGATCTTAAATTAAATGTACAATGAGAAAGACAAGCATCCTGTTGGTGGTTGTAAACAGGGACTCTACAGAACAGAATATTTTCAGGATTCTCAATAATAAAACTCCTAGCACAACAGGTTGTAATTTAAGTTTTTAGAAAGCCACTATGTAAAAAAGGAAATTAGATTTGATGTCCTATTAATTTATAAAAGCAGCATTTTGGTTCTGATTTGGATCCAGTGGCTGGAACACTGATGGGGAGACACCAACAAGAATTATCATTTATTATACATGTCATCTGTAGCATAACTAACTGCTGACTTAAAGTTTCTACAGGAACAGATCTTAAAGCAATGGTCTTTTAATTCAAATATATCTTCCTGTTTATTCTAACTTTTATATTTAGAATCTAGCACGATTTTTTGTTTCTTACCTTGATGTTTTATGTGATGGTGATGAAGATTCTATGCAAAAAAAAAAAAAAAAAAAAAAAAAAAAAGTTATTTCTGGTTCACCAATATTGACTAACAAAAGAATTATGTGTAGATTCAAATAGGTCAAAGGTGCTTAAGACTAAAGAGAAGGCCTTGTTCACAGTGGTCATTGAAGAAGGTAACTCTTGTAAAGTGTAAAGAATAAGCAAATTTTACAGTTTGAGGATGAATTATAAAGAAGATCTTTTTTTCATCCACCATGAGGATGACTGAGTTCCTGTAAAAGTCTTTGATCATTGCAGCATAATCCATAAGAAGATATGTGCTAGGAGTTTTTCTAGATATCAAATGCTACAGAAATGATCTCTCAAGTTTCTTTCATTTAAAAAGCAACTTATTATGTGTTGTGTATGCTACAAACATTATTTTAAGTCAGAGACAAAAATATATAAAAATACAAATCCTAATCCTACTCTTGGTGAGGTAAAGCTTCAGTTCCCCATTTTCATATCTGTGCCAAATAGATGGGAGGGGGGGAAGTTAACAAACAACAACAACAACAAAAGCATCAAATGAACTGTCACAGGCAGTCTTTCAGCTCAGGGAATTTCACTTAATGTGATTGATTGCTAATTAACCTACTGAGATAAAATAAAAGACAATTAAATAGATGCTTAGGGCATACCTTTGCTCCCCCTTCTCAGGGCTTAACTTCAGCCCAACACCTCTTCTCCTACTTTATTCAGCCCTTTATTCAGAATTTGTGGTCAGGCTATGCCATTCTCAGTCCTTCCTGATCCCTTTGGTGAGGAGGTGAGTTGCACAGGAGGTTGAGGTCAGTAACTAGTTGTTTCTGTCTGCTGTGCAGTCTTTCTCCTTCTTATTCATTTTCTCCTAGTGCTCCTTACTTCTTTGCCCTGGCTTGGGTTGTCCGCAAACTGCCCATGAGTGCATTCAGGGTGGGTTGTCTGTAGCCACAGTCCCCTCAGAGGTACTCCAGTATCTTTGTTTAAAAGTGTATCTCCAGCTGTGTCCCAAGTCATGCTTTAATTTCTTTTGTTTTATTAATATACTTAGAAACATTTAATATTACCTTCACTTCCTTTTGTTGACTACCACACTTGTTACTGAAGTTATTTTTTGTGTATATATATATGTGTGTGCAAATTTTATATATATGCATATCCAGTGTATAATTCAAGTAGTCCATGTTGTTTTAAATCTAATTCATCGTGTAATGAAAAGACTATAAAATGAAATGGTCATGGTGATTTTGAGTTTGACAGGAATAATTTTGTTAGTGAATATTAGTAAGCACAGGCAGTAAACTAATTATGTCAAATAGTTTAGAAAACTTCTGTGAAGGCTGTTCTAACTCTTACGTGTATGAGTCTAATGGTAGTTCTTAAGAAAAACCAGCTCTGTTGTACATCTTCACAGAAGATTCCTAATTTCTTAAGGGGAAAAAAATCACACTCCTGTAAGGAGAATTTGAAAAGAAAAACTTCATTTTATTGTAGAAATGTATCATGACTAAACTTAAATGCAAGCATAACTTTGTTTCAACTTCTGGTAACTTTCCAAGAATATCCAGTTTTTCATCCTGTGCTCTGTGGATTTTCTTTGTGTTGCTTATTTATTTTTATGTCAGCATCCACCAAAAATATTTGGATATACATTGGAAGGCCTATAAACTCTCTTAATAGCTTGAGAGTTTTTCTAAGCAGAAGAGGTGTAGAAAGTACAAAATAAGCTATTTTAATACACACAAAAAAATCTAAAGTAACGCATAAAACTCCAAAGTGAAATAATGATATTTTAAAATATTAATAGAAATGGAAACAAAGAAAAGTTCTGCAATCTCAATCTTGATTGCAGTCATCCAGTTATGGAAGAGAATGAATATGTTGTGAGGTGAAATTAGTTTAAAAGCTGCATATAGATAAAAGATGAAGATAATCACAATATTAGCAAAGAATGCTTCGGTATCATTCCTTCATGATGGAATGATTTGAAAACAAATCACCTATTTTTACATGCTGGGTATTTTTAGGTAAATCATAATTTTCTCACAAACAGGTTAATTTTTTAATTCAAGTAATTTATTGTGAGGTATTCTGTCAAATCTCAGGCACACTGATGGACATCTAAGTATTCTAACTTTTTCAATCATCTTGCAATCTTCACTGTACCCTTATTACAAATGTGTAATCAAAGAACATTAAATGAAGGTCTGGAGGGCAGCCTACATTTTCAATGTGATAGTGGAATCGGATGACTGAATGCCTTGACAAAGAAAAAGAATAATACCATGTCAGCCAAGTCAGCTTACCACAGTTTAAAGCCTAAAAAATAAGCTTGACAATTCATCAAGCATTATGAGATAATAAGAAAATCATATTAGAGTAGACCATAAGGAATAAAACCAGAAACCTCAGCTCAGATAGAAATATATTTCTGTGCAATTTTAAAGCATCTTTTGTAGAAATAAGTTGCATGTTTTAAGATGATACAAACCTCTTGCTCTTGGCAATGCACTTATAAGCATGTTTTTTTGAGTGTAAGTCAGTGAAGCTGTTTATTTGAGAATATATTTATAAAATGTTTACAAAACAGCCCTTTCAATGGCATCAATATCTTAATATCTTGACAGCATAATATCTACTGTTAATGCTGATATGAGCAAGAACTGACTATTTAGGAGAGTGTTGATGTGATCCAAGTAATTCTGAGCTTGATTAATTGCTCTGACACAGACCTCTACTTTGATTTTGAGCATATTAATTACATTAACACTTCTAAATTCTGTTCTCTATATCTGTATAACAGGGATAATGATAATTAGTTGTATCACAGATTGTATTGAAAGTTAAATACTTTAATACATTAAACACCTAAAGAGAATCAGAATATTTATATTATTAATACATTATTTTAGTTGCTATTATTTTAATAAAGAACACAAAACATTTTATGTATGTTCTAATACATACAATTAAATTCACCAGATTTTAAAAAAGAAAAACACTTTCATTTAATTGTTTTTCCTGTTTTTGTTGACACTAAAATCCATTAAGGTTTTTCCACTTTTTTAAAGGGGAACCTCATGTAGCTCAGTGGAAAAAATTGTTGCTCACATGCTATAACTGTATAAATATATACAGACAAAAATGACATTGACATTTTTAACACATGGTCTGAACAATCCTGGAGACAGATTAGTCATGCAGAATAAATTTTTTCTCTTCCTGTCACTTCTGTGATCAAGTCTGGCTTCTATTAAAAGCAGATTCTGGAAACAGAAATATGCAGTGTTTTTTGCTTTCTTATTAAAATGGAAAGTAAATGCAAAATATGGAAGTGTTGCTTGTGTGTCAAATTGACATTCTGAAAAACAATCAGAAGAATATCTGAATACAAAAACATCTTTTACAAATATATTATGTACTTAAATATCAGCATTTACTTCTTAGATTCAACAGCACTTTGGAAAATCAAGAACTTTAAAGATTGCTATTTCCAAAATTGTTCTGGGGTAAAATACTGTGATTGACATGCCAGCTGAAATGTTACAGAACTTTATATAGCACACTTGAATTTTACAGACTTATGAGTAATAGATATAAGTATCTATGTATGAAGTTAATTTGGGATAATTACAATTTACAGCCCTGAATCTTCTTCTGTAGCAGGAAAACTAAGGAATAAGAAGGAGCTTATACATTTTTTTTATAAAATACTGATGGGGAGGACAGATAACTTCACCTCGCAGTGGTTGTGGTTGTAAGGATGTTACAGTGTTGTAAAGTGATTAAATACAACTCAAACAATTCCTGGACAATGGATTACAATCTAAAACTTCTTTCTGTAAGACCATGTCCTAAGAATGAAGTTGTATATTCATGCTTTCTTTGACAACCTCTCTTTCCTAAATTAATCTTCAAAATTGGAATAAAATCTACTAGATAGGCAGACTGATATCACATAATAGCTTAAAGCCTGATTGTTGAAATAGCCATTTCCACTAGAAATGTAGCTTCAGGCTAAAATGGTTATTGAACCAGGCCTGGCACTTAACTGGTGTGTTGTAGTATTGCACTCTTCCAGAAAGAAATAAGTAGTATCAGCTGTGTTTTGTGAGCAGACTGATTATGGATGTATGTAATAGATATTCTTGGGGCATGCCAACTGGCTTAAAACCCTTCTTGGTTGATAACTGAAGAACTTCTATTTAGTGAGTACTAATTAGGCATTAGTAGTAAACAGTTGTTGAGCTGCTCAATTCTGCCAATACTAAAGCAGCTACAAGCCTGCTCAGAAGAAATGTTTTAGGAATATAAACCTAACAATCTTAGGTGCCCCAAGTCCTCAATCATATTGGTAGTTAGCCTAAGTTTTAGAAGCTAGTATAGTTAAAAAGCGCTAGTGTAGCTACACCCTTTGTCTCAAAGTAAATCTTAGTTCAGTTTTATCGGGCTACCTGAGCACAAATTCTCATGTTGTTTTTGGCATACTACCTCCTCCAGGACCAGCAATGTTACATGTGACCCAAGAAAGACTGCAGCCAGCTGGACTAGGTTGGAAGCCTGGCAGAATATGTCAGGGTGTCTAAAAATACTCTAACTATACACAGCTGCTGAACTGAGTTCTCAATGTCTGCTTTGTGGTCAAATGTGAAGCACCTAGCTTTCACACTGACACCAAAATTAGTTAAGCTAGGCAACACCACTACATTGTGCCTTTGACCTCCAGGAGGCACTGATCATAGGGACCTTTCAAAGAAGAAAATTGTGGTTTTATCCGAATTGACTTCAATTTAAACTTTTTATATAGATTGTTTTTTTTTTTTTTTTCTTGTATTAAACTGCCCATATTAGCAAGTCATTTTTATGTTGTCCCTTAAATTCAACTTCTGCGCTCCACACCTTGAAATTCAAGAACCTCATGGATCCTCAGACAACACCTCCGTTGGCAAAATGGACAAGAAAAATCTTGTCTTTATTTTCTACAAGTCATGTTTTGGTTATATCTAGTTGCTCTGATTTTCAGTCCTTCGCTGCAAATATATCCACCAGTCTTCCTCAGGGTCAAAATGCAAAACTGAGATATAACTTTATTCAACTGGCAAGGGTGACTACAATTTAAAAGCTAAAGGCTGTTTTTTAATCACCAGTGATGCAATTCTTAATGTTAGTTTGAATACTGATGGTTTAGTGTTAGGTCAGTGATGCCTGAGGTTAAGTGTTATAAGACTCCTTATTACATTTTATAATTCTGATTGAGATTCTAGGCTTCCCAGGTGTTTGGAGTGATGCTCAGGAGTTTACCAAGCACTTCTTACTCACCTCTTTCCAAACATTTTACCGAGTAAATACCATTAGCCCTAATGGCTTAGTTCCTATTTAATTTTAATACCAAATATTAAAGTCAATATTCAGTACACACGATGGAAATCTATGATCTTGGTTGGCTACTCAGTATAAAATATGGAAATTGGGAAGATAAATTTTATGTATATTTAGAGGGATACATGGTACAAAATCAACATCAGAGTTGTCATCTTAGATGCATTGAGAGTGATATTTTGGTAGAGAGAGCTTTATTTTAGGAAAATAAACTTCCAGATATTATTTTACTAATCTGCTCCAGCATCCTGCAAATAGAGCTCTTGGACTCAGGGTGATGGGACTCACAGGTGTTAAATATTTTCATGAGTTTGACTTGGATATTTCTTATAATAAAACTTGAAAACAGAATTTCTAGCCTTGAAGCTGTTTGGTTTCAGTGATTACAAGAGTCAGATTTCTTTCAATCTATATCACCTTAGGTGAGAAAATCTTTGCAGTCAGACAGTATGTTTTTAAGTATTTATTCCCTTTATGATCATTATGAACATACATAACAGACAGCTTATTGAAGTGAAAAAAGTAGGAGTTAATTTTTTATTATTATTATTTTAAATAATGTTTTAATGTTTTATGTAATCATCTATAATTATTTTTTCCACACTGGAGTAATTCCTAAACCTATCCTATGGATTTTTTGTTTCAAAACCCAACTGAATACTGTAGTGATGCACTATATAAAATGCTGATACTGCCTATGTGAATCTTTGAGATTTTTTTTTTTGACATGGATTCCTGAGTCAATGACTATTACAATCACAGCTAAATCAATGTCTTTATTTTCTCCAAAACATTAACAAAATAAAAATGTACCAATAAGGAGATAATACTTGTGTTGTGGAACAGGGGACTAACAGTTGAATAGATAGATAATAGAGGAACAAGAATGATGCATCCCTTTTAAAAGGTTTATACTTCAAAAAACAGAGTCAGTATATTGTACTTCTGTCATTACAACTTCTAAGATGAGAATAAACTTCTGCTCATTTTTTAAATATTCAAGCAGAATCTGTGTTAGCTGGCCTCCCCTGAACAGACAGAGAAAGAATGTATCCATATGCTCATCCTTTTCCAATTGAATAAATGCCTACTATGGTCACTTCATTTTTGTTATTTAGCTATCAACATTCCATCCTTTAGTACTTCCAAAACTAACATAATAGCTAGTTGAGCTTGCTGCATAAGTTCTGATATACATTTTACAGAATTCAGTTTAAAAACTCCCTTTAACTTTGCTACTTTTAAAAACAAAAATCTGAGAAACATTTTTGATCTTATGCTGGGCAAAGTTTATCATGGCATAAACATCATGGCATAAACTTGTTTATCATGGCATAAACAAGATAAAGGTGAGTGTGTAAAGCTCTGGAATAATGTTCAAAAGGAAATAGTAGTTAACAATTTATTTTAATTCCATTAGCCACACTTTCTCTTCCTGAAGTAGATTTAATTAAGATATACTACAATCTGTATTCTACACCATAAAATATTAATATTAATATATAAATATTAATAATAATTATACAAAAAAAGCACTGGAAGTTGCCTCAACAAAGGCTAAAGCTAAAAATATTTTATGGCATATAGAAAAAAATAACTGTGATAGGTCATAATGAAAAGCTTATTTGTATAAACATGTTTTGTTTTTTTTTTTTCCTAGAGAGACAACAGAAATGGTTTGTGCAGGAATCAATTACATAAATTTCTGCTCATGTGTGTGTTTGGGTAGCTGGGTCTTTCTCTCTAAAATATAAATGCAAATTGACTTGTCACACATTCTTTAAAATTTAAACAGTTGAAGAAAGAAAACCGCATGCAGTTATTTTCAGATCCCTGTATGGAGTTTAATAGGTTCTGAACTTAGCAAGAAAATCTAAGGAATGACAGCAAAATGTATTCATTCTAAACACCATGAACAACAGAAGACTTCAAGTACATCAGTAAAAAGATAGTCACTGCCATCCACATCTATAGCCAGAGTAATCTCTTCACATATTTTCTTTTTAGAAGGTAGTCTGGCTATCAAATTTAACACTAATGTAGTTGTTAAAAAGAGGAAGTAGAAATTACATCTTACCAGAGATTTGAGTTAAGGTGAACATCATTTCTGCTTTCCATCATTTTTAGACAACATTGTCCTTAGCAGCAGCCTTGAAATCATGTACACTCATACAGTATAGTTGAGTGAAGGGGATAAAAGTATTGAAGTTGCCCAAGTGCAAGACAGGTGCCTATGTGTTGGTGGAGTGGGAATATACATATATTTATAGGTATTTATGCATATATATTCCATAACAGATTAATCAACAATGTACAATAGAAGAACCTGTTTCTTACAAAAACATACTCTATAGTGCGGATTTTTTTAATAAATATCAGAAGTGCAATGGTTATATTTTACTAGAAACCTAGCTCTCACTTTATAGGAGCTCATCGAATTTGGGAATGGCACCTTTTCCAAAACATTAGTTTTGAACAAAATAGACAAATGCAATTGGTATAATTATGCTGAAATTTATTAACATGAATCAGTGTTTGTTAAAATGTTCCTATATTCAATATTTTGTTAATTTTTGATTTGCAAATATGATAAACTAATAATAGTTTTAAATAAATAGAGGTATATTAGTAAGAATTAAATTAAGAGCTAAAGAGATGCTTCAGGTTCATTTTCTATTACACTATGGACACCATTGGTAGATGGTACAGCAACTGGAACAGTCATGCCTGGGATGGTTTGTACAGATTTGGAATCCAGCTCATGTTTGAGAAGGTTTGTTGAACTTTTATCATTTTATTTCCATTACAGTTTTTCTAGTAGAAGAGGTATTAGATGTTTTCTGTATGGTGAGTAGAAATCAGTATTAAATGGGCATATTTGCAGCCCATCTTTATTTTTAAGCAGTATTTGTTCTTCATTTGTTGACAGGCTATGTCAGGAAAGGTCAGAATCACCCCTGTGTAGCTCAAGTCTTTTATGGTTGAGTAGTCTCAGAATGAAAAGTGCAGTTGGCAATTTTTGCCTCTTCTTATGCTTTTTTTTTAAAATTTTTATTCCTTGGTGGGCATTAGAAAAATTAGCATAGAGATAAAACAGTGTTTTCAATATGTCAATCTTACCTCATTCTATATCTTTTGAGGCACTTATCTCAATTGCTGTATTGAATACCCAGTCCATTTTCTGAGCTTTCAACCATGAATGATAGTTGACAGGTTAGGACTAAGCTAGACCAAAGTGATTACAGCTGCATGGTGGAAAGAGTGTAGCATTTAACAGGGGAAACCATTCCTACTCTCCCACCTTCTTTCTTGTGTCTTCTGCAGTGTAGGATCTTGATGCATCCCTGTTTGCTGAATGACAGTCAAGCTGCATAAATGTCTAGGAATATGCCATAAATAATAACAGGATTTTTGTTCTCCATTTAATACTTTTTTCTTTTTACCTGGGTTTGTACCTGCATCACTTTTATCAGCTTTAAAAAAAAATCAACAAATTCAATCTGATATACATCATAGAGGCTTGCTGAGTGTCTGAGTGTCTAGATATAAAACCTGTATTTTGAGATCTGTACTGACTTCTCATTTCTTGTTGGGTGCAGTTTAATGCAATAAAATTCTATTGAATTTTAAGGATTTAATTCAGGCAGGTCATCTATCCCTGTATCCCACACATCCTGAGAGCCACTTGTGTTAGAAGGCTATAGGTGGCTACTTGCCAGTGTTTCCCACTCTTGATCTAGTACAAAGTTGACTGCCTGTCTTTTCCAGTATATCTATCTGCTGCACCCAGGAAAATGGAAAGGATATGTGGAGATAGGGATCTGTATAAGGTTTTGAAGATTTGGGGATTCTGGCTTGTTGCTGTGTTATCTGCTGATCAGTATATTTCTGTGTCAGGATTGCATTTGACTTTGAATAAATATATATTCAAGTAATTTATATAATAATATATATATATATTGTATACTCTATACATAAATTATTTTTACAATAGACTGGAAAAATATAAACCCAGACCTGGAAGAATACTGATCTAGAATAATAAATCTCATTTGTATGGTGAGATATAGTTAGTAGTACAGGATAAACTTAGCAGAGGTGTCCTGACACTAAGATCTATTAGGCTGTCAGGTAGTCTCCCAAGAGAAATGGTGGAATCCCTACCTCTGGCAATATTTAGAATTTGATTAGAGAAAGCACTGGAAAATGTGCTGAAAGGAGCAATCATATTTGACAGGAGCTTCTAATAGATGATCTATTCTTTTACATCCCTAGTTTCTCTAATTGCATGCTCAAACTTGAGGGAGTAACAGTTTAAAGACTACTCTAAGTACCTCAATAAATATTAAACACTTTTTACTATTTTGTTCATTCTTACATTCACAAATGAGAAGTCCCATCACACTCTACATGTTTGCTTTTAATTATACCTGACCTTTCTGCAATAATTCCTGTACAACATTGTACTAGTGAAGTTCACTTTCTTACATATCTTTTAAAACCAAGAGGAAAATTCTGTATTACCTCTAATCCTTGTGTTTTATACATCAAGCTAAAATATATTTCCTAGTTGTTCACTGACAATATCTGTTACAAGGTGAAATATGACAGCTAAGAACGTTCCATGAGTGGGCACCTTCTTATTTATTTTGGTCCTGTGCAATATACAGGACCAAGAATGTTTTCCAGGAACTTTTTTATTCAGATACTATTAGAAGCAGTATAAACACTGCTGCATACACTACAAGTAGCACTGTATAATACTTTAATTATTGTCATAAGCAGGAAAAAAAAATGGAGTTCAACTCTTCTGGAACAGATAGCAACTTAATGTTTCATTTTCCTGGTTGTAGATAATTTTTCAAAACTTTTGGAATCTACCTATATTTTTCAGTGTGTTTCACTATGTAAACCCTTCAAAGTTTCATTTTGAATTAAAAGAAAATTGATCAGTTTAAATATACAAGTTGATGAGACACTATTCGCATTGCAGCTTCAGAATTTAAATCAGAGGTATCATGAAACTGAAAAAATTACATTTAGCCCCTTGGCTTAAAACAATACCAAATAAGAATTATCATGGCTATATCTTCTAAATACTGCCATATCCTCTTATGTGGGGTAATAAATCACATTAACATTTAAAATGCTTAAAGAATTAAAATTATACACAACATGTATAAATTACTTAAACAAGACAAGGAAAACTACAAAATCAATTTAAAACTCGTTGACATTTATTTGGGGAATTATTTTCTTTAAAATTATTTTATTGGGAAATAATTTGTTACTTCAGTGAAATATAAAAAAGGACAAAATTAGTGTTGAACGATCTTTGTAACAATCTGGGACATTTGAAATTTGATTGGTTGAAAGATGCCATTTATGAAAAAGCATGTGATAGTATATCTGCAAGTAATGGCATGTAAAGATGCAGCCATTGAGCCAAGTTCAATGCTTGAACTTGCAGCTAGACTTACTTCAGGATTAATAAGTCTGTATTTGCCCAGTTTTCTGTTATTTTAAGTACTTCAAACAATTTCCGGTCTGCTTCTCCTGTCTCTTCCCATGGGAATTTGTAGTCTCTTCTTTTAAGATGAAAATCACTTATCTGATTTTTCTCCTTTATTTAATAAAACACTTCTACATACTAAGTATTACAAATAGTTCTTGGCTGACTTGAACAAAACTGTTCCTGAGTGAAGGTGTTAGATATTACTAATTCAAGGAATCCATAATGGTTGAATATATTTAAAAATAGGATAAAGATGGCTCAAAAATAATGGTATTTCACATCAAATTAACCTATGTATTTTCTTCAGATAGAAAATATAAGGCTACTTTTGCTTGTCTTTTTTGTTTGTTTTAATATCACAGTAAAATTGAAAGGATCTCTTAGCTATTAATTGTGATGACTCCCACAAATCTTTTCCTGAGGGAATTCTTTAAATTCAGAGACACAGGCAGAGTTTATAGAATTTGAGGATGTATTTACTAGAGCACATTATCTTGCATTTGGCCAAGTTATATTTAATCTGCCTAATTCCAGCATCAATAATACATCAGAATTAAATTTGATTTACCAGACCTTGAATTATATTTAATTTTAAAGCATCTATCATACCACTGCTGCTCTTTGCTATTGTCTCAGCACTTACTCACACGTTTACAGGCTCTGAGAGTGGAAAATACTGTGGTCCAGTTTTCATGGCTTGGAAAACAAGAAGGGGAATTCCTAGGAATTTCCAATCTTTCAAGGATTGGAAGTTTCATTTGCTGGATTATTATAAAGCCTATTTAAGATTAAAACAGTTTACTTTGAAGGCATTGTGTCTATCATGTTAAACCATTGTGAAATGCTTTAAATTGTCAATTAGTTGTTAAATAGAATGTCTGTCCTCAGTAGGTGCTTGTAATTATTTTTGTATCTACAATACAAGAAACATTACTGCTCCATGGACAGATTCTATGTCAACTCAATCTACTGATTATACAGCTCCTGTAGGCAAGCATCATGATGCAAAAGTTCATTATCTCCTTTGCTTGAAATTTTGTAAACAGAAATAGCAGATATGATAAAGAAATTAAAACCAATTGTGAGTGTATTACAGCCCATTCTCCCTTGGCAGCTGAAAATAGCTTTCTATTCTATTTATTTAAATTCACAGGAAAAATAAATCTTTCATTGAAATGTTATTTATGTGATATACTGTTGCCAGTGTATCTTGCTCATGTAATATATTATCGCTGAAGTAGTATGTAAAGTAGCACAAGTCATCAATAAAATAACAATTAAAAATATCTTTTTTTCAGGGATCTCACTCCCAGACAGATGTGAAAATGCAACTTGTCTGAGATACATAAGGAAGATATTTAGGACTGTTTTTCACCTCCAGTTTCTGCTTATTACTAAATAAGTCATTATCTTGATATTGAAAGAGATGTTTCTGTGAGACACTTTGTGCAATAGAAACTGAGTAAATGATTGATTCCATTTCATAAGGCACTATAGGGAAGAAAAAAAAAGTAAAATGTGAGAGGAAAGCGTGTTTTATAGTTCCTGGTAGAAAGGATGGGGGACAGAGAAAGTGCAACAAACTAATCTGATGTAAGTGGCAGCAGATTATGCAGAGCTTTGACACATGAACTAGGACTTCAAAGGTGAATCCATGAGTATAGCACAGCTAACAGAAGGATTTGAAAAAAACAATGATATTAGTCAGATTACAGTATGGGTATAATAATTACAACAGCAAATTATTCTGTAAGCTACAGTAAATATGGGAAGAAGGAGAATAGTGAAATATCTATTAGATTTTCTTTTACATTTTCATTACATTCTGATGTATTTTAATACACCCAAATGCATTCTAAATGTTACTCATTTTGTATTTAGTTGAAGAATTACAAAATAATAATTTTCAAAAAGTTTTGGAGAGTGCACAGCAAATTTGATGAGGTACCTGAGATTGTTTTACTGTGGCTGCTTTGGCATCACTTAGCTATTTGCTTCTGTGACCACAGCCCTATTTTTATCTGGCATAGAATCAATTTTAGGACTTATGGGCAGTAAAATTGTTTAGTTTGACTCATTTTTATTGCCATAATTGTTCAATACAGGGTTTATTTAAACCCCTGAAATATGAGGACCTGAATAGTTCATTTATGAATAGCTCGTTTAAGTTCACTGCTTTGAATTCACAGAATATCTGTGACTGTGATTATACTGAAATATCAATGACATTTCCATGACTATGTGAAAGATGTTCACCTATGCATTTTCTATCATGAAGGTGTAATGACATTTCCCATTGCTGATATGTGAAGAATAAAACTCTTTTCAGTAAGAAGCCCAACATGTTGAGATTAGCTCATTCATTGCCACTGGCAAGCAGATATGTAAACTCTAGTTTCTACATTGCATTTATGAAGTCCATATCATAGAGCTTTGATTTTTCAGTTGATTAGTATTCCCATTTTAATTTTAACATTATTTTTGTTATTACTGTTATTTATCACTTTGATATAGTGCTCCTCTACTTACTTTTCTTTGAGTTTGTCTTCAAAATGCTTGGTGAGATCTCAATAGCACTGAGGGTACATCTCATCTTCAACAAAATGTTGATATCTAATTTTCCTTTTTTTTTTTTTTTTTTGACCCAGGAGGTATAGCTGAGGAAATCAAGGTCAGCTATGGTAGCAGTCACAAGTACTTATGGAAGAATTTAGACAGAATTTCAGTTTCTAAGCATCAATTATGTTTTTGGAGATCTTTGCTCAGCAGAAGACTCCCAGGTACTTCAGTGAAATTCATCTGTTCTAATTGCAGGTTTTCAACACTAAATAATGCAAATCTAAAGTAATTGCATTTTAACCCTCTTTGCAGTCAGTAGGGAGAAATTGCCCGTAGTCTAAATTATGTAAAATTAATGTCCTGAGATTTGTTCCTTTGCATGTATTCAGCTGTCACTGTCTTCAAACAATGTGGGGACTGAACACCAAATAGGTATGTGTGACTGGTAGAATGTAAGTCATCTCCCTTCTCCATCATATAGCTCTCTTGAGAGGCTCAATGAACTCACCATTCACAAATCATTCTGAACACCAAATGACAGTGCTATCTGCAGGTTTTTTTAAAAAGAATAAGTAGAGAAGGAGGTGACAATACTACAGGCCCAAGTATAATAGCTGTGACCTACTTAAAAAGATGGAAACCTTGGTTAAAATTACCATTTCTAAGCTACGTGCTTTAGGAACCTATCTCCCACCCCTCTGTAGAAAGCCTTTCCCATCAGAATATGGTGATGGGAGTGAAGCAGTGGCTGGTACAACTGTGCTTGCTGGTCCCTCCCTTAAACGGTCTTTGCAGGAAAAAAATGTGAAGACTTACTAAGCCAAACAGACAGCATGACTAGCCAAAGGCATAAGTCATACATGTGGAATGAGAAGGCTTTCCAGATGTTCCTACATATTCTTTCCAGTGTTTAATGTATAGTAGAATGAGTGGGTTTTAGAATTTCCCATAGCTGTTAGCATATCCTGAGATCTGGATGTGTACAAAACTGTCTGATGAGAGATCTTATCTGAACACTGTACTATCTGTTTAAGATGATATTCTGAAATTCCCACCCTTCCATGGACATCTTTCAGAATGTTCTGGATTGCATTCTCGATCTCTGGTTGCTTCACAATTAAGTTTAGAAGTGCTGATTTTTACAAGATAGGCTTTCCCTGTACAATACATTTCTTCAAATGAGGAACTAACTTACATACCTAAAGGTTAGTTAGATATAAATCTTGCACATCAACACAGCTCTCCATTTATAGTCATTGGAAGGAAAGTTCTTATTTAAAGAGCAAATCAGCTCCTCCTCAGGTAGATGTCAAGAGTGTGTGCTATGAATTATACTCTAGAAATGTTTTATTTCTCCTCTTTAATCCTAAAAGGAATCTACCACTAGCTTGATAGTAGATAACTAGATTTTAGACACCTAAGGTAAGGTGATATGGACATGTTGGAGAAAATAGATGAAACTATGTGAAGGCCAGTTTACTGGGGAACCCTTGGTTTTAGACAGAGTTACAATTAGAAGTGAATTTTTATATATTCACCATCGTTGAGGTAGAGTACTAATTTTTATGTCCAGGAATACTTTTTTGGGCTGCAGCTAGAGCCCAAAAGCAGTCAAGAGCTATCTTGACTCTTTGGCTTGCAGACCTTTCTCATGTTCATGTATTTGCCAAGTTACAGAATAGCTTAACTCAATTTGCTTTGACTTACTGGTTTGGTTTGTGGTTTGGTTTTTTTTGGTGAGTTTTTTTTTCCATTTTAAAGTCTAGATATATTGAAGTAGGCTCTTTCTAAAAAGAGTATGGGCTTTCTTCTATAATAATAAAAAAAAACTTTTGATTTCCTTACAATGTATTTTATCATGTATTACTAGGACAATTGAATTTAAAATATGGTGAGGCATTTTTCACTAGAAGCATGGGAATTTTTCTTCTTGGTCTCCCAGAGATGAAACCTACCATTTTTCAGAGCATGCTGTGAAAATCCTATTCTGTAAGGCTCTTCAGAGGAGAGATAATTTAAACTTGGTGCATTTGAGTCTGTTACTGCTTAGTATAGGGTGTTAAGTAGGTAACTCATGTTTAAATAGAAAGCATTGCAGTAGCCTGCCCTTGTTATTCCTAATTTATATATTTTTAACATTTGTTTCAGCATCTGAAGCTTGGAGAGGATTTAAGCAAATCTAAATAAATAAAATAAGACTTCACAAAAGATATCTGGGGTTTTGAATCAAATTGATGTTTAACTCCTCCTGAGATAGTAGAATCTAAGCCTTTTTCCAATTGTATACTTTTTTCTTTAGTACACTCCTTTTCTCCTGACTAATTTTCCGTATTATAGGACTGCATATTTGCTCCTGAAGTGAGTGCTCCCAATGCTAATTTCATATGTTATTCTGAGAGTCTTCTAATAGTTTTTCCTGTCTTCACTTTGTCAGGAAAGGATGATAAATACTTAAATATTCTTGTGTTCCAGTTAGTCCTTTCTTGGATTGAGCTGTACTTTTTAAAAATTTCTTTAGAATTTCCACTTTAAAAAAAAAAAAAAAGTATTGCTTTTCTGAACTATACTAGAATTCCTCAAACTCATTCATTAATATTTTAAAATATTGTTAACTCCACTGCAGCTCCATAAATATGGTGGGGTTTTTTGTTCCTTTCTCTCCTGTTTGGGATGTATCACTGCAGGGCCAGAGCAAATCCCAGGAACTATTAGATGGGAGCTATGTGTGTTATTTCTCAAAATGTGCACAAAATAAATACTTCCAAACACTGAAGTTGTAGGTGCTGAAGAGCTGAAGACTTAACAGAAGACAAAATGCTTGGTGAGTTTGAGACGCTTTAGGGATGTGAGCAGAGCTATTTCTAGTTCTAGTTGTCTGAAAGCTTCTTTAGAACAAGTGTGTCTGGGTACAATACAGCATATTAAACTGTTTGGAAAAAAAATGCTTGTAAGTGCCTTATGTAAATAGTTCACTTGTAGTATTAGAAGATAATTCTCTTACAGAATGGCACAAATAATAGAACACTTTCTCAAAAATGCTTTTTCTTTATTAAAGAAGCATCATGCTTTTTACTCTGTCCTTATTTTCCAGCCATCCCACATGAAACATTTGCACTATATTGACCTGCTCTCAGCCTTCAGGGAAACTGTTAAAATCTGTAACACAAAGTGTCAAGTATTAACAAGAGTTCTCTGCCCTACTGGTACTGAATGTTGATCCACCTCAGGCATCAAGATAGTAAAAGAGCTAATTTGTAATTCTTGCCGTTTCTGTTCTCTCATGTAGTCAGTAAGCATGCTGAAATCTTTCCTCTAGCCATTACTCTACTTTATATAGGAACTTGCATCAACCTCAACTTCACAGTGGTTGGATTCTACCAGGAGCATGCTAATCAATGTGACTAACATCTGTCTCAGGTGGTTCATTGTTCCTCTCAGCCTGTCCCCAAAAGCATGATTGTATATTTAGTCATATAATGTTAAAAATACTAGTCTACAGGAGTATGTGTTTAACTGTACTTTTTTTTTTTTTGCTATGAGTTTATATTAATGAGGGGGAAAAAATGATGCATTTCAACGTGAAATAGAAGTTGACAGAGTTTGTGTGGGCTTCAGATTCTTGCAGTGGTTATTCCCCAATCTCAAAATGGGACTTACTCTCCTGCCCAGAATTTTTTTTCTTATACTGCAAGCTGATGTGGGTGCCTCAGAAATGGAGTTACCATCTAAGGTCTGTATCCTGTCCTTCCCTCAGGCCGTATTCCCCCAATGTGGCACCCCAGGGGCAATATCTCTCACCTGAAGTCTTTACTCATTCTCACTGATCAGTTGGAGACCAGAAGGATGGCCATATTTAATATGCTTGAGATGTTACTGAATGCATCCTCCTTGGAATGTTTTCTGAAAACTATGTGTACCAGTGTAGTTCAACACTATTACAGAGTTTAATTAGCAGAAATAATGAAATATCAAACTAACATTGTACTTGTCATGATTATGACAGTTTACCAGAGTGGTTGTTTACTAGCGTCCTGTCATTTTGGAGCAGTCATGCTCTGTCCCTTCTACCCAGCCTAACTTGGGTTATTAGATGTAGAGCTTAGCAATATGGTTTAGTGGGGACTGTTAGTGTTAGGTTAGAGGTTGGACTCGATGATCTTGAGGTCTCTTCCAACCTAGAAATTGTGTGATTTGTGGAAAAAACTCAGTTGCCTTCTGCTATAGTTAGTATTTAGTCACAGATTTTTAAGCCTCCTAATTCCTTTAGCACTTTCCATAACAGGTAAATTTTCTTGTAACTACAAAATGCTTGGTCTCTATTTAACAAATATATCAGCTCCCAAAATTCATAGGAAAATGAAAATGATAAATAATTTTTTAAAAAAAGTTTCCATACAGCAGTGTGCTCAGGTGGCCAAGAAGGCCAACAGCATCCTGGCCTGTATAAGAAACAGTGTGACCAGCAGGGCTAGGGAGGTGATTGTCCCCCTGTACTCGGCTCTGGTGAGGCCACACCTTGAATACTGTGTTCAGTTTTGGGCCCCTCGCTACAAGAAGGACATCGAGGTGCTTGAGCGCGTCCAGAGAAGGGAGACGAAGCTGGTGAGGGGCCTGGAGAACAAGTCCTATGAGGAGCAGCTGAGGGAGCTGGGATTGTTCAGCCTGGTGAAAAGAAGGCTCAGGGGTGACCTTATCACTCTCTACAGGTACCTCAAAGGAGGCTGTAGTGAGGTGGGGGTTGGTCTGTTCTCCCATGTGCCTGGTGACAGGACGAGGGGGAATGGGCTTAAGTTGCGCCAGGGGAGTTTTAGGTTAGATGTTAGGAAGAACTTCTTTAGCGAAAGGGTTGTTAGACATTGGAACGGGCTGCCCAGGGAAGTGGTGGAGTCACCATCCCTGGAGGTCTTTAAAAGATGTTTAGATGTAGAGCTTAGGGATATTTAGTGGGGCCTGTTAGTGTTAGGTCAGAGGTTGGACTCGATGATCTTGGTCTCTTCCAACCTAGAAATTCTGTGATTCTATGATTTCATGACTACTTTGCTGTGCTGTCTTTGAATGAACATAGACTCAAGCACATCAGAAATCATTCCGCAGATTATTCTCTATTTTCCTTTTTGTTATAATGCTGTACGGTCAGTATATTTTCTGCCATTTGTTCACTTTGCCTATAGGTGTTTATGGAACCATTTATATAACAAATTGCTGCGAAATGACTGCTTTCATTATCATTCATCAGTAGACTAAATAGATCTTACTGAAGCACTGTGGCCTGGACAATGTGCTACAGCTTATCAGTGAATAAATTCCATTCTTAAATGAGTAACTGTTCTCTTTGCACTTGCAACATACAGGTTTTTCTTCACAATTCACAATTTTTGTCAGGAGGCTGTGAGTTGTCCATAATATTGAGCAAACACAGCATGTATATGCTGATGCAGATTTCTTTTAAAGCTTGATAATATTCTTTGATTTATCACTCTTTTAAGCTTTGGTGTTTTATTTTTCCCTTAGGGATATGATGATGGATATGGGGGTGAATATGATGATCCAAGCTATGAGGCATATGATAACAGTTATGCCACCCAAACACAAAGGTAAGCATTTGTACTTTTTCATCAAGTTTTCCAAGAGAAACATTTATTTTCTCTTGAATTTCTATATAAATATCCTGTTCTGGTTTTCTACATTAAATTCTACAAAATCTCACAGTACTTTAAATAGCCATTAAAAAGTAATAATGGTGGTCAGAGTTATACAGAATTATATAGAATACAGAATATACAGAATATATTATAGTTATACAGAATAATGGTGGTCAGATATACAGAATTATTCAGATGAAATAAAAATGCGGACAACTAGATTTTAAAAAATCTTGCAGCTTAAGTGTAGTTGTCTTTTTTTTTTTTTTTTTAAAAAAAAGTGATCATACCATTTTCCTATCTGGTATCATTCTGAACTTGTTGGTGCATTGTGTTATTAAAGCAAAAAATAATAATAAAAAGTAATCAAGGCTATATCATATTTAAGGCTTTTACAATGTTTTGGGCAAAATGATAAAATAACAAAAATTAATAATGGTAAATAACTGTCACTGGTTGGCATCCACCATCAAGGTAAATTTTGGAATGGAATGGTGTGCTTGAAATAACACTGAAACTATTAGTTTCAGTCAGTTATTTCTGAGCAACTTTCAGAATTGGTATAGGTAACAAAGTTTGCAAATCTTTTATGTCCTTACTGTGAGAGATAATGGGAGGATTATATTCACAGCTACTCCTATAACTTCTGTCACTAAAAAGAGACAACAAAAATGATCCCTTTTGATGTACACACATACCACATGCACTCATATTACCTCAACAGTTGGTCCATGTTTGTTCAATATGGAATGATATCTTTTCCACAGTTAGGCTGAAGGACAAAAGAGTGCTTCAACCAATTACTCAGAAAATGTGCTTATTTGTTGCTAGGAGCGTTTGTCAAATTGTGGAAAGGCAAATGAAGCTCTAACAAGAAAAGAGACATTTTAATTCAGGTAGTGTGCTTCTCACTGGATAAGAAAATGATGGTTATGTAGAGTTCTGTACTCTAAAGATCAGGGGACATTAAACTTGCTTTTTGATTAACCATGTTTTTTGTTGAATGCTTTGCTGATTGAAACCCCCAAGTATACTTTTAACACACTTTCAAGTAATTATACATTACTTGCTTCATCCATGATGTCATTGTGTAGGTATATATTTTTGTTACTAGAGGTTCTACATTTTTTTAGAAGAATTCAGCCCATCTTTTGATACAATAGTGAACTATCACAGGTAACATTGTCTCTAGTTCAAAAAATGTTAGAAGTGTCTCTGCAATGACATTGCTTTTTATCATCTGAATCAACCTGCATTTTTTTTTTGCAAGTTGATGTCTCAAGCAAATAAATGACAAATATATCAAGTTTAATAGTTTATGATAAAGCTAGAACATGTAGTGATAATTTTACTCAAGACAGAAAACTTAGTCAAATATTTTTGTGAATTAAATTATCTGAATTAAGTAGTCAGATATGTTCTCTACAATGAGTGGTACCTCCTAGATACCTATTCTATTTTATATCTGTAACTAAAACATTTCTGTTTGTAATAGATGTCAGGATACACAGTCATACTCATCCATGTTGAGTGGTACTGAAGGCCACAAGTAATCTTTTGACTTCAGTGAGAGCACTTATGGAACAACATGCTACTCAGATTTCAAAGATGTAAAGAACAAATGGACCATTACAGATGCAGTTTGGATCTCTGTACCTTATTGGCTATTTATCTTCACAGAAATACCTCCTTACTGAGCTGAAATAGCACAACAGAACAGAATAGTTTGACCATGATATTTGGTTAGGTGTATATACCAAATTTTTCTCATAATCAAAGATCTTGTTTTTAGTATAACTCTGATTACAGAAGCAATACCTATTAAGCACACAACTAACAAAGAAGGTAATTTGTAACACTTCAGAGTACTTATTCATCTCATCCACTGTGTGATTTACAAGGGGGGAAAAAATATTGTAGACAATCTGTGCTCAGAGAGGAAAAAAAAAATCATTACTGCCCTCTGCAGGGATTGAGTGAAATTCTGAAGCATGAGATGAGAGATAATTGAAGTCTGTGGCTTAATGCAGAGCTCCAAGCTTTCTTCTCACATTAAGGGCAGAGTTTCCACTTGCTTTTTACAGCTCATTAAAGAACTAATATGGAAATTCTTAGTGTGGGTCCAATCTCTGGTCTTACTATGTCTCACCATGCTTATTGACAAAACCTTACTCTCACTGTCACTTCAAACTATAGAATGCCTTGGGGGGTGGGGGGGACTAAACACAAGCTGAATTCAGTGTGCTTTAGAGCAGAGCACATATGTTGTGCCTTGTTTCCCTATGCGCCCAATACACAGAGTACAATTTGGGCAGCCTGCCACCACTACTACAATACCTTTGTCTTCCAGACCTTATATCTATTTCCCACTTGCTCACCAGAGGCTTCCTGCCCATATATATTATTCCTGCCCATATATATATTCTTCTGAAGGCCCTTAGTCCTTCATTGCCCAAGAGCTATGATTTAGATATTTTATAAATTAGTTGCTGCCAATAGCAGAGAAAATGAGCATGCTGTAAGCATATACCTCTGTGCTGTTACACAGGATTATGACTTAGAAGGAGCAGCAAAAATGCCCAGCACCCAGATCACCCAGATACTATGTGGAGTTAAACTGTTTTTCTGTGTACAGTTATCTGAAGATTTGTATTGAAGGTCAAGGACAAAGTTTCAGGCCCAGCAACACATTTTGTATAGATCCTTCTCTAATGACCTCTACCACTGCCACCCTTGCAGACAGTTTGTCCTCCATGACAGCAGTCTGATTTTTAGACTGATAACGGGGGTAGGGTCAGTTGTAGAAGAAACCATGACAGAACCTTGGGAAACCATGACAGAACCTTGGGATCAGACTAGAATGAACCCTGTGAATGAACCCAGCTTCAAGGCTGAATGAGCTAACAGACATCTCAAGAGCACTGAAATGGATGTAAAAGCAACTTGAAGAAGAAGGACAGCCTGATCATCACTATGGTAAGTACCACCTGTACCTTATTATGTCTGGAGAGAATTATGGGTTTTGAGAAATAAAATTATTGCTATAGTCTATGCTGCATGAGGAATGTCTTGCTTTAACTAGCAGAAGCCGTATTTTTAAAGCCATCTTTTTTCTTCCTCATCTTCCTGTCCCGTAATGGCTACTCAGAAAACAGGATGGAACCTCAGGACAAAGAACAACTGGCTGTCCTTCCCAACAGTGTCTATAATCATTATTTACAGGATTCCATAAAAGATTACAGGTTTAGCAAGGACATTTAGAAACCTTGCTGGTTTTAGGAATGTGTTTACATTGATGTGAAAATAGAGATTTTAAGGTAATTGGAATGAAAATATTGTCTGAGACCAAAGAGAACAAGGAAAAGACAATTCCAGTGGGCGGAGGAAGACATCAGATTTGACACACTTCCCACAGGCAATTTTGTACTACACTTTGAATTTTCTTGCTGGAATATCTTTTTCCTTTCCCTTCCATTCAGTGTGAAAATGGATTTCAGTGATAAGGACCTCCATCTGCCCAGACATACCAAGGGATATCCAAGCTGTTAAGTTCATACACTACTCCCTAGACATTTGGAAATCAGGCAGAGAGTATCCAAACCCTTTTCTGCCAGCTATGTTTGGCTTCTGAACTTTTAGTCTGACTATTTCATTAAAATTATAAATCCTAGGCATGCTAATCAGAAGTGAAATCCCTTTCTGAATTTGATGGCCATTCCTGTTTTGCCAATTCAGGTGTCAGAGGTGAGGAACAGATTGCAGGTGAGGGTAATAATCCAAGCTGATGTTCTCAAACAGCAGCACGTCATTTCAGCAAATAGTTAATATTCATGTTTGCCCTTCCCTTGCACTTGATAATTAAAAGCTTGATGTATATTCTCTTTGCCAATAGTATTCAGGTATGAAAAATTACTGCACAGATTTTTATCTAGACAGGACCCTTACCAGTAAGATGGCTAGATTTTGACCCTCATCAGTCATTGTACCAGATGCTGCCCAAATTTCTCTGCGAAGTTGAAAGACTGTCCTCTGCAGGCCTGTAAAGGTGTGCTGCTTGTCCACTTTTTAATGCTTTTTTAACAGTTCAACTACGCTGTCTTCAATGTGTTCTTCCTTCAAACCATGTTGGAACATAACATGGCAATAGTTCCTTTCCATTCTTACTGAAAAGTTTATTTAAAGACACAAAAATGATTTTTACAAGCCAACAAGGAAGCTCAAAAAACAAAACTCCAAAATGGTAGAAGTATCGATTTCCATCTCAGCTGTAACACACATGATGTGGGAGGATCCTGTCAATTTTCAAAATATAACACACTTTTGATTTTCTTAGCAGGTACTTACAAGTCTGAGGCATTGCCATTGTCCAGGATTCATGGGCTGAGAACGCTAGATCACCAGGTGAAGAGGATGAAATATTTTGTGAGAGGATCTAAAAGAACTACCTGTTTCATTACAGTCTGATAGAGGATCAGACTGTACTGCATGCAAAGCATGGCCAAACATCTCAGCCAAGACCAAGAAAATGATTTTGCGGAAGTAGATCAGTTGCTGGTGAATCAGCTGAGAACCCTGATGGCTAGCAGAGCTACATTCAGCTCTGCCACCACATCTGTAGTCATCTCCACTGTTTCTCCTTTGTTTCTCTGCTAGCACCATCATTTTAATTTCAAAGGTACCATGTCTTACAGCAAAAAAGAGATATTAAGGAATCCTCTGACTGACTGACCAATCGGGGACAAAACAGAGGGTGTATTCTATTTAAACCACTTGTGCATAACCTAACCAACCACATGCGGTGTAAACAATGTTGCCTGTAAGGGAAACAGGAAAAAAAAAGTCAATGATTGTCCCCTGAAACTTAAAATTTGGGTTTGATATAATTTCCCTGTTCCACAACATATGGCATGAACATTCAAACATTGAGGTGGTGGTGGTGTTGTTGTTTTTGACGGGATAGTTGGTGCACCATTACATAGATAAAGATCATTCTTCATGCCTGCCTTGACTCAGCCCCATGAATGGTAACATCCCAGATTTAGGACCTTGAAGCAGTTTTTGGCAAAATATTTACTGTTAAACTTGCAAATTTGTTATGTAATACTATAGGCAACACTCCTCTAGACATCTGGCATACAGATCATTTTGGGACAGTGATTTGGTTTTAGTTTGTCAAATGCACACTGCAAACCCAAATGCTAAGCCAATAACCAAACTTCTGTTTCTGTTGCTGTTTAAGATGTTAATGGTAATACAGAATCTAATCTTAATATAAAATGTCATTAATGTGTCTGAAATACATTCTAAGTCTTTACATGATCTGAAGACTTATACATAGTTTTGATAAAAGCTGATACATATCTATCTTAAAGGACTGAAGAAGAAAGGAAAGTTATAGTATCAGAGAATTTCAAGTTGACAGGCATAGCTTCATCTAGCTGAATAATATCTAATTCAAAAATACAGTTATCTGTGGTTGAGCCCTATAACTGCGCTGTCATATGCAAAGTCCCACTGGGCTCCTGTTTCTTAGTGTTAAAGAACAGAAATATAACAAGAAAAAAAAATGTTTCAGGACATATATACAAGTCCATTTTCCTGCTATGGCAGATAGTTATTATGACCCTATAAATATAATGGCTTGATAACAATATATTCATATTATGCCTATCAATGCAACCAGTATTAGTCTGATATTAGTATGTCAGTCTTCAAGGTCTTTTCCAACCTGAATGACCCTCAGGGGTCTGTCCTGAGACCAGTACAGTTTAACATCTTTAAAAGTGAAATAGACAGAGGAATCAAGTGCACCCTCAGCAAGTTTGCAGATCTTTGCTCAATCAGTTAATGACAGGACAAGGGGAAATGGTTTTAACTAAAAGAGGGGAGATTTAGTTTAGATGTCATGAGGAAATTCCTTATTCAGACAGCGGTGAGGCGCTGGAACAGGTTGCCCAGAGAGGTTGTGGATGCACCATCTCAGAAGTGTTCAAGACCAGATTAGATGAGGCCCTGATCTAGTAGGTGGCATCCCTGCCTATGGCAGATGATTGGAACTTGGTGATCCTTAAGGTCTCTTCCAACTCAAATCATTCTATAGTTCTGTGATTCTAGGTGATCCTTAAGGTCTCTTCCAACTCAAATCATTCTATAGTTCTGTGATTCTAGTCTCTACAATTCTGTTTCTTTCTTATAATGACATAGACTTATTGAAAAATTGAAGAGCACATTCAACCACTGAGATTGAATATACTAGAAGTTACTGACTTTGAAAAAACTTTAATTTCTCATTTATTCTTGCTTCTATTATTAAATTCATGTGTACAGTTCATATTTATAGCTCCCCTTTCTGCAGTGTGGACTTCTAGTACAGGAGATTTAGGGATCACTTATTCCTTGATCTGAAATGCAGGAATATAGCATGGACCACAGTTCATCCCATGTCAGTTATGTGATTTAAGGTACAATGACTTCAGTGCTGAGACATACTGCAAAATGATTTAGGAAGAAAAGCAAAGAAAATTTTTTCAAGCTAAATCTTCAGGAATTATTTACATCAGGTGTATTTACCTGAGCTCCAAATCATCCTGTTTACCCTTGTTTGACTGCCAGGTATCAAAACTTCATATGTATGTCTAATGCCAGTGATGTCTTCACAAGCACAGTGCTGCAGGTGAAATAACAAGTTCAGACTAGTACAATTCTAAACCCAGCAGTACATAATTATGCTGGGGTTACAAGTTATTTCATGTGTCCTATCAAGGGATCATTCTCTTCTAGCTCCTTTTGGACTCAGGAAAAAATGATGGTTCTATGTTTCAGTAACAGAAATTTACTTTAGGGAAAAAAAATAATAGTAAAACTGAACTACAGTGCTTAGGAATACCCCCCCCCATGCAGATTTAAAATCACATTTGACAAATTGCAGTAAATAATTATGTAAATACATTTGTGTCTGCCTAGAGGCAGATGAAATGATCTAGGTGACGTCTTGAGGTCTCTTCTACATCTGTCTTCTGTTACCTTTTCCCCTTTTTGCTCACACATAACTAGGTTTATTTCAAGATAACAACACGGTATAATCCAATTAGATTCAGGAAGCTGTTCTGTTGCGAGTATAAAGAAAGTAACCCAATTTTGAAACTCCAGCTTGCTTTGAGTGGTTTGTATGATTGATAGAAATCCTTTCATGAACAACTAAAGTAAGTCTGATATTTCAAGCTCTAAATGCATAATTAAATCATTCATAATAGAGTAGGACACTGACTTTCATATGTTTTGCATATTGTATTAAATTGCAGTAAGTCAATTCCTTCAGGATGACCTCATAATAACGATATCAGATCTAAAATTTTCACAGATAACATTTTAATCTAGATATATAAATGTACACAAACTGAAATCTAGAATACATTTCATAATACAGTACAATGTAGTACCAGATGAACTTTCTGTTTTGGGCTGTTTCCTTTGTTATGTTGAAAACGTGCCAAATTCATTAGGGGAAGAAATCCTAGACACAAAACTATCAAGAAAATGAACAGTTATAAATTTTATTTGACACTTCAAAGGGAATGAATCATGACCTACTCATGTGAAGCATAAACTATTTAAGGTGCTACTTTTACTTTCAAGTACTGAAGTGGACTTCTTACCATAGTACCAGAGTACATGAAACAACGGTTAACACAAATTGCAACACAAAACCTATTTTGTCAGCCTTCTCACAGTCATCTGTAGTCGCAAGAAGAATAAATATTTCTGCCAAGATTCTGCAAGAGTGAACTGCTAAAAACCTTCTGCTTTGGATGTGAGGGACAGATAGCAGCAGCATTTAGATTTTTCACAGCTTTTACTGACTTAACAGTATTGGATCAGTTTACAGGCAGTTTACAGGCCACGTTTGTCCCTATAAGTGACGTTAAGAGTGTTAATTCATTAGCATCATTGTAAAGTCTAGCAGTCCAAGCAGGGGATCAGCACAGTGCTACTGAAAAGCTTATGCTTTCTTCAACGACCTTTGAGTCTAAAAACTTCAAAAAACTTCAAAAGCTTCTTGCCTACATGCTGGAAATGTCTCTTATTCTGTTTCAGGCTTTGGCTAAACAGATATTAAAACCTTATTAAGAGTAGAACTTTTTTCTGATATATCTTTTGAAGGAAAACTTCCTCTGGAAACTTTTGAAAAACTAATCAGAAGTTTATTGGGGAAAAAAAAAAAAAAAAAAAAAAAAAAAAAACATTGCCTGCAACAGCAAATAGCTGTTGTATAGCATGTAAATTCTAATTCCTGTTTACGGATTTAGTCTTCAGCACTGTAAAGTTTTCATGCTTAGATAATAGGGAAGCCTACACATTTCCCACAAGATATTCAAATGACATAAGTTTCGTTACCTACTGATAGACATTTTGCAGGGAGAAGTCCAGGGGGTTTCTAGTAATTTCCTATCTTTTTCCAATGTCTCTAGTGTGTCTGTACAACAGACACACCTTTGTTCAACATTCCCTGTCTTTGGTTTCCAATGATTGAATCCCTAGCAATAATGTTCGGGAGGGATTTTCAAGCAAAAGTTGGAAAATATCTATGCTAACTTAATACCAAAGCAATTGAATATGGAACAAATATTTCTGAACAGTCTTAAGACAGAGAAAATCACAATGATATTTACATATGTCCTTTCCTAATGTCTTGCTGGGGAGCTTTAGTAAACAGCATTTGTCAGATTTATATGTTGTGATTGTATTGAGAAGGAAAATAGAGAGAGAGGTCAATGATCTTCCTTGAGGATAGAATGAGTTCAAATAAAAGATACATTCATTCGATCAACCAGTCCCACCATTTTTCTAACTACTAGCTTTGTAAGAAGCTCCTGCAGACTAGTATTGGAGTGAAATGTCCATAGTTAAGTGAAACATTTTTGTCCTTAGTTGAGAAATGATAGACAGGACTGTGAATAATCATTAACTTATTTAGCAGATTCTCACATGAGTAAATCTTTTGGCAATATGATTGGAGGTTTAATCATTTTGCCTTCACAATCAAAATATTCCTATATATATACACAAATATATAGACACAGATATAATCCAAGCTGCAATAGGTGCATTGGTTCTTTTTAAAGTGCAATATTCTTTATTATTTTTCACTATTATGCATTCTCTCACTTTTTAACCAGAATGCAATGTATTTATACTTTGTCATATTTCATTTTAGATTTGAGCTTATATTCACCTGTTCATAAATAAAGATTTCTCTGTATTTTATTTCCAACCCATTAAAATCAATCAAGCCAGGAAGCCTAGAATATGACATTTTATGTATCTTCACAGCAATCCACTTACAGCATTCATAATCAGAAGCTGTTTTCAAATGCCACTTCTCATTTACTTGATTCTATGAGCAAAATGAAAATTTAGCTGCTCTGAAGTAGATAAGTTTTTTTCTCTAAAACTTGGTGGAATTCCTAAAATTCTCTATCACTCCCTTTGTAAATACTGTGTCTGCAGATATTTTATATTATATTCTGAAACAGTAATAATTTTGTGTGTATGAGAAAAATACAGAGGGAAGAATAGTATTTGGCTAGAAATCCCCATGTGTCTGTGGTTGTAGCCCATAAATGGAATTTTGGTTTCTATTCCAAACTTTGCAAAAACTTTAAAACCCAAAATCATATTGCAATTCAGAAGGCTCTCTGCACATATCCTTTCTAACTCTAGTGTCTTAATTCCTTATTTATTTTTTTAAATCAGAGTTGCAGTAACATGAACTCAGACAAGAAAACACTGGAGACAGATGAGATCTAGTTCAACTTCAGGCATACGGTAAGCTACAGAATAAGTCCAGGGAGTATTGTAAAGGAGACACTCTTCTTAGTTAAAAATATGAATATTATCAAAATTGAACTTTCAGAAAAAAAAAGGGGGGGGGGATGACACTTTATCCACTAAATCATTCACTATATTATTCCATTAGTTCTAAAGAACTACTTAGCAAAGGTCCATATTTATGATTTAAGGATGAATCCTACAAAAATTCATTTATTCAAAAGACTCCTCATCTTTCCTATAGTAATAATGCTTAATTAAACAGAGATGATCCAATAAGTCTTACATTCCTGGGAAGATTATTTCTTCATTCACACATTTCCAATATGAAATATTATTTTATAAAAACTGCATATATTGCAGTTCATGTAAGTGCAACTTTCACTTCTCTTCCAAGAAGAAGGATGCTGCTTTGTGTAAACAACTCTTCTTTCATTGTCAGCTATAAGTTAAATCCTGCTGACTTGACTGCTTCTGTTATGTAGAAGAGAGAAGCATTACAAATGCATGAAACAACTAGAATAATATTAGACAGGAACCTGTTAGCATGGGAGATAAGTATTTGATTGTATCATTTATCAGTATTTAAAACTGAAAATTCTGCAAGATGGTCAACATAAATGATATTGGAAAAGAGGAAGGTAATGAGAGATAGGATACCAAGACCTCAAAGGATCCACCTGAGGAAATGAAAAAAGAAGGAATAAGAGTTGTCTCAAAGTTTGAATCTAGTATGTTAGCTTGACTTGAGAATCTGTTATGTGAAGCTAATACAGACTGGGATATAGATATAAAGAAAGCTATAATTTTATTTCCCTGTATTTGTCTAAAATACCGATGCTTGTGCAGTTGCACAACTACAAAGGCCAGGAATCTCTGTTCCAAGACTGCCTATCCTAAAACTCATTGGTTCATTCTTACATTGTCAAGTGACAACACAAAGAGGGAAGTCTCTCAAGAGTTATTCAAAATATAGCATGGAAGCTTTTCTTCTGTTTGCTTATGAACCTAACTATGGAACTTCACTGGCATGAGCTGAACCTCTAGTTTGGACCAATTCCAGTACTTCACAAAAGAATCGTGATTATTATCTAATGTCTGAGTTATAACTCCAAGGCTGATCAAAATTTCCAAAATTGACTCTTTCCTAAACATTTCCCAATAAAAGGTTCATATAAGATTCTAGTGTATAATCTCCCAGCTAAAGAGTGCAACCATTATGAAAGAGAAGCAAGATATAATAACATGCCTTTACAACAAAAATAAATAAATAATCATCTGCTAAAGATCTAGCTCAAGAAGTTTTAATCAAAAGTTGTTAGATTCTTAAGGTCTTTCGGGATTGATTACAGAACACACTTCACCAAGTATCTATATGGAACCATGCATTTACAGTGTTTAAAACAGACCAACCCTTTCTTGTACCTATCAGCTCTGACTGTTAGTGTGACCACTGCATGTCCACAACCACATTTTGTGCTCCACAGTTAGAGAACAAATATTTAGATGTTTATCAGTGAGTGAAAGCAAAGAACAAAAAGATAAGAAAAAGACACATCAGAGAACATAACTCAAGTTCTTCAATTCTTGCAATGCTCTGCTGCTTTATATTAGAGAAGCTGCAAGAGCAGCCAGGGAGCCAAATGGTAATGCTGCTGACCCTGTGTCTTTTGCCAGCAGCTTCCTTCAGGTATAGGAAGAGATCAGTCAAAGGCTAGTGCAGTCTATTCATTAATGTTGTGATTTTCCATATCTAAAACCATTGATGGTAATAGTGGTAAACATCAATCCTCCCTCAGGTAGTTTGTTGACCGCAAGAATTGGGGTTTTGTGACTTCAGTCTTAACTCCTTTGTTTGCGTTTCTCTGCTTATACCATCTTAAAGCACCATTCTTCAAAGCCTTTTGAGCTGTGTGGTTTTCCATGGGCATTGACGCAAGCTGCAATTTAA
Organism: Heteronetta atricapilla; assembly: GCA_011075105.1. Taxonomy (NCBI): domain Eukaryota; kingdom Metazoa; phylum Chordata; class Aves; order Anseriformes; family Anatidae; genus Heteronetta; species Heteronetta atricapilla. The sequence continues at coordinate 92,236,049 of CM021733.1, forward strand.
TTTTTCTTAGTTTCTGTCAATTTGAAAATATCCCACATAATGAGAGATTAAAAGCCAGTTGCTGTTTAAGTATACAGTCTCTGCATTTAAGGTATTCTCATACCATGGGAGCACCAGATAATTCTGGTTGGAAGGAATTTAGGAGGTCCTTAGTGCCCAAATAAAGAACATTTTTATTCTTTTCTTTGGAACTGATCTGTCTTTATCTGCCTGAAAAGATGTTTGATCCCCAGACTTTAAAATGGGTTCAAAAGCAGTAACCAAGAATTACAGTTAAGTTAATAATAAACATAAATATCTTATGATTATGAAGATTAATGGTATATACATTATTAATATTCTTGTCCACAGGGTAGGAATAAGCACAGAATAATAGATCCTAGTTCTGAAAATCTAATCTAGGTAGAGGAAAAATTTATCAGAGGTTCTGATGTTGAAAAACAATTGGGATAGATATAAAAATAATTAAACTATTTGTAAGACTCGGAATCCCATATATGTAAATTTTCCACAAGTGGTACATATAGAAGGTTAGTCTAAGTCATGACACATTGTCCCCTGTGTTTCAGAGTTGTGGTGTTATAGTGCAATACTTTCAAAATTTAGGAATAAAATCAGTGTAGTTGTTAATGAGTTAATTTTATCCACATTATAAAATGTATTGCATCATGCTTTCAGGTGGGTACTTGAATTTTAGTAAATTACACTTCATCTTGCTTGAAAGTAATAAATGCTAATGATAGATAAGGATGTCTTGTTTCCAATTAGCACTGCCAACAGAACCTGAGGTTTCTAGAATTTATGATCACTGCAGTTTTCAGGAACTGTCTGAAAATATTAAAATTATATAAACAAGTTTTTATTTATTCATTTGCTGTTTTTTTTTCCTTCCATAGCTGGGCATAATGCAAATGAATTATGTTTATCTGTATTTTAATAATAAAGACCATATGTATGTAGAACCATTTTCTATCACCCATTTTTATAAACATTCATTGTTCACTTTAATAAAACACATAGCAAAATGTTTACAAATAAATGCATATAATTCATTATAGTGAGTATTCAGAAAGGTTTAAAATAGAGTAGACTAATGAATGAGCAGTCTGGCTCACAAGAAGTGTCTTTAAATTGGGTATTTCATGCTAAGAAAAAAATTTACCCCAGTTATTGTTTAAAACACTATCTAAATATGAGTTACCAATTAATTTGAAATATTTTTGTTCCAATCTGTGAAAAACATGCATTATTCAGGGAAAAAAAAAAAAAAAGAAGAAGTTGGAGAACTTAGATATTTTTCTATGAATTACGTGTTTTCAGAAACAGGTTAAGGATTGTGCTTACAATCATCAAATTTGCAGTATACAACAAATCACTTCGTTTCTACAGCTGCAATACAACTTGTTTCTTATTTTAATGGTTTGTGTATTGACTTTGAATTCTTTTTATAATGTATTTAATTTACAAATGTTTTCTGTGTAGGATCCTTATCTCTCATTCTTATTGTCTGTATGTTTTTTTTTTTTTTTCTCAAATAAAAAAATACAACAACCATAATGTAGCAAGGAATTTTTACCAGCAAGTGTTACATTTTGCTAGATGTTATACTGATGGCAATCACTGAAGTGACCAGTGAAAGGGGGACTGCTGTTGATAACTTACTGTCCTTTGGACTGGGTGCAAAATGCACTCAGCTGAAATGTGACCTTTGGATGCAATTTGTTTGTAAAATATATGAGGAAGAAATATTAGGATCTTATCCACTAACAGGAGATGAGAGTTCTGTGATTTCTTTTCCTATATTTCCTATATTTCTTTTCCTCACTATTCCAACACCCTCCTCTACCAAGAAAAAGCTACAGTATGCCAAAATCATGCTGCTTAAATTGTATTACATGAGATTATTCATGCCAGATCTGGGTGGTATGTCAACTGTCTGTTCTGAACATGACAAACATTTTCTTAGGTGTGAACCATGAACTTGCTAGATATGACTGGATTTATCCCTGACTTTGACTACGCAATTCACCATGGGTAGTCCTGTAAATTGTATTTAACTGACTACTAGAATCATTGCAGAAATGCTACAGAATGTTTAGAGTGTTCAACAAATAAAAAGATGTATTTTTCCTGTCTGTTTCTAAAATGTCTTGCACAGCTTCAAGAGAAGGGTGTATATGTTTGGATAATTAGTTTTCAGGCAAACTGGATGACTCAACCGTGGTTATGCTCAGATGGCATTGGGAAAAATCTTTAAATGTATTAACTTCATTTTCATTCATGTCGCTCATAAATCCACTTTCTGTTTTAGTAAATGAATTTCATGTCTAAGATATTTACATCAGTGCACTATTTGCTCACATGAACGAATGAATGACTGCTGGCTAAGTTAGTAATGCACAACAATTATCATTGCATTTTTTGTTCAAAATCAAAACAAAACAAAACAAAAAACTATATAAAATATTTGTAGCTCAAAAGTGACTATGAGAGTAGTACCATCCCAGCCAGGGAATGTTGTGTCCCAAGTCAGAATAACCTGACTGTCAGTTATCAAACACATGCAATCAGTGCTCTCAAATGAGATACAGCACATGAATTATTCTCAGAAATTATTCCAGGAATAGCTATGAATAATTATTAAGTTCAAGACATTAAAAATCTGATTACAGGCAGTTGGTGAACAAAGAAGTCAACATTTGTTTAAGAAAATAATTGTTACAGATTGTTTGTTTATGTCTATTACATTTGTGAAATATTTTTTAGTTACATTCCACTGTCAGCTAAGCTTCTCTTTCAAGTGTAAACTAATATTTTTGAAGCAATAATCCAATATGGAAAATTGCCTGAGCAATAATGTTATAAATATTGAGCTGGCTGCATGCTATTGTTGTTTTTGAAAGAGTCCTTCTCACACAGTCTCCAGGGAAAAAGGTGCAAAAGTGACAACAAAAGAGTTAACAACAGGGAAGTATTTTTTGTTTGTTTCCCTGCAGATAGAAGAAATACGATAGCATATAATGCATGGAGATTGCAAGTTTTCTGGTCAGGTACTGACTTCTTTTAATGTCTGACTGGTACCTGATAGCAGCAGTAGTCTGATCTTGAATTTGGTTCCAGGTACCAAATTCAGAATTCAAACTGTGAATTATAATAGCAGTAAAGCAAAAGTGTGATTAATTCCAATCCTGTTTCAATATTTATTAGAGGTCAAATTTTCTGGGTGCCCACTTCAAGGGGATTGCTGATTATCAAGTTGTTACTATGATCTGTAATCCTTTGGTAACATGCTGATACAACAATACGTGATCTTTTTTAATTAACAAATAAACAATCAAAATGTTGTTTTGAAACTGATTTTCCACTCCTTAAAACTTTAAATATGTGTTTTATTAGTTCTGTGTAAAACTTTGCATGACTGTCAATAACAGCATAAGCAATAGGCCTGTGCAGGAGCAGTGGAAACATTCTTCTTCAAGAGCAAAGCTGAAAAACTTTCAGTGTTCTCAGTAAAAAGTGGTTTACAGGTTCCATACAGTACAATAAAGTCATCTTTGGGGAAAAAAATGCTGAATTTTATACTGCATAAATGTTTGGAATTACAGGTAAATGGGTTTACACGTCTTCTGGCAATTTGACAATAATGAGTAATAAAGTGGATAGACTGTTTTCATACTTCATTTTTCCAAATAGAATTTCTGACAGTGTTTGTCACATCTCCTAGCTTTATGTGTTTAGGGACAATTTTACCTTATGCTTAACAGATAAAGAATGTGATTTTATTTATTATATCTATTATCATTAATAGATATCATCATTAATAGTATCATCATTAATACCTTCTTGTTTACATTTTCATAACTTTTGTTATCCCTGAAACAAGCTGGACTATGCTATCATGTATTAAAATACATTTCATTTTCTGTACTATATTTTGTGTTGCTTACCCATGACAATAATAACATGCCTATCTGAATCTTTTCCAGTGTGCCTGAATATTATGATTATGGTCATGGAACAAGCGAAGAGGCTTATGACAGCTACGGTAAGGTCTCTTCTGTCTTTAGCAAAAGTGTGAAATCAAAAGAAAAATCTGTCATTGACAACTCAGATATTACTTCCATGTACTTTTCTTTCTCTCTGTGCTTTTACAAAGGCCTAACTTAATGGATTTGTTTGGTCCATTTGGTGTGGTTTTAGGGTAAGGTTTGACTTACTGATGAAGGAGCAAAAAATTGGGCAGATCCATTTTGATCAAAATTACAAAGCAAATGAATCAGTCATAGATCAGCTTTCACAGCAACACTGAAGTTTCTGCAGTGTTATGTTTCAGTCTGCTTGATGTGCCAATAATCCTGTATATCTACTACTGCCATATGCATATGCAGCAAGTTTTGCAAGACTTTGAAATATAGATTTGCTCAAGGGGAAGAAGAGGGTGCTCCAACCCTGTGTGAACCCCTCCTGCACCAAGTGGCAGAGGAGCATAGGAATATCCTCAGGTTGCATGAGGCAGTAAGGATAAAGGGGTTCTTTATCCTTAGCTCTTTGCACCTCTCCCCACTAAGTCTGTGTCTGAGATAGAACAATTCTTCTTTAAAAAAAACAGAAGACATGAGACAAAAAGACAATATCACTTCAACGTGTACAGCCCATTTTCTAGATCCATTACTTGATATTAATGAAGTATTTCAATAAATACTTAGAATCTATTCAATTTTTTCCAATCATATTTTTATCAGTACATTTTACCATCAGATGACACAGTGAATCAGATGACAATTTCCCTGAAACAAGAGAACAATGCTGATTATTGTAAGCTTAGACACTGACCCTTGTGTATTCAACACAGCTATCATGTTTGATTTACCAGTACTAATAAAGTATTGTAAGTTTGCATGGTGACTTCCAAAGCATTATGAAAATGAGAGCTGCTGGAAATGACACTGCAAGCAGAAGTTACATTAAGGGGTTATATAAGGATTGCTTCTTGAAAAAATATTTTTATTCATGCAGCTGTGAAGCAAATTTCACTGTAATATAAAGTTGCAGTTTCCTTTGTATTTGTATAGCAATCACAAGACATTACTGGGACACTGTCAAAATGATTGCATTGTATAATCAGAAATAACTTAATTTTTTGTATAATCAGTATTCGCAATACATTTGGATAGCATAATGTGCAGTCAAGCACATTTCCAGTTCTAAACAATAATAATAACATATCCATATTTATGTTTGTGCTTCAATCACCCTCTACCTTTTTTCCTCTTTGTATGTAGTTTTTTAGTATCTGCAATGAAAGACCTTTCCTCCCCTTTACAGATTCCCTCTACATCCTTCCTTCTAGATGCATTACTAAGGTTTTGAGCAATGAAGAAAAGCAGTCTCAGCACAGTAAGAATTACCCACTGTTAAACTTTTAACTAGACTCCCCCACACTGATTCTATGTGTGCTTGAGCAAGATATTTGAAGTAATGTCAGTCTTCCTCCAATCCCTCATTTGTAAAACTAGAATATTACTTGTTTTCCCGGCAGGGGTTTTGCAAGGACTAATTAACTAAGGCTTACAAAGTGTTCAAGGAGTCGGATCATGACTAAATTTATGCTCTGCATGAAGCTACTTTTTATTTTCTTATTTTTTTCCATTAAGCAGCTGAAACAAACTGAAAATATCTGGGTTTGCTTTGCTAGACTTGTCTCAAAATACAGTTGATAACTGTTGACTTACATTTTTGCATAAAGTATGTTCTGAGCTCTCAGTTGAATACAACATTCTGGAGTAGTTTTGCCAATAACATGGAGCAAATGTGACAATGGCATAGTATTACAAATTGAAATGTTTCTACTTTCTGAAATCAGGAAGAGATATGTATATGAGAGTTTGTGCTCCCATTGCTTCACTTTAGCAGATTAGTAAAATTGGTGTTTATATGTTTTGGAAAGCCGTGCGTGAAATTTCTGCATCCCAAAGTTACCATTGTTTGTCTGAGGAGGTAATCTGAGTGTATACAGCTATAGTTTTCTGAATGTTATTTTGGATGTGTGCTCTCTCTGAACACACACTGTTGTTTTTCTTTCTGTATCTTTCTTTTTTTTTTTCACTGCCTCCCACTCAACCAATAACCATGCAGTCTGGTGCCTCCCCTTCTCATCCTCATATAGCTTTTGCCCTAACTCTCCATTATGTCTCTGTTTCTGTTCTCTAATTCTGCTTCAGAATGTGTTGCAATTTGTCATGATACATCTGAAACCACCATACTGTATAAAATTAACTCCCCTACCATATCTTAGAGTCCCACAGAAATCAACAATCTTTTTCTCTCACCTCCGTTCATTGTTCAGAATTCCCCAAAATTCTGAATAAGACCATAGACACATATAGTACAAATACCTTGAACCCATTTCCTTGTTGATGTCTATTACACATTTCCTATAACTTGTCCTTTCACCTTTATTCTGTTAGTATCTGCATTAAAAAAAAAAAAAAAAAAAAAAAAAAGACTAGGTTGGCATTTCTCTATTTTGTCTCATGCATCCTCTTGCTTCTAATTTATCTTTAGATGGTTCTTAATCCTGAAAAGGTTTTCTTGTATTCTGTTCATGAACTTGATTCCCCCAAATAGTAATGCTTCATAGTGCTTACAAATTTGCCCTCATGTGTCAAAATGTTCATAATGTTCTCAAAATGTTCGGCTCTCTTTTGAGTAGATATAGCTACCAAGCAAGAAAGGACCTGTTACTTGTCTGAGGCTAGGCAAGATGTATTCTTGCACACTATTTTCCTGCTGTGGAAACTACACCTTGAGTTAATCACCATGAACTCCTTGTTCTGTTTCTTATGTGAGGTTCCTGAGAATTGAATCCCCTTCAAACCCAACCAGGAAACCTCCCAGGGCAATAGCAAAGGCAGCTGAGAGAGATATAGGTAAAATCCCACTTTTTCCAGTGACTTAGGGACGTTCTATGAACAAAAATTCATAGCACAGACCCTCTTATGCAGCTAGACACTTAAACTGTGTAAATCTTTACTGTGATTTGATATCCTTGCCACCCAGAGTCTCAGAAGGACCAAATTTCAAATGCTTCAAAATTATTCCCTGCAGAATCTTTGGAGCATCTGGGAATGTTCTATTAAGAAATTATGAGATTCCCTCAGATTTTTGATGGGTTAAAGATTATACAGCTACTGCTAGAGAATTTTCAAAGATCAATTTTTGGGGCTTAGGAACAAAAACTGGGACACATGCATGACATCTTCTGGATCTAGCCCTTACAGGCTTTATTATTTTTACTGATAAATTTCTTCAGAAGGTGGTTTAAAACTGAAAGACCAGTTATATGTACAGTAGTTTTACTGTACAATTTTCTAAAACATAAAGTAACCTCACCTCTAATCACACTTAGTAACCATTTATGATACTTATCTTGCTGAAGTACAAAATAAAAATGCATTTAATTCACTGGATAGAAACAATGTAAAGGCAAAGCCCTTTGTAAACCATTCACCTCATTTCATTCTCATTTTCCCTGTTCTATAGAGAAACCAGCATTCCTGCTACAAGTGTCATGCTGCTTGTTAGCCCACTCTAGAAGGGTAACAGATATAGCATGACTTTTTAGCAAGCACATTCTATATTTTAGAAGCTATATTAATTATATCTGTCTGGCCTGAAATCAACAAAATTAATCATCACAAAATTAATCATAGAATCAAGGAATGGCTTGGGTTGGAAGGAACTTTAAAGATCATCTAGTTCCAACCTACCTGCCATGTGCAGGGATGCCAGCAATTTTTAGGAATGTATATGAAACTGGAAAATTTGTCTTGGCCAAAATACTCAGGTTTAAAAAACTCTACAAATCCTAAGAATTAAATTGTTCAAGCTCAAAAATCCCAAGTGCTATTCCTTAAAAATGGCTAATATCAGGAAAAACTAGAACAGGACAAATGCAAAGTAGTACTTCAGCTTGTACAATATCCTAATCTCTCCCACTTCTGGCAAACTAAGGGACTCTCTAGGCCAAAGACATGCCACGTCATTGTGTTTAATAGTCACTGTCTCATTCTCTTCTACTTGTTAAACTGCTTTTTTCACTCTATTTTAGCATCCACAGAAATTAATGGAGAAATGTTCTACAATGTAATTTCTCATGCCTTAAAATGTACTTCCTTTTGGTTGTTTTAATACTAACTCCTGATCATGCTTCCAATTTTCTGCTGTATTGTAAATATATATATATATTATTATCCTCTAGTCACATTCATAATGTCTTTCATTTATTTACAATATTTTGTCATTCCTCAGTCAGAATTCATTTCTCACTGCTTATTCTGATGCCTGTAAAAGGGGGAGAAAAAATAACAAACACCCCAAACCTTTTCATTTTTCAGTTTGTTTTAACACAAATTAGAGGAACCCTAAAAAAATAAGTCAAACATTAGCATTAGTCAATCATTTTTGCTTTGAACTCAAAAAATATTCTATTGACCAAAAATAAAACAGTGGTAGATATTTTTGCATTTAATTGGGAAACCTGAGGAACTCTTATTTTCATAAAAATTATTTTTCTATCTTATAAAATTTTCAAGCTAAATAAATGTCTTGCTCCATTCATCAATCTTAGGGTAAGAAGAAAAAAAAAAAAAAAAAACATTTAAAACATTTAAAACATTTTACATTCAGATTCATTTAATGATAAGTGACAAAAATATTCAAAAATATTACAACATTTTGTAATGCACATTATATAACATTTTAGCATTAAGTTCTCACTTGTAAACAACTAGTATTTGGTTTTAGGATAATTTCATCTTGTGTAAAAATTTGAAAGCATAACTGTTTGATATAATTCCTTTTAATGTAAAACACCATCTAAGTTGTAAAATGCTGCCACAATGATTTAACGGACTATTTTACGAATAATTCTCTGCCAGTCATTTAATACAAAGCTTAATAGTTTTGATTACAATTATTTTACTAAGTAATACTCTACATAAACACCACTTTATAAAAAATCCTTTACAGGGCTTTATAGGGCTAAAAGCTAAAAATATGCAACAATGCTCCACTAGCTTCTAACTACCTTGTTTACTTTTTAATTTTCTGTTTTTCTGAGAAGTATATTAACCAGTAATGTGGGTTTTTTTTGTTGTTGGTGGTGGTTGTGGTTTTTGTTTGATTGTTTGTTTGATTGTTTGTTTTTTGTTTTTTTGGTAGCCTAGCCCCATTTAAGTCTTCAGTCTTCAAATGTAGGAAATGAAGTACTCAATTAAACTATCAACTGATATCTAGATATAAGAGACAGGTCTGATTCTCCTCATTATATTGTTTGACTTCACATAGCTTGTGAAGTTTACACTGATTACAGGAAATATCTTTACTAATACTAATTGATAAAGCTTTGCTAATGTGAACTGATTGTTCATTTATATAATCTAAACTTATATGTTTGATATCTGATAAAAGGTATCGCTGGCAAGGGACTAAAGAAAAAAAATTTGTTTCCAACTGATAGAAAATCTTAGCATTGAGATAAATTTTAGAACAAGATCTTTTGCTTTCTTCTTTTGAAATTTTGCATTTCTCTCTATAAAGTTTTAGCTTCAACAGGAAAAGACATAGCATACTAAATTAGTCTGCTTCAGGCCAAAAGGCTGAACTGAGCCCTTCTAGCTGTAGGTTCATATACTCTTTATTTCTGTTAAGTCTTTGATACTGGACAATAGTTAAAATGCCAAGAGGCAGAAGGTGTCAGATTGTCCTGGTGTATTAGAGTTTTTTTTCTGCTGAGCCTCAACAGAGCAACCAGCAGGCAGGTTAATGCATTCTGGGTGCTTCTGCACTAGCAGAGGAACAGGAGGACACTTTTGAAGCAGATTTACTAATTGTCTTCATTTATTACACTTCTTTTCATGTAACTGAGTAGATTTAAAGTACCTTTAAGTTTGATTTTTGGTTTGAAACTAAACCAGATGCTCTTATACTCTTTGTAAGCAATCAGTCCAGAGGCTCAAACTAGGGATGGTCTGAAATGGAAAAAATCTTCTACAAGACATGCAGTGTGAACATCAGGTCCTCAATATCAGCTGTTTCACTCTGCAAATCATTCCTTTTGCATGACAAGCTGCAACAGGGAAGGTTCAGGTTGGATATCATTAAAAGGTTCTTCACCAAGAGGGTGGTCATGTACTGGAACAGGCTCCCCAGGGACATAGTCACGGCACCAAGCATGTCAGAGTTTAAGAAGCATTTGGACTTTGCTCTGTCATACGGTCTGAATTCTGACTTTTGGGTAGACCTGTGTGGAGCCACAGATTTGGACTCCTTGTGGGTTCTTTCCAACTCGGAATATTCTATAATTATATGATTCATGCACTACCTGATAATATTGATATAGCATGTGAGTCCTGGTGGCTTCCCAGTGCTCCAGATCAATGAACTTGCTGGATGTGCCATGGATCTCTCCCAGAAGTTGCCATTGTGCCATGAAACTTCAGCCCTACCTTTATTTGGGGGAATAAAAAGGCATCTAGTCTCTCCTTGATCATGAGGTAGATGAGCATCTCCCTGAGAAGACCTGGAAACTCAGAAGTGCTCCTGAGTCTTCCTGTACAGATCTCCACTTTTCCTCCACCAGAAGCAGGAGTCATTGAAAATTTCTACTGAATATGGACATCACGTCATATAAATTGCCTCTCATTAATGTTCTATTTCAATAATTTCTATACTTACTATGGTATCAGAAAGCCTGTGTACCTCAGTTTCTACACTGTAGGACTGAATAAACTGTTAAAAACATTTCCTTAATTTCCTGCAAAATTTTATCAAATCTTTTACTGGAGAAATCACCTTAGCTATATCTCAAATACTGTTCATTCCCTGAGAAGAGATTTATTATTTTCATAGGAGAGTGATTGTGAAAGTCTTCAAGAAAAGGAACACATTTTAAATTCACATCAGCTATGATGGCTGCTGTGGGGACAATACTAAAGATACTGCCATTTTGTCAAATCACTGTTTTAATTAAGTTGTAACTCTTTAGAAAGTTTCATATTTAAATCTGTCACATTCTTTTAACTGACTGTATATCCTAAAACTTTTGTACTTCAGTTGATATACTACTACATTGCAAAAATATATATATATATTTGTAGAAGCATAAAAGTGTACTCTTAATTTATAGCAACTTATTGCTCTATTACTCCTGAATTATTAATCATTTTTATATGACAGAATAAGATTAGGTAAATTATGAAAAACTTTCTTATCATATGTAGTATTTCACACAGTAATTTCACTGACTTTCACCATACGAACTGTAGATTTGGAGAACCTAAGTGGAAAGTCTTTATTTCCTTTCCTTCAAGTCCTTATTTTCCATTCATTATTTCTTTTTGCAGATGTTCACTGCAAAAGTGGCTGAAGCCCTGTAAGAAATTGCCTTCTCCTATACTCATTACTGCTCCTCTTGCCAACATTACTTGTGCCACAGTAATCATCTCATCTGCTTCAGTGCAGTTGCATGGATGGTTTCTTGATGGTTTCTTTGATTCCCCACTTAGAAGAATCAGTTTAAGCCAGGGCATTTCACAATACACAGTAAATTTGGAGTACCCATGTCAGCTAATTAGCTAGCCCTCCTGAAGGAAAAGTAGCATCACACACAGGGAGAGTGTTTTTTTGAAACAGTTGCAGCTAAGTCCACAATATAGACTATTAAACCTAGGTTTTCCTAGCATTTCAAGTTTTTGAGCTTTATTATATAACGTTTTTTATATCTATATATATATAATTTTTATATCTATTATATAAATAAATATAATATTTATATATATTATATGAAGTTTTTATATCAAGTTTTTGACCAATTATATATTGCATATGCAAACTTGACTTTATGTAGCTTTAGTAAAAATAAGTGATTTTTAGCATGGTATAAGTAAACTTAGTGGTTTTCAGGCTGTTTCAACAATAATTTTTGTCCTCTGACAGAAGTCCATATTTAAATAAAAGGTACCATTTGTGATTTGAAACATAGCCACTCCAGTTATCCTTCTTTCAAAATTGTAAATGCACAGATATCAACGGAGAGAATCTTGAGCATGTTGTGGACTTTGCATATAAGCAAAAGGAGACCAAAATAGAAAAAAAAAAAAAAAAAAAAAAAACACTAGGCAAATTCTATTCCTAAAAAATACGGCAAAGCCTGTTCTTGTTTTTGTTTGTTTGTTTATTTTGTTTTGTTTTTCTTTTTTTGTCTAAAATAATATATACTTGTCCAATTAGGGTACAAGTGCTGCTGTCTTTTCTGAGTGGATTTATGGGGTGAAATGCTGGCTTTTTCAATGTTAGCAGAACTTTAGTCATTAGATCTTTAGTCATTTAGAACTTTAGTCATTAGCCTGAGTAGAAAAAAAGTTTCCAAGCATTGCTTAGCACTGTGCCTCCACCCATCTTTTCCAGGAGGAAAAAGTTTGGAGGTTTACGAGAAAGACAGGAAAAATTGAATTATCCAAAGAAAATCATTCTAATTTTCAGTGTTCTCATTTTAAAGTTAATTGTCTGGTTTCTATTGGGTGTTCTACTAAGCACATCTATAGCACTTTTCTCTTACCGCTCAGGCTATTAGTTACATTTCAGAACACCCCAGGGAGGTAGGTATTCCTGTCTCATTTTACTGGTGAGACAGTCATACCACCAAAATTTTTTTTTTAATTAAAAAATCCAAGGTCACTGAGCAAATAAGGAGAAGAGCTAGAAATCACAATTCCTAATTCAATTTACACTCCATCTCTAGTGTTGAGAGCTAGAAATCACAATTCCTAATTCCATTTACACTCCATCTCTTGCCAAATGTATGCAGTATGGTGACCTTGTAAAGATTGTAAGGAGAATATTTCCTCATAGGAAAGAAAGCTATTTTGTTGTGAATTAAAAGCAGTGTCTGTGTTTCTAATGACATTGAAAGCTAAATGGAAATCACATTAAAGCATTATCTTAATTACTGTCATATACATCTTAACTATCTAAACAGAATAGCTCTTTTTATCTCTTCTTGGCCACCTGTCCCAAAATAATTGACCAGAGATTAATAAAATTGTCCCCCTTAAATGTGGGCAACATTCAGATGTTAAATAAATTACCAGGAAAAATAAGGGATTGGGTCTTTATAATTACAGGATATAAGTAACGAATATAAATGTAAATGTTATTGGGAAATAGTATTCATATGCAAATCAGATACTGTTAATATATTATTTTTAATTGCAAATCATCTGTCTTTCAATTACTTACATTGTTGCCCTCCGTATTTGTGAGAGAGTTTTATTCAGTGATTGAAATTCCATGACAAGGTTAAAAAATGCTGACTGAAGAGGAGAGGAAAAATTCTCTGAATATGTGTTTTACTGGAGTCTTGTACTAGAAGACATTTAAGCATATGATGATAGCAGTGTTCAGAGCAGAATTTTTTATTAGGTAGACCACTGTGAATTTTAATGTACTCTTAATACTACGTAGGTAAAATATTATAAAGAATCAACTTCATGTGTTTTCCTCTCTGTTATAAATTAAACCATTTAGTGATACCAGATTCAAAAGAATTTCACAGGTTAACATTACTATGACCTTTTTTTCACTTTGACTGCCAATAAGGAAAAAAAAAAAAAAAAAAAAAATCTAACATATTTTGTGTTTTAACAGTCTGAGCTACTGAATCTACTAAGAATTGGTTGTACAATAATCTGTCAAGGGAAGGTATTGATGTCTGTAACACATACTGAAAATATATAGAGAACTCAATGAACACAGCAACCAAGAGTCAATCTGAATTGTAAAAAGCAGTACTAAAATACTAACACACAATTTCAATCAATTGTAAACCAAGGGTGCTGATTGCCTGTGATAGTAACAGTTAATTTATGTTTCCTAGTAGTGAGTGTTTCCTGGTGGAGCATGCAACAAACTGAAAGGTGTCCAGTGTAATTTAAGGGGCTGTGCCCATGACTCACATTTCCTATCAAAGTAGTCACCAAAAAATTCATTGACTAAGATGGCATTTGTTATCATACCCCAAGCAATCCTCATGCCCAAACTAAGATTCCTTAGCTATAAACTTTGTTTCCAACACATCAGCCATAATTTATACTTTCAGTTTCTGAAAAGGAAGCACACATTTCTTCTTAACTAACCTGAGAAATTACCAAATTGGTAATAACAAATTCCTGGAAAAAAATGGACCCTCACCTCTAAGTAATTAAGGTGCCTGCACAGATTTCTTTTTAATTATTAACAAAATGAAATGTCCATTTTCTGTCATGCTTTCTAGGTCTGCTCCCTATTTCACCGCTGTCCCTAGTTTCAATTTGTATGCCCTCAGAGCATTGTTATTTGATCTTTAACACGCTTCTTCTTAAACTGTCATTTTAACTATTTCTTTTTACACTTTCAATCCCAACTCCTGTGAGTGCAGGCAAAAAAAAATGCTTTTGTGCTCCTTTACTCATCACCTTCTTTCTATGTTATACGTTCTCTGTATATTTTTTTTTTTCGGGTTTATCTTTCAGTCATTGACATCTGATAGCATCAGTGACAGACAGAAGTAGCAAAGGACAGAAGATGAGAGGAGCCCTCCAGAGGAGAAGGATGAAGGCAGGCTGGACATGACTAAGGGAATGGGGAGGTCAGACTCCACAGGGTTTCTTTGCACAGAAATGAGAAGGAGGAAAAGGAATCAGTATTAAAATATGATGACCTCTCTGCACATCCCTTCAACTCTTGTTCATGCCGATTCACAGTCTCAGTAGTGATTTTGCTGATTAGCTTTCTTGCTCCCAGACTACAGCTCTTACCTCCTCTTCATCCAAACTCTGCTGCAGTTTCCACTTCATTGACATATCACTTTATTAAGACCAGATATGTCCAGGTTCTCTTTCCTTTCCATTTAGGCACAGTCTCTCTAAGACCAGGCTTCAGTGTTCTCACCAGCAAGTTTCCTGATTTACAACATACTTTGAGCCCTTTTTTTCCTGACCGTGTCTCTGTATGTTTGTGGTTTTGTGTTCTCAAGGATCTTCTCCCAAAATTGATTCAATTTTTCATATGCCATACACAGGTTTTAAGACTTTGTGTTGTTTTTTGTTTGTTTGTTTGTTTCTAGAGTGCAAATAGTTAATTTCTCTGCTAATTAATAGAGATCACAATGTCAAATTACTCTCTCCTCTCACCTCCTGACCAGTACTGTATCCCAGAGGAGATCATCTATGACACCCCATATAATATTAAAAAAAAAATGGGGAAAATAAATAAATAAATGAACCAAAGCTCATTTTCAAGCATTATGAAACTCTGCCTGGGAACCAAAAAGGCAGAAGGGACTTTCTGGTTGCATATGTAGGAAGATAATGAGCTACCCAAATATCTGTGTCTACTGAGGTACATATGGCTTCAATCCTTTAAGATTATAAGTGAAGGTAGAGCATTCCATTCTCAGGAGGCCCCATCTTTCAGGATACTGAAAGAGAGAAGGTTACCTCATTATCCTCAAATTGAGATATGAAAGAGCAAATTTGCACATCAGGAACCTTTGATTACTGGCATTTAGATATGTTATTTTTCATTATAAATCCTTGTAGGAAAAAAAAAAAAAGTTACCAAATAATAATCCATTTTTAATTTCTGGTGTGGCTGTATCTTGTTATTCACTGGGTTCATGTGGTTCAGAGATTCTTGATAGTGTTGTTCCATATCAACTTTCTTTCAACACAATAAATATATAATCCTTTACTGCTACATCAGTGGTAGCGAACAGTGTTTTCCCAATTGAAGACTCTAATCCCAAAACTTCTATGTTTTGGCTGTAAATTCACCTGTTAATGCAGTGGAGCCTATCATGTAAGATCATCAAAAACAATCTGTCAGTCTTCTTTTCGTATCTTGATGATCTCTTTACCAAATAGATGTAAATAAATAGTGATCACTATCCTTCCTTGTTAAAGTTGGAAATCAAGCAAATAGGTCCACCATGTTGCTGGAATAAAGAACACAGAGGACTTGTACTACAAATTAGGGTTTCTGTTCTTGTTCTGTTGTAGAAGCTGGTACAGCCACAGCAACAATTTACTCCAAAAACACTATTAGTCAAGGAAAAACAGCTTCCTCCAATGGTTATATAAAGTCATTTTTAATATATGAGACCTGACAGAAAGATTGTGTTCTCACATGCAGTTTCAGAAACACATTTATATGGTTTATATGAAGGTATTTTAATCAGGAGGTAGGGGAGGGGAGTCTAAGGGAACAAGATTTTTTTTTTTTTGTCTTTGTGTTGTAAAGTTAGTGAGTATTTTCACTACTTTAGTCATTTTCATTTATATAAATAAAGCTTCTCAATTTTTATCTAAACCTTACTTCTCCCCAGGGCCTCTCAGCAAATGCAGTGACACTTCAGCAAAGGGTAATGGAAGCTGCAGCACATTTACAGCAAAATGCCATTTTTAAAGGGTGTAATGAAACATACTGCAGAGGCAGGAATTTTAAATTCACGATATGGAAAGTGATTCCCTGTAGGAATGAGAGACCTGAGGATTTAGGACTATATCATATTGGCTGACGCTTCTTCAGCCCTTTAGGCAAAAGCTTTCCACAGTAAACTTTGGTTTCATGTAACAGTAAAAAAAAATAAATAAAAAATAAAAATCATATTCAACAACAGAGTATTCTGAGCAGCTCAGAGAAAGAGCAAATAAATGGAATGCACCATAAACAAACAAACATAGAAAAATAATGCAACAGAAGCCCTTCTTCCATATCAAGAGCAGCTACTTCCAAATCTTCTCCAAAGGTGTCCACTCCTTGTACATTCTATCCTATTATATCCTATCTAGGATATATCCTATCCTATCTCACTTCGCTCTGCAGCTATTATGTCCCCTCCACCATGCATGTTCCCCTCTCAGACTCCAGATAATGAGATAATGAAATGTAGTTTCAGAGAAGACATCTTGCATAGAAGCAGTAGTTTACAGAAATTTAACAGTCTTTTTATGTTTCATATTCTCATTTTTCTGTTTTCATAGGGCACTATCTTATCCTTTTTTTATTAGTTTTATAAAAGCTATCTTTTATACCTTTTAACAATTCATTCTACGGTAAGCTAATTATTTTCTTACTGGCCACAAAAGTCAGCAGTGATTGATTAGGAAAAACAAGATAACAGTAATAGAAACATGCCCATTAAAAAACAACAGTCTCATTAATTAAAACGTTTCAGTTCAGCCAAACTTATTTTTCTGTGTTACCTCTACTCACTCCTGGAGTCTTTTTTTAGTTTAGTGGTTTTTTTTTTTTTTTTTTTTTTTTAGGTCTCTAGGAAAATTACATACTCCAATTTATTTGTAAAAAAAAATAGAAAATAACAGATATTCTCTTTTTCCACAGGGGATACTATTGTTTTACCTACTAAATGAAAATGAATAAATTATGAATTTCATGTATTATTCAGAGAGAATTTTTGAAGTCTTAAAATTCATCAAATGATATAATAAAATTTAAAAAATAGGTAGTGGCAACTTTTAAACTTCCAAGGTGAATAGCAAGGAGAAATTAGTTCTTCCTTAACATCAGCATTATTTTTAATCCTCCTTAAAACAAAGTTTGGAAAATAAGGAGGTCATTAGGTTCGTCTACGCTGGAAGAATACATTACTAATGATTTACCATCTCAAACCAAAACCGGAAAGAAATCTGTATCACAAAATTTTATACTCTCTTTGACATGTGATATGACTGGAGGGACAAATTTACCCCTTGCCTTTGGAAAATATAAGTGATTTCAGTGACAGAGTATCACAGGGTACAAAGCCAGTAGGCCTGTTATATATATACCAAAAGGAGCAGGAGCATCAAAAGAAAAAGGGAAGGAAATAAGTGTCCGCTCCAACCTGCATTTAAGCCCATTTACGGTTCAGTATGATGCAAACATGGTAATATTGCATGTGCCTGCACTGCCATATGTGGTCTGTGACCATACTGATTGTTCACATCAGAAATTGGACTCTAACATATATCTATATAAAAGAAAATCCAAACAAAATGAAGATGATTATCTCTTTTTTTTCCTTTTTTTTTTTTTTTTCCTGTGCTTGTACTATGCAATGGTAGTACTGTTGTGTATCTGGAATTTTATATCATTATCAATAGACATATTAATCGAGGTACAAAAGACCTCTATGTTTATTACACTGGAGAATCCTGTCATTATATGCTCATCAACATGAATAAGCTATTTAAAGACAGACTAGTGAAGAATGAACTTTGGTAAGTTATCTATACTAACATAGAGGAAAACAATCAAAATAAAATTTAAAAAATTTAGTTCCTTATTATATTTAATTTGAGACCATCATTTAATTAATCAAGTAGCAGGCTAAATTTAAGGAAATGTAGTTAGCTTTATTTGAAATGTATGACTAATATAATTTTGATGTTTAATATTATGATGTACTAGCTAATGTATTTTATTTTGTATAGAAAGTTCTATTTTCTTGTTTAAGTCATTCTTAGGTCATTCTATTAAAAAAAAATTAACAAAAGTCTTGGATATTTTGAGTGAATTAGGAACACTACAGTCAAAAAGTTAAGAATCATTGTTTCTGATCTGACATCTGAAAGACCTGTGCCTCTTGGAAAGGCAAGGTGAAAGAAAAGGAAAGGTAAGGTAAGGTGAAAGGAAAGGAAAGGCAAGACAAGGCAAAAGGAGAGGAGAGGAGAGGAGAGGAGAGGAGAGGAGAGGAGAGGAGAGGAGAGGAGAGGAGAGGAGAGGAGAAAGGAAAAATAAAATTTAATTGGGGTTGTATTTTTTCTACAGGTGCCTCAGGGATCAGATCAAACTTAAGAATATCCTGGCTTGGTTTAATAGCAAATAAATGAGAAAATTGCAAGTATCATCAATAATGTAGTAAAAATATGTACTTCTTAGCTACAAGCAAGGAATGTTTTTGCACTGATTTACCAGATCAAATATGCCCCACATTGAATCACAGTTTATCTCCTTCTACCTGGGAGTTCAGCAATATTCACATTTATTTCATATAAATGATTTTTGTCAACACACTAAGAGTACTCATTTCAACACTTCTTGGGGTGACTGAGTGAGGTAACAAAAGTCTGAAACAAGACCTGAAACAGGAAAAAATATTCTGAAATGCTCTTTTGTTCAATTATATGGATCATGACATAAAAATTGTTTATCTCTTAAAAATTGATGCAATTAATTTTTTTAATTTATGGGGCAAGGACCTCAAATGTTTCAAACCTTCATCAGTAGCTCAGGACTGAGTAGTTCAGTTTATTATTGTGTTAACTACTTATAAATTAAATAAACATCCCCACTTTTGAACTACTGAAAGGAGCCTATTTTACTATATCTAGCAATTAAATTTTTATCGATAGCAATAGCAATGGTCAATTTGAAAGTTTCTGTCTCTTTTCCACTGGCTTCAAGACACCTTCCAATCTTCTAAACTCTTATCTTTTCAGTCTCTGATTTTTATGCATCTTAAAAATTGTTCTTTTTGCACTAGCATCAGAAGGCTTGTCTTCTATTTTTATATTTTACAAACATCTATCTTCTACACAAATCTCTAATACAAACATGCAGATTACTAACAAAATGACAATATATTGACAATAATTAATATTTGCCAGACTGATTTCTAGGTAGTTTCTATATTTCATCACAAAAATGTGCATAGGATATCACATAACTTTGCACGGACATGTAGAGAATTTGAAGCTGCCTGGTGATCATTTGTACTTCAGACATATTCTAAGATTAATGTTACAGTGAAAATGTTACACTGTATGACATAGGAGAGATGATATACTGTTATTTCTGTTATGTCCATTTTAAGCACTGTGTGTACAATCAGTTGAAGTCAGTGGAAGATGAAAACAGAAATTGTTCAACAATCCAGTAGCTGATTAGGGAAAACAGTTGAAGTTTGGGGTTCAGCTGCTAGACTACAGTTGTAGGTAGGTTCCTGTTTGCTCCATTGGAAGGCTCAACTTCCAGAAACACCTTGTCTGTGAAAAAAATATTTATAGAAACTTTGTACATATTGAAAAAGTTTAAAGGATTTTATTTTACTCTTTCTGGGCATATATATCATTTATATATATATATATATATATATATACATATATATATATATATGTATGTATCATTAGTGCCAATTAAGAAAAAGTATTGTAATGATAATACAAAATAAAAACTATTTGGTAAAACAAAAGCTTAATGGAGTAGCTTCCTTCCTACATATTTTTTTTCCTTCCATTATTTTTGTTTCTTCTTTCTTTCTGTCTCAAATGGAAGTAAAAAATCAAATATATTTCAATTACCTTTTTATGATTCAAGTTTTCATCTTATTAACATACCAGTTGCATAAAATGTTATTCACATTGATGCTTTATCTTCAATGCTCAAAGCTCAAAACACAAAATAAATTCTGATCTGGCAGACTAGTACAGTGATTTTTCCAAAGCTGACTGTACTGCCACCACACTAGATATCCATTCTCTGCTGAAAGTAAAAGAGTTTTTTCTTCCTGACATAGACAAGGTGTCTATGTTGAGGAGTAGAAGGTTAGTTTTCTTTATGTTTGTAGGGATTTTTTGTTTTGTTTTATTGTTGGTTTTTGTTGCTGGTGGTGGTGGTGGTATTTTGTTGTTGTTTTGTTTTGCTTTGGTTTGGTTTTGTGGGAACATAAAGAAATGAATGACAACACCATCTCTGTTTTATTTTCGTAAAGCTTTTAGCCAAAACTCTCAAGAATTTTTACAACCGTTACTGGTGACATCACTTTTTCCTTTCCAGTATATATATTTACAAAACATCTTTTCTCTTCTGTTTTTAGCACAAGAAGAATGGGCCACCACCCGTTCCAGCCTAAAGGCACCACCTCCAAGGTCAGCCCGAGGGGGTTACAGGGAACACCCCTATGGTAGATATTGAAGGTCCTCCTCATCTGTGACCTCATCTCAAAGACAATTAATAGCCTGTGGTCTCCACATAAACAGCAACAAGACAAGTAATAGTCCATTTCTTTTCTATCCTAGGGATTACTGCTCATTATTATCCTATGTACTACTTGTATTTCTTATAACATTGGAGTGACATTGGCATTAGTATTATTTTATAACACGGACTTTAAAAACAAAAACAAAAAACAGAAACAAACAACAAAAAAAAACTTTGGCAAGCACTGTCTAGAAACCATTCAAAGATGTTCTGTTGGTTGTATTCATTGCTGTGTGTAACTTAAAAAGCATGACACTGTTACAGATCTTGAGTCTCTCTACATACTAGCTAAGGCTGAGTTTTTGTTTAGGGTTGCTGAAAGACTGTAATATGATTTTTTTTTCCTTTTTTCATTTGAACCAGACAATAATCAAGTTGTAGATAAGATGTTTTAACCTGTCTTTTTTAATATATGTTAGTTTAGATTAAGATGTTCGATATTAAGTTTGTAAATTTAATTTTAAATGCTGTTTTAATGGGGTTGAAAAAAAGCAGCTACTGTATGTATGTAGCTAACTGAATTTGTTCAGTGTTTTAACCTGTATTTGTTAAAAAAAATCACATAAAGTTCCATGTGTAAGCTTCTCTAAATAGGAAACCATAATTTTGTCAAATATGTTTGCCATAATTTGTCAATAAAGCTGAAACCTTTTGTAACAAACTAAATTTGGAATTACTTGTTTTCTAGCTTTAAATGCCTGCTTTATTTCTTTTTCAAGAGATGCCTAAAAATGTTTTTTATATAAAAATTACAAAAATGAACCCAAGCCTGTTTTAAGCTTTTTGTGTAAGACTTTAAAAGTTGTATTAATAACTTCTGGTTGTTAAATAATTTAAAAGTTAACAAACTAAACTGTTACATGAATCATGGTTAGTATCCACTAATGTATAACATGTTAATGGAAAAAAATGCTTTAGAACAATAAATGGATTTTAAACTATCCTCTAAGCTTGATCTTGCTAAACACAAACTCTGATTGACTTGTTTGTATTAGCATGTCTCTCGTGAGAATGTAATGGAGTTTAAAGAGGTAAGATTACCACTTACCACTGTTAGACTGTCTAAATGCTAGTTCTTCAACCTTTGAGTTTCCCCGCACATTAAATATCCCATTCAACATGTAAGCATTGCATAGATTCACTTATTTGTTTTCACTCGGAAGAGTGTGTTGACTGCATTTTTGTAGTATATATCAATTTGTCTTGATAAACAAATCATCAGTGTCACTACCCAGTTGTTGGTACTCAACCTCAAAAACTTTATTTGTAATTTTCAGTGCTAAATATCACCGCCCTTGAAGGCAGTTTAGAGGGCTGATATTTCTTTTGAGACTATCAGACTTGATGGCTGATGATTATTAAGGAAATATGTCGCAGGACTCAAAGGATGACTAAACGTTAAACAGGTAACACTAACAGTAACTCTGTAATTTTGAGTATGCAACAGTAATGTTAAATATTCTCAGTTATTAAGTTACTGATAGTTAAAAAAGTAAACCTACCAAAAGATAACAAATAGGTATATAGGTTATTAAAACAACTAATTAACATTAACTAGTGACAACAAAATGATTCTACAATATATAACCCTCAAGGTAATAAACAGAACTAAAATTAACAATAATAGTAATGCAACTCTTGCTAACAACAAATATATAACCTAAATTTTGATGAAAACAAACCAACCAACCAAACAAACAGATGACTTGATGGTAGGGATTCCAAAACTTAATCCTTTAAATACAGTCTTTTTGTTTACAGTGGCTTTTTGTCAATGTGATTGGTTTACTTTTTTGATGAGAACAAAGCAGTTTGTGAACAAAGTTTCTTGCAGCTGGAGTTGCATGCTAATTCTCTTTGAATAGTTAATTAAGCATATGTTGTCATTTTAACCTGATGTGTTAAAAGTGAATGTAGTGGGCTAGATGATTGTTACACTGAGTTTATTCTGTCTCACTATTTCAGGGTCTCACAGGTACTGGACAGCTAAACAGCAGATCTGTTGAGAAGTTGTCAGGTAAGCTCTGCCACATCTCATGGCTTTTTCCTATTTCATATGTCTTCATGTATTTCTGTTTACTAACACATGGGAGCATGTTCATATGGAGTTTTAAAGTAAATACTTATTTCCAGCAGTGTTTCCTTTCATAGCTGTGTGAAGATTGGGGTATAATGGCAATCAAAGCATTTACTTCTGTAAGGTATGATACATTTCAGTTGAATGAAAGAAGTCAACTGTTTTAGTGGTAAATATTACCATGTGATACTTCATAAGTGCTCCTGATAAAACCAAGAGCTCATGTTTATTAAAAGAATGTTTACACTTTGGAAACATATAAGTCATATGATTTAGAAAAATAGTTGCTTACCTGTTGCATCTCAAAATATTTAGCATTATTGCATATGATAAAAAGATCTGTAGAGAGACTGGGTGTTCAGTTTTTATTCTTTTGCTTCATAATTATTTCTTTAATACACTTTAAAATGGCAGACATGTTAATAGAATTACCATGTGATTACATGGTTCAAGGCATAATTTGCTATATTTCTCTCTTATTTAATATATCTAAAGATAAAGGGGAGGTGTTGTTTGTTTTATTTGCTTGTTTGTTTTTGATAACCTTGTTACATAAACTTCAAATTATACATGAGATTATTGATTAATGATAAATGTTGCTGCTGGAAACATCAAAGAAAGTCATCTCACATAGAACTTTATCCATTCACCCAGAAGTGTCCACCTAATCACAACACAAAATGCACAAAATTTCTTGCCCTGTCATGCTTAGATAAGAGTTAATAAACAAAATTCATTATGTGCACCAAATACACAATCCCAGACACATTTATTAGTCTGGCATCTTTTCCCCATGACTGGGGTCTGGCTGGTTTGTAGTTTTCAGTTACCAGTGTATCCCACTTTTACTTACAAGCAAAGGTTGTGTTGTACAGCAAGATACAATAAGCTTAATTTGCCTCTCCAAAGGGCTATCTTAAAAATGGTTTGATTTATGTAGTACCTCCACTCTACAGGCCAAGGTCATATGACACAGCAATAGGATTTGTCTGCAAGTTACAGTCACATCAGTTTCAGTGTCCTACTGCAGTAAAACACTTTCACCTACCCATCTTGCATATAGTTATACAAATATGCTTTAGTCAGTCTATGTTACATCTATGTAGATAAGAAAAATACACTCTTCTGACGTAAATACAGGTGCACACTGGTATAACTATGATTATAAATTATTATACACCATGGCTTTTACTGTATAAGTATTTCAGGAAAATATCATATGCCTTACTGAATTAAGTAATTACAAAAAACCATGAGCTACCATACCTGATGTGAGAGCCAGGGCTAAGTGTATAAAATGAATTTCACATTTCTACACTATTTTTTTGTTTGAGGGTAACTAGAGTAAGCTCCTTGAGGCTAAACTTCAATACATACTGTCTTAGAGCATTGTCCTGTACTATTATTGTCTCAAGTCTTCTTTTACAGTTATTATTTGTGTAAATTTTAAAATAAAAATTTTAAAAAGCAGAATATATCATTAAAATAATGCATTGTAAAATATTCTTGTATACAAACTATTTAGAAAAAAAAAGGATAATAAGTCAGTGCAAACAGTTCATTATGCAAACATTTGTTTTATTATTTTCAGGACATTAGTATGAAAAATTACTCATAACTACATGTGCTGTTCTGTGCTAACTACAAAGTATATTTCACATAAATTTTGGGAGAAGCTTTACAGCTAATCAACTATGTCTTCTTAATAAAAAATAAATAAATAAATATCCATCTTCTTAATTTGTGAGAGAGTAACAAGGAACTATGATTATTTTAATTAACAGTCAGCTAGGTCTTACATGAAAAGCTGTGATGTATTCCCCACATCCACCAAGGCAGACATAATTCTGAAGTCCAGAAAACATACACACTTCAGAAAACACAGAAATTAACTTGTGCTGTTGTTAATTCCAAGACACTAATCACCCACTAAACACATTTTCTTTGGATGAATTCACATACTAAGTCGTTTACCTTGCAATAGGAAGAAAACTTGTATTCAATATCAAAACAATGTGCAAAATCAAAAACTAAACTAAAAACATCAGAGGGAAAGGAGGGAGAGAAAGTGGGAGAGAGAGATGCCAGAGATGAAAAATTTCAATGATTTTTTTTGTAGCTTGACCTCACCTATAGAACAGCTTGACCTTTAAAAGAAACTATTGCATTATGTTTTCAGTACTTAAAACAGTAAAATATACTATTTTACAAAATTAAACAAAAACGTTCATAACTTCACTTCTGTATTATCAAGCTAAATATTGATTTCATTGTTTTCGTCCTAAAATGGAACTGTCTACTTTTTAAAAATTCCCTTCTTTCATGAAATAGTAGATCATATATGCACTCCCAGATAGAAACCCTTATTGCCCTAAATAGGTAGGCTATTGCATTGTAAATGCAAGGGATGCACATTACAAAACAATAAAATTAAATTAAAAAATGTTAGGAATAGATCAATGTGCCTGTTTATAAATAATGATTTCTGGAGGCTTGTTATGCAACATTTGACATTCTGCATTGTTGAAATGTTGATCAGATTATGGAGTAGATAGCACTGTAATAGAATTTTTAACTTCATATGTCATACGGGCACAGCTTCCCTTGTTAGAGATTTGGTCTAAGAGGGGAAGCAATTTTCAAGGCTATCTAGAAGCAGAGTCAGAAAAAAGTATCAAGTGGCTAAGTGCATAGTCACCTGCTGGAGCAGACCCCATGGAGATGCACCTGGACAGGCTCCTGCTAAAGTAACAGGTGAAGAAAAATTCCACTCCTGGACTGCTTTGTCTAACAGACTTGTTACATGTATTCAGGAGCCATTCTAACTGAAAGAATTATTTAGTTATCGCTATATTTACAAACTTTATCAGAAAATGAAGTT
Source organism: Heteronetta atricapilla (assembly GCA_011075105.1). NCBI lineage: Eukaryota > Metazoa > Chordata > Aves > Anseriformes > Anatidae > Heteronetta > Heteronetta atricapilla. The sequence continues at coordinate 92,262,088 of CM021733.1, forward strand.
GCACCATGGGTCTGTTTCTTTCCCCTACAGCTTATCTCACACTGTTTGAACAGGATCTTAAATCTTCATGTGAATGAAAGAACTTTAGGAAGTATGGTATGCATGACCTCACCTCACAGAATACTAATATGCTTCTAGCTCACTGATATCCTCAACATCCATCCAGAATAATGATACTGTAGCCATAAAGCTGGGAGATATTCCTTACTGCACGTGCTCCATTCAGTCTATAACCCTCCAATAACATCTCCATTATACTTGAATGTGTACTGACTTCCAAAACTGGGTCATGTTGTTAATGACAGTACATGAGTGCATGTGAAACAGATCACTGGGTCTGTGGTAGCTCTGAAGGAACAGGTGTGAAGACCTGGTCACTAGGCCCTACAAGCTGTGTCTCCTTATAACCGGGGAGAGCCAGCACTGAGCTGAGTATCTGGAATTTAGTAAAGTAACCAAGTTACCATCAGAATCAAGGTAATTAACATATATTGGTGCACCAGTTAAAAGACATTTTATCATGAGAATTTAATTTTCTGGTAATACTCATGAAATATCATCCAGGGTTATTATCTGAGGGTTGAAATTATGAATAAGTGATGTCTTTTCTTTAAATAAATGTCAATTTGATCTACATCAATGATGTATTTTTTTATATTTAACAGTAGGTTAAACAGTAGGTGTTTTGTATACCATCTTTTTTGTTTAAAAAGTTTTGCAAGAGTCAAATAATACAGTCACATGTTAAAAATGACAGCAGAGGAGAGGTGTAAAATCAGCTCAATGTTAGAGAGAAATAATATTTGCTAATATTTGAAGGAAGAATATGAGCCAGTAGGAAGGGAAGTCTTAAAAAGCTGTCCATATTGCATTGTATTAACTTGTAGAAGGACTAAATAGGGATACCACCATTAGAAGTCAGTGCTCTCCATACAACCTACTTAATCCATTTCCTTTTTTTTTTTCCTGGAAATGTAACCTGAATTTTTTCATCCTGCTGTTGAACTTCATTTAATGACTGGAATGGAAGAAGATGAAGTCGTTTGGGAAAACATTCATACAGTCATTATCATAGAATAGATGATAAATTCATCTTCATATGATAAAGAACCCCCTCATTGCTCTACCAGAACATATGTATTTTAAGGTTCAGAAAGGCCGAGTTCACTTGTAGATGCATTTTTTAAGGTAGGAATCAAAGCATTGAATTTTACTACAAGATCAGGATTACTTTTACCAAAAAAAAAATAGTTTACAAAAATTGCAAAAGATGGCTATGGTTAAAAATGTGTCTAAAGGATGAAGACTCTTTTAGTATCTATTTCAAGTAAACTTCTGCTGTCAATATATTGACCAAAGTACAAAAGGAACCTAAGTTAGTGAGTAAAGTCATAGAAAATAAATTAAAATAAAATAAAATAAAATAAAATAAAATAAAATAAAATAAAATAACAATTGGATGCTAGGTAGAAAAATAAGTCCAGTGCATTCTGAAGTTTTCTGTCCTACTAAAAATATAGATATATTCTGTAACCTCCATCAGTTATTAGAACCTAGGAGTTATAAAAAGGGTATCTCATCTTATCCGTTTTACCACATTGGTGTATGGAGTTAGAAAAGATACATGGGTAACTTTCTCAGAGAGATTAGGGCTTCAAAGACAATCAACATCTGCCAATTTGTTGTTGGCTAATTATATTTTCCCAGTCCTCTTTATTGCTTATTGAGACCTGACTGAACGCCCTTTGAAACCAAAAAAGGATTTTCAGTCCTTTCATGGTCTCTTTTTGACTGGGTCATTTATTCTATAATTCAGTAGAACATTTTAAAATTACTGATGTGTCCAAGTTGTACAAATCTGGAAAAATTTTTCATTCTCAATCAGAAGCAAACTCTGTGAACTTTAGCATAAGAAATGCACATTTCTAAACTTCTACTAAGAACATTTCACTCTTTCAAAAGGTTGTTTTGTTTTGTTTTGCTTACATAAACTCTAATTAAAGGCTGTATTTAGTACTTATTGAAAGACATAAATTCTTCTGTTCCTAAAATATTTGACTTATCTTTGAAATCTAAGATTTTTACCAGAGGATAGCAAGATTTCTTAAGAAAACATTTCCAGGCTTTCATACTTCAGATCAGAAGAAAGTTTTACAGGAGAAAGATCATACCTGTGCTGCAATGGTAAAGGACACACATTCACACATGAAAAGGAAAAAAATGAAAGAAGAAGCAAGTAGTTGATTCTGTAAATCCTGTGTATTCCCAAAGAAGTTGTCGAGATACTGTATAGACAGGATCAAAAGTTTCTGATATATTTTACAACATTTATTTGGATGTACAACTAGGATGATGGAAATGCTTGGATGATGGAAACCCTGATGAGAGCAAAATTAATTTTTAAAACAATGTTTCTTGCTTCTTCTTATTGCTGCTGTACCTTATTGATTATTGATACCTAATTGAGGTATAGTTTCTTCTTATTAAGTGTGATGTTATTATAAACATACAACTATTGTAAAAATTCAGTGGAGAGGTTTTGGACAAGCAACCTATGACTTTTTCCTGTTTTTCTTCTTTTTCTTCTTCTTCCCAAAAGAACATTTTTTCATAATGTCTTCAGATGAAAAGATAATCAAGGTCACTCTCATTCAAATGAATGCTACTACTTTCTGATAATATATGATTTCAGCTTAATATCCTCAGAGTATCCTTTAAGTTGATGGGCTTTTTTCTTTATTCTGTATGATATTTTGGACATTATACATTTTTTAATATATCTATATTAAAATATATCGTGTAGAGACAAAAGCATTTCACTAGAATGCTCTGTAAGGGTAGACTCCAGTTAAGCAACGTAGCTTTTTGATAGAGAATTCAATCCAGATGATCTTACTCAGGTTTCATTTTCTATAAGTCCATGCTGATATCAACAATTGAAAAGGGAATATGAAATTTAAATTTAATCTTCAGTCATCTTTTATAATTTAATTGTATTCAAACAGAAGACATATCTGTTAAGCACTGCATTGAGTTATTCCAGCCAATGCCCTGCTTATCAGGCAGTCTGAAATAGCCTTGACCCAGGAAAAGCAGTACAAGATACTGCACCCTTTAATAGTGCTGAGAGATGCCTATGATCTGGTAGACCTTTGCTCCATTTGTTGACTTGCTGATAATTGTAGCTGTCAATGAGGAATAGTGATTGCAGTTCTCTGTCAGAGACACTGTTACCCTGAATAGCCCTTTCACCTTCATCCAAGTAGATGCAGCTTTACAAGAGGTCTCACTATATAAACCGGACTAAAAATGCTGTGCACAGAAAATGGCAGTTTTACAGTACCAACAGCAAGATGAACCTTTTTATGTCGTCAAAACTAGCTTTTCCATGTGCAAGAAAAAATTTCAGCTAAAAATATTTGCCCAGGAATCCATCTGAGTCTATATCTCTACTTGGAAATCAAGTTAATCTATTTATGGTAGCTGTCACTTTATTTTCAGTAACCCCATGATCACACAGATGAGTTTCATCTATACAAAGGAATAGATTATATACTCCTTCAATATCTCTGCCAGTAGAGTTTTGCATGATAATAGGCAAATTTCTCAAACTAAAATCCCACAAATGTTGTGTTTCTTATTCTCTTGAGTTCTTATAAAAATTTTGGGATCTGGTTTTCATCAGAGTTACAAGTTGCATCATCAGGAGTTGTGCTTGAATACGCAAAGTGCTGTATAATTTCAAAATCAAGTCTTGTGCATCCCAGGTTATTTAACAGCTATGAATGGATTTATTTTAACTTCAGATATATTACAGTAAAAACTATTAACCTTGCTGAGGTATTCACATACTATATCCAAAAATGGCACATAAAGCCAATTGGAAATTCATAATCTTGGCAAGAAAAGTTGAGGATTTTAATAGAGTTAAGCAAGTATAGAAAGGAACAACACATTGAATAATGAGAGTAGAAGAAATATCAAATAGCTGTTCTTTCATTAGACTTTCTTGTGCATAAAATCAAGAAGAAAAAAAAATCAACCATTTTAAGGACTACATCAAATGTATACTGAAAAAGAGGTAAATTAAGCTTTCAGTTAATTCTTATTTATGTAGCTTCAGAGTGCTTGGCTTACTTTAACCATTTATTTTGCAGGCCTGATATTTTTACCTGCTTAATACTTTCCATCATTGAAAAACATCTTCTGATTTATGAAAGTTTTTACACAGTTTAAAAATTCAGTGTTCCTGCAATTTGTAAGAGAAACTTGCCTTTGGCAGGGGGTGGAGGATCGCAGTTATTTTTGCTACTTTAATGAAAATCTGTTTGTTTGGAATAATATCATGAGACATCAAAGACGTTGCCTTTTACCAACTCAGTAAACTTGGTAGAAGCTATGCTAAAATAGCCATATTACCCTGCCCCACTGATTAGATTATATTTTTTTTTCTTTTATGTGAAGTTACCTTAGTGTGGCATCTGGGAAGCTATGTAGCACATTCATCATCTTCAAATACCTAGCTTTTGCCACTATAGGTACCTAGGGTACCTATATATTCAGTGGAGTGATCTTTGTTTACAGAAAAGAAGTCAGAACAATTAACACTGTTTACATGTGCTTTTTATCTCTCCTTTGACTGGTTTTAACTAGTTTCTCATAGACCTCAGTATGTCATCAAGAAATGAAACACAACTCCAACCCTGTTGGAGTTCTCCCTCTGAGAAGTTCCCATTCTCACTCAGAAGTAATTTGCTCAGTATTAATATAATTACTGTCCTGAGTTATCTGCATTAAGGCAGTATTGCTGCTAATAAAACTCACTGCTACAAGTGTCTTTTTATTAAATTGATAAAAGCATGTTCATACAGCCATGAGCCTTCATCTCAAGTAGATGATTGCAGGTGGAGAAGAGTTATTGAAGGTAGTACTTCATAAATTTGTAGCATTAAAAAATATTAAAATGTAAGAAGTTAGATGAGAAAGCTGTTATCACGTAAGTTCCATACAATAACCTCACAAACATTCAAAACTAGAAATGCCAGCATTTAGTTTGTTCCTTGTCCTCATTTTTGCTCTGTTGTGCACATTCATTATTTTAGGGACTAAGCAGATGATCACATGCTTTTCCATTCCACTTGTGTTTCTTGCAGGGCACAGGAAATGTGTCAGAACTGTGTAGCAAATTAAGTTATTATTTTTTGTTAGTTCTTTATTTCATAGCTTGTAGAATTTGGAAGGCAGTGTCTTACAAGAGTTGTCTGTCACCCAAACTAACCCTTTGTCACAGAGATGCTGTGAATCTACCTAGGTCAGTTAAGGTAAATATTAATGTGACAACTAATTCTGTGTTTTTCATTGAATGTGTCCAACTTTGTCTTAATTTTCAGAATTTTGGAGCCCTTAGGGAAGTACTGCACCTTTTGAGTGGTGCTCAGGAAATTGAGAATGTTCAGCATCACTTGAAATAAATCATATTGAAGGACTATGAAGGATATGAAGGATATGAAGGATATGAAGGACTGAGCCTCAGACTGAGAATCTCCAAAGCATTGAATTTTAAATCCACCATTAGCATCCTCTCTAGGACATGTTGGTGCTCAGACTCCCGGTGATCTTCCAGTCTATAAGGTGAGCTGAGGTATTTGTCTATATGTTTTTAGTCTGTGCCAAAGGTGAGATAATTCAGACAGAAACTGAGATAATCCAGTCTTCAGAAAGAGAGGGGATTGTTCTAAACTAGTTCACCTTAGGATTGTCATGGGAAGAGAGCTCCTGCATATACCTATGAGGTATGTTATTTTGAGATAGAAATGTTTGATAATGCATTTAAGTGCTTATTCTGTCTTTCTGTGGTCAGGAAAGCTAACATAAAAAGCCTTTCTCACAGAAGTAACATAAAAGTAATCAAACTATATTTATGCCATATATTGAACACAGTACAAGCTTTTAAAAATGCCAGGTATTCTGAGAAATCATCTCCCCTTGGTATGAGATAACTCTTCAGATGGTCAAGTTAAAGTATTTTGCAAACTCTGTTTTTTTCTCTCTGTTCTCTATTTGTTTATTTAGAAAAATATTTGTACCTTCATAAGGTGTTTTGAATCTACACTTATTAATACTTATAAGGTTCAGTTACTGTATCGTTGTTGCTACAAATGATGGACAATGTAAGCCTGTGAGAAAGTAAATAATTCTACAGCATTGGAAAAATGGATGTAAAACAGTAAAATAGTTAATTAAATAAATAAATAAATTCAAGCTCATAAATTCAAGACTGACTGAGTTCAGTCTTCTGTAGAAGAACATAGGAAGGGGTCTTATAATTAAATGCTATGACCTCACATATATATATAAAGAACCTAGTATAACTATTTTTAAAATATAAAAAATCTAACATTTCCTAAATCTTCTGTCCTAAATATTTATAAGGAAGTTGTGTTTTTTATGCAATAACCTTATTTATAGCTATATAAAAATATAGTTATTGCATTTACTTATTAGAAATGGGATTGGTTCTTCAGCAAACAGTATGTGAAATTAAAGAGCATTTTCAGTCTTTATTGATGGTAATCAGCAACCTCCACAAGGTTTCAGGTAAACAGAAAAAGTAGTATCAGTAGCTAAGGTGGAGTTACTCTGCAAGTCCTCTGGCAGTTTCCATATAATGGCAGCAGAAATGTTTGCCACAGTCTTGTACATACCATCACTTCCCATATCTCCATTCCAACCATAGTCGTTTCGTTGTTCCTTATGACTGTACAGAAGCAAACAGACCTGAAGTTAGTTTTCAGCAGTTCAGGACAGACTCTCCATTCTTTGTTGTCACATGTTCTGGAAGTGATGACACTTTTTTTCCCCATGCTATATTAGGATTGCATGGCATTGCTAGCCGGTCAAGGGAAGTGATTATGCTGCTCCACTCTGTGCTGGTGCAGCCTCACCTCAAGTACTGAGTGCAGTTTGGGGCACCAAAGTATAAAAATGACATAAAACTGTTAGAGAGCATCTAAAGAAGGGCTACGAAGATGGTGAAGGGTCTAGAGGGGAAGACACATGAGGAGCAGCTGAAGTCACTTAGTTTGTTCAGCCCAGAGCAGAACAGGCTGAGGGGAGGCCTCATGGTGGCCTGCAGCTCCCTCACGAGAGGAGCAGAGGGGTGGGCGCTGAGCTCTGCTCTCTGGAGACAGCGACAGGACCCAAGGGAATAGCATGGAGCTGGGACAGGGGAGGGTCAGGGTGGGTGTTAGGGAAAGGTTCTTCCCGAGAGGGTGGTTGGGCACCAGAAAAGGCTCCTGAAAGCAGTGGTCATGCCATGCAGCATGCCAGAGTTCAAGAAGCATTTGGACTATGCTCTGGTTGATTTTTGTGTGGTCCTGTGAGGAGCCAGGAATTGGACTCAAAGATCCTTGTGGGTCCCTTCCAGCTCAGGTTATTCTTTGAGTCTATTCTATCACTCTAGGATTTTCTCTCCTCATATGGTGATAAAATCTGGGCTCTGCCTTGCTATAAATTTTCTCTACTGTCTGAAGTGCTCATGGGCCTTCTGAAATCTTTGCCATTATGTTGTCCTGAATAAAGTTAATTTTACTTTCATTTTCACTGGCATTTAGAGGATTCTCTGAGTATCCAAGCCATTATGTAAGGTACACTTCTCTCAGTTGAACTTCAGTTCAGCTGGGAATGGATTGAAGACTGACTGCCAGTAGAAAAGCAGTATTTATCAGAAGTTTTTTAACATTGTACTCTAACAGGAAATCCTGGCCTTTTAATAAACAATACAATGTGAAAAAATAAGTGAAAGATACTTTGGGAAAACAAACTTAAACAAATGTAGTTAAAAGCTATTCAAATCTAACACATCTCCAGCTTTAAGAATATTTATATATATATGAGTTTCGATATTCAGCTAAATCTAGAAATAAACCCTCAGTCACAGTACTCACACTCTAGATTTAAGGAGGTCTGAGAGGGAGATCAAGAAATGGGTGAAAATATGCAGATTTCTTAAGGTTTTAATTAGGTTATAGTTAAGTGTCATATGTAGTAATTTAGAGCTCTTAGAAATGTGTTCCACATTATAGCAGTGTGGAATAAGGAGATCTGTTATTTACACACAGTAAATGGAAGGAGAAATGGGAAGCTGCTTCTGTGTATCACACAGAATGCTATAGAGAATAGCCAAGATAGAAGATTTTGCTTATAGCCCAGTCTCCTGGATGTTGGGCTACATTTCCTAAAACGACTTAAAAGTAAGCCTAGTAGGTGATCATTTTCATTCTTTGACTAAAGAAAATGACTTAATGTCCTTGCAAATACAGAATAGTGGTTCCTTTCAACATGGTAGAGTAACTTCAGGCTTCAGTAAATGGAAAGGTGTTTCACAAGGGTGGGAGAGTCTTCTTGTATTTCTAAGAGGTGACCAGAAATCTGTAGAGCAAGAAAGGAAAGTCTGATTTTTCCCCACATTGAAATTCATAGAATTTGTGAAAACAAAGTTGATCTGCCTCCATGACTTCCTTTCATTTTTTTGACATTCTTGTTTTTCAGCTACTTCCCTTTGCAGTACAGCATATTCTCTTCTATTTGATAGCCATTAGTTTGACCCAAAAGTATGTGCCAATTAAACACATTTTTCAGACAAGGACTAGAAGCCATTTCCACATTTCCTCCTTTTAACAGCCCTGATGAGGTATTTTTTGCAGGAACACGAGAGGCCTGTACAACTGAGCAGTTATAGCACAACATGCCTGTGATGTAGGCCAAAGTAGATATTTTGGAGCTGAGTAACCAACTTTTTACAGTTTGTAAGGAATTCTTGACCCTAATATGTCTGTGGATAAATATAGCCTATTTCAAACATTTTCAGTTCTACTAAAACCCATTTTGTAGTTATGGAGAGACGAGCAACATTCCCAATGTTATATTCATTTTTCAGACACATGGTATGAGTCAAAGGAAAATGGGAGCTTAGGTCTTACTTTCTGTTCTGACATCCACAGTTACTTCAAAATTTGGCCTAGACCTTGTTACTTCACTAGTATAAGTAATTTTTACTCAGACAAGTATGTTTTCTTTCCAATCTCTTGCATTTAAAAGATGTTTAGAGCTTAGCGATATGGTTTAGTGGAGGACTGTTAGTGTTAGGTCAGAGGTTGGACTCGATGATCTTGAGGTCTCTTCCAACCTAGAAATTCTGTGATTCTGTGATTAAAACACAATGATATGTCAGGCAATTTCGCTGTAAATTCAGGTTTTCCAATATTTAGTTTGACCAGAAGACCGTATTGACCCCCTGCTTTTGTTAAGTGGATCCATAAATACAGATAGAATTCCAGATTTGACCTTTTGATGGTTGAATTATCAGTCAATGTGTATAGTAACTATTTTGACATATAGATTTCTATGGAAATATATACATTGTTATACCAATTGATGCACTCTATATTCCAGAAAAAAAAAAAAAAACAGCATAAACCAATATAAAATATCAGAAATTTGTTGTGAAAGTCCTTTTTTTTTGGTGTTTTTACAAATATAAAGGTAGATTTTGTAGGATATTATGCCATCACAAGGAAATGTTACTAAATACTACGACTAAGCTGCTAAATGTTGCTAAATGCATAACAAAAAGTAATGCTGGCTCCAAGGAAATATTAGCATTATTTCCTTTTTACTTTCCTTGTCGTTTTAATACATTTTCCTTAAAATAGCGTATAAGTAATATCTCAAAAAGGATAGTGAAATAAAACAACACATAAGTCATGAACCAGCTCTAGCTCTCTCAGAGTTGTGTGTCAGAAAAGACAGTCAGGTACAAAGTAAAAGATGATTTGGCCCAAGTTTAGAGATGTGTCAAAACCAAATTGGATGAAATGCCCACTACTGTTTAGAAAAGGAGACTAGTGTAACTAGTTTTTAGATAATTTAGTTGGGGTGAAATTAATCCCAATCTTAATAATTAAAATTTTAAGGAACAGGATTTTTAAATTTCGGTCTGGGGAGATAATTACATTAAAAGCTACAGATTATGCATATCATATTAACAAGATTTCATTAATTAAACTGTGTACACAAAATCTGTTATATATGCTTGTCTTTGAATCCTGGCTTAGAGGCTGGGGCATGTTCTGTGCCCAATGTTCTTCTGTGGAACAAGTGGATGAAAAGTAGGTATAGAAAAGCACAGCTCCATGCACGAGAGCTTTGCTTTGATAGAAGCAGTCATTCAAGGCCTTCACATCAAAGCTCCCATTTTAACTATTCATCTAATGGAAAATGGCCTATGGAGTTCTCCAGAACTGAGTTTTTTCTATAACCTTTGATTTTTATATTTTTTTTTCACCTCTGGTAGCTTTTTTCTTGAGTTATTGAATAAATGCTATTTGCTTAGGAGAAGTCATCTCTGTTGAAGACCCTTGACAAGTTTTTAAACATAAATATAAGCTCCATCTCTATTTGAGCACTGAAGACATATCTTTGTTTTCAGAAGTGTTGAATAGCCTGCAGCTTTCACTAGATTCAACTTCAGGATCTCAAAAAACAGAAATCATGACTATCTAAATATCTTCATACAAAACACCTTTTAATCCCCTGGCATCTTTATACAGGTACTGTGGAAATTAATATATTACAGATTGTGATACAGGCAGCTGGTGTTAATGAAAGCCAGAGAAGTACTAAAGATGTATATATTACATGAATATTTCACTAATAGCTTGAATTGCAGCTGAAGTGAGCCTACCTGATTTTCTAACAGCAACCCTAATGACTGGGACATGTTGCTCTACTCATAAAATATAGTTATAATCTATGGAAAATGGTAAGCAAATTAGAGGATGAATTGGATAACTGCATGCATTTTCCTAAAAATAGACAGAATGAAATGTGGAGAATATTCAGCCTGAAGATAATAGATATAAGACACTGTGAACCATACCATTAATAACTATATTAAACTTTTAGGTAACGATAAACCTTACTGGTGAGTTCTGCAGCTGCCTCCACAGCATGTAGATTCAGGTGAGTAAGCACTCTTTATAAGACTGATACAGAGTTAATAAATGCTTAGTTAGGGTTGAATTTAGCATGTAGTCAGTGCCCTGAACTCTCCATCCTGTCAAAGTTGAGTATTATTTTAACGTTTATCAAGCTGACCACATGAATCTGCTTAGCAATAGAATCTGATTAAATTAATTCCTCCTCCTCTATATCTGAGGTGACCAACCAAGAAGTTGTGTTCTCCAGACACGAAATGTCTTTTTTTTTTTAACTGAGGTTCACCATGCAGATAGCTAGAAGTTACATAGTAATCTAAAAGGAAATATAACTGGAAGTATATCAGAAGATAAAAGTGCCTCAAGCTTCTCAGCACATTTGAATAGTATCTCATGAAGTTATATGACATTGGAAGATCACTTTAATGTTTTTTACATGTGCTTTTGGTCACTGTGCTCTTCCACAGCACTAGCTGTTGAAAGTATCAATCACATTCCTATGTTATTAAGTAACATAGGACTTAATACAGGAGTTTTCCATTTGCTGTTGTGGTTCACACTGGGATTCTTTCTAGCTCTGAGAACAATTTACCTGCTGAGGACTTAGTATTTCATCCTTCAGTAGATAGTGGAACAGAGAGGAAATATAGTGTGAGTACATATACAGTAATGCACAAGTGACTAACAGCAACACAGGCAGCCTTATTCAAATATATTATTGGATTAAAAAAAAAAAAATCAAGTAATAATACATGAGAAATAACAGTAAGTCTATTACCATCCTGAAGTATTCCTAAATGTTCAGTAACACCATAAAAGATGCCCGTATTTACTACAAATAATAAAGCTATAGCATTAAAATAATCAAATTCAAAGCAGTTCAACTGCATAATTTCAGTGAAGAGGTGCTTATGAAACACAAAATGAACTCCAAAATGGAAGGCTTATTGCTTCCTAATCAAAAGCAGTCAGCTTTGTACACCAGCCAGTTAGGTGATAACTTTGTCATTTCTTAGCTGCACTGGAGAGAAGTTGCCAAGAAGGCTTGACAGCCTTTAAACTTCACAGATTATTTTTGCCTGTTTATGAACCTCATGGTGATCTACCTAAACTGGGAAACTGAGAGGAGAGGCAGGGTAACAGCAGTTCTATTAAAATATATTTCCAGCAATGAGTGTGTCAAGTAAAGTTTATGGAGTGAAAAAATGTGTTGCTCCTGAAAAGAAATTTCTACCACCCCTCAAATCTGGTTCTTTCTTTTCTTTGTCTGGCTACTTTGGGGAACTGAAGAGTATCAGTGATTAATTGATAGGTGACAGGCTTGTAATACATCATTAAAAGCCAGAGATCAAGTAGTCTGAATTAGGATGGGAAGCTCTGAATGAATATATTACTGCTATATACAATTAATAGCACAAGCAAGAAATTGTTGGGTTTCACAATTTAGAACAATGGCTACTATCCAGTGAAAACATATTTACAGTGGTTTTACATTGCTCTCTACAGGCTATGTACAAAATGGAGAGACACAAATTAATATACACCAAGGCAGTAACAGAGAAATCTGTTTTTGAACTCTTCTTTCCTTTTAAACAGCATGGGCTAAATAGAAGAAAGAATTATTAGAAGGTGGAGAACAGCTAGGTTACTGACAGTAAATCACTCTTGGGAATAACTGCAATTTGAGCAACAGAGTCTGACCTTTATATGACTTGGGATGAACAGGTCTTCTCTGTTTTAACCCAGCATGAACAGCAATTGCAAGGCAGCTTACCCAAAGTCATGCAACTATCTTATCCTGCATCAAGGTCTGATTTCTCCTCTTTTGGCAATTCTACCAGCATCCTAGAAGAGTTTTCTAATTCTGACTAAATGTCTTCTATTTCATCCTCAAGTGTAGGATTCTGTAAGTATTTTAGTAATGCTTAGTATTGGTGGAAGTCCCATTAAGCTTCCAAGGTTCTTAAATTGCTTCTTGGAGTTTATTTGTCTTGTAACTCAGGTTATAAAAGTAGCACCATAAACATTAATTGAACAGCCATTAAGCACTATGGCTGTTTGTTTTGGGTTGATAGAGGACATAAAGCTTCATACCGTGTGGTGGAAAACAATTAGTTACAATGATGAACATGCTATTAAATATACCATTATCAGACTTCTATCATTTTAACTTTAGAAAATAGCAACCAGCTGTAGCCAAAGCATACACAAGTGATAGAAAGTCATATTTTAATTGTCATGTCATAGCCTGTTATAAATATTGTAGTTTTTAATGTTTTATGCTAATGACAGTGACTAATGGTAGTCATTATCTCCATTCATTCTCATAAAAAATTTCCTCAAGAGAATATGATCATAACCAGAATGCCGTTTAAAATTAAACTGTGTTTTTCTAAAATAGAGAACATAAAGAACATTTAAATACCAAGAGGCTGGCTAGCTAATTTATTTTGTTTTGAGTGTGTTTGACAACTACAGCTGTTGTTAACTGTGCCATGAGTTGAACTGATACTCCTCTCAGAAATATTTTTGGCACGCTAGGATGTGTATACATGTCACATCTTTGTGTGCTTTCTGTGGCATGGGATAAAAGGTGAACTTCACAGTGGGATACCTGTGGCCAGGAAAAATATGATGCTGCCCCTGTAAAGCCTTAATATTAAGAACATTGAATTTCTTCACCCATTTCTTATTTCAGTTATGAATTCTGCTTACTTGACAGGTACAGAGTACTTCATTATGTGCACGAACAGAAATGCTTAAATGGATGAAGCAGCTATTTACATCTGATAGGAGCTAAGTGGGACATTAAATTAATGCCAAACAAGTGAGTGCTCATTTTAGTTTCATTATAAATGGCTGAAGCACAGCAGTAATGTGTTGACTCTCATGTGCTGACAAGTTCTATATTTCTTACAAAATTCCCTTAGAACTCAACGTGGAAAGACAAATTCACACTCTGCTTGATGAAATTAGCTGTAGATGCATTAATAATTGAATAAGGATCTCTGGAGAGACACCACTGTTGAGCAGGAAACTTGGTGACTAGCTCTTTTTAACTAGGGATTTCGGTTACATATATGCACTTACATAAGCCCCAAGTTATGTCCCAAGGCCTTCTGCCTGTAGCCTTTTGCACCAACTCTTCATCCTACTTTTAGAAGACCATGTGTAGTTAGTTGGAGCAGGTCCGTGAGTATACAGCCATGCTTATCCCTTCTTCCTCTGTGACTCTCCCCAAACTTTCAGTCAAATTCAACACAGTCCCTTTTGAATTTGTTTCCAAAAGATGAGTGCAAGACTACACTGTATGCAAGACTTTTGCCATAAAACCCCACATTTTGTGTTCCTATAGAGTCAAAAGATTCTCCTGTGGTGCAAGAGCCAGCAATTGAAAGAACCAGCATAGAAAGAACCAGCATCGAAAGAAAAGTGTTAAAACTGCGTACCGTCATCTTCCCTTCCATCCTGTCACAGGGATATTGGTGTCCTCTGAGTGAACCGTACACATTGCGGATTCCAACCTTTGTGAAAGAAAAGAGCTTCTGTCCTATGGACTGTAAAAGGAAACAAGATTGCCAAAAAAACTCTGTTTTTTACAGATCCTCCCAAGGGCACAATGTAATTTCTAATATCTAAATGATGATCATTCCTCACACCAAGTAATGTTGTACTCAGAAGACATTGGCAAAACATCTTGTAGACAGCAGTACTACCAGGGTAAATTTTCATGGATTTAAGATCAGTACTTTATTGTACTAGTGCCAAGAGAGTAATATAAATCTGAATAATCTAAGAATTTGTCCCAGCTGGGAGAAGAGTAGCAAAGTTTAGCACACTCTTACTTGATTAACTCAACATACTTATCAGCTCTACTAACTGCTCTTGCAAACCTCAGTCACTTATTTAGAGGTGCACAGCTGGAAACTATCTCTGTGTTTGGATTTCCTCCAGTTGAAGGTTATTTCACAAATAGGATATGTAAGACGGAAAACTTTAACTCCAAAATGTGGGTCTGTGTTTTCTGGAGTTTCATCAGCAACAGGAAAACTAATTTTAATCTTAGGTTTTGAAAATATTAGTATAATTTAGCAGTTTTCAATATTTTCAATAATGTGATTTAATAACATATATGTCTTTAAAAAATCCATTAAAATAAGTATGAAGTACAATTCCTCCTTTTAGATATGCAAATTTTTATTCAATAACAGTGGATATGGTTTTTATTCATTAAGAACTTTGTATCAACTTTGCTCTAATCAAAAAAAAATGGATTTGAAATATTTTTAGTGCAAGAAACATTTAAACAGTTTGTGTTGTCACTTGAAATAGGAGAAAAGTTCAAGAGATTCATAGTTGTGTAATGATATACTGTCCTGACCTACTAGACACCCTTGAAATATCCTGCAAGTGACTTAGCTGAGGAAAGAACAGTACATTTTTTGCTCTGCAGTGTCAGACTACTGATGCAGATGTTAGAGATCAGAATATCAGATGAAGAAGTAAACATGCTAAACAAAGATGTAGAAAGCAAATTGGACTCATTTTTACTGGGCAGGCATAAGATTTCAGTATAATATTTTTCATTTAATTCACACATATTAGTGGCATTTCATTGCTGCTATTAAATAAATAAATAAATAAATAAATAAAAATAAACAAACGTTACCATTATTTGAACTCCGAAGGAAAAGACTAGATACGTAAACATGATTGTGCACTGTTGGATAAGAAGCATATACCTGAATTATATAGGCCAAAGAGGAATAAAGAAGCTGTATTGATGGGAAGGAGGGGAAGAGAGATCACAAGTCATTAACTATGGCTTTATGCTCCATGTCTCTGTACAGCACATTTAATCCTATTAACTGTTCTCCATTCATTCTGTTATTCCCATGGAATAGGATTCTAATTCTGTTCCAGGTTAGTCATGAATATTATGCAGTCCGATAACATTTGTAGCTTTTGTTAGTGTGTACAAGTCTCATCAGAGACTTCACTGTTTGTTATTAACATCTGAAATAATCACTGAATTTCACCTTTCCAGGCAATTATCAATCCTGCAGAAGCAAAGAGATGTTTGTAAAGCCACCTAGAGAATGAATAAACCAATGGCATTTAGCCAGGTTTTTCACGTCACTGGATTTTCAAAATAGCAAAGCAAATTAAAAGAACCCCTTCTCTTCTGCTATCACCATCATTTTGCACTTTAGTATATGAGGATTTGCTAATATGAAAGCTATTGAGGAAGATGTGAAGTGATTCGCTCCTAACTCTGCCTTGAAAAGTAGCAATAAATGTTGCATTTCAACAGCTTTCCTTGAAATGTGATTTTATTAAAAAATTAAAATTTAAATTTTTTTTTTAAAAAAAAAACTTGTTGACTTCCCATCAGATATAATCAACTTAGAGGTAGAAAGACAAGTTTCTAATTGCCAGTTCAGCAACCTCCGTCTGGAGATCAAGTGGTATACTTTTTGCTTTATACCTCATCACTAATGTTGATCATAGAATCATAGAATATCCTGAGTTGGAAGGGACTCTTAAGGATCATCAAGTCCAACTCTTGACACCGCACAGGTCTATCCAAAAGTTCAGACCATGTGACTAAGTGCACAGTCCAATCTCTTCTTAAATTCAGACAGGCTCGGTGCAGTGACCACTTCCCTGGGGAGCCTGTTCCAGTGTGCAACCACCCTCTCTGTGAAGAACCCCCTCCTGATGTCAAGCCTAAATTTCCCCTGCCTCAGCTTAACCCCGTTCCCGCGGGTCCCGTCACTGGTGTTAATGGAGAAAAGGTCTCCTGCCTCTCGACACCCCCTTACGAGGAAGTTGTAGACTGTGATGAGGTCTCCTCTCAGCCTCCTCTTCTCCAGGCTGAACAGGCCCAGTGACCTCAGCCGTTCTTCGTATGTCTTCCCCTCCAGGCCTTTCACCATCTTCGTAGCCCTCCTCTGGACACTCTCCAACAGTTTCATGTCCTTTTTATACTGTGGTGCCCAGAACTGCACACAGTACTCGAGGTGAGGCCGCACCAGCGCAGAGTAGAGCGGGACAATCACCTCCCTCGACCTTCTAGCGATGCCGTGCTTGATGCACCCCAGGACACGGTTGGCCCTCCTGGCTGCCAGGGCACACTGCTGGCTCATATTCAACTTGCTGTCTACCACGACCCCCAGATCCCTCTCTTCTAGGCTGCTCTCCAGCGTCTCATCGCCCAGTCTGTACGTGCAGCCAGGGTTTCCCCATCCCAGGTGCAGGACCCGGCACTTGCTCTTATTGAACTTCATGCAGTTGGTGATCGCCCAGCTCTCCAACCTATCCAGATCCCTCTGCAAGGCCTTTCCACCCTCATTCGAGTCCACAACTCCTCCAAGTTTGGTGTCATCAGCAAACTTGCTGATGCTTCTGTAGGCTAGAATTCACTTTCCCTTGTGTACTCACAACCTTCTTCAAAGTCTTCACACTTTTCCCCAGTCACCTGTTGCTTTCATTATTTTGTCTCTTCTGAATTGTTTGCACAGGTAGCATTTAGATGTGCCATGGGAACAAGTTGGCAAGTTGGTTGGTGATTCATTCATATATGCGTACTTTCATACAGATTTCCCAGAAGAATAAATTGAACCTCAAACTAGATATATGAGCATGTGAGCAGGGAGATGATAGGGAGATAAAAAAAAAAAAAAAAAAAAAAAAAAAAAATTTTTTTTTTTTTTTCTGAATTTGAACACAGTTAAACATAGAAACTGGTAAATGCTTCACTGTCCATATGCACTCTGTTGAGCACAAGTTCTGGTATTCTAGGAAAGGCCAGCACAGCTGATGGAGAGTAAGGTGTTGCAGAAATTTATTGCAGCCAAAAACAGCATAGAATAATATCTCTTTCCTTAGTAGATTTTGGGATGACAGACTACCCCTAAGTGTCACTGAGAGTCCTACACTACTGTAATAGAGCAAAACAAATATAAACAGATGGGATCATTGTGGGTGTCCAACGAGTCTCTGAAGGCTGTGAAAACTGTGCTGAGCTGGCAGAGGTAAAATTCAACACAGCCACAACAGAACGTATTTTATCTCTTTTTAGTGCACCCTGAGTACAGCAAGGCTGAGTGTTTCCATTTATTCTGTGTAAACCCTCTTTAATTTAAAAAATCAGATTGGATGACAATTATACATACTTAAACAACCTTTTGCATAAAATGATGCCCCTTCATTCATCCCAGCAGGTGATACTACAGTTCTACATTTTCTCCTTCTGAGAAAGTAGGACCTGTATTTCCAATGTCCCATCTGACATGTGCAACCTCTTCTAATCACAGGAAGATGGGTCTATTTTTATCAGCTTTTCCCTTCTACTTTCCTCCTCTACTGAAGGAGACTTGCCTTTCCCATCATTGTCTGCACTGGTTCCCAAACATTTCCTAATCTAATTAGTGTTGTCAGCTTTCTTGCTTCCCTTCTGTCTACCTGATAATGTGTAGATAATGCATGGATAATGCATGAGATGTCCACTGACTTTGAGATTAAAGTGTCTATTTTAAAGTTCACTATGCATAAATGTCTAAAATTGGACACTAAACACATGCAGTTCCAAAGTCTTCAGTGTTGCACAGTGGAATAGCCATTAAGCAAGTGGAACTTTTCCACTTGCTTATAGCAACAGCTAGCTTTCAGCTGCTGTTTCCTGTCTTTTCTGTTGCCCTACCTTTGCTAATCACTTCTTATATGAAGCTGATATAAGACTTGCACATAGATGTATTAAAGTGACTTTGGTGATTAGCCTTTTATAGCAAACATGGCAGCGAAACATGATGAATATTGCAGTACAAATAGAATTCATTTAAGGTCCATTCACCAAACCATCATCCTTATGTAAAGAAATTTTCAGTATGAATCTCCACAGATGTATGTACTTTTACTTAAAGTACTTTTACTCTTGTCATTTTAAGAAAACATTTTTGAACAGAGATGGCAGAGCAAAGGACTCTCAAGAGATAATTAGAGCTTCAAAGCCCTCAGTTAGGACAGCAATTCCTGTGTATAAACAACTAGATTATCTTCATTATTCCCTAGATTAAGGGAATATTAAGAGAAGGAACATTAAGGAACATTAAGAAAGTGAAGGGACTGTTAGAGGGGTGGAAATTTCAGGACAGAAGTGGAAGATGAAATCACAAAGCTAGAGAATTTTGAAGTTTTTTTCTGAGAAAAATAAAAACTTTTGAATCTCAGATGATGCTTAGGCTGGTCAACAGAAAACTGGACAAGGGATGTTGTATGGATCTTAACAGTGGTTGCAAAGAAACTACTCATAAACAGTCCAGTTTATGTTGCTGCTAAACTATGTGACAGTACAGGCTTTAACTGATGACTTGGAGCAACTCCTGTAGCTAGACCTGTGCAGAAAGACAGATGTTAACACAGGAAGCTTCCTTGCCAAAACAACTGTATAGTTTTAACAGCATGCTTAAATGAAGTTGAAGCCTCCAAACTGAATCTAGCTTTCTGGTTTGTTTGTTTCAAGCAATGGTCAAGTTGGGCACTGTAAATATATGCAGCATTTTCCAGAATATTAAAACAGGCAACAAATTAATAACATTTATGTAAATAAGAAATTACCGATGTCACAATCCTACTCTTATAAGGGTTAAAGACTATAATCATCAGCATGCATCACCCCGATCTCTCAGGAAATGTAACAGGGTATTACATGTGATATAACACAGGGTAGATTTTGGAAATGAGCAATTACACTGATAAACAGAGAACCTCTTCCAGGTGGAGGGATGTACACACAAACTAGCGATCTGCTGGATAACCAGTGCCAAAACCCAAGCTAGATGAAAATTTAGGAATATCAGACATTTGTAACAGTGTCTCAGTGGTGATTGTGTTCCCATGAGGAAAAAACTGTGCCAACAGAGAAAGTTCATTCCCAATCTCAATAACTTGATGGATAATTTTTACTTTAAGAATATACATATTTTTTTTAATACAACGTCACATTGCATTAGATTTTTTATTTTTGTTATATTAGATATGCAGAAGAGAGTTCAACAGCAGGGTTCCCATTGAAGATGAAAATGGGGTTTAGTGGGTTTATTCTTTTTTGGGGGTGTCAAGATGTGCTTTCATCAGAATTATGGCTGTTCCCATTGCCTATAAACACATCTTTATGCAAAACTTTATGGCAAAACTAGTTGTTTTTCCAGATGATGTAAATATCTGGAAAAGGGACAACAAAACTGATTTTGTCAAGCACAAAAGAAGAGTGAAGGGCAACTGACTGAAGAGTAAATAACAATGTATTTAAGCATACACTTTAACAGATTTGAACAATACTTATCCAAGCAAAGCAAGTATAAAGTGATAAATGTAATAACCTCAAAAAATGATTATGAGAACTCATTTAAACTTTTTTACTAAAACTACAAAGGGTCGACTTACCATAAGCTACAAAAGATGTCATTAAATCATCACTATTTTCCAATAACTGCCTGTTGTGGTTTCTGAGCTGCTCCTGCTCACCCAGTATTCTGAGTAACTACATACAGCTCCAAAAAATAATACTTATAAGGAAGTTCCAAGTGTCAGACTGATGGAAAAATAGATAAAATTAAAATAATAATAATAATAATAATCCTATCTTATTACAGTAATGAGAATCCCTCTTCATCTCAGTGTGTCTAATCATAGGTGTGAAGGTTATCGGATTTGTCTCTAAAATTACACCATGTTAAATGTAAGAGCACATAAAATGGTTTAATAAATGGGATACATGGAGACATTTCAGTGGTGTTCTCTGAGTATGGTCTGTATACCAATAAAAATCTCCATGATTTTCCTTAATTCTATTAAAGTACAACATCACCTCCTAGCATTTATAGAGATCAAGCAGACTCACTTCAGGATGAGACATAGATACATACCAGAGGTGCCGTTTTCTGAAATGTAAACAGTTGGCATCTGCTGAGCCATAATCCCTACATCAGAAACACAAATGTTTGGATTAACAAAGAGTATAAAGCCTCATTTCTTGTTGTTCACCTCTCAATGCGTATTTTTTCACTCTCAACGTTACATGCGTGACTGGCATTCTTTATCCAGGACTGTAAATTCAGGGTGGCTGTTTGCCATAATAACCACAGAGAACAAAGGTGTTCAAATTCTAGCCAATCCAAACCTTCACTGAGTCACACCAACTTCAGGAGTTCTGAAATCAAGCCTTCAATTCAATTCAACAGATATGATGCATCATTAAGTGGCTGAGACCTTAAGAATCATACAAATTAAAGACTATATATTTTACATCTATTTTGATTCCACAAATTTGTTTTGCTGGGAACACTAATTCTAAGTTTTAGGGAAGACAGAGATTGTCCACATGTGAAGGATCAACACTTTAAAACTGCAACAAAATAATAAAAATTAAAATCATTAAAGTACCCTTAAGTGCAATTTTAATCATTTAATAAACACTTTCCATGCTCTATTCCTATGTTCTATTCATTTCTAATGTCATTAGATTTTATTTTACTTTGTAATACGAAAAGAAGCTTTTTTAATTTTGTTGTTTAATTAAACACGTAGGATAGGTTAGGGGTTAGGTGTTAAACTTTAGGTCTGTGATTTTGAATTACTTCAAAATTATCAAAATAAATAACTTTTGTTTATGTAAATATGTGGGTCTTGTTTTCTATGCTGTTATAAGAAATCTTATAACAGCATAAGAAATCCTTGTCATAAGAAATCCAAAGTTCTAGTCAGAATAAAAAACATGCACTGAATCCCAGTGTTGATATTCACCTATTTCACTTTTCAAAACAGTGTAATTTCACCAGGCATCATTTTAACCAAGTTGTAGAGGAAAGTATAATTCTACAGTAAATAACATGCTGTGTATATTTAATCTGTTAGAGAGCAATTCTGTACCTTTAACAGGAGAAAAAGCTGTTTTCAGTTCCTATGGCTTTTAATGTTCATAATTTGCAATAACCCATATCCTGTAATCACTCAAGGGAAATCTAGTTTTTCTTCATGCTTACTCATACCCAAAAGGTCTTAGTAAACAATAGAAAATCATATTTTACTATGGCTGCAGCCTTGACACTAGAATTGACATGGTACAGTGAATTTGTATTTATAGTTTGTGCAACAGAACATTTGGTCCTTGATTTTATTATTCTACTGTCACATAATTCATGTCCTTACAGATTTTATCATACTGAATTACTTATTCACCTCAAGCAAGGCCTAAAAAATAAGAACTGTCCCTCTTTAATCATATCCATGAAAAGGATCTAACAGCTGTGAACACTGTTCTGGCTGTGGGTTTCTGCATGTGCACAAATCTTTACCTGACTCATAAGCAGAACACCAACTTGGGTGAAAAAATTATCTTTTGATTTCTTATCTGAGATATGTTCTGTGCCAGTAATAATACTAGCAAAGAGTGTCCCAAACCTTGGGTTAGTTTCTATTGTAGAATAATATTTGTACCTTTTGTACAAAAAAGAGAATTATTTCTAATATTGAAATGCAGAATACATTATAACAGCCACCATTAGTAGAATCTATTCAGGGTTTTTCAACTTTTTTTCTGTTTCAACTTGTGAATATTAATGTCTCATTTTTTGGTGAAAAACCTATGATGAATATTCTTAGAAATGCAAATGTACCTGGGAAATTAAAGTCATCACTTTAATTACCAAGTTTACTTCATCATTTTGCAATTCTACTATCAACTGAATGTATCAGTACAGGCTGACCTGCTGGAGAGGAGCTCTGCAGAGAAGGACCTGGGGGTCCTGGTGGATGACACACTGAAAATGAGCTAGCAGTGTGCCCTGGTGGCCAAGAAGGCCAATGAGTTCCTGGCATACATTAAAAGGAGCATGGCCAGCAGGTCAAGGGAGGTGATCCTCCCTCTACTCTGCCCTAGTCAGGCCTCACCTGGAGTACTGTGTCCAGTTCTGGGCTCCCCGGTACATAAAAAAGACAGGGATCTCCTGGAAAGAGTCCAGCGGAGGGCCACAAAGTTGCTACAGGGTCTGGGGTATCTTCCCTAGGAGGGAAGGCTGAGAGACCTGGCTCTGTTCAGCCTGGAGAAAAGAAGATTGAGAGGGGATCTCTTCAATGTGTATAATAAATCAATGTGTATAAATACCTGAGGTGTGGGAGACAGAGGGATTTGGCCAACCTTTTTTCAGTGGTTTGTGGGGACAGGACAAGGGGCAATGTCCACAAAATGGAGCACAAGAATTTCCCCAACAACATGTGAAAGAACTTCTTCACGGTGAGGGTGACAGAGCACTGGAACAGGCTGCCTGGGGAGGTTGTGGAGTCTCCTTCTCTGGAGATATTCAAGGCCCATCTGGACACCTACCTGGGCAGCCTGCTCTAGGGAACCTGCTTTGGAAGGGGATTGGTGATCTCTTGAGGTCCCTTCCAACCCCTACAACTCTATGATTCTGTTATTCTGTGTTTCTATATTCTTATCATATACCTGCACACCCCTTTGATCAGTACTGCAATGGGAAGAAAAACCCTACAGGAATTAAAAGCCTTGTTTCTTTGTTTGTTTCAAAATACATCAGTGAGTATGGACTGCTACACTTCCTACAGAAAATAAAGGAAATTTGAATGAAATAAATGTAAACACAAGGATTTAATGACTTGACAACTTTGAATTTGAAGACAAGCCTAAAGTGATATTTAGAGAATCAATTCTGAAGAAGCCTCCTTGACATCAAGCTTCCAACAACAAAAAAATACTATTGGTATTTTTTATTTTTTGGTAATAGAGTATTCTGAATTGGATAATTCAGTCTATCCAGCTACCAGGGAATATCTATATCCCCTGGTATCTATATCCAGTCTATCCATACCAGGGAATGTGCATATGACATATATATAGCTCAGAGGGAAGAAAAAAGAAGAAGAAGAGGAAGAAGAAGAAGGAGGAGAAGGAGAAGAACAAGAACAAGAACAAGAACAAGAACAAGAACAAGAAGAGCAAGAAGAACAAGAAGAAGAAACTTAACCTCAGAAACCATTCGTAAATTTAAATTATTTAATTTAAGTCAGTTTTCTGTGGTTTGGCTTATGGTAAAATATTTGTGAGTACATAAAGAACATTTCATATACATAATCAGATCTACTCTAATGTAAAATTCTTTCTTTTCAGGTTGTAAATTAGGAGAAATTTCTTCTCAGAAAGAGTAGTTAGACATTGGAACAGGTTGCCCAGGGAGGTGATAGAGTCACCATCCCTGGAGGCGTTTAAGGAAAGGTTGAATATGGTGCTTAGGGACATCGTTTAGTGGGTAATATTGGTGGTAGGAGGATGGTTGGACCAGATGATCTTGGAGGTCTTTTCCAACCTTAACTATTCTATGATTCTATGAAAATCCCTGAATCCCTGTCCTTTCTTCAAAGGCCTGGCAGAAAACTGTTTCCTACTTATAGGAAAGTTTATATTGATTTGTATTACTTAGTTTATATTTTTCTAACTAAAATCCAGAGTGCCCTTAAAAGTTAAGCTGGCACCAGTAAATGCCATCAACATACCATATCACAACTGTTCATGTTTATTTGATTATACTTTACTCTTTCTTGCCTCTCATCTTGAATGATATTTGTGCATTTGTTATTCTCCAGGCCCATTTTTAACAGTCCCTTCAAAACAAAACATAAAAGCAATGATGCTGAAGTTTATGTAGGCTTGATATTAGGCAAAAAATGAAAGTGCTTAGCCATGCTGTCTATAGGATGCATTTATGTAGTTCTCCATGTAGCACTTTTAAAACAGGGTAAGTGACAGCAATCTCATTCTGAGAAAAGGAAGAGCCATATGGCTCCATTTTATGGGTAGCTGGTTTTATTATAGCTCAGAACAAAACATTTGTGGTCTTTAAACAGATTCAGATTACTCATGTAGATGGGCAAAGTGGCCATGCATGGTGTTGTACTGTACTGCATTTTTCCCTAATAAATAAATAGATTCAGTGGGATCTTCTTACATTTTGCATAGTTACTTAAGATAAGACTACAGTAATTGGTTCATACCTGTAGTCTCTAGTCCCTCCAATTAAAAATACTATAAGAATGCATTTTATTGTTTCAAAGGCATTGTGACAACAGAACAGGGCATTCGGTGGTGCATTGCCATTTTGCTATTTGAAATACATAGACACTAGAAAAGGTTGCAATTTCACATTTCAGTCACCGTGTATGTTTGTGTGTGCAGGTGCCTGAGTACCAGGCACATGTGCAGAACCATACACGTGCATACATGAATACTAGATCTTTGAATGGATCCTAAATTGCTTGCTTTGGCTTTGCTCCTTCCTCTCAGTACTGACCTGTATATACAGATTGAAAGTGAGAAACTAGTATATACCTTATCTAGTTTCATTGTAACCCCTTCCTGATTGATGATATATGCCTTCTCCCAAGATCCATCATTATAGTGCAAACCAATTGGTATAACCTGCAGCTAAAACTGCTCCTTGGAGGTCTGCTTCTTTTCTAGGGAAATATGGTTTTCATTAATACTAATGTTCAGATTCAGGGAGAAAAAAAAAAAAAATGTGCCTGAGATAGTGTATTATACTCAGAACTTTAAGCTATTGCTCTTCTTAATGGTACTAATCTGTTTTCCTACAGAGAACCAAGTGAATTGTTACCTGTCATTGCATCCCCATGTTCATCTCTTAATACTTGTGGGTGTGATACAAACCACCTAAAAGAAATTCACTGCCTCTTTTACTGCCCAGACAAGGCTGTTTCCCGTGTTCCACCAATACAATTTTTCTGTTGCACATTTTGTTTTGGTAAGTGCTAATGCAAAGATTCTTACCTACTGCTTTTAAAACACTTACTGCTCTATAGAAATACAAAAAGTAAACAACAGTTAACAAATTGCTCTAACAGACAACACAGTCCCTCAGGAGACAATCATAACATTGACACCAGCATTGAGATATTGTCTTTCCCGAGAACCCTTAGCAGTAATTTTATCACGGAGTGTTTATTTAATTCTGAAATGTCAGTCCCAAGACTGGGGGGTTCTCCAGGTCAGAGGTTAACAATAGGCAAAATCATTTCACTATTATTTTCATAGTCTATTGAAAAGAAAGAGGAAAACAACCTAAAGTCTTAAACTTCCAGATAAGAGTGACAGAAATACAAGAATTTACAGATAGCAAAACCAAACTGTGAACACAAGTGAGCAGGATATTGATTTTTTTCTTAGATGTTATACAAAAGGACAAGTTGTGTCTTTTTATTGTTTTTATTTTGTTTCAATTGATAGTTTATTTTGCTTTTAGTCTGATTTTCTCCTGAATTAGCCAGAAAAGCGGTAATTTTGGGGACATAGTGTCACTATAGATAATAAGCTGGATAGTGGGATGCTATTTGAAGACAAATATGACCCTTTGTAAGACTTAATAGTTAAACTGTAAACAGAAAATTGTGCAGAATTATTTGTCCACATTTGCATGACTTTTACTGGAAAGCCATATGTTATTGGGTTATGTTGAAAAGGATATTGAAAAACAATATATATATAATATATACATAAAAATAGTTTTGAAATGAAAAAAGAAGGGGAAAATGCACCAAGAGCAAGACAAAAATGGAGGTCTATCTACTAACTTAGTTAAGACAGAAGTCACTTGACTGGGGTCATTAGATACCTACAAGCAAAAAGTATCTGTGACAATTAAGAGCCTTCTAATTTAGGAGGAAGGAATGTATAATTAGGGGACCAAGAATTCCAGTCTGATTGTCACTTCCACCCCCACTCCCAAGAAAAATAACAATGGAATTTTTTAACAGTAGGAATAACTTTTATCCTTCTGAAAGATACACCACATCTTAGACTGAAGCTATGGAGTCTGACAGAGAAATTCTGGGACTCTGCCATGCAGGAGGATAGACTTGATAATAATGCACAATTTCTTCTGCTCTTACTATCTATTTCTGAAGTTTAGAATCTATAAATCAACCAAGATGAATCTGGGTCTCAGTCATATATATTTTATCATGTAATTACATTTCCCTTTGAGGATTGTAATTCAGTTCTCTTACAACTTTTTTCTCTAAAACTTTTCTACAGATCCCCAAAATAGAGCCTTTCACATTCTAATAATTAGACCTTGAACCAAATAGAAGCTCTTCAACTCAAGACTCTGAATTGTCATGAGGAAAATTTAAATAAACATCATTTTAGCTTCTTTGTTATGACTGAATACATCAATAATCTAGCATTTAATGTGTTAATGTCTGTTATAGCCCTTGAGCTATACAAATATGTAGTTCTATTTTGATCATGCTTGATATGCTATGTCTTGACTAGGTCTTATTCCATTCTGTTTCTACAGGTTAGTGAGACTTTAATCAAGAAAAAAAAAAATCTAATGAACAGCAATTTGAAACAGAGCATTTAGAAAGGTCAAAATGGTACACTACATCCTTATTATCCAAAAGAACAGATGAGTTTAATATCCAGCATTTTCCTGTGAAGAAGATATTAAACAAGAGCTGAAAGTGGCACAAGGTTCCCTCTTCCTTTCTTGTGACAAAGATTGTAACAAATGATGCAACTGTACAGAATAAATCTCATCCGGCTTTAATGTTCAGACTGGGGATCCTGCCTATGTTTCAAAAACCTAAGCTAACCAAACAGACAGCACACATGGTATTTGTTTCAGGTGTATCTGCATGAAGTAGAAGTCTTTTAAAATAGTTTTTCCTACTTACATGACCTGGTTTCCATCAATATTTTCTAGTCTTAAAAATGGGAAGAAATGGTAACAGAAGGTACACAGTGCAGTGAGTTTCAAAAAGCAATGTGTTGAACTGCAACAAATAATGTACTGCCTCAGCACTGCTTAAAATGTAGAGTTGTCATCTTCAGTTTGAATAGACTTCAGAATACAAACAATGTATTCCAACACACAATGCATTGTAAGTGTTCTGCTTTGGAGAGTCCCTGAAGGTATGGAAATGTTTGAAAGCAAAGGAATTTGCAGTATATCCCATAGGTTGTTAGCAATTTGATTAATACAAGGAACTGTCACTATGTGCTTCCTTAAATCTTTAAATCGGTCTTCATGTTAAATCTTATAGTTACAACTGAAAAAATGCTGTGCTTAAAGATTAAAAAAAAAAAAAAGTGAGCATATGACATACACCTTTGTTAGTCACTTGCATTCATTCCACCTGAGATATGAGAAGTCTGCGATTAAGGAATAATATAACAAGTTATATATATATTCATAATTATTAAAGAAAAATATATAATATTCCTAATATTATTCCTGTCTTCAAGTATTACTGGCTGAAGTAGGATTACATGGTTTTGCACAAGAACTCGCAAGTAGAAATCATATGGAACCTCTTTTTTCCACATGATTTATGGAATACATCCAGAAAAATAAAAAATGAAAAAAACTCCATGGTACATTACATGCAGTTTCTCACTAAGAAAAGCCATTTTGTTTTTTTTCAAAAAAAAAAAAAAAAATGAACATACCTAAAATATGTTTTCCAAGTCTTGAGTGAATATATGTATATATATATATTTGCCTTTTACTTTTCCTTAGATGTTTGCTTAGGTGTACTTTTTCCTGTTTTATTTTCCACTGGAGATTGTAAATGCACCCTTTGTTTTGCAACTGTAATGCAGAATGCATTTTGAATGCATTAGCAATGTCCAGCCTATTTTGAAACTTCAAAGGTTTTGCAAAACTATGGAAAAAGATCTCTGATGGGTGTTCATTTCATAAATGCCAATGGAAAATAATGTTTTCCATGAGCCTAATAGAAATCTACTAGATACAATTTAAAGTTTCTATTGAGTTTCTTGTGATTTAGCTAATATCCCTGAAAATAAAATGACAAAAAACAGGTCTTTTCTGCTTACCAATCAGCTGAGTATGGCTCATGGCTACAGTAAATAATGAGCAAAACTATTTTTTCAGTTCTTAATTATTGTTCACAATTCATATCCATATATCTTTAGCATGTGAATTACAAAGTCTGACTATATATAATTCTATGACTAAGAAAGAAAATACATGCTGTCGTATCCTAATTTTTAAAAATCACGGTTATGTAATGACTGAATAGAGAACCCAAAATATTGAGGGGAGACTCAATGTTGCTAATTGCACACACTCCAGCATTTCTTAAAGAGTGAGTCCCAAATATCAGTTGAAGACAGTGGCTTTTATTTATACTTCTTCAGTTTGCTCATGATTATGCTGATACTGTGTCACATACTATTTAACACCTTGAATATATTATGCAGGCTTAGTTGATTATTTCATGAAATGTGGAAATGTGGTTTTTTTCCAGTAGGTGATCACAGTATTTCTGTTTGGAAAAATTACCAAGATAATCAAGTGCATCTTGTGAACCAATACACCAGTTTGCAATGAAAGTTTAAGAGGTACCTACTTCCCTCACTTATTTTCAATGTTGTATGGTGGTTGAACATTTCCATGAAATCTTTCTTTAATGAAGAAGGTAAATAGTAAAAACTGAATGTAACTGAATGTAAAATGTTGGACCTATGAACCCATGAGTCACATCTCAAAGCAAAGAATCATTTAATCCTCTGTGAAGGATATTCATTAAATTAACAGCAGATGGAAAAAATATAAGATAAAAATAAAAAGGAAGAAAAAATAAAATAAAAATTAAAATTAAAGATGCAGTTTCTTAATGAAGCAGGATGATCAAAGAGATAAATCAAAAGACAGCTGAACATGTGCAGCACACACTTTCTCACACATGTGGATTTGCACCACGATGTGCTAGTTTATTGTAACCCCAATAAGAAAGCTACCATGAAATACTGCCTAAAATACAATTTATCAAAGCTAACACTGTAATGAAAAAGAGTATAATACAGGTAATTTTGTGTCCCTTCATAACCCCATTATGGGCCTCCAAGCAGTGCACAGCATCCTGTGTAGAACTTCTCCATAGAAAAGTTACCCTATATTTTAGTCTTTCGAGCTCTCGTAGAGCTTTTCAAAAAAAGTGAAATAATAAAATAAAATAAAATAAATCTCTGTCTACTGACAATGAAAAATGTGCACATAGGAATTTGTCACTGCGGTTTCAGATAAAGGCAAGGACACACAGGTGGTACAATCGTCTGTACTGAGTGGGAGCTATCCACAGGCTGCTTCATTACAATTAGCCAGCAAAGTCTATCCTGCAGCACAGAAGGATAGAATGCTTGGTGTGCAGCCTGTGTAGAGTAATTTCACTAACTCCTCCATGTACAATGGTCTTCTGGACAGGATCTCTGCACATGTATACATACATATCTGTTTTTTCTTGGAGAGCTGCCAGGCAGAGAAGGACCTGGGAGTGATGGCTGATAGTCGGCTGAATATGAGCCAGCAGTGTGCCCAGGTGGCCAAGAAGGCCAACGGCATCCTGGCTTGTATCAGAAACAGTGTGACCAGCACAGCTAGGGAAGTGATCGTCCCCCTGTACTCGGCTCTGGTGAGGCCGCACCTCGAGTATTGTGTTCAGTTTTGCGCCCCTCGCTACAAGAAGGACATGGAGGTGCTTGAGTGGGTCCAGAGAAGGGCGACGAAGCTGGTGAGGGGCCTGGAGAACAAGTCCTACGAGGAGCGGCTGAAGGAACTGGGCTTGTTCAGCCTGGAGAAGAGGAGGCTCAAGGGCGACCTTATAGCTCTCTACAGATACCTCAAAGGAGGCTGTAGCGAGGTGGGGGTTGGTCTGTTCTCCCACGTGCCTGGTGACAGGACGAGGGGGAATGGGCTTAAGTTGCGCCAGGGGATTTTTAGGTTAGACGTTAGGAAGAACTTCTTTACTGAAAGGGTTGTTAGACACTGGAACAGGCTGCCCAGGGAGGTGGTGGAGTCACCATCCCTGTAGGTCTTTAAAAGACGATTAGATGTAGAGCTTAGGGATATGGTTTAGTGGGGACTGTTAGGGTTAGGTTAGAGGTTGGAATCGATGATCTTGAGGTCTCTTCCAACCTAGAAATTCTGTGATTCTGTGATTCATTCACATGTGAAAAGCTGCTTTTGTGCTCTAAAGTGAACGGATGCATTATATTCAAATCTACACACATTCAAAATCTGCATACATCTATTGCAAACACTCCTTTGTACATGTCTCTGTACCCATGAATTGTGCAGGAAGTCAGGATTATAACTATGTAATTTGTACCTCCAAACATTGTTAAAAGGCTATGTAAGTATATTTTTACAGGTCTGCTTGTGTCTGCAGCTTAAAATCTGGTTCTACTAGCATGTGATTCTGTTTTATTTTGTCATAAAATGCTACCTGATATTATATGAATAAATCATCCATAAGCTAGAAAGCACATTAAAATCAAAGGACCAAAGTCAGTTGCATTATTAAAAGGAGATTAAAATAATTTGACATGAAAGACATTTTAGAGACAATACAGCCTGTCTGATTTACTGATGTGCGCAGAAGCTAATATATCATTCAGCCTTGCAACCACCTGACAGCTGCTCAGCATCTAATGGGAAATGTGATGGTGGTCACAGTCCAGTTCATAGTGGACAGGTGTCAGCATCACAAAAATCATCATCACAACTGGCACTAATTGGCACCTTTGTTGACAGCCTCAGCAGAGAGGCCAGTGATTGAATTGGTGTGGAGGCTGCCTCAAAGGCTCCGCTGGTAAGGGATGCTGGGCTCAGTTCTTCCTTTACTGAAATCATCATTAGTTTTGCACATATTTCAAAGGAACACAGTCAAGTCCTGACACTACTTGCCTGTATGAGCACTCACACTGCTGTGGCATACCTCTGGAAGTGATTTCTCCCTGAAGAGGTTTAGACGCATCTTGGGGACACTGAAGCTTGTCCGCTGACACTGGCCAACAGAAGAGCCAAGGGACTTAGATTTGGGGGAAAAAAAAAAAAAAAAAAAAAAAAAAAAAAAAAACCAAAGGGGATGAATGTAGTGGGTTTACATGGCAAGGTTTTGGTAGCAGGGGGCCATAGGGGTGGCTTCTGTGAGAAGGATCTAGAAGATGCCCCATGTTTGGTAAGGGCCCCACTGCTGACCAGAGCCGAGCCAATAAGTGATGTTGTTTTGCACCCCTGTGAGAACAGATTTAAGACAGGGAAAAAAAAAAAAAAAAAAAAAAAAGCTGGGCTACACAGCAGCTGGGAGAGTGAGAGGAGTGAGGAACAGCCTTGCAGGTTCCAAGGTCAGAGAAGAAGGAGGGGGAGAGGTGCTCCAGGCACCGGAGCAGAAGTCCCCTGCGGCCTGTGGTGAGGACCATGGTGAAGCAGGCTGTCCCCCTACAGCCCATGGAGTGCCACGGTGGAGCAGGGTTCCACGCTGCAGCCCATGGAGGAGACCACAGTGGAGCAGGTGGACCTGCTCCAACAGAGACTGCAGCCTGTGGAAGACCCCTGCTGGAGCAGATTCTGGGCCGGACCTGTAGGCCTTGGAGAGGAGACCACACAGGAGCAGATGACCTCCCCACGAGCTGCTGCCCATGGGAACCCAGGTTGGAGCAGTTTGCTCCCGAGGGATGGACCCCGTGGTACGGACCCATATCTGGAGCAGTTCTTGAAGAGCTGCTGCCTGTGGGCAGCCCACACCAGATCAGTTCAGCAAGGACTGCATCCCGTGGGAGGGATCCCACAGCACAGGAGACAAGAGTGACTCAGAAGGAGCGGTGCCGAAGAAGCTCTAGAGACTGATCATAACCCCCATCCCCCTGTTTCCCTGCGCCGCTCGGGGGGAAGAGGTGGAAGCGGGTGGATGGGGGGGGTGTTGTTTTTAGTTTCTTTCCTTTGTTTCTCACTTCTCTAGCTCGTTAGTAATAGGCAATAAATCTTACTATCTCCCTATGCTGAGTCTGCTTTGCCCGCCACAATAATTACTGTGTGATCTCCTCATCCTTATCTCAAACCTCGAGCCCCTGTCATCGTATTTTCTCCCCGTTCCTCTTTGAGGAGGGGGAGTGAGAGAGCAGTTGTGGTGGAGCTCAGCCACCCGCCTGAGTAAAACCACCACAATGAAAACAAAGACTGCTGCTGATGCAAAGAAGTCCCATATCAACTACTCAGGGCTCCAGTCTTACCCAGGGTTTTCTCAATTTTAGTTTATTTTAGATGAAACTGTGATGCTGTGGACTTCTAGTAGCCACTGTACACCTCCATGCCTCAGTATATTCTTTTGTAGGAGGGTCATAATATTTGTCTCAGATATAATATAACGTGTTGCAAATTAAAAACGTTTTAAAGACTTCCAACAGTCCTGATGAAAGTCAATAAACACATTAAAACTCAGGCTTCAAATTTATAGGAACTCTCATTTCTTAATAATCCATTTAAGTTGTAGGAAATGACTATTGCATGCATCCTTTTTGCAATTTCCATTCACTCTGTGAATATTAAATACAGTTTATTCTTCTACTCAGCCTGCCCTGCTCAAATTAGTGTTTAAAACTGATTTTCCTTTGGTTTTCAAAAACTTGTATTGTCTGTGGGTTAATTATCACTTTTTTTTTTTTTTTTCCTAGCTCTGTAGACAAATACAGTATAGGTCAATAATGTGACTGTAGGATTTGGGAATGTTTTTATGGTAATGAAAAGAAGTAAAAAAAAGTAGGTGATAAGTTTGATTGTAATTACTAAGAGCAACTAAAGTATATACAGTTTATTACAGAAAAAAAAAAAAAAAAAAAAAAAAAAAAGAACTGTTCTAGTATCATGTGTGTGGGAAAAAAAAAAAAAAAGTTGAATTTGTTGCCTGAGGCAATGTCAGTATGTAGACAAAAGTGAGAATCAAGTTGAAAAATAAACCCACAAAGTCAGGTAAAACAAATATGATTTTATAAAGATCAAAAAAATGTCTGAGATTTATCTGTTTGTATCATTGTACCTGAGGCTTAGTTTCATTAGAAATGATAATGGTACAGGATTACATGCACAGTTAGAGAAGCTCAAAACAGCTGCTGAGCCAGATTCTTATGTCTCAGCATTGATTTTTCACTGTTGTATTATATCTGATTTCCAGGTATTGTCTTCTCATTTACATGCATCTACATAAATTCAGGATCAAGCCAAAAGCTTTTGCTTCTCCCAGTGCTAATAATGAGCAGTGGCTGCTATGGCGTACTCCTAAAGACACTCTGGAAAAAGAATGTGTCATCGTTAGTCTAATGAGAGGAAAGAGGGAAAGAGATTGCTAAATGTTTTCTTTCTAGCCCAATTAAAGGAGAGAGAGCAGGACAAAGAGAGAGGGAAGGCATGCAAAGGGGAGATCTGTATATGTGACTGATTTCTTCCTGCCTTCATCTACGAAAGCATTCTTGTTAGGTAGAACTGAAAAAGACAGGAGGATGTAGGAGCACAAAGGACAAATCCTTTTCCTGAAATCAGACTATAGCAGCATAGACTTTCATTTCAGGTTGCACATTAACTTCCAAAAATATCTTGCTTGTGAAGAAAAGGATATAATAACAGAGCAATGTGCTGTCATTATGGTTCTTAAGACAAATTATCCCTGTGAAAATGAAGGAGCCAAGCTTATCTGCTTGCTGAGAACCCCTTTGACCATTCGAAGTCACGTCTCAGGACTGGTCTAAAGAAATAGAACCACATGTGTAGGAAGGACTTGCCCATCCAGGTGTTGCTGAGCTAGCCAAGAGCTGCCAGCTCACGCTTGGTGTGATGAAACTTTGTGCCTGCTAATTGAGCTTAAAACATAAGGCAGATTACAGGAGGTCAAGGTGCACTGCAGAGCTCTGGGAGTGACAGAATAGGAAAGGAGAGAAACAAGAGGAAGACTTCACATGGTCTACTTTTAGCTATCAAGTTCAAGTGTTTGAAATCAGGAGCCTCTGTTCCCAGTGTAGTCCATGGTCCTGGTAGACTGAGCCTACTCTAGGAATTAAAGTAGTTCACAAACCATTCTCTGCCCCTGAAGTGGTGTGGAAGGGAGTAGCTCACATCTCTGACATCCCAAATTCACATTGTTGCCTAGTCTGGACCTGAGCATTGTCAGGAAGTGTGGCAGCTCACCTGAGCCAGACCTATGCCAGGCAAATTTCACATTACAGATGACTACAAAGGCAATGTTCTAGGCCAAATCCCAGGCCTGTTTAGTTTTTTCATGTCTCAGAATTTTCTGGGGCCATGTTGTTTAGGACTCGGGGGGCTATGTAGGGAATTGAGGCTCCTAGCCCAAGCTAAAAAGTGTGGTGTGAATATTTGCACGTACATCACCAAAACAGATAAGACATAGAAAAGATATATATGCATTACCTCATCTGTCAGAAGTCTGTCTGCTCCATTAGGCTGCAGTAGAGATAAAATTGGGCTTGCTAGAAATATTTCTTCCTGCTCACAGCTCTGCTGTCAATTGCACGTGCAGCTGAAAACACCCTTCTGCTATGTAGTGGCCGCACATTAAAGATACACCCAATCCATGGGCCTTGATCTGCACACTGCTGGTGGACTGTGTATGACCCAGGGTCTGCAACAGGGCAGACATGAGCAGTCATACAACAGGTGAGAGTTCAATGAATGTTCCTCGTGCCTAGACCCTGAAATTGCATGAAGGTGCAACATTTTTTCCACAGGTGATAGAGACCTGTGACCAAAGCTAACTAGAAAGGTATTGGTTTCCTTGTCATTGGGTCAGCCACCAGCCCCTAATGGGACTCTAGGTTTATATCACACACTGCTCGCATGACCTACACAATGGCTTGAGCCATGCAGAGAGCAGAAGAAATTACCTTGCATCTCTATTTATATCTAATGCTCCGGTGCTGAACTGAGTGACAAAAAGCAGAATTGATGTGCCTGTTATAATCCAGTCCCCAACAGTTGAATTCCTGTTATTTACTTTAAATCTCCTCATATTTCTTTACTGTCTGCCTAAGATGTAGCAGCTTTGTGAGCTAAGCTATCTATACCTACCCATTTACCATTTCAAGTGCCAGATGATTTAGCTGGGAAAAAAATGATTTTGTAAAGACTTTCTTTGCTCTTCTAGTCTTATATGTTGCAGTTTCTCCCAATAACTAAAAAATACTTGAGAAAGTTCATGAGAAAGACTTGCATTACCAGTCTCTTTCTGCATTATTTTTTTAATCTGTCAATACTGAAGACCTAAACTTTGAGTCCACGTCCTAGTACATTTTCTGGCTTTTTCCATCATTAAACCATGACTGGCTTAGATATTTTTTCCCTACAATGGGACCTATTTTCCTTATTGCCACTTACCTGGGCATAGGCTACAGAAAGGAAATATTAACTCTGGCTTCTGGTTGTCCAGAAGGAAACACAGAGTGATGTTGCAAGCCTTGCAGTGAGGAGCACAGCACGGGAAAAGTTACCTGAACTCTCCTACCAGTAAAACAGCCACCTGCCATGGGGAGAAGGGTATGTCTGCCACTAAGTCTGGCAGTAGCCCAAGCTTATTTAAGTGAGCCCAACTCAGCCTTGTTCCTACAACAGCAAATAAGCAGAAGGTGAGAAAAGACCATGATTAGAGTCCAGATGCTTCCTATCTCCTTATGATACTTCTAGTTTATTCAAAGTTTCTTCCTGTGCATATATATTTTATAAATATTGTAGTTAACAATGATAGTGTCATAAGATTTGCATTCAAAACTTTATAAAATTCTAGTTACTGTCTCTGGGAGGGCTTTTTGTATCTTAGATTCCTTTCTCTTCTTTTATGGCTTGTTTATTAAGTCCTAAGCTCCCCAGTAAAAAGCTGCCCAACTCACATTTTTGATACTCAAGTTTTCTCTCTTAATTTAAAATTCTGGCCCACTAAATTCTGACTTTCTAGTGGTTCACTCTGTGCTGGATTCTAGCAAAATTAGTGGACTCATGACTCATCAGTACTTTCAGCTCCTCTGTCTTGAACTGCAAATATCACAAGATCTGAAATAGAAACATTATCCCGGATGGTTGAGGACATGGTACTAAATTCATTTTGATTTAATGATAAGCCAACACTTTGGGAGATATAATGACTATCTAAAGGAATGGTATCATATTTGTTTACAAATGCCATCTTTTAAAATATCATACATAAAAAGCAATTAATCACTTACTGACATTGATTCTGTTGGGAGTTTAGCACAATGGTAAATGTTATTGGACAAATGTGAGTTCAGTTAACTTGAGTTCATGTACAAGAGGCTGAAAACCTATAACACAACTGGATCCCTCCAAAGTTTACCAATGGCAGGTCTCCATACCCCAGCTGGAAAACTGGGGCCTTACATTACCCAGAAATCATCTAAGGTGCTGTAAAGAGGAGGGAGTACTATAAATGTCATTATGATACAGAAATTCAGACAATTTCTAATCACTTTTTTCCCACTGTATCTCAACCACTGCAAAATCTGCCTCACATTAGGAAGTCTGAAGTTATTAACTTCAATACGTAGCGATTTAATTTTTGTATAAAATGCTGTAGCAAATAGGAGAGTTGTCTGCAGAAGCTACAAGTAAAAATTCAATCTCAGTCAGTGAGACCAACACAAAAGGCCAATCTAGTTTGAATTATCAGACAGCATTTCAGCAACATTCCAATTATTTTCATCATTTAGAATGACCCTAGTAGTATTTTGAAATTATATTTAAACCTGTAGTTGCTACTAATCATTGAGCTATGGCAAGCCAGCAGAAGGGTGGAGACAGATACTGTGTCATTTTGATCTTACTGCATAAATTGCTTTTAAGGGCAAAATTTCTTGCAGTTCTATCTCTTAATCATTTGGATGTCTGGAATAAAGGGCAGAGTATCTTAGCATGGTTTGGAGGGTTTTTACTACATGTCATGGGAAGAAAAAATGAAATTAAATTGTATCTATTCCTCTGTTACCCATCCCCAACACACACACGCACGCACAAATCTCAATTTCACAGGCTTTAGTAAGCACTACAGGACATCCAGTTGCCCTGGCCATACCAGACCAGAGCTGGAATGAAATGTTAATAATACTTATTCAGAGCTGATTATTCATTACAAAAAATAAAGAAAAAAAATCTGTAATTTGAACCTCTACGGCAACATTGTTATTTCATTCATAGTTTTACTATATAAAAAGCAATACTGTTAACATTGGTTTAATAATGTTACTTAAATGCTTGTGCTTCTAAGAAGAAAAGCCACATTTATTTTTTCTTTTGAGCAATTTGGTCTTCTACTAGCATCTTTTTTTCCTGTGTAGCTAAGTGATGTCCTGATAATGTGGATATTATTATTAAAAGGAGATGTAATTTTGTTTCATCTTAGTTTGTATTCCAAGCAAAATAGATGGCTAATAGTGGCATCAGAAGTTTCTACTATATTATAAATTAAGCTCCTTTTAAAGAGTTTAAAAAATTAAAACTCTTCCAACGTTCTATTTTCCATGGATCACCAAAATTTTATTAGAACATTCACTTAAAGAAATAAAAATAAAAAAAGAATCCACATTTCCTTTCATTATCAAAAAAAAAAAAAAAAAAAAAAAAAAAAGGTCACTAGGGCTATTTCTTCAGTTAATGCTCAGATGCTCAGATTTGTTGAGGACCTTAAATATTAAGCATAGCAATTTCTTTTTATGTATTAACAAATTGAATTGTTAAGCAGGTGGTTTATATATGCTTATTACTGATTAAAGCATCTCACTTAGGGAAGCTGAAAGTGCCAAAACCTTTAGACAATAAAGCATTATCTGAGGAGCATTTTATTTCTCTGAAATACTGTTCAGACAAACCTGCTCCATGTGATTATTCTCACAAAGAGCTGCTGGATGATTCTGTTTCAGTTAAATATATATATATATATATTTAAAGCTTTTCTCAGTATTGCAGCCACTTCAATGCCTACAGTACATACTGAATAAAACCATGCAAATGTATCCTAGAAGATCCATAATTCAGTCAGTTTCTGAAGAATGAAGAAGAGAACTGTATATGTAGGATATTATTTCTCTTACAGTGCTAACTTTAAAAAGCCTGAGCCATCTTTGATATCAGTAGAATAATATTGAAGCAGTCCAATTGCTTAATTTCACTTGATTCTGGCCATCATGTCTAGATAAGAAGAGCAACAAATGCTCTAAGTTTGGGTCAACATTGAACCTGCTGCTGTTCTGAACCATAGTTCTTGCAAAGAGAAGCATCTCTGTCACTTACTCCCGTGTGTGCTCCTGGTCCAGTGACCAGAATTTAGCTGTAACTGTCAGAAAGAGTATCTGATCTCATCAAGCATTCCTCTTGTGAGGGTAAAGATGATTACTCTTCATTTTGCCAGAAGCAATGAACTAATGGAAAGCCCCTTCTCTATCTGTTATCTTTTGGATACTTTTAGATATCTGCTACTGGTCACTGTCAGAAGTAAACCTTTGGACTGAACTAAGCGGTCAGTCTTATGGGTCTACATCCTTTCTGGTCAACTGCTTTGTACCAGCAAAATTTGGTTCTTCTTTCCACACTGCTTTGTGCAGGTACTCTTTATTTTAGATAGATGTAAAACCCAGAAATATTCTTTCCAGATGTTTACCTAGCATCCTTATTACTAGTTGAGTGTTTATTTGCATGGCAGGAGGTGTACAAGCATCAAAGACACTTTAAAAAAATCTCTAAAATATTACAGGCAGAAAAATCCCTTACAGATCAGTTATACCTTTTTCTGTCAAAACAGAGCTGGCCTTTGGGAAAATAACAGCACATTCATGCTTCAGGAATTTCCACTGAAACAGTACAACATTCTCACTGAAAAGAAAAGAGTTTTTTTGAGACCTTGTCTGATTTCCCAATGATTTGCCATAAGACTTGACTCTTCCTAGTATGGTATAGCATGCAACTGAATGACAAGAAAATACAATATGCCTAAACATGATATTTAAACCACAAAACAAAAATCAGTCCAGGCAATGTTAGCAACACAGAATACAGATGAGGAGGGGATATTTAGGGCTATGACAACCAATCTAACCATGTGTCTGGGTAGATAATATAACTCACAGGAGAGAATGAAGTTATTTACCAGCTGCAGCTCCCATATGATACCAAGTAATAACTCACCTCTTGTACCCTGACATGTTCATTTGATCATATTTCATTATAAGTAAGTAAGTGTGAGAAGCTTGGGGTTTCAACTGTAAAAAAAGGGGGTTGTGCGTGTTTTGTCTTGTTTTTAATTAAATCTCACTTGGTAAGCACATGACAATACCACATGAGGTAGAAGACACCTTGTCTCCATGATTTTCTTCACAATCGTATCAAACTTCATTCATGTTAATATTCAAGAACCATGTAATATATAATAAGCACAAACCAAGGAGGAAAAAAAAAAAGTGTAACTTCTGGCAGGTATAGTAGTTTTGCAAAGTACAATACACTTGACCTTGAAATATTACCACAGTGGCTTACAATCATTACACAGATGATTTCATCCTCTTTATATTTCTGGGTATTCTTTATTTATATATGAATTTTTTAAATGAAGTCTTACATTTTAAAAATATCTGGAATTGCTAAGTGTTGCAGGTTAACCCTGGAAGGCAGCTTGCTCATTACCCCCACAGTGGGATGGGGAGAGAATCAGAAGCATAAAAGTGAGAAACCTTGTGGGTTGAGTTAAAGACAGTTTGCTAGGGAAAACAAAAGTTTTGCTCACAAGCAAAGCAAAACAAGGAATTAATTCACTACTCCCATCGTCAGGCAGATGTTCAGGTATTTCCAGAAAAACAGGGTACCTGAGAAGATAGACGTCATCGCTCCAAGCTTCCCCTCTTCTTCCTCCCTTCCCCTCCACTGACCAAGAGGTCATATGGTATGGGATATCCCTTTGTCACCTTGTGTCAGGTGTCCTGGCTGTGTCTCCTTCCAACTTCTTGCCCACCCCCAGCCTCCTTGCTGGTGAGGCAGCATGAAAAGCAGAAAAGGCCTTGAGATTGTGGAAACACTGTTCAGCAAATCTGAAACACAGCACCATATGTCTGCTATGAAGAAAATTAACTCCATCCCAGCCAGACCCAGTACATTAAGTTTCTGCTATTTTTTCCATATGAAAACACTGAAATGGATTTTTAAATGTATTGCATTTAGAAAGAGAATTAACTTCACTAAGTCTTATCTCAGTAGGTCATGTAATACTCCCTAGAAAATAAACTAGAAATTACTACTGACACAGCAGAAGAAGATGAAAGAAAATGCATATTTAAAACACTCAATTCATAATAACATTCAAGAACTAATGTATTAGAGTAGTCACAGCCATAACATATTCATGTGCTATACTGAGGACTCTGAAAAGCAGTTTTAAATAAAAACAGTTATAAACACTTGGTTGGTTCAAGGAATTCTAACAATGAGGGACTGCATATAAGTGATAAATAGCTAAGCAGAAAGCAAATGATTAGCCTTATCCCCCAAACCAACATATACTCCTTCAGCATCAGAAATTCTATGAAAATGGAATATGTGGGTACACGCTTTTGAAATATCACCTTTTCATCTGATTGAAGTAAACAAACGTCTTGCACGCTTCAACAATGAATTGAAGAGTTTCCTTTTACCTCTGGAATGCAAAATGAGAGAGAAAATAATCACCACATTCATTCTTTGTGGTTCAGGAGCAACCAATTCTCTGCCTTGTTTTCTCTAAAGAGCATACAGGAGCTTTCCTATGTAGGTTGTGGAATATAATCCAGAATGCAACTATAGTTAACAGGTTTCAGAGAGCATAACAGTTCCACATGTTCTACCTGATTTCTGCTGCTGGAATAGCTGATGAAATACGATGCCATTCCTCTTTTTGGGAAGGGATAAATCTTGAACAGAATAACAAACTTCTTGTTTTAATACTAGCAGCCAAGATGTGGTAGTATTTGAAATGCATGACTTGAATAAATAAATAAATGTATGACTTTATGCAGAGGTGACAGACTGGAAATTTTGGAGAATAAGGCTGACAAAACAACCAGAATATGAAAATGATACAAGCCTTATTTTCCAAACCTGGGAATGTCTGACCTTTCTTGAGTGAATGCGTGGGATATATTCTATTCATATATAACAGCTGGGCTTTCTGTTAATACTGTTGCTTCTGCACTACTTGCTTGGGGTGCTGCTTCTGTACTACTACCATCAATCAGAGCTGAGGATTCAGATAGTAACATCTCTGCCCACTTAGACATCTGCCTCCAAATCAGATACCATGGGATCATTATGATCCACAATACCTTCTACCTTAACTGGGTGTACAGCACACTACTGTCTAGTTCTGTGCAAGAACTCATGATCTGGGAGAACAAACCCTAGCTCCTGGATGGCTGTGGCATTTCACACCCACTCACAAGAAATGCTAATCTCCTTCCACTTACAGTGAAATGCCGAAGAGGTTTGGTTTGGGTTGGGTAGTTTTTTTCTATTGGTGCATAATACTAAACAGGTAATCTTCTGCTTCTCACATTCAGAACATACATATCATTTTTCCATTTACTGCTTCCCAAACAAGTACACTAAGTAATGACTATGACTCTGATTTTCATTGCTTTCCATTTTTCACCTTGCCTTTGCATCTGGATCCTTTAAAAAATGCAAAATTGTTTTTTAAAGTCAGAAATGTACTTTAGTACATTTAGGGCACCTAAATTATTATTTCCAAAGTGCCTTCTCTGAAGAGTTAGATTTTATGACCACAAGATGCATCCTCAGCCATATGTAGCACACCAATGGTGGTATTCAGTTGTCAGGATAATCAGAGAAGTGCATAGTACTCCATACTGCTAACACACGGGGGCCTGGGGTCATTTCCTTACCCAGCATGATTCTCTAAATGTGTTGGCCTGATTTCATATCAGATGTAAACTATTTTACATTCCATTCATAGTAGAATTTAAATGTGATGTGACATTAATAAAGCATAAAGGAAAAAAGTCTCTCACATTATATCTGTGCTGGGTACCCATTCTTCTCTATTAAAGATGTCTTTTCAAAATTACTGTTATTTTATTGGTTCAGGTGTTTCTCCACTGTTCATATGAGTTTTTAGTGTACTAAGTTTAGATGGGCCTGGGCTATCAAATAACCTATTTTATGGAGCTATCTTGATGAGTCAGAAAGGGAATAGGCAGGCATTTTAACACTGTGAAATGGTAAAGTATTTCTTTGCAAGTAAGTTTCATGGACCTTCTTCCAAGAATAGAAGAATAGGAACTTACATGCTACTTTTACAATCAATGCATCAGAGATTTGTTTGTGTCAGATTTTGCACTTCAGTCTTCTTTTTAAGATTCATGGAAAAAATAAAAAAATTTAAAAAAAAAAATAAAGAGCCTAAAATCTCATGACTTCACCCACTTTTTAGACCCATGAAGGACAAAGTTTTGTTTGTTTCAGTTGAAGGACCTGTTGTAATTGCCAGGAAAAACATAAGTCTTTAATGACAGAGCACTTTCTCTGAAGGCTGTTTTGAAAAAAATCTTAACATTTTCAAGGGCATATATATGAAAACAGGACAAAATCTCTGAGTGTGCTTGTAAAAGTATAGTAAAAACACATACTGTGCTACAACCAGTCCCTGATTCTACCATGCACTCACCTCTGGGGCTGCAGCATCTGATCAGCAGTAGTACAGCCAGCTGATTGTTCCCTGTGGCCTCTCCTCACTCTTCCTTTGCTCTGACAGCTGCTTTTTATTGCTGCTCAATGCCCATTGCCAGTTATTGTATCTGCCCACCACTGCACATCTAGGGTGATTACTCAAATCTCAGAGGACTTCCCTCCGCTCATCCACTAAGCCAGCTTGAGGAGGAGGTGAAGGAGGGGAGGGAGGAGGCTCTACTTCCCTTCTAGTCAACTCACCACCCATGTGGCATGGACTGGAGTGCTGTTCAGCTCCTCCTAGACATGGATCAAATTGTAAGTCTCCAGAATACTTACCCCAATGCCTGAAGTTTAGATCAGCACAGGCTGTTAGTGAAATTACTTTCAAGTAATACTCCCCCCCCTTTCAGATTCACACAACTCCCTCCCCACTCAGTGTCTGGCCTGGCTGCTTTTTAAGAAGCAGTGGGTGAAAGAGCTTTCTGACAGCCCAGTCTCATAGCAATTGAATCTGTTGTGCAACTGTACTGCAACTACATT
The DNA here is from genome assembly GCA_011075105.1 of Heteronetta atricapilla. Classification (NCBI taxonomy): domain Eukaryota; kingdom Metazoa; phylum Chordata; class Aves; order Anseriformes; family Anatidae; genus Heteronetta; species Heteronetta atricapilla. The sequence goes on from CM021733.1 coordinate 92,306,243, forward strand.
TTTCAAAGCTATATTTTTTCAAAGACTATTTTAAAATATTTTTTCATGTTTGATTTCCCTACTTTTAAAAGGCCACACAGGACAATTTTCTGGCAATTTACTTTATAAATAGCAGTGGGATATGAGAAGGATGTCACTTGCCACCTGGCTGGGCAATCATTCATAAGTCCTGGTCACGGACTTGTGATGCTTGATCCTACACCAAGGCAGAGTTTCATTTCAGTCCATTTCCACCACTATGACTGATGCAAACCCTGCTTTTGTAGTTGCCCTCAAAGGCAAAAGGCTGCTTTCTGCATCATGTTCCAGTAAAGAGGAGAAATGACAGAAATGTGAAGGGGGTCTGTCACACTGTCAGGATTAGTGCCTTGCTTACGGAAATTGGTTCCAGGACAAACCCTGGCATAAACTAGGGAGCAAAGGCCAATCTTTCTGTCAAAATGTTAGGTCCTATTTTTCAGCCTCCCACACCTTCCTTTTTAGTTATCTGTCCTAAACAGTTTCAGCTGGAAAGGTACCCTGAAGTCATCTTTTTCAAGAAAGGCACAGCTTCACCAGCTGAAGTTTTAGTGTCTGAAAATATTCTAGCCATATCTGATATTCTGCACATAGCTGTTTTCAGAACTATGTGTCCTGTCAGGGCATATAAATTCAACAGGCTTTGTAAACAAGTGGCCCAAAGGGAGCTGCTACTGGCAGCATTATAAATATTCAAGACCCAGTCAGACATAATTAGTTTATTCCCTTACGTTTACTTTAATACTGTCCCCTCCTTCCAGTCTGTATATTTTGTTAAAGTTCCTGCTTTAGAACAAAGTCCTGCCTGGACAGCTTCATCTTCCAAGTACAAAGAAAGTCTTTTGGCTGTGTAATAACACTGTAAGTGTATCCTGTATATACAGGAGGGAAAAAAATCATCTTTCCTCCCTTCTAATAGGATCAGCAGAGTTTTATTATCCTCTATGTTTCTTCTGAAAGAAAACATCACAATTTATATGCTTTGTGCCTCCAAACCTTGTACACTTCTGCATCTTTGCTTGGATATTAAATTTTTAAACATGAAAGAGTGTAACTTACAATCTCATCCGTATTAATGGTAACAGTGTCTTTGCTGCTGTATGACCCAGAAATTTTGTGAAGTGCTTCTGTTCATATCAGAAACATTTCACAGAGCTGGAAGATATAAAGTTGTGGGATTTGCCTACCGCAAAACATATTTTATTGCATATTTGCAAAATGAAGCATAAACACATTAAAAATTAATAAGTGATACAGAGGCAGAACAATCCACAGAAAATGCAATGAGTCAAAGGGATTAATGAATTAAACAAGAAATTACCTCTTCAAATAGTGATTTCTAGTGTTTAGCATTTGAAGGAAAGTTAGCTGGAACATTTCTGGGTTTAAAAGATTGATTTCAGATAAAATATTTCCTGCCCCTTTCTAACTACTGGCACTGCATCTGAGCAAGCTCACTGCACAGTGCCACCTCTTGCTTGGTCAGAGCCCTACCTCAAATACCTCAGACGTGGAAAGCTGACTGGAAAGTGATGAACCTATCTGGTTATATCAGACATCCACTGCCATCTGTGTTGTCTTCCTGTTGTACAGCCATTTCTAATGTGGAATGAACATTATCAAAGTCAAGACACCAAAACAGGTATGTCAGAGGGATCCAAACTAATCTCCTTTTCCAATGCTCATAGTACTTAATAGTTTAGTAGTTAGCCTAATTTTAGAAGTGATTAGTCAACATTTAAACCCCATTTCACAACAGATTTACATTATTGGCCATACCATTATATAAGTATTATTAGGATTATCATACAATTCAATACCAAAGAGGAGTGCTCATAAATACAGCTGTATGTAGCTTTCTTCAAAACTCACTAAAGTTCAAAACAAATGTTTGGCATTGGCTCATCTCCACTCACAGTATGAAAATATGAACATTTTTGTACCTAGAAACATTCACAGAATAAACACTGAGAACACTAAAGCACTCTAAGGTATTTTCTGAAATAGGTGAGATGTAATCAAAACTAAACTTGGAGATTTAGCAGTGGAGTGCAGTGAGGCTTAGTCAAGCTGTCAGGGCCCTAAGGGCACTACCAACCCTTTTTCTCTCTGCCAGCCCACTCAGGGCTTTCCCCCATCCTGCCCATGGACTAGGACCCTATTTCAGCCTCCCTGGAGCTGTCAATACCTGCCCAAGTGATGCCACAGCTGAGTGGTTGGATCTTGGATGCAATTCAGTACTTCACTTTGTCTGGGACTATAGATAGACCTTTTCCCTATTACCACCCCAATCCTGATCAATAATTTGGGTACGGTTAGTAAAGTAACATCCCTTGTTTGTGCTAGGGTGGCCCTTGCCCAGCTCCTGACTCATCCTCTCTTGGGGAGCAGTGCTGCTATTGCTGCCACCTGACAAAATCACAGTGAGAGTATGAGGCAGAGTGCTTTAATGAGAAATTAACTTTAACTAAGAGTGTGAATGATACTCTCTAGATTATATGAATGATGGTGAGCAAAGTGATTTTTTTAAAAAAATAAAATCCTAGTTGCCAGAACTGTGGTATTAGAGAATTAGCAGCGTCAAAAAGCAGTATTGGAAATAAATCCTCTTATCTCAGACCAAAGAGCTTCTTCCTCTGGAAGCAGTATCTGGTTAGTTGTCTCAGTACAAGCTACGTGACTGTGAGGCTTCACAAGCAGTTTCATTATGCCTAACTGATCTTTCTCTTTGCCTTGAAGCTGAGTCATTAGGTAATAAAATAACCTTTCTTCCAAAGCTTAGCCATTTCAGAAGTACTCAGATTTTTACACTTTAACTCCAATTTTATCTTTTATCCTCTATCCATCAGGTGCTAGCAAATCAATGGAATTAAACTGCAAGTATATATATTGAACTGAATGTACATGGAATTCATCTAATCTAACTTCAGGTAATCTGAGCTAGTCTATATGTAAACTAGTCATCCTGGGCTTTATTAGGCAAGGGAGATAGAAAGGCACTTTTGCAAGGCAAGATCCATCAGGTCTTTGTTTGACACTATTTTAGCATAAGTTAGGTCACATCCTCCAGGACATCCCTCCCGGTTATCGGCAGCTCCCAGGAGTCGGGACAAAGTTTGGCCCTGTCTCCATTGGATTTGGCACCTCAGCATGTCCACCCCCAGAGGCCCCAGAGGCCCCAGAGGCCCCTGGGCAGGGGAGAGATGACAGCTTGCCTCTCTGGAGGGATCAGGCCAGGATCAAGCAGCGATACAGAGCTGCATGCTGCTGCCTGTGGCCCACCTGGGGGGTAAAAGAGATGCAGGATGGAAGTGCTTGCATTTGCACAACTGGTCCCATAAAGGACCAGGAAGCCCATTTCAAAAATAGCTCCTGGCTGAGGATGGCCAGGCTGAGGTTGGCCCCAGGCTGTTCCCGGGGACTCCACAGGCCTTGGCCATCCCAGGGAGTCAGCCCTGCTTGAAAGAAAATCCCCAGGGCCTGGAATAAATGTGCCTTGACAGGGATGCTCAGTGCCAGACATCTTGCCCCTGCTGCCTGTACCCACAGTCTTGGCCATCTCTGTGTGTGTCCTATCCCTGCAGCTGGCCTCTCCCTCCAGCCCCATAGCTCACCTCACAGTGCTCCTCTGCACTTGGCAGCCTGTTGGCAGGCTGGGAGTGGGAATTCACCTCCAAAGAGATCTCTGTGGTCCTATGTGGGATACTTGTCACTGACTGCAAGGGGAGTGGCTGCCTCCTGGTGGAGCAGGTCTCCTGGGAGCTGGCACCCTGCAGGTACTGGCCCTGGCAGGGACACAGTCACCACAAAGAACCCCCCACTTCTGTGTGTTTGGACAGCAGGTTACCCGTCTTGTCAAATATCCATCACTGAAGCTCATCAGTGCTGTCACCAGGCTGACTGCGATGCCAGTGGAAAAAGAAAGGGGAAAAGTCCCTTTATTCTGAAGTGGTGTAGAGGGCTAACCTTGGCTAACAGCCAGATGACCACCCATCCACTCTTTCAATTTCCACCTCACTCTGCAAACAGGAGAGCAGGAAAGGGGTTAGAAAATGAGAGTAAAAAGCTTTGGGGTCAAGATAATGCCAGGTCAAGATAAAGTCACTTGCAAAACAGACTTGGGAAAAATTAATTAACTTCACTGACAATTAAAATAATTTGAGTTAGTGAGAAATAAAAAGCAAACATTAACACACACACACATACACAGGAGTTCCCCAGGAGGAATTTCTGTCAATAGGTAGAATTTGTGCAGTGCCATGGGGAAATCTATTTGTGGTCCATCTGGTGCTACAGAGAATTGGGGTGGCAGTATTTGAGGGGCAGTATTTATTCGCTGTCTATATTCTGCCTTATTAAATTATCTACTTTATTATGGCATTTCTTGTTGTGTCACAGTTCCTTCAGGGAATATCAACCTACTTTGGCATGGGATCCTCATGAGTGGATACAGGCTGTTCACTGTCATCACCCTCTTCTCCACGCTTATGAAACACCTCTCCAGATACTGACTAATGGCTACCTTCTCCCTCTTACCTCTCACACATCTCCTAAGCAGGACCTACCCCCTGTATAAGCATACATTTCCATGTATCTCTTGTGTCTGCTGTTAGTGGAAAGCAATGCATTTGGCTGGCCTGTTTGAACTTCACAGGGCTTTATCATAACAGGATTTGGCTTGTTGCTGCTGCTGTTTAGCTTGGCCTCTCACTTTTCACACTTCAGCTGCTCTGTTAGTTTTGATGCCTGAAACTATATGGTCTCAGATGCGCTTGTAAATAAGTCACTGGTACTTCAGGCCAACTGCTGCAGTCTGACTGTAAATTAGGTCTCTATACTTTCCATTTAATTTTGATTAGACAAACTGAGAACATCTGGGGACTGCATTTCTGTAAAGAACTGTAGAATTGAATGGATGAACAGTAAGTGCTGAAGGCAATGATGATTCCAGCTATCAGAAAAATCAAGGAATTATTTGATGCCTCCCATATCTCCTGTACTCATCATGGGACATAGCAATTGCAATGAAAGACTTCAACCTCAGACATTAGGAGTCTGATGAAATTCCAGTCACTGTTAGACATCTATCCATACACCATACCTAGTGAATTAGATGTCAAAGAGTGGCAGCTTTGAAGCTACCCGCATTAAAAACAAATAAATCAATAAAAAAGAATACTGAGGAACTGTGTTTTCCACATCTCATTCCTCTCTGGAGCTTGCAAGCAAACTGTACAACAAATGGAGGACTCATTTCCTTCATCTCAGGATTCATTCAGAGTCGTATCTTTAAATTCTATATATTTACATTCTACAATTCAATACATCAGTCTGTTCTCAATTAAATAAATAAACAAACAGTAATAGTAAAATGATTCCTTTCTTTGAAGCTACAGGAAGTTTTGGGGTATGAGGGGGGGGGGGGAAATATTATCCCTCCTACCTTTTAATCCAGATCATTACAGCATTAGGTTAGGATACAGAAGATATGAGCTCATCTTGTTAATTGACCAAGGCTATCAGGGATTTCATTCTTCCTGACAGAGCCCCAAACTCTTGAAAATATGTTATTCTAGATGGCATCTTCATATTAACATCTAGTACAAAGGGAGGTATTTACCATACACAAACAAATTTTAACTTGTTTTATAAGTCCAATGACAAGTTGCTTATTCTTGAGCAGTTATCCACTGGAAACTTACCTATTTTCTGCTAATTTAGATATAGAAGAGATTTTTTTCCCCATTATACTTTCACTGTCCTTGGATACTTTCTTTTTCTTTTGATATATCTCGTTTTTCAAAATTGACATGTTGCTTGGATATGTAGTGAACAAGCTCAAAATTTCTGTGCCTAAACAGAAATCAAGAAAGTCTGAATGATGAGCTATCTTCCTATGGAGGAGATACAAATCAATGGGGAAAATAACATGGGGAATGTCTGTTGATATTCTGACTGAAAAATAGTAGTGGAATTCTCATTCTGTGGAGGTGTTCTCCTTTCCCCAATTCACTTCAGAATATCTTAAAAGAAATTCAATTGATTTAAAATATCCTGCAGAACTCTATTTCCAATCTCTGATCAGTTTCAACACTAACACTGTAAGAAAAAATCATTCCTTCACTTTCCATGTTAGCTCTGTTTTTCCTGGAACTACAACTATACTGCCTCACAGGGTGCTGTAGGTCCAGCTCCTGTTGAACTCCAGGCTACACCCTTTAAATATCAGTTCTACATAAGCACTAGGGTCGGGGAAGGCTATGTAAGGTTTGTCTATATGCATGATGTAGTTCAGATCAGGACTGAATATCCTGATCATTCTTATTTACCATACTTTATTTTATATCACAGAGCTGTCTTGGGATTCTTCTATACTAAACTAAACCAGAAAATAATCTCTAGGAACAAAATTAAAGTACAAATGTGTATTCAGTACATGAGGCCAGACAAAAACTAGTCTAAAGTGAAAATCCCCAAGACATACCAGGTCTGCATCCATTTCTCTCTTCCAATCTGCTCTATAATGTAGGCATAGCTCTTTCCCATAAATCCCATTCAGACCAGCTCTTCCTGATAATAGTAGAACAAAAATGTACAGCAACCTTAATATATGAATTCAGTTAATATAATCTATAAAATCCACCTCATTTTCATCCCTTACACCTAACTATTATGCATTAGAAATCTGGCAGAAAGCTCTGTTGAATTGAACTATTGAACTCAGAATGGCAGAAGTCCCTCCCCAGGCAAGATATTTAAATCATTTTCAAAGTTAATTTCCTGCTCCCAGATGGAGAACAAATCTAATCAGGTTTACTTCATTCTTCTGATGAACAAGAAAATGTTGCCTGCATACTCAAAAAGGCAAAGTGTCCTAGAAGGCAACCAGAGCACTTGCACTGCAACAACCAAAGAAAGCTCCTCTATAAAGCGATGTGTGTGGATCAGCATGTAAATAGGGGTTTGGATTTAACCTGTCAGATCATTTTGGTCTCCTGCTAACCCCTTTTTATAATGAAATTATGAACTGTTTGCAAGCTAAGTTCACACAGGGTAGATTGAAAATAGTCAGAAAAAGATCTGGTATGGGCAAAAGGGATGTTGCAGAAAACTGGCTATGCATTTAAAACAACCCATCTCTAGTTCCTCTTGATTACTGATGGCCAGCACTTTTCCCACAGGTTCTAAGGACATTTCCATGAACATTTCTGAAAAACAAATCTTTCTGAGAATTGGAAAGAACTTAATGAGGTCACTTGATCATTAAATATGATTTATATAAGAGGGAACAAAAGTCTAATCATCTTAAACTGTATACATCTATACAAATGTACATATGATACAGCTTAAGATAATATAGGGTAAGTTAACATTTGAGTTATTATTAAAATTCATATTATCAAAGACAGAAACAGCATTACCACTCTAAACAAAAGAGTTAGCTGATTCTATTTTTGCATGTGTTTCTAAAATTCCATTGAAAAAGGTGCGTAATAGCACCTACCTAGTAGCACCTTAAATGTATATTTAAGAGTTTTTGAAGCAGGTTACAGCATTAATGCAACCTTAAATGCAATATTAACTAAACTTTTCCCAATTTCAGCATGTGATATGTGACTTTTTACTACATTACTGAGCCAGATGTATATATATATATACATATATATGTATATATATGTATATATATATGTGCATATATATGTATGTATATATATGTATTATATATATATGTATATATATGTATATATATGTCTATACTTACAGAAAAACTGATACGATCAATTTAAGTTTACTTAACACTAATAAGTTTTAAGTCCATATAAGGAAATGAAGTGTTCATTACTAACAGCATAAATCCTCATTTATAATTAATTTTATTTTTTGTTTTTTATTTGTGCATTATATATAAGTATGAATGAATTACTTGAGTATAAAATTTTTAAGTATTTTTAAGTATTGCTATAAACCAGGGAAAAAAAATAACTTTCATCAAGCTAATGCTGAATGGACGAACATGCATAACAATTATAATCTCATCATTAAAAAAAAAAAAAAACTGTTGTTGAAATCATTGTAAACTATTTTTTCAAGTCATTGTAAACTACCATTTAAAAATAGCTTATTTCCCAGAAGCTCTTTCATATTAGTTACTTTCATCAGAATGTATCTCAGTTACTTTTTTCCTTACGTCTTTCTGACCAGAAATTCTTTTTTCATTCTGCTCTCAAATTTTGCACTTAGTGGCAACTTCCTTCCTATTGAGCAATGCTATAATTTGCCATACAGCATGATCAACCCTGCCACAAGGATTAAGACATTTGATGCTCTGTTGCTTACTTCCTTAATTTTACTTTCGTTCTCTGACAAGTCCACATAGGCTTTTGCATATCCACATACATATATATCCTTTGGGATATCTCCAAACCACTCCTCAGTGAACTTAAAATTATTCACTGAACTATTCTTGACCCTTCCTGCTTTCCTGACACTTAAAGAAAAAGAAACATTTATTCAAATATGCTGAAACAAGCTCAGCATGAAAAAACAGTCATGCTAACTTTTCAAAGATCTCTTCTAGAGCCCTGCTATAAAAGACTAAATTAACAAAGGATAGAACAGGCAGAACTGAAGACTGAAGGATACTTCTCTCTTATATTGACCTTGAGGAGCATATAGCAGATGAAGAGGCATATATTTCATTGCCGTTCTCTCAGACTTTCTTTATCCCGTCTTTCCTTCTATTTAAGGTAGTTACTTTTAAGTCTGTCTTCCTACAAATCCTAGACTATTCTCTGAGTTTCATCTGTGCTATATGCACTAAAATAAGTGGGCTTTACTTAGTTAGTAAGAACATTATATTTACCTTTTTTTTGCCTTGTAATAAATCTTATTAGAAGTCTTTTTTTTTTCTATGTGAACTTCCCTGATATAGCAAGTGTTTCATTAATTCAGACTGTATTTTGATAAAAACTGATATATGTGCAATATGCTGTGATAACATTCTATTTATCTATTTGTTCTGTAGTTAAATTAGATATTATATTGCCATAGAATAAGAACTCTAATTTTAAAAGATTACTAGTTTAAAAATTCTAAGTTAAATTCTCTCTCTCTTTTTTTTTTTAATCAGCATTGTCTATTGTACAGCAGGAGGTTACAGGATCCTTCCGCTTAACATTTTGTGTGCTTAGCAAAATCATTCTTAATTTACAATACTTATATAGCATATTTTTTTTTCTTTAAGAAAATTTGTTGCTTCTGATTTAAAACAAGCCCGTTAATAATTGCAACAATGTAATAAAATAAGTGAAGATAAATGCCATAATTCCACCTTTATTGTGCATCATCAACCAGATAATTGTACCACTTGAATATCTGTGCCTTCTAGCTTAAAAATGTGGATAGTTAAAAGTTTAAATCAGGATATAAAAGAAAGAATTCATAGGCTGCCTCAAGTAATTTGGAAGGAGTCCCCTGTGTTTAAAGTACATGTAAAAATGGAGCTATGTAAACTATTTAAAGAACTGCATGAGAGTGAATGTATTTTTCAAGAACTTGTAGCAAATATTAAGTTCTCCATACAACAAGTCTTAACGCTTCTTTTACTTCATTAAAATATGTTTTATGGGAAATATATATATATATTATACTTACCTAATTGTTTTAGTTTTGAAAATTGCATTTTCATCCAAGTATTTCATAGGATATAACAGAAAAAGAAACCTCATTTCTTTGTATGTGACCATTCTTCCAGTCAGATGGCATCTACTAAATACACAGAAACATCACTGAAATGACTGTGTTACAGAAATTCAGGCAAGATTGGCAAGATTACATTAATATGTAATGCTTAGCAGATTATATACAACTAGATCATCATTTCAGAACCAGGCTTTATCATCATAAAAGGAGAACAAAGTGAAAATATGGCCTTTGTTAAGTTGAATTTACCTCTAGATCAAGACACTGTTTTTTCATTTTTCTCAAAAAAAAATCATTTCCTCCAAAAAAACAGAACAAAATGAAAAGCTGCAGTTGGAGGAAAATGGAAACATTATTTAATTTTGAAAGTAAACAGATTGTTTCATTCTGAAAGGAAAGCAATTTTTTTCCTTATGGTCAAGAAGCATCAAACACAACACAACAGAGAAAGAAAACAAATTATTTTGTTTTCAATTTTCAGTACAGTAGTAAGCATGTGAGAAGCAAGATTTTCTGGGAAGTATTTCACTTTACTAAAAAAAAAAAAAAAAAGGCAGCAGTCTTGCAGTTAAGACGGCATTGAGGACAGTTGGTCTAAGCTTAACTTGAAAGGAAGAGGTGGTTTGAACCTGGGGAGAAGAGGGAGGAAGGGGAGGATGCTATTAACCCCAACATGACAGAGAGAGACAGAAACAGGTAACTGCTTCTTAGGAGACACATTAAAGTTCTGAGTATGGTGCAGGAAAAGATATGTCAAGAAATTATGATCTCTATTGAGTTCCTGATACGTAGTATCCACTAGATATGAAAAATAATCACTATGAAAAATAAAGTTATTATTTTTTTTCCCCTGGTTTATATTTTGAAGACCCCAGCATGGTCTCTTTTTCATTCTAGATATACTTGGTTGTCTAATATCTGGTATTACCTTTCTGACTAGGCTTCAAGCCTTGCCTCTCTTGTATCCTTAAACAATCACAGCTCCATCAGCAGCACAACATAAGGAGAAAAAAATTTGATTCTTCCTGAGTTTAATGATCTGTACAAAAAATATTTGAAAGCATAGCGGTCTGTTGACCCTAAGTATAAGAAAGTAAGTACAGAAAAAATGACAAAAATGTATATATAAGACCTTTAGTGTGGGATCTGCTAAAATGGGCTGAAGATTAAGGGAATGTTTTCTAAGGTTCTGGAAGTGTGTACACTTCCACAAAATATAATCCTATTATGATAGGATAATTTTTCATTTGATCAGCTCCTGTCATTTTGTCTTTAAAATCTACATGCTAAGCTTTTCTGGTATCTAAGAGGAAATTCCTCCAGTTTTGCTCTTTAAAGCAAATGTCAGTTGTGATAGACAGGCTTGTGAAGAAGTAGGAAAGCATATTGGGAATGCTATTTCTAAATATGAATGAATTAGACATTAGTAGTAGAGATGTTAGACATGACTGAATACCAGAGTTACATAGTGAAATCCATCTGTTAATTTCTTCCATTGTTTAGGAAGGAGGCACCAGTGAGCAGTTTTCGTTCCTCATGAGAGACCAACAATAGTTTGGAAAGTTGAAGTGACTGTGCCAATATTGATTCCTGGGGAAAGAAAGGAATAAAGTAAGGAAAAGCAAATGGTTATATAGGAGTCCTAGAGCCTCAGACACAGAAATAACTCTGGAAACACAATCAATTATTTATTTTATTTTTTAATTTTAGCATAGATCTTACTTAATATTACACATTTAGATAACTGGATGAGGTACAAATCTGGCTTTTCATAACGGTTTCATTGGTTAAGTTCAGGAGAAAATAACACTCAGCCTACATCTCTGGCAGACATTCTTGTAGTCAGTCTAATGAGAGAAACTATCAGCGGAAGAATGTATAGCGTAAATTGGCAAACTGCTGAGAAAAGCACGAACAGAGATTCCCAGAAGTTCCATTCCATGTTTTAAGAACAGGGTCTAAGAACTGTAAACACAGAATAAGAAGAAGTTCTTAGTCACACTGTAGAAATCTGGAAAGTCATCAGGGAGTTAAACCTGGGATCTTTACTTTCTCAATTATATTATCATTAGAATAAATAGGGGAATACATCTGTCAAAGTGACAGTTTGCATATGGTCTCTGAATTGTACAGTTGTTCCATACAGTACTATAATTCTTTTTCCATTTTAAGCTTTCAGTCAATTCCAGTGATATAGTGAAACTTGTTCATAATTTAATTTAGCAAAAAAAGGTTATGAACTTAGTCTGAATCCACAATATTCCTACTGCTCCTTCATGTATTCACAATAGTACTTACATAGCCTATGGGTTAAGCAAGAGCATTTCATAAGCACTTTGATATAAGTAATAAAACATGGCACTGCAGATCAGTAATGGAGTATCAGTTACTGCCATAAAAGCTGATTTCTAAATAAATCCAATTACAGTGCAGGTTAGGTGGGTTCCTGCCTCATCCACGTAAAAGATGGAAGGCATGAACGTGCAACTTGAGTCTCAATGGTAAATGTGTGATCCCACTGTATTGCATGAACAGAGCTTCACCAGGTCATTATTCAAGTAGCAATAGTGAAAAATAAAATTGTTATCTCTTTGAGTGCATCTGAAGTTTGTCCCTGATAATATGCTATCTGTTGGATAAAATCTATATGAGACAATGAGAATGAGAAAGCATGTTATCCATTTGGAGACCAGAGAATTGCCATTACAAAGAAGGAATACAGCAAATATTTGGCAATTGTGAACTTTTTAACCTCTGCACAACTTTTGCCCATTCTGAGTAATACTGTTGCTATGAGCTTTTATATCTTTCCTCTTCAAAAGAATGGGCCTTTAATTCACATAAATATCATCAGGACAGTTGAGGAAGAACTGTTAAAGGTGTAAATAAAGGCAGTCTTATCTTAAAACACATACAACAGCAAGTGCACAGGCAAAATATTGGAGTGATGTCTGGCTACCTGTGGATTTTTGGATACATATTAATGTGTTACAAATCCAAATATAAAATGTTGCACAAAACCTCATTCTTCCTTCTAGAGTACAGAAACTCATGTGATACTCAGTGAATGAATTTGGGGATGGAAATATTTTTTTTCTACATATCTTGAATCTGATATAACTGTTCTGTAAAATACAAGCTAGGACTATTTCAGAGCAATGTTTCTGAAAGTCAAAGGAAAATGTCATTTCTAAACAAAAATCCTATAAAAAATACTCTTCTGATAGTGATTGTTTTACCTCTTTTTATTCTAAAATGGTTCATAGCAAAATTCTTCTTTTTAAAAACTTCAGAGAAAATTAAATAAAGAAACATTAATGCAGAGGAAAAGATCTATTTAAACTATGATGTTAAATGGCAATATTTTATGGTATTCCTTTAGTGAAGTCACTCATATATTTGTTTTCTTTAAGCTGTGGCAGAACATTCAGGCCATTCTCTGCCATAAGCAGCTATCTGTCATTTCACTGTACTTCAAGATTTTTCATTCTATGTAACAGCATATGCTGTCAGAACATATGACCTAGAACATAGACAAATATCCCTCAAGGCTAATATAAACTCTTCAGAGGTATTTTCTGGTGGAAATCATTGCACTTCTCCCTAAGAGGGTGAGAAAAGTCCTTCCTTCAAGCAATTAACTGTTAGCTCAGGAAATCTTTGGGGGAGGTTCTGATTCTCCAGCATAACCTTCATCATCTACTGTAAACCAGCCTGCAGGTCATAGTGTGGTACAGGTCCTTTTTGATCTGACCAGTCTTAATTTTCCCTCACTGTGGTGGTTTGACTGTATTAGGCAACTGAACACCACAACCGCTCTCTCACTCCCCCTCCTCAGATGAGGAGGGGAAGAAGTAAAGGGAAAAAAACAACTCACGGGTTGAGATAAGGATAATTTTAATAAAGAGAGAAATATATTATCAAGGAAATATTATATTAATTAAACAATTATTAACAATATTATTATTATTAACAATATTATTATTAATTAAACAATTCAACTAAAGGGAGAAAAGGGAAAAGGGGAAGAGGAAGGGGGAAAGGGAATAACAAAACAAGTAAAGGCTATGTGGAAATGCAGAGGGGAAAAAATTACTCTCTACTTCCCACAAATAAGCGATGCTTGACCACGTCCTTGAAGCAGGGCCTCAATGCACGTAGCCGGTGTTTGGAGAGGAGGACAGACGTTTTCGCAACGAGAGCCCACCCCTCCCCTCTTCCTCCTTTTCCCACCTTTTGTTGCTGAGTGTGACATCATATGGTATGGAATATCCCTTTGGTTGGTTTGGGTCAGCTGCCCTGGTGATGTTTCTCACTTTTTTTTGCCCACCCCCTAGGAGGGCTAGAGAAAGTCCTGATGCTGTGCCAGCACTGCTCAGCAGCCGACACAACACCAGTGTGATACCACTGCTGTTTTAGCTACAAGTGCAGAGCATAGCACTTTATGGGCTGCTGCAGGGAAAGTTACCATCCCAGCTAGACCCAGTACACTCACAAAACGACAAAGGTCATTATTTTTCAGCAAAGTAAACTAGTAAATATTGTCTTACTGAACTGGATGAGTACAGAAACAAGGTAGGGAGGTAAAAATAATTTTTAAAGGATTTCAACATTTTACTATGTGCCTAAGGTGTTCGTCAATAGTCTTATTTAACAAGAATATTGAGGACAGATGGGAGAGTAGCCCTAGGATATCCAAATGCTCCAAAGTTCAATGTTGAAAACCTCTAGTAGAAATTTAACCTAGGTGGCACTGGATTAGATGCAAAGGCAGGGTTTTAAAAAAGAGTCATGGTAAACTGGAGAAGGAACATCTGGGAATAAGACAGTAGTAAACTATCGCTTAAAAAGAGGGGGCAATCCTATCTTTCACTAAAAATGTCTTACAAAAGCATGTCCTTTCCCGAACTTCTACAACTGCAGACCTACCAAATTATCTCTATTAGTGAAAAAGCACATTAAACCTTTTCTGTCCAAAGTGCATCTCATCACATTCTTAATGATTTCATCATAGAATCATCTGGGTTGGAAAAGACCTTAGAGATCATCAAGTCCAGCCATCAATCTGACCTACCAAGTGCCATCACTAAACCATGTCTCTTGCTGCCACACACATACATCTCTTAAATACCTCCAGGAATGGGGACTCCACCACTTCCCTGGTTTGCCAATCCCAGTGCTTAACCACCTTCTCCATAAAGAAATTCTTCCTAATATCCAATATAAATCCCTCTTGACACAACTTGAGATATTCCTCACATCCTACCACTTGTCATCTGAGTAAAAAGGCCACCAGCCTCCTCACTGTAATCTCATTTCAAGTAGATGTAGAAAGAAACGAGGTCTATCCTCAGCCTTCTCTTCACTAGACTAAACAACGCTGGTTTCCTCAGCTACCCCTCATAACTCTTGCTTTCTAGTCCTTTCACCATCTTCCTTGCTCTTCTCTGCATGCGCTCAAGCAACTCCATATGCTTCTTGCAGTGAGGGACCCAAAACTGGACACAATATTCAAGATGCAGTCTCACCAATGTGGCATATAAAGGGACTTCCCTTCCCTAGTCCTGCTGGCCACACTATTTTTGATGTAGACCAGGATACCATTGGCCTTCTTGCCCATTTGCGCACACTGCCGGCTCATGCTCAGCTGGCTGCCAACCAGCACCCTCAGCTCCTTGCCTGTTGAACAACTTTTCAGCCATGCTTCCCCAAATCTATATATTAAAAAATGCCTACCTTTGAAATCTTTGTGAAAAATCCACTAAATGCAGAAAGTGACTTACAAAGGAAGCAAAAGGTACATGTATTTGAAAGAGGCCATTTTTATCAGTTTCCAGGGTTTCTTGAACACCTCAATATACCATTGGCATTACCACAGAGATTCATATTAGCAGCAAATGGGTTTATTGATTTTCAATTCAAGGTCATCAACTTATTGTAAAGGTCATCAATTAATCTGAAATGTTACTTAAGAAAAATGGCTAGCCTTTACTCAGATATCTTGGAGAGATATGTTGCAGTTTTATTGTGTGGTGTGTTTTTTTTTCATGAGCACAAATATGTGATGACATACTTTTAACTTACGTATATGGAAGCATGGTTAGATTAATGTGATATGATCACAAGCTGAGTTACATGAGTAACTTATTTTATTTATTTTAGGAATAGACTTTCTTTATACAAGCCAATTGAGGAAACATTACTTCCTACAGGTTTACTGTATTAGGATATAATGTTGGGGACTTTCATGGTCAGCTGTTATACTTTCTGGCATCACTTGTGCAAGTCTCTTAAAATGCAGGTAACAAACACTATGATTACACTATGATTAAGTAATCAAAGACAACCCAACAAATATGGTCTTAGTTCATGTCAGTTATAAGTGACAGTTTTGTTGATATAATACATACAGAACCAGACATGAGTAACGATACTCTTGTCTTTAGCATGCTTATGTGTTTTCAGTAATGATTATTAAGGAATGAACTAGGGCACTATTATATATAGAACAAACTAAGTGGGCAGACCCAAAATATGACTACAAACTTTGAAACATTACAGATAGTTACAGATACAGGAGTGGTTTTTTTTGGTGTTCCAGATTCTTTCCTGTGTTCTCATTTAGTAGACTACTAAGGGTCTTTCAGGACACTAATGATATATGCCTTATCTTCTCCATTGTTATGACCTTCAAGACAAGTTAAACAAGCCAGAGTTCTGCTCTCAGATGTGCCAAAGAGCAAGTCCATTCATAGTCTGAAGGGAGTTTACCAGTCCCTGATAATATTGCATACAGAGAACATAAGTTCCCACACCTAAATCATTTTACCAACATAGGGGATCTCTTTGTAATGTTAATTAACCTTTTTGACCTGCATGTTCACAACAAGGCAATTAGAAGCAAAAGCTAGCAGATTATTTATTTTGATTTATTTGATGCATTCTGCTGCTTTTATGAATAGTGTGCAAAGTCCATAGATGCAGGAATAAGCTTCCAGAGAAAAGTAAGCCTGGAGTTCCAGTGTTTTCAGTCAGTACAGTCACCTTGCTCTTAGTGGTTTTTCTCATGGCCACATTGAAGCTCTGAGACATGATGTGTCCTTCAGCCTCTCTCTTAAAGCTTTTTAAGATATGTTTCCTCTCTTCTGGTCTACACAGAACAGAAAAGCAGAATCCTCCTCCCATACCTATCAGCATTCATCTTCATGTTCAGTCATGACATTTATCTGCACTCTGATATGGATGTTTATACTACTTTCTAAAAGAACATGTTTAAACCCTTCCATGCCATGCTTTTCCTTGCCCTTCCCCATGGCAACTCCTCAGTTTTAAGTATATTTAATCCGTGCATAATAGCAAACAAAGATTTAGGCAAAATGGCAATATTTTTATGCTGTCAATTTCCAAGCTGCTTGCAGGACACAAACTATTTTTTATTTTCTTTTACTTCTGATGATCTTTCAGCTCTCCAGAATATTTCCTAGGTTCCAAACAAAGTATAGCTTAGATAATTGCATGGTAATAGCTGGAAAATGAATTCTGCTATTGTACTGCTGTCTTGCAATTTTCCTGTTGGACTTCTCTTCTTTACATTGGTCTCCCATGAGGTGGCAGATATGTTTTAAGCTGTTTCTGTCAATATTTGTGACAAGAAGAAAACTATTTTTCCTCATAAATTACTTGATTGCTTTGCCTGTAGGAGAAAGAGTGGGAAATGAATGGACTGCTCTTTGGCAAGTATCCATTTTTGTGAATGGGACTTCTTTATGCACAGAGTACTGTGATATGAAATCAACAGAAAAACAGTTAGTTTCTTTAATAGAACCAGTTTTTAAGAATGGTTAGTTCAGAGAGTGGAGGTGTTATGAAAATATGGGGCTGGGGAGACATATTACCATGTATTTCTTTTTTTCTAGTTCAAGAGTTCTGCAGGATTTGGAAGATGATTTCCCTCTTACCTTACTTCTTTCCTTAGAAAAGACAAGTGAAAGAAAATATTACTTTAAAACATGGTTTTTGTTTGTTTGCTGGTTTTAATAGTTTCTTCACCTAGCATATTTAGGGAAAAATAAAAAATAATATTAAAAAAAATGGGAGTCCTTAGTCTAAATTCCTTAAACATATCTAAGTACCTGAGACCCTTAGAAGTCAGTGGAAATTAGGCACTTGAGTCACTGGAGAGTATGCCTGCCTGGCCAAATAACTGTAGAACTTTCTAGAGTGACAGGCATAATAGAATAACCTATAGAGATTAAATGAGATAAACCAAAGATTCAAAAACTAGCATTCTCACCAAGAGTTCTTTATGAGAACCATAGACTCATTGGGTAGTAAGTACGGAAGAACCCAAGGAGGTCTCCAATTCAACCTCCTGCTCAAAGCAAGGTCAGACAAGTGATCGCACCAGGTTGCTCAGTTTTATCTAGTACAGGCTTGAAAATCACCAAATAATAGAGGATAACCCCTTCCCTCTCTGTACTGACTGTGATTCTCTTAATACAGTCCAGGACACTACTGGCATGCTGCTGGTTCTTGTGCCGCTCACTGCCAACTAAGCTCTCACAGTCCTTTTCAGCAGAGCTACTCCCACACAGTCCCAGTAGGTATCATTGCAATTCCTTCTCCAGTGAAGTGCTTTCTGTTTACCTTTAATTACTTGATGTCCCTGTCAGCTCAATGCTTCAGCCTGTTTGTGTTCCCCTGAATGGTATCCCTGTCCTTGAGTGTGATCCAGAAATGTCTTTGAGTTTTTTAAAGAGTTGTTTAAAAGCTTTGTCGGCTTTCCCACCCCAGTCTCCCACCACAGACTCCCACCCTGATGCCACCCTCACTGGTCTTTCCTCTGTTATTGACCCACAGGTTCGAACTCAACTTATTGTGTATCCTGTACAAGAGTGCCTTACTTTTGAGCTGCTGTTTCACATAGAGAACAGCTCCCTTTCCCCCAGTATCACCTTCCTTGCCTGTCTTCCCTGAAGAGCTGTCAGTCGCAGGTCTTCAGCCACGGGTTGCCTCACCATGTCTCAGTCCTCCTCACAATAATGTTTTTCTGTTGGCAAAGATGTCAGGGAGATCCCATCCCTAATACTGATGCACTCAGGGCCTCCCTTGGATGGGTCATTGCTGTCCACATGGATGAAAAGCAGGGGGAATCAGCTAGCAGCAATGTGGAGAAGGTGATATTAAAAAGTGATTAAAAGGAGATATTAAAAAGTGTTGTTATGATCCTATATTAAAAAACTTTTTTGGGGGGTTCGTTTAAATGGCTAGATTTCACTTTCAGCAAATGATTACCTATAGGAAAAAAACAGCTGTAGCCTTCTTTCTACCTCCATAAGGAAAGAACCATTATTAACTAAAAAGCATTTAAGAGATTCTGTATCTGGCCCAAATTCTGTTTTCAAGTTCATGACGTGTAAAACCACAGAAACCTCATCTAGAAAATGTCTTGTAAGGAAGCTGACAGTTCTCCTCTACTAAATATTTTTGTATAAATGCAGCTCTTCTGGCTTTATAGCAGTGTTACTGAGAGTAGAACGTGATTCATTACAGTCATCCCCTCTTTTTTAAATGCCATTATTTTTAATCCTCATCTTTACCAAGGCCTTTCACATGTCATGGTGATATTTTCAGGATGGTCAAGGGGCATCTTTATTTTTAGTCAAGGTTCTTTAAAACACCTTGCCGGTATAATGTGCCCATGTTTGATTATCTAATCTATGAACAGATCAGTCATCTTCTCAGGAAAAAAAAAAAAAAAAAAAAAAAAAAAAAAAAGTTTTCTTATCTTGCTCCCAGGAGGCTGGAACAGCTATTAAACAGACATATATCTGCAGCCATCTCTCTCTTGCATCTTTGTGATTCTGATAAAATAGATTAGTTAGATTAGCAACACAAACCACTTTGCACTTATATCATAGTTTCCATCCATGGATCTCAAAGCACTTCTTCAATGTTAATGAAGATAATAAATGTTAATTAAGATAAATAAGTCATCCAGATAAGTATGTCTCTCAATATTTCATAGATAAGGAAATCAAAATACATGGAACTTAAATGGCTCGCCCAAGGTCATATTATAAACAAACAAGAGGACCAAGACCAAAAAAAAAAAAAAAAAAAAAAAAAGAAA
>CM021733.1:92326660-92357638 GCA_011075105.1 Heteronetta atricapilla
GAAAAAGAAAAAGAAAAAGAAAAAGAAAAAGAAAAAGAAAAAGAAAAGAAAAAGAAAAGAAAAAGAAAAGAAAAAGAAAAAGAAAAAAGACAATCAGAATGTGATACAGTTGCCTACACATGGCCATTTCAGATACTATGAGATGTTTCATTTGGCCTCTAACTGAAACTCCAAAAGAGTGGAGCTATTCATTTGATCCAGTGTTATGTTTGCTGGCTTCATGCTGCTATTTAGGCAATTCCGTACCATGTATCCTGGTTCTTACTGTTTTCACTTGAATGAAGTAAAAGTAGGTGCCAGACTTTCTACTTTCATCTCCAAGTTAAGGGGTCTTTGCTGTTTCAGCAGGTCTACTTTTTACAGATTGCTATTAGAACAGTCCTGAATCTAGGACTTAGGACATTCTTTAGCTAAGATTAAGACATTTTCTTTTTATTTGACTCATTGTATATTAATTGTTTCTAGAAAGGAAGGCATTTGTAAAAAACAAACAAAAAAAAAAAAAAAAAAAAAACAGATTCTTTTGGATTCCAGAAAAGTTTTGGATATTGTTTTTCATAGTATCCTTCTGGACTAAATGTCCAGAATACATTAGCTAGCTAGACAAATGTGTAATACAATGGGTGAGCAAATGGGTTGATGGGTTAAGCTCAAACTGTTATAGTAAATGGGGTTATATCAGGCTGGCTAGTCAGTCACTAGTGGGGTTCCGTAGGGCTTCATTTTAGGGCCATTTTAATGTTTTTATAAATGACTTGGATAAAGGACTCAAATGCATACTAAGCAAGTTTGCAGATGATATTAAATTTGGAGGATCTGTTGCCTCCCTTAAGGGCATAGAGGTCTTGCAGAGAGATATTAACAAATTAGAGGACTGGGTAATCACCAGCTGCATGAAATTTAACAAGAGCAAATGCTGGTTTCTGCACCTGGGATAGTGCAATCCTGAATGTATGTACAGGTTTGGGAATGAGAATTTGGAGAGCAGCCCTGAAGAAAGGGATCTGGGGGTTCTGTTTGATGACAAGTTGCATATGAGTCAACAGTGCACCCTGGAAGCCAAAAGGGCCAACCATGTCCTGGGGAGCATGAAGCATAGCATTTTTAGCTGGTCAAGGGATGTGATTGTCCTGCTCTGCTCTGTGCTGGTACAGCCACACCACTGCTATGTGCAGTTTGAGGCATCACTGTATAAGAAGGAAATAAAACTATTAAAGAGCATCCAAAGGACAGCTACAAATAAGGTGAAGGCTTTACAGGGGAAGACATATAAGTGGATAAATTTACTTGGGTTGTTCATGCTAGAGAAGAGTAGACTGAAGAGAGACCTCAGCTTTCTTACTGTGGTGATCAACAGCTTCCTCATGAGGTAGAGCAGAGGGGCAGGTAGTAATCTCTCTGTTGACCAGTGAAAGAACCCGAGGGAATGGCATGAAGCTGCATCAGGGGAGGTTCGGGCTGGATGTTAGGAAAAGGTTCTTCAATGAGAGGGTGGTTAACTACTGGAACAGGTTCCCCAGGGCAGGGGTCACTGCACTGAGCCTGCTGGAGTTCAAGAAGTGACAGACATATGGGCTGATTGGTGAGTGGTCATATGCCAGGAGTTGGACTCTATGATCCTTGTGGGTGCCTTCCAACTCAGGATATTCCATGATTCTATGATTCTATGAAATTGAACCCCTGGCAATTACAGCTCTCAGGAGCATGAGAGCTGAGTTCATCTGTTCTCCAAGTCATGCAGAAAAAAACACACCCCTGTCCTGAAGTTCCCAAAAGGATACTGCATCCACAAGACTATTTGGACATAATGCACCTGCTTTTTCTTGATTTCATAATGAAAGTGGGTTGAGCTCCAGGGGGTAGTCTGTGAGTCAGGACTGAAGAGTCCACTGTGTGTCAGAAATATATTTTAATAGTATAACTATTAATATGAATAGTTGTTAAAGCAGACACTTTGTATTTAAAGAGAATGCATGCTTTATCATTTTTAAATCCACTGCTAGAAGAGTCTGTGAAGTCCAAATACCCCAAATGTATTTTATGGCAGTTACTGAAATACTAGAAGCAGTTTTATGGTTTGCCTATTACATAATTACACTTTAATTCAGCCAATAAAACCTAAATGTGATTTACACGAGCCTTGTATCTAATATACACAGAAAAATCTCAAACTTGAATCTATATAATATCTGTTACTGTAAACACCAATAGTGTCTGTTACTATAAGCAGAACACTAGGATTATAGGAAGAAAAAATGCCACCTGTTTTTGACTGGCCTAGTTCATGCAGTAAACTGCCCGCTGATTTAGAAAGCAGATCATGCTTTCTTTGGCATTTATCCAGTTGCTGTCTGGACTGAAAGGTTACAGAACCACACACCTACATTCTGCAAAAAGTAGAAAGGCCAGTGATGCATATATCCTCAATGCCTGAGGCAGAGAAAATGCTGTTCCCTTCTCCAGGTTTCATTCCACCTTCAGTCTTCTAACGGAATGTTGGACTTAAGGCAACATGTATTAGTGAGTTTTGAGACTGACAGTTTTATTCATTTTTTCATCAGATTCTTAAGTGCAGTGTAGCAGAGAGTGTATGAGATTTCCTTCTTACCTACTATACCAGAATCGCCACCTGGAAACCTAGCCTTATCCCACCCACCCTTCCTATTAGTTTTACGTAAAATGTAGAAAGGAATAAAGACTGAGATAAGAGCTAAAATTCAATTCAAGCTGATAAAGATAATTGTTTGGATTATTGTTTTTTCAATAAGACCATCTATTCTTTAGCCACATATTGATCTGAAATGTTCTGATTTACAGGAACTTCCCTGATTAAATAACACAACAAACAACAACATAACAAATGCGCTGAAAATGTTATTGTTCAGTTTGAAATAGGGTTCTTCTACATTGCTGCATTTAAAAAACAAAGTCCAAAGAAATCTTCTATTTCAGTGAGAAGCAAACAAATTTTTACAAGTCTGAAGTTTCAAACTAGTGCCAAGAAGTATGCACGTTAGCATATGTCTGCTCAACAGACTGTACACCCATGCAGTTGCACCCAAATTATCCTATGGTGAATTAGGTCAGCTACCACAAGCAGTGTAGACAAATTATTTTATCAGCCTTCCTAGCTGTACAGACCTTACTTGAGAATAAGAGCAAAGATCTAATAAGGCCATGTCTGACATGTCACTGGAAGCAGTCATTCATGGTACTGAATCCAAATGACTGGTTGGAAACAGTAGAGTGGCATTGACTTCAGAGGTTTTACATAATGACACTTGTTGTGAACTTCATCTTTACTATCCCCAAACCAGTTTGACTAATAGGCATATCATGACTAACCTGTGGAATTTTCAACCTTTTTTCTTTTTAGTGGCTTCCCTTACTGTGCAAAGGCATAGAATCATAGAATGGCTCGGGTTGGAAGGACCTCATAGATCATCTCAACTTTGTGTTTTTTATCTTAAAACTGGTGTAGGGACAGAACAGTGATCCTGGCAAGTTTGAATGTTCACATCAATAGTAGATAATTACTTCCCAGAAAGAAATTTAGAAGTATTTGGTCACTGTAGTAGCACAGGCTCAGTAAGTGTTTGATTTCTCTGTGCTGTGAGCATGACAAAGAAAATGGAATACATTTTCTTGGGTGACCTTAATATATTTTCCTTGTCACTTTTTAACTTGGCTTAGAATATGATACAACAATTTTCAGGTAGAAAAGGAAAGACTAAAAAGCATGTAATTCAGCCCACAATGGATTTTACAGGTCTCAATGGAATTAATTACTGAGAACTAGCACATGTAGTAATTAATTTCATGCAATTCAGCACCATCTGCAGATGCATTATTTCCTTTCAAACTTAGTATAATTTAATGTAAAATAGAAATTGTTAGGGGTTTTTAGGCAGCAAAAGCTTTTGTATCTTGTTTATGCCAAAGCAATTAGATAAGGAAATTAAATATTATTTGAAAAACATAACCTATTTTTCCATTGAATAGAAAATTACTTCCAGTTGTTGGTAAGGGAACTGCTTGCAACAGAGATTTGGGGAAAAGAAACTGTGATTTAAGACTAGTTTTCTCATTAAATATATATATATATATATATATATATATATATATGATTTTTTTTGGCAGGAATTACTTATCATTTGCAGGTGAAGTGTATTACTGCATCAAACTTTGTAGAAATTGCAATGAAAAACTACCAGATCTGTTTAGATAAATGCCAAAATTGCCTTATATTATTTAAATGCAGGATATATAAAATGTGTTTAAGTATTTTTCTCTTCATCGGCTTGAATATATCTTGTCCTGAAACATAAAACAACTGACCTCAACAAATGACACAAATTTCTTTTATAATATTCAAGTTCCTTATCTTTTTTGATCCATATTCAGAACTTCATCTGTACTGAACAAGCTATTTGATTAAATTAAGTTAATTTAAATTAAGCTCTTTCTTATGTGGTATGCTGGAGTAGTCAAGAGTACTCCTCAGTTCCATCCTTAAAGTGTATAAAATTTAAAGCAGGACTGTCAAAGAACAATGTATTGGAATTTATTCAGTGCATTAGCTGAACTATCAGTTGGATGTTGGGACCTCTGGAAAATTAATCCTGAATCTTTCTAGATATTCATGTATCACCTAACACAAGAGCTGATTCTGCAATAATACTGTGAATGGGAAAGTGTGTGTGTTTGGGACGGAGACAATATTCAAGTAGCACAGCTTTTTTTTCCTGTGGTACGTCATGAAGCATTCATTGTTCTTTGACAGTAATAATGAATGGGTTATAGACCCATCAATCTATGTCTATTTAACAGAGTCACATTATCATGGAATGGTTTCTGTTTTGGAAAAAAAAAAAGATAAAAATGTAACTATTATTTGCATTTGTTAGCATTATAATGCACAACTTCAGCTGAGAGCCCATTGTCCTCCATAAAAACAAACACTGTAGCAATAGAGATCTGAAACAGCCAAAGAATACAAGCTCTGTAATTGCAAGAAGTATGAGACCAGTCAGGCTTTCTATATTTTCCACCTGCTGATCAAAGTCTGGACACAGTTTTCCTCCCTGTCAAGTAACCACTGAAGTCTTTTGTCTAACAAGAGAAGTAGATAATAGCATTAAAATTATAGTTGGAGCTAAAGGAGATGCCATCATCAGAGTCATATGTAAGAATGGTATAGGGCAATACAAATGTTTGCTTTTAGTGCAATAGCTTATCAAAGCAAGAAGCAGTAAGTGAGTAATTTTTTTTTTCTTTTTCCAATGCATTTTACAAAGAAATAAAAGATTTGCAGGCAATAAATCTGCGGTGTTCCCACAACTATCCTTAAACAAGCAGAATATCTTTACCTAGTTAAACAAAGCTGATGAAACACAAAAAATTACAGTGAGGTTTCCTTATTTTTGAAGAGCAATATAACAACTGTACTAATGTAGCAAATGTATTTAAATGGAGCTGGTGATCTCCCCAGTTCTTAGTTCTCCCTAAGAAAGGGAAAAAAATAAATGAAAAGAATGAGCATGAATGCCACAAATGTCATTTTGAAGGCCTGAATAAGGCAAGAAGGTATTTTGAAAAAGACCCTGAAATCACATTTCTAAAAATGCTAAAGGAATTGGTTATTTTTATGGTGTTCTCGTGGTTATTACATTCACTGACAAGAGAAAAGATGAGTAGTTTGAGGGAGGGAGGCTAGAGAGATTAGCTAACTCTGCAGCCCTAAGATTTACTCAGGCCTATACTGAGTGCTATCTCCTGGTCCTTTTGTAATGTTTATTCCAATAATGTTTATCACCAACATTTAGTGTTTTATATATTCTCAGTGAATATTGTCATCCTTCTTATTATGACAAAATAGCATATAGTCATATAGTAAATGCAGAAAATATCATTAATTTAATGCATTCACATAAAGAGATCATCCTATGACTAAAAAGGCTCTGAATATATTCAGTCTGATGATTAAATTGGGAATTGGTAAAACAATAAAAAATATTTTTTTTAAAAAAAAAAAAAAGCTTACAAATCATTGTTTCTCCAGACAGCTTTAAGATTATGATCTCCCAGATTTCCTTGGTGCTGCTGTACATGTACAAGAAATTCAGCCTCAAGAAAGTTTGAATTTAGAGGGCTTAAGTTCAAATCGTTGATCCATTTTTGTTACTGAAAAGAAATTATTTACACTAATGAAATGTTATAATTATTTCTGGCCTATTCTGGCCTTGAATAAACAATGTGATGAATTTGTAGCTATCTGGTAAAAACTTTCATTTTTAGTTGAACACAACATTCAATTTATTTTTCTTCTAGCTCTTTCTTAGTTCCAGGGACTTTGTCAGTTCTGTCCTATGATGTAATGAATTAAACATTAAAAGCATTTTGGAAATGTTTATTTGTAATTGTCCAGGTGAAAATATTACAGTCATAAACCCAATTTGTCCTGTGCTGTAATGACCAATATGCTATCAGATTTTTCTGCCTAGCAAAAACTTGTCTTATAAAGGCCTCAAAACCTTGAGGAACCATGGTGTAGGAATTACATGGTTTGCTACTAGAGATATTGGTGCAGCAGTTAATTACACTGTAAATGAGATGGACAAAATTTTGACTACCATATACACTCACAGACTAATTCTTTTGCTTTCTGGTTACAGTAAATGGTTACATTTTGTTCAATGTGTAGTCTTATGTAATAAAGCTAAAATCTGTCTGTGACTAAATCTGCTGGTAATGTCTATTTTATGTAGCCAGATCTTCTCTTCTATCACGTTTCTTTAAAAATAAAAACATTCCTATAATTTTGAAATGAGAAGCAGGAAGGTTTTATCACTCTAATGTTATATGAAAGGACAGAAAAGAAACACATGCATAAATAAGTACATAAAAAGATTGGCAAACCATAGAGGAACCAAAATATTATTAACAAAATAATATTAACAGGCTTATGAAGTAAGCTTTCTCTTGCTCTGTGAGCCTTTAAGTTTTACCCCTTAAGGTACATAGCTGATCTGACAGTCCAAAATTTTAAGTGCCTGCAAGTCTCTGTAAAGTGTTCCTTTCCACTTTTCCAAAGTAACAGCTGTAAGAAGATGAAATAATGACTGAATGATTTCCTGTTTTCATTTGGTCTTACTTTTCTTCATTTAAAATTCTTCTGTATCACTTTACACTATAAATGCACTTACAGTTCAACATATAAGAGTATGTTTCATTGTGGTTGTAATAGAAAGGAGGTAACTTGAATGCAAATATTTTTACTTTTCTGAAAAAAAAATACCAAAGTTAAATGTAGTATTTTATATTAAAAGTAGTATTTTATATTAAATGAAGTAGCACCAGATTTTCAGCCTAGAAGAGAGGGATCTGGGGGTCGTGGTAGACAGCAAGTTGAATATGAGCCAGCAGTGTGCCCTGGCAGCCAGGAGGGCCAACCGTGTCCTGGGGTGCATCAAGCACGGCATCACTAGTAGGTCGAGGGAGGTGATTGTCCCGCTCTACTCTGCGCTGGTGCGGCCTCACCTCGAGTACTGTGTGCAGTTCTGGGCACCACAGTATAAAAAGGACATGAAACTGTTGGAGAGTGTCCATAGGAGGGCTACGAAGATGGTGAAAGGCCTGGAGGGGAAGACGTACGAGGAACGGCTGAGGGCACTGGGCCTGTTCAGCCTGGAGAAGAGGAGGCTGAGGGGAGACCTCATCGCAGTCTACAACTTCCTCGTAAGGGGGTGTCGAGAGGCAGAAGACCTTTTCTCCATTAACACCAGCGACAGGACCCGCGGGAACGGGGTTAAGCTGAGGCAGGGGAAGTTTAGGCTTGACATCAGGAGGGGGTTCTTCACTGAGAGAGTGGTTGCACACTGGAACAGACTCCCCAGGGAAGTGGTCACTGCACCGAGCCTGACTGAGTTTAAGAAGCGATTGGACTGTGCACTTAGTCACATGGTCTGAACTTCTGGGTAGACCTGTGCGGTGTCAAGAGTTGGACTTGATGATCCTTAAGGGTCCCTTCCAACTCAGGATATTCTATGATTTTGAATGTTCAGGCTTCAGAGAAGAGGTACATACTCCCACAAAACTGTAGGAAAGTCACATTCATGAACAACAACAACAACAAAAAAGTTAATAGCTGCTCAATCAAAAATCCAGTTATCTGTAATGTCAGAAATATAGGCAACATGATGATGTGCCACAAGGCTTGCAAGGCATTTAAAAAGAAACATATTTCAATACTCACCTGTGGCTCCTACAAACCATAAGCCAGTAAAATTTTAGTACAAAAATCACAGAATGGCAGAGATTGGGAGAAACCTCTGGAGGTCATCTGGTCTAAGACCCCCTCTCAAGCAGGGTCAACTGGAGCAAGTTGCCTAGGAAAGTTTTGCTGATGATGATTCTTACACTTTTCATTCCTCCTTAATAATTTTCACTGTATTTGTATCTCTCTGGTAGTTGGAAGAGAGAATTCATCTCAATCCATATAGACATACCATACCATAGACTTCAACATACCACAGACTTCAAGGTTCTTGAAGTTAATGTGATTGAGAATATTTCAGTCAGGTTTATAGCACTGGCCTTAAAGTCAACGGTGGGTGCCTTTAAAGAGGTGGAGACAAATTTATGTGTCTTCTGGTCTATGCCTCAGCCTTGCTGGAGGTGATTTAACAAGAAAAGCTGTGTGTGTCCGAGATCTTATGTTTTACAAAGAATCTGCATTGTCCTTTGTGCACTGATGGTATGTATTTAAAAAAAACAGTTTTCAATGTTATAGAAAAACAGTCACTAACTGACATGTCTCCTGTGTAACAGAAGCCCTGAAGTTCTCAAATTTGCCCAAAGCCTATTTCAAGCCTTTTCAGATCATCTGGTGAAGGTCGTTCATGTAAACCTGATGCCACTTACCAACACTGCACAAGAGCAATAAGGACAGTAAAAAGGCTCCCATGGTTTCTGATTTTTGTAACACATAGGAATTCACAACTGAAACGAGAACAAAGTCTTCATCACACTTATTACTGTTGACCAAAGAATATGATACTAATGAACCTAGAACATGAAATGAATTATTTATAAACTATTGGGATCATTTATATGCTTTACTTGACCTAAACTTTCAAAATCAAACTTAACTTCATCCAAGGATATAGAGACAATAAAAGCTATCTCAGATTTATAGTGGTTATCTTTAAGGATTTGTATGTGACAGGTGAAGGACAGAAGGCAGAAAGGGAGCAGAGAGTAAGGATTTTTAGGTCAATTGACATAATATGAATTCTTGGGTGGAAAACAAAAGAAAACAACAACAAAAGAATCATCTGGAAACTACTACTTAAAAGAGAAAAGAAATCAAAACAAACTAATTCTCTTGTAAATCAGTGTATGATGTTATGAATTCTGGAGAAGTAGCTTATGCTGTATATGGTGACTCTCACATGACGCCTTTTAGGCAAGCTATGAAAATATGAGCAAGATTAATTCATTCTGGAACAGGACCACTGCCAGAATGACACATGAAGAGGAGTTAGTTGTACAGACTTCTGTTCTGCATCCAGGCTTTTTCAACAATTCCATTCATAACCAAAAAAGATGGACTAGAGTGTTGTTGTTTTTTAATCTCTGCTTCTAACGGGACTGCATGTATTTTGGAGGACAGGGATCAGTTCAGAATGATCTTGACAGAGTGGATGAATAGCCCAAAAAATAATCCAGCATGTGGAAGCAGGCAGCAGAACAACTTATTAGTTCTCTGAAAAAGGATCTGGAAGTTACAGTATATCTACCTTTGAATGTGAAACTACATCACACTGTCATGGAAAAACAAAACCTCCAGAGTACCACATGCAGAAAGATCAATCTGTTGGGAAAAAAAAAAAAAAAAAAAAAAAAAAGAGAGGAGAGGAGAAGAGAGCAGCGGAGAGAACAGGACAGGACAGGACAGGAGAAGGAATAGGATGAGGGTCCAAGGGAACTTGCTGATGGATATTTAATGGACAGAGAAAGTGAAACACTAAAATAGATTACTGAGGCCTTAGCATGTTCATTGATTGTGATCTTTAGGAAAAATTTGAGTAGACCTTAGAAAAAAGACACAAAAGAGGACTGGTTATCTGAGGGAATGGCTGTTGATTAGGTGACCTCCTGAGGTCTCTTTCCAAACAATTTTCTGAAGAAAGCGCAAGACTTAAAATTATGCTCTTGGGTGCATATACACTAAAACCTGTACCCATTCTGTCACCTTGCTTCTACATATATTCATCTTACTTATTTTCAAGACAATTTTGGCTGTGCAGCATCCACTTTCATCTCACTCATCCTCTTCAGCAACGAAGCATGTGCACAACAGAAATTTTCCTACACAGCATCAGAAAAAATAATTTTCTCTCTATTTCAGAGCTGCTCTACGAAGTACCAAAATGTCACTTTATTTTTACACCAGTGAGGCAATTTTTTTGCCTTTCTGAGGTACTGCCATGCCTGAAAAATGCCTCTCCAGAGGCAGACCCCAGGGACACCTTCCCTACAGAGCACAGCACCAACCAAATGCCTTGAGGGATACTGAAGGAGTTTCTCAACTTCCTTATGAAAGCAATGGAACATGAAGCAGAGTTAGGATTGAAAAAAACAAACAAA
Organism: Heteronetta atricapilla; assembly: GCA_011075105.1. NCBI lineage: Eukaryota > Metazoa > Chordata > Aves > Anseriformes > Anatidae > Heteronetta > Heteronetta atricapilla. The sequence goes on from CM021733.1 coordinate 92,337,311, forward strand.
CAAACAACAACAAAAAAAACCTGCATCGCACTTTTTTGTTGTTGTTTTTCATTTTTTATTTTTTGGGTTTTTTTTTTTGTTTATGTTTTTATGCTGGCTGCAGATTGCTAGTTCATGTAAAATTGTAATGGCCAAAGTAGCACCTTCCATGTATCAGTGCTGCTGGTGGTACTAGCCAAGCACTCCACCTGTCTTGGCACCCTAGGAGCCTGGTGATTAGGAACAAAATTGCCCCCAGTTTACACACCTGCACATGCTTATGCCTAGCTGCAATCTGGACCAGTGGCATTAAAAGAACACCCATGAGAAATAGAAAATTCAAATACTGCCTCTTTATGGTGGAGTATGAATAAATAAGAGTGAAAGATTTATACTGCAGTAATCATTGGAGAATTCAACCACTGTAAATATAGTGTACTCTTGAAATTATAGTGACAATTTGGAAGTAATTGAAGGATACTATGTGTAAATTTGTCTATTTATACAGGCAGGTCCACTCACCCCAAATTGTAGAGAACAAATAACATGCAATACAATTTCTTTTATACCAAAATGACACTCTAGAGAAAAAGGAGAGCAGAAGCAGGATAATGTGACAGAAAAAGGCAGACAAAGGATAATGTAAAAATGCTCAGGAGGGAGAAAAGAAGGAACAGGAAAAATAGGACAATGTGCTAAGGAAAAAACCTAGGATGCAGAAAGGAGAAATAAAGGTTGGATGACATGATATGCTAAAACAAAAAAGATTAAATGAAAAGGGTAGGTGTAAAGGGGAAGAAAAAATAAGATATAACAACAACAAAAACTAATAGAATAGTATACAAAAAATATATAAAAATATATTTCAGTGCTAAAAGAACAGAAAGGTAGGCTGGGTATTTCCTTCTGGAAACAAAAAGACTTCTGTGAAAAAGGCACAAGGGAATGTGTGCAAAAAGTGAAATTTGTGAGGAAATGATGGAAAAGATGTAAGATGAAAAATGGTGACTTCTGTTACGGTAACTTGATGTTTCTTCTGTGCTCAGCAGTACCTATAGAGGCACAAACACAGCCTGCATAAAGCTTTGCACCAATACCGTAAAAGACTGGGTTTTGGACACTGGTAAACGTTACAGTTTGAGGGAAAAAAAATAAAAATAATAATAATAAAAAAAACTGTAGCAAAGCTCACAGGATGCATTTATGGATATCTCAAAGGATATCATTCATAGTGCTTCTCTTCCTTTCTTCCAGTCATTTTCTTCCAGTCATTCTCCAAGTGTGTGCCCATTACATCCTAATGACTCAAGGCAACATGTACACTGAGATCCAGGAGGCCATGGAGTATCCAGGGAACTGGCATTGGATTTAAAATACTGACTCAGGGTGTGTGAGAAACTGGTGTCTTTTTTTAAAGTAGCTGCTAGTGGCCAAGCATATCTTAATCTTACAGGGCATCTAAAATTGCACTCAATACCTATGCAGCCAAGTACACCTCATGACCTTGTTCTTAAGGGGATAGTGCTTGACTTTGTTGAGCATAATATCTGCATTAAAGGTTTTACAACTGTGTAAATAGAGCTGTATAGGGTCATTTCACAGATGTGTTCTTAGTAACCACTAACAGGCAGAGAGAACACTACCTAGGTGCCTTATAACCTGTGATGAGACTGGAAAGTTGCTGGTAGGAAATTGCTGTGACTTTCTGACTCTCTACTACTTCTACAGAACACTGAAAAACTAACTCAAACTCAAAAGTTCTTCATAAAGAGAAGGCCAAAAAATATTTCATAACAAGGTCTCCTTTTAAAACTGTCATTCTGCTTGCATGGCTGAATAAGACATTCGTATGTTCCTCAGAAATTAGGGAATTTCCTTAAAAATATCTCTGTACACAAAAGTTACCTTTAGCTATGCTTCTGTCTCACCCTCTTCACTGGGTCAGGACAGAAATTTCAGATGACATCAACTTGAGATGGAAGAGCAAAGCCTATTTCTTGTTAAGAGAAATTGATCCATACAAAAAATGACTTTGAGCAGGCTCATACTTAGATTTGGCCATGTCTTCAGTACATAGGAAACAGCAATTTTAACTTGTTTCATACATAATAAACTTCCTTGGCAAATCCAGGACAGAAATACTGTAATCAGTCTATTGAACACCTGGCACTTGAGAGTTGGTTCTCCTTTCTGATGTCTCTTGCATAAAAATTCCAACAGGACATAAGAGAACAGGATACACCTCATCTTCTTCATTTGGATTTTCCAGAAGAAAATGACCTCACCTACATTTTCAGTGGAGACTACTGATTTTCAATATCCTTTTCAGCTCTGCTTGCTTTGCCTGGTGGGCATTTTTAAAATCAGATTAACTACTGTCCATTTAGTCTTTTCTTACCCTTTTGTTGCTTCTGTGAAAACAGTTTGAAAAACAGTTGTCTAACTAGCACCAGATAGAGCATATAGGAGCAAATTATAGGGAAAAAGTCATTATATGTTAAAGCCCTTAGAATGCTGTACTTCTATCAGAAAGGCACACTCTATGTGAGGTGATACATTCTGCTTTCAATTTTTAAGTATCTAACATTCTGATTTATTTCAGAAATGTTTCTAACACTTCTGACCTGGTGGAAAAATCCTAGATTAAAAAAAAAAAAAAAACAAAAACAAAAACAAAAAAATCCTTACAAACAAGAATATGCTTGGATTTGTGGGATATTAATGATCAGACAAGTACAATAGCCGACTTGAAGGTGAGGAAAACACATTTACACCTTTATAGATTTACAGTAATTTTACACCTCCTTTTTGAATAAAATTGACAAATAAGAAAAGAGTTATTAAAATGCTTCAAAATTAACATTTCGTGCTATTGAGATGTATCAATGATTATGATGTGCAGCTTTAATAATCAAGCAGTAAACATACAGACTTTCTAGCTAGTAACCAGGGTGGATTTGTAGAATGTGTTTCTAAATGTGTGTGTTTATCTCCTGTAGTATTTTCTACCCCCAAGCAGTATCTCACTGAAATCATGGCACATTCAACAAAGTAACTTAGTAAATAAACTACATTTAGCATGAATGCCAAGCCTGGCTATTTTGTTCTATGGTTTTAAGGCATATTTCTGTTTACCTTGTCAGTCAGCAGCTCCAAGCTCAATTACATTTCCTAATTATTCCCACTTTGTTTAGAAGCAAAATCTTATTAGTCATATGTATAATGTATTTCTGGGTTTCAGATCTTAACATACAAGTAAAACCCTGATCCCCTTCTTGTTTACTGAAGCAGAAATTCAAGGCATGCATAAAATGGTGAATCATTCCTTCAATACAAATACTTCAATTGTCAGCTGCAAAATTAGGACTTTCTTTGAGAAGTTTGCTTTTCTGAAGATGCTCCTGTGACCTGAATTGAATCAAAAACATGTACTTTAAACTTAGGAAAAAATGCATCAAACTAGAATTTGTGAGCTGGTTTCCATTTGCCATCTGTAGAAATAGATATTTCAGTAAAATGAGTGGGGGGGGGGGGGGGTTAATTTCCATGCATGATAAGTATGGTTACACAGCTGAGATTCATGTGATCAGACAAAGAGAGTAAAAACACCAAGTCAGTAAAGGTATTCTCATGTTCATGTGTATGGGGCCATTAGGGACCAGAACAAATATGATAGTTTTTCTCTTTCTTAGTATCTGCTTTTTCTCTGTGAAAAACAAAACAGTAACCATAGCAAGGCAGGAACACTGTTGAGAGATCCGTTACCTTTCTTGCCTCTACTTTTGAAAAGTCTTCTCAACACCCTCTTTAAAAAACTTTGCATAATACTGCATTTTAAAGCACTTCATTAGAAGACTATAAATTGTGCCAGCAGAGAGACAGAATAAGATAGCTCTTCTCAGTGGGCAGTTCAGTGACTGCCCACTATGAATCATATGAATCTGCAATAGTACCTAGAGCTTCTTTAACTATAATAAAAATGTTGTCTGCACATTATATTTATATTTAAGAATTATTTTTTTTAATTTCATTCCCAGTTTATGCTTTCCATGAAGTCTTTCTGCCAGTACATTTATTCTCAGTGTATTAAATAAAAATGTAGTATTTTTCAGTGTAATAATACTCATTCTTTAGAGAAAAAAAAAAAAAAAAAAAAAAAAAAAACATAATGGTTCAAATGAAGAGTAACCAAATTGCAAAATAGGAATGCAGTAATCCTTATGAAACAATAATAATTCTAATCACAGAAAAATAAGAAAAACAATGGATATTAGTGCAATCACAAAATCACAATAAAGGAATTTTTAAACTTGTTTTAAAAATATTATAGATCAGTATCTTCTTGTTGCTATTGGACAAATAGCATGCTATTGGATAAAATAATCCAGTCAATGTTCTCTGTTATTTTCCAAGAGCTACAATGCAGTCTTTCAAGTTGAAGAATGCCTTTGTGATTTATAATGCATTTGTCATTTGGTGGAGGGAATTCTACTCTCCAGTTTATTTGCTTTTTGGCAATCAATAAAGCTATTTGTACAAAAGTCCTTTTGAATTTGTCTGGTCTGGTATTTTCATTTCTGTGAAGTAAACAAAGATGGGATAAATAGGAATTTTTATTTTAGCTATTCCATTTTAGGCTTGAATCACTAGAGACTAATACTTTCACAATTTAGAAGCTCAGAACATATGCATGGGGTCCCTTTCATTTTTTAAAAAATCTAGGACTAGTAACCTTTACTGAACAAAATAAAAGATTTGTAGTTTGCAAAATAAAATAAAATAAAATAAAATAAAATAAAATAAAATAAAATAAAAATAAGAAGTACTAATGTAACTATTGACTTTTAACAGAATTTAATATTTTACAACTGATTTGCATATTACTTTTGGCTGAGAGCAGGTGAACAAGCTTCTGCAGACTTCATTGTTCCTGTATGTCGTGTTTTGTGATGAATTTGCAAGACCAGAATAAACTTCAGTTTGAAGAATTATCACCTACTATTCTTTAGTTCACAACAAGTCTGAGAATCACTTCTGCAGAAAAATGGATTTTCTGACTATCCAAGGATACATCCTCTTTACGTATCAACACCAAGGCAAGCGCTGCCATCACACTTCTTCCTGCCTCCAGTAGTGTGTTTTGTATGCCAATGACAAAACTCAGCATCTAGATGGCATCTACATGAATATTCTTTCTCCTTCTAGTCATTACTTTCTGCTCAATTATCTTCTATTATTTGTTGCTCACTTCTCATTTTAGACTTAACATAGATATGTCATGAAGAGGCACTGGATACATGTAAATACGTAGAGCGCTGTTGTCTTTTTACATCTGAGGACTGTTACATATAGTTTGCATTAGGGGACATTGTATGCTTTCTACGTTATCTTTGTTCTCCCGCAAGACAAAGACTTTACCAGTAACATTTCTTTTAGTTAAAGGTTTATGCCATCAAATTTATATATTCCCTCATGTGTGAACTTACATACATGTTGGTACATACATCTTTTTGTCCATTTCTGCATGTCAGTAGCTTCTAAACATGCAGGCAATTTCAAGAGAACATGACAGCAATAGGAATTTCAAAGTGCATGATGTTACCAAAAGCCCTATAAAAAGCAGACAGATGAAAATCAAAGAATGTTTTTACTTTTTCTTCTTTGGCTCACATAATAGCCCAGAAAGAAGAGCTGTCTGATCATTTCCCATTTACTAACTGTCCAGTCAGCATGCACTCAATCTGCAAACAAGCCATGGCATATACTGCTTCTTACCTAGGCAGAAGAGGTAGGAGGCATTTGGGCTTAGATGTAAGATGTAGGTAGTATGAGGGGAGAGTTATGAGATGTCAATAGCAGCCAGTTGGACATAAGATGAAAAGCCATTTACAGAACCAATTTCATGGAGAAAGGCAGTGTGTTCCTATTATACTGTCTTTTTATCTCTGCTTGAGGAAACATGTGCTTGAAGAGATCATAATTAGTTAGCTGACACCAGGTAATTGGATGGAAAAAGGAACACCTAGTCTGAACTTGAACTACTTCACAACTCAGATTTTTTAGGTGGTGAGAGATATTTTGATTCTTGAACAATTAGGTCTTTTATTGATAATGGCTTATTGAAAAGACCTGTACTAAAAGAAAAGACTGAGATAACTTTAATGAATGTGCATAGTTAACTAGAATAAAGTGCTTTGATGGCTGGTATTCTCAAATAATTGTCTCATTAACCTTAACTATATCAACCTTTTCTCATTATCAAGGTTAAATAATTGAATATGTAGAATTCTGGGGAACTTATAGTCTTACACAGAAAGAGAATAGCCACTTCCTCTTGTGATAGAAACCTGCTGGATAAAGAAGCAGTTTGTGAGAGAGAAGGAATAATCTTACACATATGCAAAAATAATAAATAATTTTAACTGTGAGAAAACACAACAGAAAAAAAATAAGCAGTGATTAATAATTTCCAAGCTGCCACAATACATTTTTGAAACATTTATGTACCCGTGATATTTTAGCAAAAATTTGATAGCACTCTCAAGTTCTGCTTTCTTGTAGATAACTAGCAAAGATTATTTCATGTGCAGGCCACCTCATTCCCTAGCTGTGATTCTCACAATAAACAGAGACATCTAGAGCCCTCAGTCAACCAGCAAGTTACCATGAAGATGAAACCATTGAGATTTTTATAGGAAATATAAATGTATTTAAAAATACATTTATATACATATATTCTAAATAAAAGACAACCAAGAATATGCTGTTGAGTAGTCATCACATGGTATCAGCCTAGGAGGAATATAGAAGCACCAGCTGGTGGTTTGTATGACCTGTCTGTCACCAAATATATATATATATATATATACACACACAGGTGTAAAAATGGTGTGCATCAACATGGAGGAATGAAAAAGAATCAGGTTCTTGTGATGTTCCTGTACTGGGTCTGGCTGGGATGTTAACTTGCCCTGCAGCAGCCCATACAGTGCTGCACTCTGCACTTGTAGCTAGAACAACAGTGGTATCACACCAGTGTTGTGTCTGCTGCTGAGAAGTGCTGGCACAGCATCAGGACTTTCTCTAACCCTCCTAGGGGGTGGGCAAAAAAGTGAGAAGGAAACATCACCAGGGCAGCTGACCTAAACCAACCAAAGGAATATTCCACACCATATGATGTCACACTCAGCAATAAAAGGTGGAAAAAGGAAGAAAGGGGAGGGGAGGGGGGTGCTATCTTTGCAAAAATGTCTGTCCTCCTCCCAAACACTGGCTATGTGTGTTGAGGCCCTGCTTCAAGGACATGGTCAAGCATCACTCATTTGTGGGCAGTAGAAAGTAATTTCTTTCTTCTGCACTTCCACATAACCTTTACTTGTTTTGTTTTGTTATTCCCTTTCCCCCTCCCTCTTCCCCTTTCCCTTTTTTCCCTTTAGTTGTATTGTTTAGTTAATATTTCCTTAATATTTTTTTTTTCTCTTTAATTAAACTATCCTTAAATCAACCCGTGAGTTGTTCTTTCCTTTACTTCTTCCCCTCCTCATCTGAGGAGGGGGAGTGAGAGAGCGGTTGTAGTGTTTAGCTGCCTAACTTGTTAAAACCACCACAGTTCCTGTTCTTGGAATAAGAGAGACACAACTGAAAATGTCAGACTCCAAGAGGGCTTTGCAGGGACTGTGCATGATAGTAACCACTATGCACTCTTCTTCTGAGGGCAAGGAGCCTAAGCATCAATCGCTGCTATCACTGTCGTCATATTTGCCATGTGAATGGGCTATAAACTTTTCTTACTCCACTTTTGAAAACATCATCTACCACTGAAAGAGTTTGAGTGAGAGGGTAGTATGCAAAGAGCCTTGGGTTGGTGGCAGAAAATCATGGTCTGAGCAGCTGGAAGGGAACCCAATACTTGACAGTGGGAAGAAGACCAATGCTCAAGCTTCTTGCTGCAACTTTCAGAAAGATTATGAATTTATCTTTTCCTTAGGGCTAAGGTGAGAATGGTGATTGAATTATTCATTGCACACCAGGCTCAGCAGCAATACAAGGACAAATAATGCAGACAGGCAGATTAGAAAAGTCCCCTAGGAATGGATGGAATCTCCTAGGTAAGCCAGTGTATTCAGATGCACAAAAAGACCTGAGAAATGACTGAGAGATGAGTCCAAACAGGCATCTATATACTAGTTACACAGGATATATATGGAAATTTAACTAAGAAGTCAGACATTTGTCATCCAGAGCCCCTAACTGATACTGCAAATAAAGCTATTAAACAGTAGAAGCCTAAGTAAAAAAATAAAAATAAAAAAAATCTTCATCTCATTGCCCTTTTTTCTCTCTTTCCTGGAACTTCCAAACTATTCTTTTCCTTTTTTTCTTGAAACTCTTTTTGACTCCTGGTATTTCTACAATGCAAACAATATGAAATCAACAGCACTGCTTAAGACACTGTGGTTTTGAAAATCTATATGGTATAAATGAGTAAATGAAAAAGTAAAGGCCAGAATAGTGTCTTAGGAAAAAGACTGACAGCTAATTGGAAAAATGTATCTGTAGACTCTGAGCTCAAATAAACTCCCTATTGTATTTCTTCAGAATGTGCCTGTTGTTTTATTTATGTGTATAGTGTGTTGTGATTTTGCCTGCTATGATTTGTGTTTGTTTTTCAGCCAGTTCTTGCAGATATTTGTTGTGGAACTAACGCTCTTTCCAGCTCATTCTCCTCCACTTCCAACCTAACTTAAGTTATAGCTTGATGTTTGAAAGATTTCCAACAAATGATTATGTCCTGAGTAGGATTATAATAATGTTCAGAACATTGATCTCTGAAATTTTTAAGGAAAAAAAAAAAATCTCAGAGAATCATGAGTTTACCCACAGATATAAAACATGAAATTACTCAGACATAGTTGATAAATACATAGTGATGTATAATATTGAACTGTTTGATGAATTTAAATGGTTAACAGGCAAAGTTCAAGGAATGCATTGCACAATGCATTGCATTTCTAAATGTTCTATTATAAATCTCGTATTTTCAAAATGATCTATAAGTACTCTTGTTTTATGTATGAATGTGTAACTAAACTGAGTCTCCTCTTATCACTGTTTTGTTGGTTTTTTTTTGTTTTGGTTTGGTTTGGTTTTTTTGACAGGTAAGCTTTGACTATCTCAGTACTGAAGCCCTTTAAATTATTTTCAGATAAGCAGTTAAAATACCAATACACCCAAAATATTTTGTCACTTCATTTATTTTGTCTTGACTTGAAAATAATTTAGGTAAAAGATTTCTTAGAGGAGAAAGTGAAGAACAGATACTATTTGCATCACAGTTAATACCACACTTTGACACTACAATCATCAAGGCAACCTTACATGATTCCCCTCTAAATACACTGAAATGATAAAGAAAAAGCCTTCCTATAGAATCATAGAATCATAGAATATCCTGAGTTGGAAGGGACCCTTAAGGATCATCAAGTCCAACTCTTGACACCGCACAGATCTATCCAAAAGTTCAGACCATGTGACTAAGTGCACAGTCCAATCTCTTCTTAAATTCAGACAGGCTCGGTGCAGTGACCACTTCCCTGGGGAGCCTGTTCCAGTGTGCAACCACCCTCTCTGTGAAGAACCCCCTCCTGATGTCAAGCCTAAATTTCCCCTGCCTTAGCTTAACCCCGTTCCCACGGGTCCTGTCACTGGTGTTAATGGAGAAAAGGTCTCCTGCCTCTCGACACCCCCTTACGAGGAAGTTGTAGACTGTGATGAGGTCTCCTCTCAGCCTCCTCTTCTCCAGGCTGAACAGGCCCAGTGCCCTCAGCCGTTCGTCGTACGTCTTCCCCTCCAGGCTTTTCACCATCTTCGTAGCCCTCCTGTGGACACTCTCCAACAGTTTCATGTCCTTTTTATACTGTGGTGCCCAGAACTGCACACAGTACTCGAGGTGAGGCCGCACCAGCGCAGAGTAGAGCGGGACAATCACCTCCCTTGACCTTCTAGCGATGCTGTGCTTGATGCACCCCAGGACACGGTTGGCCCTCCTGGCTGCCAGGGCACACTGCTGGCTCATATTCAACTTGCTGTCTACCACGACCCCCAGATCTCTCTCTTCTAGGCTGCTCTCCAGCGTCTCATCGCCCAGTCTGTACGTGCAGTCAGGGTTTCCCCATCCCAGGTGCAGGACCTGGCACTTGCTCTTATTGAACTTCATGCGGTTGGTGATCGCCCAGCTCTCCAACCTATCCAGATCCCTCTGCAAGGCCTTTCCACCCTCATTCGAGTCCACAACTCCTCCAAGTTTGGTGTCATCAGCAAACTTGCTCAAAATACCTTCTATTCCTACATCCAGATCGTTTAAAAAAATATTGAAAAGTACCGGCCCTAAAATGGAGCATTGAGGGACCCCACTGGTGACCGCCCGCCAGCCTGACGCAGCCCCATTTACCATAACCCTTTGGGCCCTGCCCATTAGCCAATTGCTCACCCATTGGATGATGTTTTTATTTAGCTGTATGGTGGACATTTTGTCCAGTAGGATCCTATGGGAAACCGTGTCAAAAGCCTTGCTGAAATCCAAAAAAATCACATCAGCTGGTTTCCCTTGGTCCACCATACGGGTGATCTTATCATAAAAGGAAATCAGGTTAGTTAGGCAGGACCTACCCTTCACAAACCCATGCTGGCTGGGACCAATGACTGCTTTGTCCCCCAGGTGCGCCTCAATAAGTTCGAGAACCATCTTCTCCATGATTTTACCAGGCACTGACGTGAGACTGACAGGCCTGTAATTGCTTGGGTCTTCTTTCTGACCCTTCTTGAAAATCGGCACATTTGCCAGCTTCCAGTCTACCGGGACCTCTCCAGACTCCCAGGATAGTTGAAAAATAATTGAGAGAGGTTCCGCGATGACGTCCGCCAGCTCTTTCAGCACCCGGGGATGAATCCCATCCGGATCCATGGACTTGTAGGGATCCAGGTGGAGTAGCAAATCCCGCACACGTTCAGGGTCAGTTGGGAGTTTGTCATCCCCACTGTCCTGGTCCTCCAGCTCAGGGCACCCTGGGTCCCGAAGCCCATCATCGGCATTGAAGACAGAGGCAAAGAAGGCATTAAGCGTCTCTGTTTTGCCTATGTCATTGTCTGTGAGGAGACCTTCCCTATCAAGGAGCGGCCCTATGTATTCTTTAGTTCTCCTTTTTCCATTCACATATCTAAAAAAACCCTTTTTGTTTTCTTTCACAGACACAGCCAGCTTCAACTCTAGGTGTGCTTTGGCCGCACGAACTTTCTCCCTACAAACACGAACAGCATCCCTGTATTCTTTCCATGTCACCTGGCCCTCCTTCCAGTAGCGAAAGACTCTCTGTTTCCACCTAATCTCCATTAGAATGTTCCTGGTCAGCCACGCCGGCCTCCTGCCCCGCCTGCCTGACTTGCGATATTTAGGAATTGTCTGTTCTTGTGCTTCTAGGAGGTGTCGCTTAAAGAATGACCAGCACTGGTGGACATCGAGGCCTTCGAGAGCAGTTTCCCAGGGGACCTTGCTGACTAGTTCCCTGAGCAGCCTGAAGTCCGCTTTCCCCATATCTAGGGATGAGGTTTTGGTGGCAAAAAAATCTATACTAAGATATCAATACTATTTGTTGTGAAATCAGAAGAAGTCTTTAATCACTATTAAACTTTTCTGAGCAAGAAGTGAATATGAGCTTATTATTTGCTCACAATTGCAATTTTCTATGTAAAACTTACTTTAGCATACTAAGTAATAACCAATGCCATATAAAAGCAAAACTTTCTCTTGCAATCTATTCCCGTCAGCGGCAAGGATGTTTATAAGCCTATCAGACACCCAAAGCTCCAACAATTTAACTCTTCAAGGCCACATCTGCAGACACATAATAGCCACTCTGAGTTGGCAATATAGAGTTTGTGTACTGTAAAGGAAATGGTGACTTGCAAGTGCCCAGTGTAATAAAAAGCATCACTGCTTTTTATGCAATATAAAATGTATGCATGCATTTTGTATACAGTATAAGCACATACAAATTATTTCCAAAGGAGATTTCTAGAAGATGAAGGGAGCAGGGAAGCAATCCAGTATTTAAACATTCTTAAAACAGTAGAAAATCTAAGCTGAAGACCGACAAGTCTTATGTCTTTGGGATATTTATTTTCTGTCTTAGTGTCTCTGTTCCAGGAACCACCACAGCTCTGGGTCTTTCACATGGGTGCCTTTGGGCCCCAGGAACTCCCTATCTAGTGTGAAGGTTAAAAAAAAAAAAAAAAAAATGGCAACTGAGAAAGCAGATAAAACATTACAAAGACATAGAATGAGCTAATAGGATTGCACAAATCTCTCCTATGTCTGTCTTGACTTAGGCACAGCACTGTTGTACAAAAGTTCCTGGTCTGGACAACGACTGTCATAGGAGGTATTAGGAAGCCCACTACCACAAATTCCCAAAACGCCGATGACAGAGAAGTGGAAGACATCTTTGGAAGACATCTGTAAAAAACATATTTTCATCAAAAATGTGTCTCCTAACTTAACTGTTAAGATAAACAGACAGTTAGGCAGTCACACAAATAGGTGAATGAACACTGTCCTGAAAGTGAGTCTCTTAAAACTAGAAGCTTTCAAGTAGAGGAGTCAGTGTAAGGTCAAAATGAGCCATCCTAATCTAAACTAGTTTCCTTCCTAAAACAGGTCAAAAGTGCTCCCTGACACTGTTAATTTCTGCCAACTGTACAGGAATACATTTTAAAAATCAAACCAGGATGATTTTCATAATTATCACCTGTGATATTTATGAAAGAAAAACTGTGACATTGTTCAGTACGTTGTTCCACTAGCTATGTATCATAACATCTAAAAAGAACCATCCGAACAAGCTTAGCATAAAATTTCCATTTTGCTGCTGAGGTGGAGCAGTAGTGTAACCTGTTCCTTTTAATCTCTGTGATGAGCATCCCTCAAAGCCTGTGCAGAAGGAGAGACAAGAGGGTAGGATTGTACTGGGTTGTGACTGACTGTCTCGAGCACACTGAACACTCACACCTGTGCACTGGAGCTGTATAGCACAGGGTTTTCTCCCATCTGAAAAATATATCTCAGTATCTGCCAGCTTGACACACTCACAGTGAGGCTGCAGTGAACTGGTGAATGATGTGTGCTGGTCCTATAGCTGCCTGCTTTTGTATCAGCAGACGTATGCTACCATAAGCAGTGAATTGACCTTTTCTTGTACTATTCTCAAGACATTTGACCAATTTTGTAGAAAGCCAAATTGACTAGCTATTCTCTTTCTAATTTTGTTTTACTTATACATGGATGTTGTTAGTTATCTCTCATTCTTCTTGGACACATTCCCAGTTCAAGTCATTTCTTTGTGTTACACTGTTTGGTTATTGATCTTGATCAGGTTGTTACCATGCTCTGTTACTCTGTACATTTCTTTGGCAAAGTGTTATGCCATCTTTCCCTCTCATTATTATAGACTGCAGTAACTTTTATTCTCAATGAAGTTATTTCTACTTATCTCTGTGTTTATGACTCCTTTTCTTTAGATGAGGTGTACCTACTCTGTCCCTCAGGATATTTACCAAGCAGCAGTGCACAAGGCATTAACTAAGTCTGGAATTCCTATTGTTACACAGCTCAAGAAGGTATTTGTACTTTGGACAAAGTCAGCTGTCTCCCACTAGCTATTTATACTCTGAAACTGGACTTATTCATGACAGGAAACAATAATTACAAGTGTGATCCGGGTGTAAAAACAGTGCAGATCACAGATTCTCAGATGCCTTTTCTTGTTCCATTAGAACAAGGTTTTACAAGAGAATTCTGAGTCTTTCAGACTTGTAACTAGATTGCCAGAGAGAAGAAAATATATTCATGTAGTTCACACAAATGAACAAATGCAATTCATAGTAGATACCCCTACCTAGATTTCTGCTCCACAAAGCAATGGTAATGTTATAATTCTGTATGTGTCTGATGAATGATAGGTATATTAACATGTAAACATTTTATGCATCATTCTCTCCACCATGCACCATCTGTGAACTAAAGTATGAATACACTGATTTCAAACTACCTTCCTTTAATCAGGTAGAAAATGCAACCACCCAACACAAACGCAAAATGAGAATTTCACCAGGAAAGTGTTCAAAATTTTCTAATATATTTTCCTCTGTGAAAGGGATTCAACAGTTATGGGAAATCATTTAAGAAGTTTTTTCTTTAAAATGACTTGTCCGGTCAAAAATATGTGCATTATAATTGCTGAATATTCAACATTTAAATATATCTTTATTAGATCATATTTAGCAATGACTGCATACTTTTCAAACAACAAAAAAAAATAAACAAAAAAGCACTTGAGACCTTTAGAGAGATCTATAAAGAAAGAATTGAACTGGTAATAGAGATACTTGTTGCACATCGTTGTTCAATCTTTGCTCCTCTCAGATATGAATTTCCCCCTCAGGTCGTGAATTTTCTTCCAATCACAGCAGGGTATTGATCAATCCATTCAGGAGATCAGTTTCTGGAGGGTAAGCAATGAAGAAGAATAAGCAATGTTACTATATTGAATTTATTCTTGGTTTCCAAAATGAGTAATGCATACTTCTGATACAGTGCCTGTTAACTCTAAGAGTTACAGATAAAATCTCAAGGAAAGAGCATGATATGGTTGGTTACTCTTCTCTGATGTTGAAATCATCCAGTGAAGAACAACCACACTGGAGAACTAATGCTCATATGCATCAAATCCCTGTGAATTTCCCACACAACTTGCTATGCAACTATTTGCATATACAGTAGTCAGTGGTAACTGTTCAAGTGCATGCCAAAAATGTGAACAAGTAAAGCAAGCTAGCATGGCTTGAGTTGCCTCCCATTAGCTGATGGCAGAGCATGTGCACATGAAGAGTTACCACAGAGCAGCTAACACTTAGCAGTATGCACACATTTTCCCAAATTAGTCTTTAAACTAATTTGGCCCTTTAAAGGCTCTGTTCATGAATGCACTCAAAGTACTTATACTCCCCCCCCCCCCCCCCAATTGCTTTAATAGCTTCATATAGACTTCTGTAGCATGTGCATTAAAAGGCAGAAGAGGAAATAAAAGCAGAATTATAAATATCTTGTCTACTTTATGAAATTATAGTGGTTTAATTTTGCCATCCTCATTAAGGTAGCATGAGACCCTCATGAAAACAAGGACAACAACATTCAAATGTGTTCGGTATTTGTCAAACCAACTAAACTCATGGTTTATCTGTTTTCATCCAAGCTATATAATAAACATTATTACCATGTTAATCACCTTTCATAAGAAGCTTTAGTTTTCAAATGGTTTCTAGACCATTAACTGACTATGCAAGGTAGCTGTGGTAGCCAGGAATGGATGAGGAAAACTATGTAGAAAAATAAAATGAATGTGATATGTATGGGTTTTTTTTTCATCATATTATATCAAATAAACAAGTTCTTATCTCTTACTCTCCTCCAGTCCTTTCCTTCTCACTTTTTACTCTTTCATCGGTCTAAGATTGGTTGCTATTTTAAAATATTATACCTAATGTATTTAGATTATTTATATCCCCTCATGTAAGAAACAAATACTATTTGTTTACTATTAGTGACATTATACATGTCACTAATTTTATGAACATGGATAAAACATTGTGAGTGTTTGTCTTTCTTTATAAAATCACCAGCATGCCAAAATCAACAACAACAAAAAATGTTCTAATGATATTTTTTGGAATGGGGAGATGAGAGAAAATACATCAGAAATGCTAATAGCTTGCATATCTGTTAAAATTACCTGTTGACACCTATGAAGAGTGAAAAAAAGTATCAGAGACTATATACAAATCTGACATGTAAATTATGGCTGCAGTCACCCAGCACAATGCTGTGTGTGAACTTAAAGATATATAGCTTTGAGGATTTCCCAATATTCTTATATTTTCTAAAAGATTAATGCATTTTATTTGAGACAAGTCATTAATGTAAATTATCATTACTGTAAATTAAACCCAATGACTTTTTGTTCCCCTTCTGAGCAGATGTGGAGACCAATATATACTGTCTTTTTATAATGAATGTTTTATGCATGATCCCATCCATCTTAACTATAAAGTCTTCTTTTGTACTAAACTGATCAAACCTAATATTTTGCATCCTTCATTAGATATATAAATATATGTATTTAATTTAGCTGCTCTCTCAACTATTTCCAGCTTGCATACATCCTTCTCAAAATACAATGCATAAAACTGGCAGAGAGTACTTTGTGAGACTACAGGGCGACTGGATGTCAATGTATATGAAACAGTAGCAATGACAGATTTATTTCTAACATGATTCCTAAAGACTTTCTATGTTATTAATTGCTTATTATATATTAGAAATTAATTTTTCAGCATGCAAGTGTTTTTTCACTGCTGAAGCAGAATAATTATCTCCCTGCTGATGATAGTTCTATTAATACACCCTGGAATGTTATCTGCCTGCCTTTGAGAAAAGTACTGTATTTGTTGATTTGTTTTCACTTTCTGACACACTGTAACAGAGACCAAACCCTGTTGCTTAGAAGGAACACCAGCATTTATTCTTTTGGTTTCTATCTCCACTTTGTATTTTGCAGTTGGATTTCATTTTGCTGGTTTCAATTCACCTCTCAAATTAATCAAAAGAGAAAGCAAAGGGGAAAAAGAGTTTGCTCCAGGTATGCCCCTAAGTAGAGGCTGAAACAGGCTCAAATGTATAGAACTATTTAAGTCTAGTTCTTTAGGAGTGTGAAAGCTGAAAAATATCATGAGAAGAAGAATTTCCTCTTCAATATCAATTACCACAAACACTGAGGAGAAGAGAATGTGGGAGAAAAGCAGAAAGGAGGAGGTGGTGTCATTCATGCCACTCAGCCCACCTAAGTTCTATTCATGCCTTCAAATGTGTTTGTAAAGCCCTTCATGATGCTGAAAATAAATAGTTTCTCTTTATTCCAGTACCCCAAGATATTAGTGAATGTATTGACTCATACTGAACTCATATTAGGATCATATTACATTTGATAAACCTTTACAGTTTGACAGCTAGCAATTGATAACTACTATATTATTACAGTTTTTCAGCCACTTGTACATCAACATTATTGAAATTTCATCACCTGTAATTTCATCATATTTCCCTGAGAGTGTCAGAGGGGATATCATCAAAAGCCTTACTCAAGTCAAGAACTATCACATTTTCTGCTTCTCTTTTTGCTCTCTAAGTCAGTTATTCTGGGGAAAAATAAATAAATAAATAAATAAATAAAATTAGGCTGGTTTGTCATTGTTTGCTCTTAGCAAATCCATATTAGCTGTCTTATCACCTTATTATTCTTCAAGTACTTTCAAATTACTTAATAAATTGTTCCAATAACTTCTGAGTATTTAATTTATACTGTCTGCTCCACAAGTCTTTGGATTCTCCTTTTCTATGTATAGACACTATCCCATCTGTCTTTTTCCAAGCCCCTTACATTTCCAAGAATTCTTAATTGTCTCACACTAAATTTTAGAGATAAATGCTGTTGGAGTATTCAACTATGATGATTATTTATGATGATTATATATAATGATTATTTAAAATAAGTATTTCAAAGCAAAGTGCTTGCAAGATCATGTAGTTTTATCAGCAAGTTAAGACCTTAAAAAAAAAGAAAAAAGAAACACTTCTACAGAAATATCATTGCCCTCAGGAGGGGGCATTCCTTACTAAGATGTTATTTTACCTAAAATAACCAATTGAATGATTTTACAGGAAAACATGGAAAGTTGGGAAGAAAGGAGGAAGAAAGGAAAAAAAGAAAGGGAGGGAAGAAGGGAAATAAACTCACAGAAAGGAAAACAAAAGCAGATGTGAAGAAGCATCACCTAGTATGGAACTGGCAATAGGACAAGAGGGAATGATCTCAAGCTGGGCCTGGGGAGGTACAGGTTGGAAATTAGGAGAAATTTCTTCTCAGAGTAGTTAGGCATTGGAACCGGTTGCCCAGGTGACACCTTCCTTGGGGTGTTTAAAAGGTTGCTTAGGGACATAGTTTAGTGGTAGCAGAGGGACAGTTGGATCTTGGAGGTCTTTTCCAACCTTAACAATTCTATGATTCTATGATTCTACCTAGCTAAATCTCTTTCAACACAGTACCCTAAAACAACAAAGAATAAAAACAAATCAGAGCTCCCTAGAAACAGAACACACGCAAATAAGAAATCTAGAGTAAATCTTGACTGCCTCAGAGAATCTAATGTGGAAAAACTAAACTAGGGTTTCTCCAAAATATAGATGTCCCTACTGAGATGTTTCCGCTTATTTTAGCTTAAAGTATTTCAGGTCTTATTTATGTTTCTGAAAACACCCGTAAAATAGTTGCCCACATTATATACATACAAATAAACAAGCAAATAAATCAAAAACATAGCTTGAAGATAAAAGGCTGTAGGCTAATTTACCAGACAGTCTTGCCATCGTTTAAAGTTGCCATTCTGTTTTTAGGTAAGAATGAAGTACTCGGTATATTTTAAATATTTCTATATTTAAGGAATTCTGTACATTTTTATTTTTGAACATAATCACTAATAGCTGTTACTTTGTGCATATTACTCATTCTCATACCTATTTTTGTGCACAAATTATTAATTGTAGGTTACTCATACCAGTAACATTATTTGCATTCATGACTGCACGACCATGGTCTGCTATTATGTTCAACAGTCTGTGAAAATAGGATTCTTCCAGAGAAAGGCTTCAGTTCAATAGCAACTGGCCACAGGAATATCAAATGTACAAATAAGGTAATGTTTCAGCAGCATAATAGAGTCAATGCTGAAATTCTCTATTGATATTTATTTGAATATAGCCAATAATACTATCAAGTAAATACTCGCTGTATTTTAGAAACTGTCTTGGGTAGGTGTAATACATAGGGAAGAGTTACTCTGTGGACATTAAACATTAAGGTTATTTACCCAGTTCAAGGGATAAGAAGTGGAAACATAGCAGATACATCTGGCTTTCAACATTTCCTTGTCCTTAGAACAAATTTGTCTTCTTATAGATTACAGTAAGCAATAAGGAGTGTGAGATGTCAGGAAATAGAAAGAAATCCTTTATGGAACTGGACAGGGAGACAGTGATGACTGGCAAGAAGTCAAGACAACTAAAGTGAGGAGGATATTTTTAAAAGCCCTTTCTGCTTGCAGCCTGTCTCTTGTGGATATAAAGAATGGCTTGATAATGAGTAAAGCTCAGGTTTCAGATGTCCAAACCTGATGAAAGAATGCAAATTCTATTTCTTTCCTATATTTTCCTATTTGCTTGAAGGTTCTCCCATGTCTCATCACATCCAGCTTCCACATAGGAGAGCCCCATGGTGGTAGCTCCCATCAGTGATAGTATTATGATGTTGCTTTAAAATATTCAACATAAAGCATGTTATACATATTCTTTCCTGTTTTCTCAGGCATGAAGAATCATAGGACTACATTTAAGGGGACTTTTTTTCTGTTTAATGCTAATTATGAATTCAGCAGCATTTACAGCTAATTATGAATGCACAGAATTTCTTCACAAAAATAAAATTTCATCCTGTCTTATTTTCTAAAAGGCTGCTACATTCAGAAATATTATCTGTTTTCAAGCAGCTTTCATTAGCTCTGTTTAGGATCTGCTCCTCCTCCACAAAGTGTCACTGGCTGGAATTTCAATTAGATCACACCATTACTTATTTAGATGTTCAAGTCACCACTGAAGTATGTCAAGATTCAAAACCTGGAAATTGTCTCATTGCCTGACTGTGAAAATGAGTGAAAATGTGAACATTACAGCCAGTCATTGAAAGACAAACTGGGAAAGTTAAGAATGTCGTATGAGATTACTGGTCATTGAATGAAAAATTCACCAGATGAGCTAACCAAAACCCAGACAAGGGACTGCTGGTAGAATCTGAAAGGATAACTTTTGGGTATCAGTGTCTGTAGCAAGACCCTAGTAGTTACTTGGTATTTTAAAGACTGTGTGCTATGTATGGAAAAATATTAAGTTCATATTAAACTCCAACAAACATATGAATGTAACAAGAAGCTATTTGATTCTGACAAGTAGCATGAGAATGGACCAGTGAGAGAGGCTAGCAATATGATGCCTTGTAGTATGTCTCAGTCCAATTTCTTTGCATAAATCTCTCCAGGGATAAGGAGAAATATTTGAGGAAGCAATATAAGAATTTCAGACAGTCCTTAGAAGACACAAATAGGACAAACAATGAAACAAGCAGGAGAAAAAAA
>CM021733.1:92360248-92411713 GCA_011075105.1 Heteronetta atricapilla
AGGAAGGAAAGAAGGAAGGAAGGAAGGAAGGAAGGAAGGAAGGAAGGAAGGAAGGAAGGAAGGAAGGAAGGAAGATGTTTTTCCTAATATCCAACTTCTTGCCCAGAGAGTTTACAGTCTCTGTCCTTGAAGGTTTTCAAGACCCATTTGCCCTTAGCAACAAGTTTAGAACCAAAGCTGGCCCTGCTTTGAGTAGGAAGTTGGATTAGAGATCTTCTGATGTCCCTAGTTCCACATATGATATAACCAAATGAGCAAATTCTCTAATAAAATCTATAATAATAATAATTAAATTATTTTAAAAATTAGACCAGATCTTATTTCAAGTCTAAAATCTGTAGCCTAACAGTCTAAGACTACTTCAGCAAAATCAGTTAATACAAAACACACTTCAGCAGAATGGGAGACAAAATAGCTGTGGTTTTCCCAGCATTTTTACATCCATTTGCAATATATTAGTGAGGACCTAACAGAAACAATTAGATCCATGCTTGCTGAGGGTAAAACTACATTTCTATAGTGTTTGAATTATGCATTTTGAAGTGCTTTAGCAGAAACAATATATCCATTAAGAATAACTTAAAAGGCAAAAATGCTATTAGAGTTTAACATATGCATAGAAAGTAATAAAGAAGCAAGTAATTCTAGGGACCTATTTTCCTTGTTTTTCATCTTGCTCCACATGAATTTAAAGCCATATTAGAAAAGGTATCTTCAGTAGGATTGAATTAACTCTGAACATTTTGGGCATTTGTGACTGATTTCCTTGTATCACTGACTCAAGTTAATATTCAAATTCTGAGGCTAGGAATATAGCAAAAAAGAACACTTTTCACTAATTTTCACAGTAGAATTTCAGTGTGTATCGATTAACTACAGTACAAAATTACATATACAGACTTGGCTACTGGACAATTTCATGAACAGTTAGAACAGAGGATAAATACTTCAGTGCCATTTTAATGTTGATGCGGTTTCAATATTCCATAACTCCTTCAAAACTCTTACCTGCCAGCATTTGAATACAAGTCAACTGCAAAAGCTTCCTTCGAGTTATTCTTGGAATAACAACCTGCCTTACGTGTTTCCTCTGGATGTAAATGTCAGCTTTATCACCGAGTAGGCCATAGAGAAACTTGGTCTGGAAATGGCATCCTGCTCCTTCATGAACATAGATCTCCTGCCAGGATCAGAGCTCCAAGCACCAGGAGGTAGATTACATGCACACCAAAGTCTGCCAACACTCTGACTTAAAGGTTTTACAAGGGACATTTCTTTACTATATCAACAGTCAGGGTAGTGAAGAAAATTTAATTCAGTTTCACAGTATCCTCGCCAGTTTCCATGGTGATGCATGGACTGTAGTAATTCCTCCCTGCTACCAATATCTTTGTATAGTCCAGAAACCCATGGGAAACAGGTGGAGCTTTCTGACATGGAGCAGAAGCCTCCCAGACATTTCTCTGCCTACCCATGCTGCAGAAATAAATGCATGTAGCAGATGCTGTGATAACAGATACAACCACACAATCCAGCAATGCCAGAAGAAGACAATAACAGTCTACTCCTGAACTATTGCTGTCACTCATCCATACAGCGGTACCTCTTTTAGTAGTATAACAATATGGTTACTTAACACATACAGTAGGATTTCTGGAATAAATATACATTTGCATATTTATTCCAGAAATTATCTGTTTCTAAAAGGAAGATGAAAGTCCAGCTAGTAGCAGATTCAAACATTAAACTAGAATATTACCCTCAGTCTATTTTTCATCTCTTCATCCAGCTGTGTTAGTCAAAAGGAATGAGATCAGCTTTAAAAATATTTACTGCTTAGAAAAGCAGCAGAGGCAGATCACACACCAAGGTCTTATGCCCTTCTTTTTCAAGCCATGATTATGCCAGACAGAATGCCTCTGTAGGACAAAATAATGGGCTATAATGGGTTACATTATTTTTTAAAATATGGATTATATTCCCCTGTGAATGTCTGCAAGTCAGGAGTCTGAACATCTACAAATCTCAGTAGAATTCTACAAGCTACACCTGTCAGGATGTTCAGTACCCTGGAGATTCGGCTTAAGTATTTTAAAATAGTGTGTTATGAGTGTTTTCTTTTTCCCTTTTTTTTTTTTTAACCTAATTTGAGAGTTTAAGTTCTCATGCTAAGGACTGTTGGCCATTTGCTGTTCTCACTAATAGCTTAGCTATTAGACATGTCTTGTAACTTAGTTATTAAGCATTCAAATAGATACTCTTTGAAGAAAAGGAGTCACTTACAGCTTTTTGAGATGGCACTATGGTTTTCATTGTATGATGAATATAATTTGCAGCCTTGAAGTGCTATTTCCTACTTTTCCTTGCCCAACAGAAAACATGAATATCACTAAATCTTTCAGAGGGGTGAAGAGGAGATGGAGAAGCAATAAATGTTACTTAACCCCCAAATTAAGATTATCAGAACCATGCATTAAAGAAAAGCTTTTTATCAGAGGACTAGTGACTGACACTTCAGCTGCAATAAGATATATACACTTATACCTGCACCCACTCAAAAACATAAAAATAGCAAATTTGGCATTCAAGCTTATATTGTTGACAGTATAATGATGTAATCAAAACACTTCTACAGAGAAGTAAGTAATTCCCCAAAGCCTTTGCATCATTGCAAACTAACACCCACTCCATGAAGATGTTTATGAAGGACAAACTACTCATAAATATGATTTGAAGATACCCTCCAATAATTTCCTAATGTAAATATCCTAACAATTTTATCCTCCCCCCCCCCGCAATAAAATATGATTAAACAAAAATAAATAAATAAACATTTTTTTGGAAAATCAAATACTTTGTAATAAAACTTTGTAATAGACATTGCACTAACTAGTCTCTAAATAAGCAGAATGCAGAATGTTTTATCACCACAGAACAGAACAAAGAGCAAAAGAAGACAACACTGAAATATGGTAGATAAATATATAGATAAAAATAAAGGTGCATGGTATGTTCTTCCAACCATTTAAGAACAGCCATCTGAGTATAAAGCAGTGGTCACAACATCAGAATGACAATACAATCAGAACTCCCTAGAAATTATGACTTTAGGAAGAGCTTGACTCTCGATCATACCTGTCACATTGCTGCAGCTAGAGAGTTTAGAGAAACTGCAAATTAGTTCCCCAGCAACTAAATTTTATCATTGTAGCTCTGGTGTGGGAAAAATCCAAAACCACTGTTATTGAAAACTGTTTTGTTATTTTCCAAAACGAATACTTCTGTTGGCAGTTTAAGACAATTGGATAAGTGATATCCAAGAGCCAGAGAAACACACATTGTGCCACTGTACATGGCTTTCCCACTGAGGATGCTGCTGACATCCTGTACCAGCACAATATCATGAGGACAACCCTCAACCATTCAAGACAAAACTGTCCCTCAGAGAGGACAGATGTAGCTGGTAAAACTGTCATTTCTTTCCCCTTTTTTTATTTATTTTTGAAAGATTTCTTAAATACCAATTTTAAGTCAAAATCACACACACAAAAAAACATATATATATTTAAAAGTTTCACCCTTGGCACATTATGTCAAGGAGAAAGAAGTGCAAACAATGAAATTATTCTTGGTTTGTTCAATATGGAATATTTTTATATTCTGAAGTTGAAATGTTTGTGTCCTGGTCCCTGACTTGGTCCAAAACATAATTTCTTTTTGTCCAAGATAATCACATAGTGGACTGAAAATTAAAAAACTTGATTTTATATGTATTCTCTAATGCAAGGTCTTATCAAATCAGTGCACACCAAATTATGAATCACTGCTGGTTTTAAAGGAGATTTCTGCTTAACCCTCAACTTTATCTGCTCTTTGCTGTCTGTTTCAGCACTAGACACAGGTTGGCTCTTACTGCAACAGATTGTATTGGTGCTGTTGAAAATCATCTGCAATGTAAGCACATCGCTAACCCTAACCTGTTCCACTGCTGCTGAAGCATTTATGCTGAAGCTGTGGTTGAGGTATTTGTGGCCTGCCTTCTCACTGTCACAGTAATGTTGAATTCAAAGCTGACATAGGCAATAATAAGTGATTGGGGCTGTTGCCCACTGTTCAGTGTCTTGGCAGTATTTCACACATGGAAAAAAAGCTTCCACCCATGTTGTAACTCCTATCTTGAATCTCCCTTTAATGGGCTCACTGCTTCCATGCAGTTTCTTCATGTAAAACAACCTGTTTGATACTCCTGGTCTCCTGAGAGCCTGTAAACCACAGAACCACTTTTTTTTTTCTCCCTCTGTATTGTATTCTCCCCTTCAATTTATGTTCCTTTAAGAAGTGCTGCTAAAGCTACATGTGTAGAGATTAAAGGCAGGTCTACTGTGGCTTACAGACATCAAAAGCCAAGAACAGTATGAGACTGGAGTAAATTGCATGGTACTGGCTTTTGTTAGCCTCCAAAAGCCTCTCATTATCATTCTTGTTGTAAGTGCTCTCTACTGCTTCTCTAGTGATTGTAGATGCCCATCAGAGGTGATAAATACTATCTCTACAGAGAACACAGATGATTTAATTGACATGTGAGAGGAGGAATTGAGGTGGGTGGGTGTAGTGACCTGTGAAAGCAATTATTCATGACACATCACACGTTACATTTCCTGGTTAATTTATTGTTTTCAGAAACGATTTCGTGGGCAGGTCTAAAACCAGCTTGCAAACAGAATAAAGTTTTGGTGGTAGTTTAAATGCACTGTACAGCCATGCTTCCCAGTCTCTATGCAGTTACACCGGTGTGGAAAAAAAAAAAAAAAAGAGCTTTATAATCATAAACCTCTCTTCCTTAGAGAGGCAAGAACCTATTCCAGTGTAAACTACCTTCAGAGTGGTGTAACAAAATGTGCATTTCCATAAAATTACAACCCTTGAATGTATAACAATGAGCATATTGCTTTTTTAATGCCCCATCCATCCCAGAAGCCCATCTCGATCACTAGCTGTTAGGGAACCTGGGTGGAAAAGTGTGAGAACAGAACAAAAGCATACATTTTTCCCCTGAGTGCCATCCCATCTCACTGATCCTTACTGGAGGGATATTCTGAGCCTGATGTGTTTTCTATATTTAGACACATAGGTTAGATATCATAAGATAATTTTACATAATAACATATACAAGTCTTTTCTACTTCTCTGCATGATTTGCTGCATTTTGCAGGATCCATACACCTGCGGTTCTCATTCCAGGTTTCCCTGCTGGTATGCAGGATGGCTCATAGGTTCTTTCCAATCTCCTCATATCTGGCTCATCAGACTGCCAGTATTTCATTCCTTTCTATTCATTTCCTTCAATTTTTAGAGGAATTGCACCACTATTTGTTCTGTCATGGAGATCTTGTTTTGCTCACCCATCCTTTGTGTGTGTGTGTGTGTATCTGTGTGAGCATGTGTGAATGACCTGCAGCAGAAAACCCATTTAATTCTCTGTATGAAAACAGTGGATTTTTTTTTTATTTTATATGACAAAGTAGGAGATTTTCTTTCATTCTTCGTCAAATTGTTAAATTATTGGCTGTCCTCTGAAATAAGAAGGCATTATGTATTTTCTGTATATTTCAAGTGTGCTTCTACATATTCATTATTCTTAAATGTATTGTAAAAATATTTGTAAAAGATACATTGTTTCACTTTTACAGGTAAAATAAAAATAAATTTATGCATATTGTGACATCTTTGAATGTTTTTAGGGATTAGTTTGGTGGGTTTTTTTCCTTTTACTTCTTCCAGTTCAGGGTAATGGTAAATGAAATGTATTTAATTGCCAAAAAAATGGTTTAATTATCTGCCTCATTGAAAAATATGTTTGATTAAAACTTCCAACTTAACATCTACTTTTTCCAAAATTTTATGTATGTAGAGGAATTTAGTTAATTGTAACTAGGTATTATGCTGTAGACAAGACTATATGGCAAAATATCAAGAAAAAGTAAATACTGAGGGACAAGAATATCATGAATGCAGGATGATGACGACATGAAGAAATGACCTGGAGAATGATGATTCACACACACATACCCAAAACAAAGTGAAAATTTTGGAATGATTTATTATTTTTGTACGAGTTGTTCTTAATTAACACAAAATATTATTTCTACCCAACCTCTTCATTAGTTTGTGCTGGATTTAGAGATTCTATTTACACAGATAAGGGCACTTGCTCTAACAAATGATCCCCATCCCAGGTCAAAATGTACAGACTCTCTTTACCTCAATACCTAAGGCTGCAGGCTATGTTGCCAAGGGGAGCATCATGGAACAGATTTCCTTGTAGATCTGCTGCTTCTCACCCAGGAAGCTTCCTCAGTGCTGCACCTTCTCTTAAGATACCTTTAGTCTCAATAAGTGACCTCCAGCAATTATTCCACAAAAGTGCAAGAATGAACACAATACATATCAGACTGGGATGATGAGAGGCAAAATAAGGAAGGAAATTTTTGTCAGTGTAGGTATACTTAGTGAGCTCTGTGTGCTGCAGTTCAATCTCAGATAGCGTTGGGGTTTCCAAAGAGGGCTTTTCCACCAAAAAAAAAAAAAAAAAAAAAAAAAACCCACTTGGTCTTATGGGAATAAATTAGAAGCTCCAAGTAGTGAGTAGCACAGATTTGTACAAGAAGGAAAATGAAGTTAACAAATGTGAAGGTAAAGGGAAAAGTTTTGCAATATGGACAAAGCAGGAGAGGAATTTAACAGGAACAAGAATTCTGCAAAAAAAAAATACAGAAAGCTATGGTGATCTCCTTGAAATAAGTTTGTATCCAAAAGAAAACTATATCAGACTTGACATTAATAGGTTATGAGCTTGTGGTTTTACGTTATTACAGAACTTCAAAAAGAAATGTGTAGAGGAATCTATGTGCACTGTGGAGTAATACCACTCTTTCTTGCTCAGTTTTTCCTTTTTTCCAATGTTTCTCCATATTTATTCAAGGTGCACAGGAGTAATATAAGCTTATATTTTTTCCTGTTTCAGTACTATATACAATGAACAAGATAAATAACAAATTTCTCTTAGGTTGTCAGTCTAGTAGGAGATAGCATTTTTTCCCAGAGACTCTAGCTGCAGTTTCTACAACCATGTCTGTCAACTCAGCTGTGTATTTTTTAAACAAAGATGGTTCTTTATCAATATCATTCAGGTTTTCCTACGCAATCTGTTTTAGATTATGGAAAAGGCCATAGTCCTTTGCAGAATATATCTTTAAATCTACCCTTTTCGGTTAAGACCCTAGTTAGCCTGCCAATTAGGTACTCACTCCTGTATCTTCAGTTGCTCACCTTTCTATTTCACAAGTAGAGATGTCATATGTCATATCTTGTAGATCCTACCTGATGCTATATTTTTCAGGAAATGAACACTTCTTAATCATCAATGTCAACAAACTGGTCATCAAACCAATCAAGCCTATTTGTTACAGTATTTGAAGTTCTTAGTCCCATATTCTTCTCCAAGCCACCCAAAGAACAGTTTGGGAAGGCAACAGGATATAGGCAGTCACTGTCTCATGAAGACAAAGAAATGTGTATAGGGTTGGTCACTGGCCTCAAAGCAAGAGAGTCAGCCAAAACTATGCCTTGGCAAGTGCAGTTACAAACTTTGCACCCAAAGGGGAGGCCTTAGTTGAGTAAATGTAATGATTTGATATATCTATGATTGGAAAATATCAGTTAGTATGAGCTCTGGAAATTGATATGGACTTAACTAGCTTCTTTGAAACTCATGTGTTCTAGTTGTCTAAACTGAAAGATTTAAAATATAAAACATATGGAGTGGTGTCGGAATGGGAGTGACCCAGAGTAACGATGCAACCTCGATGCGAGTATAATCGTTCTCCTTTAATGAGTGTTCTAACAAGGTATATATATGCTACCATCACAGCATGAGCACACAACAACTTATAATTGGTCTAACTTCTATGCACACATCTCTAGCACTAATATAATTGGTACAACGGTGCCGTCGCTCCTCCCGAACATAGTTCCGCATATTTTAGCTATAACATCACTCAAGGTTATCAGCCCTGGGCCTACACTATCTTCACAGTACTTCAAGGCCTGAGTTGCGCACTTTAATTAAATCATGCCCCTTCTCATTTAAACATACCTCCACAGAGTGGTCCAGCTGAACTAGTCTTCAGAAATGCCTTCACACACAAAGAAATCAAGCTTATGTACCCTTTGGTGCTACATTAACATCAGAAAGCTGAATAAACCCTACCTCTTACCAGTTCCGAACTTCTGTTCTTAATTATTTCCAATTTACTTACCATACATACATTGGAGAATAAATTAATCCTTAAAATATAGTGGAATAGCAAAATAGTTACCTAAATAATCCATTCTGGCAAATTCCTTACTCTGCATGGAACAAGGCACAGGAAAGAAAAGTTCAGTAATTACCCATTAGAAACATGAAACATAAGACAAAATAAAAGTAAACACAGAAACAAATTAAATTAGAAACACACATCACACACACCTAAAATTGCTGTTCTCTGCTATTTGAAAAAACCCCGCTTTGTTAATGAAGAGATCAACAAGCATTATCATTACTGGATTTCAGGGTGGTAAACCAAGAAGGGAGAATAACAGTTTGCTGACTTGACAAGTCTAATATTTTGAGAATAATTTTTTGCCTCAGTATATTTTACAAAAGGGTGAAATTATAGAATACTATATAATTTCTTTTCATACCTTTCAATGTACTTTGTATGACTCCATAAATGTGAGAGGTTTTAATGTTTTGTTTCTTTTTGGATCACCTCCTTTTCTGAGCTTACATTTTTGCTTGATTCAATCTAAAAGTGCAGTTATCCAAATTTAACAGGTAAATTTCTGGACAGAAGATCTTTCTGGGTGATAAAGCCAAGAAATTCCTTTATCATAGTGAATAGCTGAGTGATCATTTTTTTAACCTTATCTTTAGAGACATGAAGTACAGAGTAATCTAATAGTTTTTAAGGAATTATTTTTTTTTAATAATATTCTGTAAAGAGCAGGCTTCTCAAATTTGGAATCCAACTATATCAGCTTAGATGTAATAACAACATAAAAACACACATTTATATAAGCCTTTGACTGGGAAATTAGAAGTCAGGAAGATTAATTTTTCTCATTATAATATTTATTAGAACATAATCTTGGACTTAAACTGAGCTGCACCTGATTCTTTTGAGGATATTGAGGATAATTTCTGGGTGGGTACAGGAGAAAAATATTTTTTCATTAGACACTGTCTGTCTTGGTGCTAGTTATAGCAAAGTCCTTCCACCACTCTATAGCATTTATTTTTTAAAACTTTTTTTGTCTATTCAAAAGGAATTATAATTAGCACTTATCTGTCATTTTGAAGTATAATTAGTTAGCCTTGCATTCTTACTAAATTATGAAGAGTTGAAGGTCATGTCATACATCATTTCAAAAGTAAATGTCCCCTCTGTTTTTAATACAGTCTTAAAATTTACTGCTTTTACAGATATGACATTTGGCATTAAAGATTTCAACACTGTTAGAACATGGGTTAAAAAGAAAAAGTCCAGGTTTTTAAAAGTGTGTCGATTTTCTTATTTTATAAGGTGGAATTTGATTTATTAAATCACTGCAGAGGTTTATCTCTGCACACATCTCAATTCTGGAGTTACTCCGGTATATTTTGGAACAATCAAACACAGAACTTAGTCCAATTACCATGTTTGTGAACATCAGCAAGGTCAAACTCTTCTTCCTGTCCTAACAAATATAGAAGCAGGATCCTCCAGTGGTAATGGAAGGATTTTTTGTGATGGAGGAAGATGGATCTGGGAAAGGGTCTGGAGACCAGGCAGTCATGGCAGTGGGGAAAAGCAGAGGCATGGGAAGCAATTCCCAGGCCCCCTGAAAGGGGCACACAGGGGTAGAGCCAGGGGAGAGCTCAGGGTTACCCACAAGAGAGAGGTGGGAGACTGCAGGCTGCAGGTTTCACTTGTGGTTGGCCCTGGGTAATACAGCTTTTTAGGGAAGAAGATTGCAGTCCACAGACGTTGCCTTCTGTATTGATGACCCACACTACAGATGATACTAGTTCCTTTATGGCCTTGGCTGAAGAGTCCTGGCTTTCCAGCATCTCCTAGGTGCTCCTTAGCCATAAAGGCAGCCCCAGGGTACCCTCTCCATGCTACAGACAGACTGTTTAGTATGAAAAAAGCTCCACATCAGCCTGCAACACTTCTATGTGTTTCTCTCTGGTTTCCAGGTCTGTGCTCAGAAGCTGCAGCTGCAGCTGTTGCATGGGCTGCTAAGGGAAGAATTTACACATGGAAGAAACTGGACATTCAAGAATCAGCTGCAAAGGTTTCAGTGACCTTGGTTGTTTTGCTTATTACAGCTCCTATAACTGAACTCAGAATATTTGTTATAGATGAAATATTTTGCAGCAGAATTGTTTCATTTTTCAAAATAATTTAGAAATAAAAATTCATCCGTGTTCAGATTTGTATGTAGTCAGTTCATTAGACATTACCTTTGGGTCTGTATCAGTATAGCTCAAGCAATAGATTTTTTTTCCCGTGGTTTCTTGTTTCTGTAAGGCTCTCTGATGGATTTTAGTTTTAAGGCTTCACTGTGCATTTTGCTGCCAAGTTAACAAAACAACTGGGATTCTTTCCAGGTAAATCCACATGCACCTCCACCGAACTTGCCTTTAAGTTGTAAGCTCAGAGGGGGGAGATGTGAAAGATCTCAGCAAAGCAAGTGTAAAGTGTTAAATCCAAATACATGTCAATGTTCTGAAACCCTGGAAGCCCTTCATAAGGAGGTTTGCATATCTTTCACTTCTGTCTTAAACTGACAAATATCTCGATTTGCTTGAGCAGAGCTTCTAGTAAGTATTCCAGAAAAATTCTCTGTGGTGGATGATCCATGTCTGGGGATCAGCCACTTCTTTGATAGCTACAGAGTTACCACTGAAGATTATTAACTTGTTCTAAACTTACAGATGAAGATGGGAAGGAGGGTGCACACCAAAGAATATCAGTCTTATGTTTTTCTCAAACTGAAATGTGGGGAAGTAGGAAGCAGAGGAAAATGAAAGATTGAAATTGGAGCACCTGGTGGGAAGCATGAGCTTATTCCAAACAAAGAGGAAATTCTAACTCTTCTAATAGGCTATTACAGTGACTTGGAACAAAAAATAAAAATAAAAATAAATAAAAAGCAACAGCACCCACTTTTCAACTTCATAAACATTATTGTTCTCTACAACTACCTGAAAGATAGCAAGTCTCCTGAAGCACCCAGGAATATACTCATTTGATGTAGCCTCACTATTCCCATACAAGCCCACATTTTTACTTGCTGTAATACTCTAAAAAATAAGTAAATCATTCTCAGTCTCAGTTAGATCCCAGTTCAATCTCAAGATCAGCCTCAGGTCTTACACTGTTAACTGTCCAGATGTGTCTGGACTTTAGGCAAAACAAGAAACATTAGGTATAAGCGTAAAAAGGACATTTTTGTCCTGTGACTTGTCCATAAAATTTTGATTCCCACTTTTCCAAAAGCTGTGGCAAGGTAAATGACATGGGCCACCCCAGAAACATGGAAGCTGAGTCTCCATGCATCTTTCTGTAAATAATAATAATAATAGGAAAAGATTAAAAAAAAAAAAAAAGCAAAATGCAAAGCTTTTTACCCGCTCAACTGAGAGGCTAAGGATGCTGTCAATATGCTGAGTCTAATTTTTCCCTGTGTGATAAATTTGAACTAAATAGTTTTTGACATTTTTTAGGGCAAGTCAGAGTCAAAGCAAACCAATCACCTGGTTTATACCTTAGGCATATCCAAGCAGGATAACCAGAGGACAACCATTAATCATCAACAAATTGCAAAGCAATCACCACGCCAAGTCAAAGGTAAAATCAATTACAGTGACAATTAAAGTGGTCAGATATCAGACATGAAAGCCTTGCAGTTAATAGCTTTTCTAATACAAAATAGCAGAGCCTATAGACATCAGAGAAGTAAAGAAAGACTTCTTTCCCCAGAAGAAGTAAAACAGTTAATAAGATAAAAACAAAACTATGCATAGAAATTAACCTAGTGAACTGACCTCCTCCTTGGCAAAGAATAACTGTTAGTCAAAGCAATGACAATATTTATATTACAAAGCTTGTAACAATTCCAGTTACTTTTGGTTATAATTATATTTCTTGGAAGATCTTCTTAGATGTAGAGCTTAGGGATATGGTTTAGTGGGGACTGTTAGTGTCAGGTCAGAGGTTGGACCCGATGATCTTGAGGTCTCTTCCAACCTAGAAATTCTGTGATTCTGTGATTCTATGAGGAAACAAGAAATCAGCACTTTTCTCTAAAACAAATGATGAAAAGGCAAAGTGTGGATTTCAGAACGGTCAGAGTCAAAAGGAGTACAAATTGTGCCTTCTACTCCTATTCCTGGAATGAAGCAAAATCTACCTAGACTTTTCTAATCTACTGGTCTGTGCAGCTGTGTTCTTCCATTTACATACCATATAGCATGCATGTTTTTTAACTTGGGTTAAAGATGTTCAAGAGAGCTGAGTTCAAATGTGAATTCCAGATACAAAGAAAAGCAACACTCAGTAAGGAGAAAGAAGATCCTACCATATGAGAGGGACATGAAAGTTCAGGTGAATGAAGAGAATTCAGGTATCAGCCTCCCGAAAAGAACTCAGACTGATATAAATATACAGTGTCTGGTCTGAAGATAAATTGTCACGTACTTGTCTGCCTGAGAACATGAAAGCAGGTATCTCCTGAGAAGACGATGCAGACACCAGTAGAAACATTACTGCTGGACCTGGACTCCTAAATATATTTCCTTAATTTAGAGTGGCACCTCCTTCAGAGAGCTCCCTCAGGCACCTAGACTGCAAGCAAGACTTGTATTTCTGAAAACACCACCCCTAAATCAGTTTACATTTACATTTTTTACAAGGGACAGTCACAGAAAAATGTCTTTCTGGCTCAGCTCATCAAGGATCTTTGGCATGGGGCCCATAGTTAACACGAGTGGAAAAGAGATTCCTGCTCTATGAATGTTATAGCTGGGTTCTACTTCTTATTTCATTCTTATGACCTTTTCTCTATACTATGGATCAAAATTGCTAGGGTTACAGACTTTAAAATTTGTTGCAGGTATGCCCTACTTTGAATTCTCAACTGGACAAATTCACTTCATATCAGATAGCAGATGAACAATGTATTCAAGCAAAAGAAATTAATGAATTAATGTAAAAACTCACCTTCTTTGTCTACTAGAAATAAATCCCTGAACTAATCTTTTTTTCCTTTAAAAACATTTATTCAAATAATAATAATAAATATTCATATAAGGATGCATTTGAAAAGCATCTGCCAGTAATAAAAATTGACAAAAGCTAGCAAAGAAAATGTAGGAGTACAAAAATGCATGCAAACTTCTCTCATGCTCATACTTTCTGATAGGGAGTCAGCATAAGCAGGTCCATGCCTTTCAAACCTGTTTTTTTTCCATAAAGTAATTATGAAATAGCTTCTGTTTATCACTATGAAAATGGATGTACACAGTAATTGAATCCAATGTACAGAATAACTAACTACATATATAAGTATTCTATAAAAGTGAAACGGGCTGAAGCTTTGCTTATCTTCACTGACAAGTTTCACCATGGGCCAAAGCTCATGTACTTATTATTCATTTTTTAAAGAGAAATTTTCTTAAATATATATTTCTTTAACTCATTGCTGGAATTTCAGTTTAACAGTCCACAGAAAACAGTAGGAGTATATTGCTTTAGTATCATTGTAATTTTAACCATGAAATAGGTTTCTTATTTTTTATTTTTCTATCAAAAAAATGGAGCCATAATGAGCACGATTAGACATCTCTAACTGTAGGCACTGCAGTGACATATTTTTCTGTAGTTACAGATATTATATGTTTTTAATCAGCTGAATTCAATAAATGTTTCACCATTTGGATCCAAAAAAATGTTATTTTAATGGTTCTATCATGGAAAACATTTATCTGAGAGAACCTATAATGTCTTAAAACACAATTTAATATTAAAACCTTGAACTTCTGCAACTCATCTCCAAATATTAATAAATTCATATATTGATGACTTGTCAAAATTATCAGTGGTTACAAGGCATTCAAGCTATTTTTCCAAACAGATATGGCCATCTTCTTCAGGTTGCAGGGATACTTTTATTCATAGATGGATGCCAAAGATTGAAGCAGCCACCCATGTGAGGCACTGCACCTGGCTCAATAAATTGTAAAGGATTTGTCCTGGCTTCACAGGATGTAAGTGTCCTTGTCTCCTCTCCTTTTCCATGCAGTCATACCTCTGTCTTCCTGTCTTTCTAACTGAATGTATTCTGGAGGCTAAATATACTTCCCTTGCATGCTAAGTCCTAGCATGCCAGGACCTAGGCCACCAGCCATCCTTCTCTGTTTTAGATATGCTTTACTTTTTCATGTTTTTGTAATTTACTTCAGCAGTTAACTTCTTCAAAATTATTTCTTCCCTGCACTCTTATCATTAGCCTTCAATAACATTTTATGTACCAAAGTCATGAAAGCAAAATCACCAGCTCAACAAAACATGGAACACATCTTCGAAACAAAAGAAATTACATTAAGACTCAGGAAATTTGAATTTGGTTTCTTTAGTTTGTCACTAACTTACTGTGTGTCCTTGAGCTTTCTGTATTTCTAGATTCCATCTGCAAAATGACAAAAATAATAATTAAATACATTCTGTGCACACATTGATACATTCTATATTCTATATATACAAACACTGTTGTCTTTCAACATTTTAAAGCCTTTATTACAGGCCTGTCTCTCAAGCTTTTAGTGTTAAAGCTAGGTTGTGTTTAACACAAAATGGTAAATTAGAACAAGGCTGCTCTTGTAAACAGAAAACACAAATATGCTGGGTGAGACAAATTGAAATACAGAATTTTCTTTCTGCCCACTGGACTTCTGCAGGATAAACTGTTACTTGTAGCCTTGCTTTCTGGTACAAATTTCAGCGTTTTTCCAAGTCAGAGCAAAAGATACCCCAGCTGTCAGACCCATGAAGGTCTGTTCCCAGTTACTTCCCAAGACAGCCACATCTGTGAGGGTCTGTCTGTTCTTCAGCACAGACAAGATCACTCACTCTGCTGTGGGGAACCTGTTTCCCCCATTGTCCATCACACCTGCATCTCCAGGGACATCCTCCAGCAGTGCACATTCAGGCTTTGTCTAGAAATGAAGAGTAGAGCCCCCAGACAAAGTGTTTGGTCCAAACAGCAGGCAACCACCAGAATAGTTGTTAGGTTCTTCTCTGCTTCTTTTTACCTGCAAAATCTGCACATCAATCAAGCAAGATGACAATAGACACACATGACAGTCCTCCTTTGCTTTATAGGGAACTGCTAGACCCTTTACAGGTCTCTTATATACACCTGTCCACAGAAAACATTGTCCTTGTGCTGCAGGCTGAAGACCCTGTAGTTCTAAAACTAATTTGCTTGTTTTCATCTTGCACCTTCATTACTCTAAAAATGAAAGCTCTTTGAATCACTTATTTCTTAGCTGGACCATGTAAGGTCTATGACAATCCCCCAGAGACCAGCTTGCCAAATAAAAATAAATTGTGCTGCCATAAGTGTTATGAAAAACCTAGTACCCAGCAGAATATCTCCTCATTATAATGAAAAATATCAGTTGCATTATGGCTTGATTTTTTTTTTCTGTCTGAATGATAAAGGCTCAGCAGACTGATTGCTTCCTGTATAGCAAAAAGGTCATTCTATAAACTGAAAGTTGAGAGTATTGGACATGCTAGGACTACATGGGATTTTGTTTAACTGGAAATATTAAATAAACGCATAATGACCCACAAGCAGTTTTACAATTTTTACAGCAATTCCAAAGGAGCAGATATCATTAAATTATTCTATACATTTCCTGGTATGTGTGATGATGCTGTAGACATCACAGAGACAGCAACAGAGGAAAAAATAAACAAATCAAGTTAACAGTATTAGAGAGGAGATCTCAGTCTAGGACCTCTGGAGAATACAGGTCTGACAAACATTTGTTGATGATTCAATAGTGCTTGAATTAAAAGACAGAATGAAAAGAAGATGAGATAAGCATTAGAGATTTGGGGGGGAGGGGAGAGTTAGAACCTATAAATAATTCATAGGCCCCAACATGACTAAAATCCATTTATACCTATTTTGTTGAAATAAGACATTAGAGGAATGTTATGCTCCACAGTATGGTCATTAAAAACAAAAAGGCATAACAAATCCCACCAAAACTTGATGAAATAATGCAACAGGTGCCTATAAAATTTATTGTAGATCAACTACACTGTCTGTGAAACAGTTTAAACTGCAAAGGTGTCAGGAGAGCTATTCAGCAGCTAAATAGTTTAGAAAGCCCAGTGAGATACTCATCCTGAAAAAAAATGTCCAGCCAGCAGAAACTGTTATATGTTGATATAGATAAAGACATATGTTTTCGCTCTAGGTTGCAGTTTAATGTTGGAACAATGTGACCTCATTTTAAATAAGCTAGCTCAGGTATTGGAAGCAGTATAAATGCTATGCTATGCTATGCTGCAGTATTTATTCTGCAAAGGAAATTAGAGTGCTCTCAGCTTGTATGGCTAGCTTCCTTCTAATGAGTTTGCATGCTACTTGCTTATCAAAGCAATCTAGCTTACTGAAAGCTATTTCCAATATCTCTCTAGTCTTTAAAAGGTACATGAACACAGATGTCACAATAATGTAAGACCAAAACAAACATTATTGAGACCATATTGCCAGTTTCCTCTCTGGTAAGGAAAAGAATACTGAACAAATTCTACTGAG
Source organism: Heteronetta atricapilla (assembly GCA_011075105.1). Taxonomy (NCBI): domain Eukaryota; kingdom Metazoa; phylum Chordata; class Aves; order Anseriformes; family Anatidae; genus Heteronetta; species Heteronetta atricapilla. Next base: position 92,377,175 of record CM021733.1, read on the forward strand.
ATAGTTCAAATAAGCAAAAAAGTCTGAAAAACAGACATGGGGGCAATGCCAGCAACCCATACAGATGGGTCTTAAGGGCTAAAAATCACAGGGGCAAATCAGGGGCAAATAGTTGCATTCTTCTAGAAATATTTCCTAAGAAACCAGTGTTTGGCCTGATTTCAGGTCTGACAACCAACCCTCACAACACAGGTGAACTTCAAGTAATTTCAGCTTTACTACCTGGATTAAGTCTGGAGTAGACTTAAAATAGAAAGTAACTTCCCACTGCACAGATTCAGAAGTTGAGGCACCACTTCTCTTCTTCCACTTTACCCTCACATCAAAACACAGCAAGAGAAACCCCTCCTTTCTTATTCTTAAGTCCCTAGTCCATATAGTAGCTCTGTTAATTGAATCTCTTTTTATATCACAGTATTACAGAATGGCTGAGTTTGGAAGGGAACTCTGGAGGTCATCCTGTCCAATCCCCCTGCTCAAGCTCATGTGTTAGATCTATTTGTTCCTTAGTACACAATACCAAGACAGCTACTTTGTAGATATGTTTCATTTGTCAAAGGCTTATATTTATCAAACCTGTTGTAATCTGGTTCACTTTTCAGACTCCTTTATGTTTACCTTCTAGTGAGTTTAAGCATCTTTTTACTTGATTGTTATCAAATAATTTCTTCTTCAAGATAAAGTAAAAAATAAAAATAAAAAATTCAACTGCCTTTAAGAGTCTTGCAATTTTATATCTTAAATAGACCTCTAAATAAATCCCCCTTTAATTATATTATTTTCTATAGTAGTGGGAAATCTACTCTGCTATAGAAAAAATCGACTCATCTACTGCAGCTCAATTTTGACTTGTAATGAAATTCCCTACTAGTGCTGAAAGCGGCATCTTCTAAAACATCTTTTAAGATTTTGTCCGTGACAAATGTTTCTGGAAATTCCTGCACGGTAAGGTTTATATTTATGACAAGAACAAGTAAATAGAAGAAAGGATCAACACAAATTTCACCTGTTGCCTTCAATGTTTCCAGGAGAGACAAATCTGTTCATTGATTATTTCAGAAGCAACTGCCCTATTCACCCACTTCAAGAGCCCTTTACTGGCAATGCATTCAGGTAAGGAACCCATCCCATAAAAACAAGACTACATATTCAACCTACCAGGATAGAATGGCTATCTAAAATGGGTGAGGTGAATCAATCAATGTAGGCACATTTTTGTAATTATTGATGATAGCAGGACACCTAGCTGAAATATGGCAATTAGGTGAATTAGTCACAGTGCATCCCCACTATGTGTTGTATGCCAATCTCAAATCAAAAAAAAAAAAAATGGCCTTCAGCATCTTTATTGACACTTCCAGCAAAGTCAGTCTCAGTATTATGTTACTGCCATTGTGAGATTGCTATATCAGAGTCTCTAGCAGAGAGAGTCTATGAGATTACTACATCTAGAGTCACTAGAGAAGAGAGGAGAGGAGAAAGAAGAGAGGAGAGGAGGGGATGGGAGGGGTGGGGAGAGAAATCAGGAATAAAAATAAATAAATAAAAAAGGGGAATAAAGGAAAGTGAGGAATAGAAGAAGAGAGGATCATTGAAATAGAGATAGAGAAAACAGGGAAGGAAATGGAAAGCAAAACACAGAAAGGAGCAAGAAGAGAATAAGAAGAAGATGTAATTATTCGACTTACTCCAATTAATCCAAATGATTTTAAAGTTATAAAGAGTTATTTGATATTCTTTATGAGTAATATTCACTAAGTCAACCTTGATCCTGCAAATTTTTAAGGGTAAAATCCAATGTAACTCTTTGAAGAGCAGCAAACTAAAATAGACTACAGGTTGATAGCACTAGTATTTCATTCTTGTGAAAGCTAAATAAATTTGGCTTGTCCATTGGAAAAAATAAAACAAAGGCATTCGTTTGAGTAATTATGTCTGTAAAACAAATGTAATTTTGCAAATCGATGTCAGTAAAAAGATATCATTCCCTAACACCTAGCTGCAATATAACACAAAAATGTTAATGTATCAAAGTGAGTTAACAGGAGAAACACAGTCTCATTTGAGTTATTATTTATATTATTTCTATTAAATGTGTTGTATGCCTAGATAGTTGGAGTAAAATTCATGTCAGGATGGGAGCATTAATGTCTCTAATCTGAACAGAAGAAATCTTGAAACATTAGTCTGAATGAAAGGTAGCAATATCCATTTAATTCAAAGGCTTTCTTTTTGTCGTTTGGTTTTGGTTGGTCCTCTAAAATTGCTTTATGTGGAAAGAAAAAACTTTGTGAAAGGTAATCAGCTTGTAAAATGTTTGCTGAAGAATAACATAAACTGGTCCTGCTGACTATATATTATTTCACTACTTGGTGTCTGAAATCATGTAAGATGACAGTTTATAACTAAAGAAGGTATGGTCTTCTTACCAATCATATGCTGCCATAATCCAGTTTATTGGAGTAAAATCCATTTTACTCATACAAAGAATATACAGGCTGATACACTGATAACATATAAATCCTCCTAATACAAAATACACTTTCTCAAATCAATTTGCCAGTTCAAGTTTATTGCTTACTAGTATTCTCTTATATTTTTCTGTGAGACACTATGTAAACTGAAAAAAAGAGTTTATTTTATAGTGTTTGTGAGAAGTAAAATCTAGAATACCCAAACAGGAGACAAGCCAAGTATATTTTAAAATGTGAGCATATTCACTAGTAGCAAAGATTATGATCAGACATGGTATTGAAAGAATAGGGATTTCTAATCTCTGAAATATGGTTCAGTTGTTGTGCTCGCTGTGGACCAGAATCTGCAAGACATTGTATTGAATATCAGATACTATTCTATTCTATTCTAAATAATAGGCACATGTTTATCTTTTTTTTTTTTATGTCAGCTTTCCAGAACAAACTGCTTCACAACACTTTAGCAAGATATGGTTCCATGTTGGAAGAAAGTTTTTCAACAGATTACAGTTCTGGGAAAGAGGAGAAGTTCAGATTCTGGTATAGCAGTAGTCCAAGAAAATTATTTGCAGTAAATATCTGTGTATGTGTGTGCGTACATGTGTGTGTGTGTTAAACTCCTTCTTCTTATGTTTGTCTAGCTGCACTTTATTATATAAAAATTATTCACATGGCCATATCCAAATGGAAAAGAAATGCCTTTGCTCCTGGTGAGATTCATGCTCTTGAACTTTACATATAGACTCAGTCTAAATTAGAACAGAGATGTCTCTACACTACAGCCCCTGTTGTGCTTGAACAAGCCTGAAAAGAGTGAGCTCACATAGACTTCATAGTGTAGCCACAGTGTTACTCCTACATGGTAATTAGTTTAGTGTGGTTTTCACTTCAGTGTTTCCTCAGTTACCTTGATGCTTGAGGTAGCCAGGTTATCTCCACCACAAGCTGAAATCACTGTTATAGCAGTGAGAGATGAATGGGATAGTTGTTCAGTCCTCTGTAAGGATTTAATAGCAGTTCTGGCCTCAGTCATTGGTAGGTTATGTGATTAAAGGATAGGCCACCATCAACATAGTGGCTATTTCTGCCCAGGGAAGTGGTGGAGTCACCATCCCTGGAGGTCTTTAAAAGACGTTTAGATGTAGAGCTTAACGATATGGTTTAGTGGAGGACTGTTAGTGTTAGGTCAGAGGTTGGACTCAGTGATCTTGAGGTCTCTTCCAACCTAGAAATTCTGTGAAATTCTGTGAAACATTATGGCCTGGCAAAGAACAGAGGAGCTACAACAAGCAGAGAAGCCTATTGACCTGAGCAATGCAAACTGAAGCACACGGGCAGCTGTGCCTAAGGCTATCAGAGAAGGATTAATCTCCTGTGGGTGGGAAAGCCACTGGGAGAAGTTTGTGAGACTTTCTTCCAGGAGAAAGTTTCTCCCAGGAGCACCATGGGATCATTGCTTAATGTGATATAGGACTTGTAGCATGATGAAGGGGAGTTTGGGACAGAGAAGAGAGAATTTTGGAGAACGGGTAAACCTTACTATGGGATGTTTAGGAGAAGAGCCAAAAGGAAAAAAAGGGGAGGATCAAAGACAACCAGGAAGGAAAAGAAAGGGAAAAGGGAATAAAGGGAACAAAAAGGGTCAGTTTACTAGTCAGTATGCTTGTCTGTCCACATTCTGCACCTGATCACTGCAATGTCCTGCTATCTTACTCTTGAGGCACTTCTATGTACAGGTGCCAGCAACAGGGTGATTAGGGATGTGGGGCCAGCTACTGAGTAGGTCAAGTGGCTAAGGCCAGCTATTGGAGAGGTGCATTTAAAGTGCATGTGTATATATGTATATATATGTATATATATGTATATACTCCACTAGTGGACTTCAATCCTGAACAAATAGGGGACAATCAGGCTGTCCATGCTGTTCATGCTTGTGCAAGAGCTCTATCTTTATGTATGATGCTGACGAGGTGCTATTTTCTACCTGTGCTGACCTCTGTGGCTGCCTCTGTACGTGCATGTGTGTCAGTAACATGCACTCAGCATTGCTGCTGGCTGAACCAGGGCACAGGGATACACAGCAACCCCACTGACTTGGGGCTAGCAGGTGGAGCAATCTCTGTGTCACTTTGGCCATCTTCTGCTGAACTCCAGAGTGTCCCTTATGAATTTCTTGGCATCTGGCCACCAAGATGACCACTCAGCTCATCCTACTCAGAATTACTGTAACCCTTCTGACTGCAGGACAGATAAGTCACATCTTGAAGGAGCATATCCCCATAGTCAACTCAGATTGCCAAGCAGTGTGATAGCTTTTCACCTCTACCAATTCAGGTCTGAATTCAGGCTTATATATCTTTTCTTTTAAAAGAAAAAGAAAAAAAAAAAAAAAAAGAAGAAGAAAAAAAAAAAAACAGATGCACTGTTCTGACCTTATTTTTTTTAACAAGTAGCCTTGACACCTATTTGTGGAACTGCACTTAAAAAAGATTCTGAAAGTAAAATATGATATTGCCAAGGCCATACATTAAGCCACAAGACTGTCCACACAAATACAGTCCACCTCTTTTCATTTTTCTTCTCTATAAATATCATATACCTGATAAAGTATACCTTGCAGGTATCCATTATAAATCAGACTGCATCTAGCCTATGTAACCACAACAATAATTTATTGTTTTCCTTTTCTATCCAATTAATTCTTAACTCTCCCTCAAATTTATTTCCTTCCTGTTTCTGAACCATCAGCTCTGCTCCCTTCACAGGCAGATCCTTCAGAAAATTGCTCTCATAATGGCCACTTAACTTTGCTCATCTTTTTCCCCTTCACTACTCACATCAACCTTGTTTCCTTCTTTGTCCCTTGTATCTATCCTCTTCTCTTTGCAAGCCAAAGGTACTCAGTGTCATCCCTTTTGCCCAGTTTTCACTTTGGCCATACTCGAATGCTTGGAATTTTTTCTATCACTTGTTGTCCAGTTCCACACTCTTTTTACCCTCTCCCTTAAAGACTCCCTCACATATCTTCCTATGCGCTTTTTCTCTGTGCTGCATTTATTCTCTCTCTTGTTTGGTTACTGCCTCAGAAAAACTGTTTGATTTTTTACTTATTTTAAACTAATGATAATCTATTGCGCTGTTTCAGAATACTAGATTTGCCTAGTAATCTAGCCAAACTCCTCTTGCTTGCTGTATTTCCAATGATGTGACACTTGCATGCACAGTTACACAGCTCAATTTGAGTAGAAAAACCAAAGATTTATCTCCTCTGGGATAAGCCTTTCACAATGTTAGGTTAGTTTTGTGGGATGTGGATTCCAGGCTACATGAACCTGAGACTGACAAAGTCACATTTTAAGGGGAGTCATCTAATGGAAATGTGGGTGCTTCCATGACTATGTCAATCAAAGAAAGACTAGGTTGCCTTTATGCTTGCCTGTGTTAAAACTTCCAGTGATTCTCAATGGAGAGTATCTTAAACAGAAATCAACCCCTAAGCTTATTTTCCATGTCATGGAAGAAAGGAGGCAGTGATGTTGAGAGCAATGGATTCCCTTTGATAGTCTTCACAGAAACATACTTCATTTACTTACGATATGAGATCATCAGAAAAAAGTCTTATGAGGAGTGGCTGAGAGAACCGGGGTTGTTTAGCCTAGAGAAAAGGAGGCTCAGAGGAGACCTTAACATGTTATACAGCTGCCTCAAAGGGGACTGTCACAAGGTGGGGGTCAGTCTCTTCTCCTAGGCAACAAGTGATGGGACAAGAGGAAATGGCCTCAAGTTGCACCAGGGGTGGTTTAGATTGGAAATTAAGATAAATTTATTTTCAGAAAAAGTAGTGAAGCATTGGAACAGGCTGCCCAGGGAAGTGTCACCATCTCTGGAGGTATTTAAAAGAGGTGTAGATGTGGTGCTAAGGGACATGGTTTAGTGGTAGACTTGGCAGTGCCAAGTTAATGGTTCGAGTTGATGATCTTAGTGGTCTTTTCCAGCCTAAATGATTCTATGATTCTATTATACGATCTGTTTCTTCACCAGCAGTTTTACATCTAATACTTTAATGAGATACTTAAATCATGTGAGCTCAATCCCACCAGTCCCTATCTCAGCTGTATAAATGAACATATGTTAATCTACAAAAAACAGAGTCTGTCTGTAAGGTCTGATGACAATCTGGAATTTGGTTAGTTACAGTTTAAGCTTGTCTGTACCAAATAAGGTGATTTGTTTCCCTAATCACAAATTTATCTCCCAAGAATCACCAAATCTTGGACTGAAGCAAAGAATGATTCTAATCTTTCTTCAAACTCTTTGGCTTCTGCCTTATTTCTGGACATCTGACAGAAATAGTTTCTCTACCGTGGATTCCACTGGGCCAGAGATGTTCTGTACTTTTTTTATGAGTTAAGACAAAAGCAACTAAATTACTACTCTTTCCTAGACAAAAGTTCTAACCAAACTTTCTTCTGAATAACACTGACCCACTAAAGAAATGTCATGAAGCGCTCTTACTGAGAAAGAAACAGTCCCACAAAACTGCAGAGAAAACCCTTTCCAACTTATTTTACAATTTAAATAAAACTAACAAGAAATCATATCTAAAATACAAATATCACAGTGACCAATGGGACCAGATATAGAAGAGTGATAATCCTATCATTTCTCCTAATTCCTTCACTCTTCCATGCTTCATGCCCACTCACTGGCTCTGGTTTCAGTATATCTTGGCCATCCACATTGGTGTTAATCTGCTTGCCATTACTGAAGAATTAGTATCATTTGAGACTGTGACTGTTCTATAGTTTTCTCTGGCAAAAGAAGGATGTCCACTTTCTCTCTGAGACAGGTCAGACAGGATGGAGGCACAGATTTATTATTGACTTTTCCTGGGGAAGCATCGTTCCTTATTCCACTGGTAGCAACACACCATTCACCTGTGAGTATCATTCAGTGTAGCGTCTTTCTTTGTGCATTGCTTCAGATTTAGCTATGTTCTGTCTCTACTCAGACTTTATTCCCAATCACTTGCAATTGCAGAGAAACTATCATTTAAAGTGGTTCCAACTACAGTTTAGTTTTCCTTGGTTATCAAGCCATGTTCTTTCAGGTACAAATGATAATATTCTAAAAATACTATTTTTATTAACTGCTGAAACTTGATCAGCTGGTAGTTTTACTTCAGCTCTTCTCCATAGCTAACAATACATAGCTAACAATAAAAATGGTGGTGAGTCAGGGCAGACCTAGCTTTGATATGTCTTTATGCCTAGACTGGCATAAAGAACAACTAACAGTGGTGACCATGATGGGAGGTATTTCAAAGTCTGGAGGAGGCTTTTCTAACAGAATAGTAATTGAGTCTGCACTCCTTGCTTCTCACTTCTTATTTACTGTCTCTTTTGTTACTCTATGGCTGAGACACAGTAAAAGGATTTCATTTAATACATGGTACATTTTTAGAGATGAGTTCTGAAACTTTCTCTCTTTTTCATTTCTTTGCTCCTGACATATATCTGAACAGTGATCCGAATCTGAAAACTGGTTAATTTTAGCCTAGCTGTTATAACTCAATAATTGACAGAAGGCTGCTGCTTGTAACTCCACTACAATTAAAAGCACTGCTTTGTAAAGAGCTTTCTCCTAAGAAAATAAAGCTAGTTGCCTAATTGATTTTATCAATGACACCATGACACCATATTTTTGCTTTGAAGTCAGCATACAAAATTTGCTTCAGGGAGATATGGGAGACTTGTTAGTGTTAGAAAGCACTTTTCTTCAAAATAAAGAGACATTTACAATCCCTCTATTTAAAGACTTCCCTATCACTACACTGCACTGATATTCAAGGGGAAGGTTTTCATATCCTTTCTCATCTCAAAGACTGCCATTTTTTTCTCCTTATAGTCAATACCTTCTCTTCCTCTCCATGTGCCTAGAAGTGTCTTAGGCATCTGTGTTGGCTGCTCTTGCTTCATCCTCACATCTTGCCACATAGCCCTGCACACTTTGACTTTCTGCCTATACCATATATCAGTTCCAAAGTATATTTTAGTAACTGCTTCTGAAGACCATAAACAAGGGAATATTATAGAGCATAAGCCACCCCACGATGAGTCAGTTCCCACTGACCCAGAGAAATGAATGAAATACAACCTCATTCAATAGAAAATGTAGCCTTGTCTTCTTAGAATGAATAAGAACATCATCAAACTCGAAGTACAGGTATTAACACTGAAACAGTTATAGACCAAGTCCAAAGTCCATCAACTTAGGCTAAGCTCTTGACTGATTTCAATGAGTTTTGACCCACCTGCTGGCAGATTAGGATCTTCTGCAAGTCCAGCCTGAAAGAAAAAGAGCATTTTCTTGTCAATCGCATACAAAGTTATTCAGCATAAAGATTTCTAGCAAGTACCTCTGATTTCTTGGCAGCAAACCTGAATTTTTCCTGTCATAGTTATAAAATGTTCTGGATTTATTCCATGATTACTCTTTTATGAATATGTTTGTCACTTCTGCTCAAGACCAGCTTTCTTCCAGTTACCTCAAATCCGAATAGGATATGCATGTTTTTTAATAAGCGTTCAGCCATTGCAACACTCTTATGCCTTATTTACATCAGGACACATTAATGAGCAGCAGATAAATCAAGGCAAAGATTATCTCTACAATTAGTCTTCTCTGTGATGTGAAAATGGTGACATGTATTTCTTTGTATATTCAAATATATCTTTTATTTTGCCAGCTGTGGACAAACAATGTCATCAACAATAATTGAATTATTGTGCATTAGGAGAGCAATCTAAAGGGAAAAATGGATATTCACATTAAATCTTTTAAATCTATTTCATGTTTCCAGATATAAAATGCAGTTTCATTCCGAAAATATTTTTTAGCAAATAATTTATGTGGCTTCAACATTAATTCACAGCAATACCTTAGTTAATCTCTAATATTTCTTAAGTGTCACTTTACAAATATTCTGAAAATAATATTCTAACTTTTGATACACCAGCAAACAAATACCCTGTAGAATGTATATATATAAAAAAAAAGAAAGAAAAAAAATATAATAGCACTCACACTTCCTATGATATGAGAAAGCACAGTAAGATCTTCTATATCCTATTCAATAAAACCTTTACAGATTTCAGAAAATATTTTAGGAAATTATATCTCTATAGAAACTACAAATCAGGAAGTTATACTATTTCTGCTACTTTGCACAACTCAGAACTTCCTAGGTAGTTTGAAAAGCACAATGTCTTATATTTGTTTGTACCTTTTGTCCTTTTGTTAAACAAAGAAAAGCCCCAGGGGACATTATTTCATCTTTCACTGTTCACAAGATTGGGATACAAATGTATCTAGTCCAATTTTATTTACTGTACTCAACTTTTGCTATTTCTTTGGGAACAGGCAGATTGAAAATAGCAAAAGCAATGGCAAAGATTTCATAAATATAGAGTTACTTTCACAGTTTCACCAAGTGCTCTGTCGTAAGGTAAGCAGACAGACAATTTCCACATCTCCTTTCTTCCCCAGATGCATTCAGGTCCTTTCACAATAATATCTGCCCAGGGCTATTGATCAAAATTATCAGACTGTTGAGTCTATACGTATTTATAAATATTAGTACTTACATATTTATAACTCATATTTATACCTCTTTTCAGAGTATATGCTCAATAGGTCACATCAGTGATGTAACTTCATAGAAACCAGTATTTGCACCAGTAGTGATATGGAAACAATTTCTCAGGGTTGATACAAGCTGCACATCAACTGTTTTCATCTGCTGTTCTCATGTAAAACATGCTGCAGCACTGAGTTGCCATATTGCCAGCAAATGTATCTACAGCAGCTCTTAATTCCTTTTTCAGATTCCTGTCTCTGATATTTAATTCATTAACATTCTTATTTCCATGCCTTTGTATGTCATGTTGTTTATGACAGCACTACTTTTCTCAGTGTACCACTATACTTACAGCATTTTGAAAACTGACACCAAGCCACAAGAAGCCAGAAAATATTCCTATAGTGTTAACTTCTGGTGTCAATGTAAGTATGCATATGCTCATGCATTATTTTAATGTGGCTGTATTTATGAAGGCATATCAAAGAAGTTACTTAAGACCAGGTCCTACCTTAAATTTAAATTTTAAAAATACTTTATGCAAATACATTTGTGTGTTTCCTCATTAAAGACAATATATTTTTTCCTTTCTATATAATTTAAAAATTAAATTGTTAAATGACCTGACTGTAACTGCACTTCTACCACTTAAAAAGTGAACATAAGCATTCAGAAAATCAAGATGTACAAGAGTACATTAAAAATGAGGAATTTTTATTTCACTTTGCATGGTATAACATTTCATATGTTTTGCTTTGAGTTTGTGATCAAACCTGGTTGTCTTATTAGCATATGTCAAATTTTGCCAGATTTTGGGAAGACTAGTCTTCTGGCAATATGGCAACTCAGTGTTGCAGCATGTTTTACATGAGAACAGCAGATGAAAACAGTTGATGTGCAGCTTGTATCAACCCTGAGAAATTGTTTCCATATCACTACTGGTGCAAATACTGGTTTCTGTTTGCCAGACCTTTCAGTATAGATAGCAGAGCTGTCTTGATAGCTGAAATCTGCTAATTTACAAGTGGTTTTAGATTTTCTTATGAGTATTTCACACAGTGTTATTATTCATCAAATAAAAATTCAAAGTCTGATTATACAGGACACGTGCCTCAAGAGGGACCTATGATTTATTCCTATTAGAAATATGGTGTGCTGTCAACCGGCCCCTGTGCTCATTCGGAAACAAGACCCCTGGAAGCAGTCTGCAACACAGACAGATTCAGCAGAGGCTTCTGTAAATAAACCTGATGGTTTAAGATCTCTTTAGAACAAATTTGACTTTCAGATTTTCTCAGGAAACAGAACATCACACCACAGTAATACATAAGCAACTTTCACTGTGGCAGCTATATGTTTAAATTTTATGAATTAACATTACATAAGGCATTACTTCCAATTGCATAATACACTTCAAAGCTTGATTGTGTACTTTTTTCACATACAAAAATTCTTTTTTTCAAGCAAGGGGATTTCTATCCTTTATTTTTTTTCTTTATATTTATGCCATATTTCTTTTTCTCTAGTAACAAAGTTTCTTCAACGTAAGCACAAAACTTTCCTATAATCCCTTCAAAACTTGCCTCTCAAATTTTAGTAGTCACTCACACTAAGTAAACAGCAGTTGAAATGCCATCTCTTGATAAAAATGAATAGAAAGTGTTTGTATCCTTGCTATGACATTTTTCAGCAAATTAGTTTTAAATTACTCCCAAAAGGCCAAATAGTTTATTACATGTTGAAAATTCTTCTGTCTCATTTAAGATAAGATGTGGACTTTTATATAACTTACATATCAACTATTATTTTATATTTAATGTTTCAGCTGAAAAAAAAAAAATTATCAACAGACTATTTCAACTATGAAAAGCAAGAGATATTGCCACTAATATTTACTTTTACCAGTTTCATAAGATACATAAGATACATTATAAGTAAATATCTTGCATACAATAACTAACCAACGGATAAAAAAATTGATTAGCATGGTTATTAAATCACATGTAAAGAAAATTATCTATGCTGTGAATTAGCTCCAGGACAGGATCACAACCCAGTTTAGCATGCTGTTCATGTATGGACTGTACTTTTTTCCCCCTAGTTTCTACTTTTAAAGAAAACTCATCATGAAATTTTAAAAACAATATGTTTTAAATTTGAGCACATATTGCTCCCCTTTCACGAGTAAATTGAATAACTGAACCTGAGAATGAAGAAAAGGTCATTCACTAAGGAGAGATGTCCAACTAGAGAAGCTGTCTTCCTTGTCCTTCCCTGTCTCCACCTGGAACCATGCTCTTGCTGAGCTCTTGGCCCAGTAATGGAAATCATTCGACTTAAATAGTACAACCAAAAAAGTGAACAGTCTTCTGAATAGCCTCACTCTGAGATATGATAACCAGCAGCACTAGTGCTAGGAGAGATGGGAGCATGTGACCTATTGGAAGACCAGAGAAGCATTGTCCCCCTTCAGCTATTGCATCCATCATCCTGCTTAGCACCTTCCATCCATTCAGAGTAAAGCAACATGAAATAAGTTGCTTTATAATAATATAATATAATATATAATATAATATAATATAATAAGTTAGACAGAGGAGAATATGTGGAAAATAAATGTTTTGGCTTCTCTCTAATTGAGAGGCATCAACTATGTGAACACAGGTAAATACTCTCCTGAGAATATTTTTATGCCCTGTTTAATGGCAGATAGACAGACAGTGATGGTGCTGTCAGCTTCACCCAATGAGATGCTGCTACTTTTGAGTTTACTGGAGTTGGTTCTTTGTGAGAATTTACATGAGACTGTTGGCTGTAAAATGCTAAAACCTTAAAAACAACAATGCTGGCAAAGAAGTCTGTCATATATAGTGGGCTAGCAGCTCCATTTTAATAGGGATAAAGACAGACCTAATTTTGCCACACACTTCTGAGAATTTTTTGGCAAGGACAACTTGATTAATCCCATTATAGCTATAATGGTCCTGCTCTGAAGCAATTTTACACAAACTGTGATATCTAATGAGCAAATTATAGCTGTTCTTCAGTATGATGCTTTGGTGATAATTATGTCTGGAAATACTTCTGTAGATGTAAATATTACGAAGCTGTCAGGATAGGATCTATATCTGTGATGTGCAATCTTCATATGTAGGTTAGCATAATTTCTGCTCAGACAAAGAACATGTTTAAGAAGGCCTACCTTTTTTCTTTTCCTAAGTTGTCTGTATTTTTTGTGTCCTTTTGAGTTGGTCTCTGACAGAAAAAAAAAATACATTACTCAGAATATAATTCTATGTACAGCATTATGTAATTGTTCATCCTGCATTGGGCTAATATGGGCTACTATACACACTCAAGATTAGCAACAAATCCAACCTACTTTCTCTAATACAGCAGAAGTTTTATTTTGCCACCTATTTTCATGTTCAGCACCTTCATTTGCAAAAGCAATGAGCTGCAGAGTAACTGATTGCTTTAAGTAATACAGGGACAGAAATGAAATTTTCCATTAGGACTTTAATTGTTCATTTGTACAAGACATAAGCTAGTGAATTGAAAAATAAAAGCTCAGGGATTATTGACCATAAGACTGATACTGAATTCTAAAGCTTGGACTTGAGGTCTAAAGCTTCATAATATAAATAGGTTCTTTCAGATTCAGCAAACAATTTGACTATTACCAAACCAAGAATACTGCCCTGATGAGAAAAGTGTAAAATGTGACCAGCCTGAAGATTCATTGCTCTCTATGCCATGGTTACATCTACTCAAGCAGACTTTAATATTTTAATGTTTTGTTGCAGGATCGCTTCCCACAGGAATAAATACCTATAGTGCAGTGATAGTAATTACTCATCAGCTAAATATCTATTCTGCATCCAACATTTTTAGTAACACAGATTAATCTGTGTTAGCCTTAGTTAACTTAGAGTACCTTGTCCAGGAGGACAGCAGTTCAGAACATCAGGAATATTATTTTAAGGGTTACAGGATCTCTAACAATTTGTGCAAATATGTCCTCACTTAAATGTCTATTCAAGAGTCTGCACATTTAATTCAGCTGTAATTTCTAGTCAGTTTTACACTAACTATTGGCATGCTGTCTGTGTAACTTTGATTTATTATCTTGTTTTTCAAAAGCAAGGACTTTAGAAGCTCCCAGTACTGTTAATCCTGGGAGATGCTAAGGTAGAAAACTGGATTCAGGAAAAATTCTGGGAAGTATTTATGATACAGAGTTAGTAAAACATTGAAACTGATACAGCAAATAGGCAGTAATCCATGCCTATCAGAGCTTACTGTATCACTAAGGCTCCATTCAATGGTAGGATGTGAATTGAAATATTTGCTTATGACTTACCATCTACAATTAACATATTGATTGGTTCACTTCACAAAATAGATCTAGTGCTAACAGACAAGATCTTCTTTGGAAGCCTTTGCTCTAGGTGCACAGCAAATGTACTTCATCACCTCCTGGGAGTGGAAAACATAATGATCTAAACAAGTTTTTTTTCTTTGGGAAATTTTAAATCACACCCATGATGAGGACATACAGTCAAGGTGAACAGATTAAATTCAATTCAAAATAAAGCCTCTTAATAGTCCTGATGTAGGACTATCTTAATGATGATGCACATAGTGCTATCAGGCTAATGTAGCCCATACTTCACAGAATGAAGCAACTCCTGGATTCCTATCTAAATATAATTCCAAAATATTTTTTGTTACAATCATTGATAAGGACCTAATAAGTGCTTACACACTATTTTAGGAGAAACTTGTATGGGATTACTAAGCTTAATCCAATACCAAAATAACTCAGTAGACATCTTGCCATCTGAGTTTTCATCTAATTAAGGTTATTTCATAATTAAAATGAATGTTCTTTTTTCACAGTAGTGAACCAGTAAAATCAATGCAACAGGCAGGAAAATATATTTCACTGGATTATTAAAAAAAAAAAAAAAAAAAAAAAAAAAAAAAAGCTATGACTTTCAGACCTACATATTTAAATTGTCATTTATGTGTGCATATTCATAATCCCTAAATCAAGCACTTTTCAAAATATCGTTTGGGAATTACATTAGGTAATAAAGTATTAACCAAAATACAGACCTGTACATAAAATTAATCAGTGAACTTATGAAACAGGAGATTTTCAGACACATTAGGCAAGGATTTACTGTATAATGGAACTCTAAATTCATCCCTATGAAATGTATCCTATGAAATGTATCCCATCCCTCTCTATCATGTATCCCATTAGTTTCCTTGATGTCTTCATTGGCTGCTGCTTCTCAGCCAAGGACCTCCCAACAATCTGCCTGCCTACAGCTTGAAATGTCTGTCCCAGTATCTGCCCTGCTTCCCAGGACTTCTCTCTTATCCAAAGTTTCTATAGGCTATCCAATAATGTGTATCAAAGTATATATTTGCGAAAATGTGTTAATAGCTATCAGACCTGGCAACATAAGAGGATAGATTTTCAAACTTTTAGCTGGGTCAACATTCACCTGTTGCCTACTCAGTGCTGTAGTAATCTATCTTTCCAACATGTTTTATTTTATGCCATCTTTCTAATTTCTATGTGTTACAATAGTTGCAACTTCTTTGTGTCAGACTTGTGAGCAACTGAAGCCTTGGTAATACGATAGAGAGTGATTAATTGTTTTGTTAACATTTATAACAAAAGGCCAACCCTCAGCAGGTCAATTGTCTTTAGAGTAAATTAGGTAATAATCCATCAAACAGATGTCAGAACCCCATAAAGATATGAGCATAAGTGTACTCTGACAAATTCATTATGTGAAAATCATACAGATGATGGCATGAGAATATTTTGTTGTTCCCTTAGGCACCAGGTATGAAACATAATTTCTGAACTGCAGCTTGCCACATTTTACTGAATTTGTGATAATAAATAACAGTCACCTGGAAGTGGCATACCACTGGCAATAGAACCCCGACATGTTCACTAGCTGTGACAGCAACAGGATCTGCCAAGGAAAGGCAAGGAAGAGGCAAGTTAAGGCTCAGCTGAAGGAAGGAATCAATTTTCAAACTTATGTCACCTGCATCCCCTTGTGCACCCTAGAGAGAGATGCAGACATACACTTGTTCTCTGCCTTAACTCCCAGAAAATGGCAATCCAAGTTCTCAATTTGGAAAGGATCTGTGGTGTGTCCTGGCCAGGACTCTATACAGATGACGAAAGGACCACAATTTTGGGGTGTACCAAAGCACCTATGCAGATGTGAGTCCAATCCCTAGTTCTAGTCTGATCCCCAGACTCTCCAAAGCCCAGAAGTCTATCTGTTACTCAGAAGAGCCAACAGAGCACCCAGCCACCAGCCTAGGTGTTCACAGAACAGATGTACTACTTGAAAGCAACAAATAGTAAAACTCCATTGGTTGGCCCAGAAAAGGAAAGCCAAAGCTGCTCACAAATGGACTTTAGATGTCTGTCCCTGTCTGGAGTATGTCAACCTTTCGCCATAACTGTTTTCTAAGCTTGGACAACCGTGAAAATTCAGCTTGGACACCTGTGTAGCTATATTGACATAACCTAATATAGGTGCCTAACTTAGCAAATAAGATGCAACAACACTGACATTCAAGAGAGCAATGAGTAATCACACTGTTATGGAGTTAATGCAGAGAGGTAGTCACAGCATTCCCATTAGATGCTTACAGTAGCTGTTCTTCCTATCCAGGGCATTGAAATGACTGTCTTCCCTGAACTGCATAGGGAACGAGGGCCTGGCATCACTGGTTAGCAAATGGTCTGAATCATGAGTTAGACATCATCATTTACTGGTCTGAATACAGGCCATTACAATTATCTGCACCTGTTGCAAAGGGACAAAACCAATAGTGTTGTTAGTTATTCCCATTAACCCTGCAAACCATGAATGGATTGTATTAAAGGGACTCCACAGGTAATTTCCAGCAGTTTGCTTCAATTAATACTCATCTTACCTTTCCTTTTCAAAATTCATGACAGCTCATAAAAATTATAACATGAAAAGATTATACAAATAACACCTGCACAGAAGCATTTTAATTCTCTAATATTTTTATACAGCTCATTTCAGTGACTTCAACCAGTCAGAGCAAATGTTTTTTCTGGAAAATCAGGTTACATCGCAGAGAAACACAATGGTAGTTAATAGAAAATGGAGACTGAGGCACTCAGGTGGGGTTCTAGATAATTGGCACTCAGCTGTAATTCAAAATTATATTGTAGCTAAAACGTGAACATTTCCCAGAAACCTAACAACTATTTTTAGCTCTCCATTTAACTTTAATAATGTCACCAATAGATGTTTTCTTCTAGCAAATTAGATTTCAGTTAATAAAAGACATTAAATCCATTTTACATTAAACCTTTAACTAGTTTTTTTTTTTTTAACTTGTTTCTTTCTCATGTGCCTCTTGAGATCTTTTATTTGTTCCATCAGAGTCAGTTTAAATTAAAACCCATGTGGTACTCCTTGAAATGCATGATAAAAAGTACCTGACAATATCAAGAGGTTAAGTAGCCATGATCTGTTCACTGTCCATACCACAGCTGACAAGAAGATGCAGTTTGACACCGTATCTAATTTGCTGTGACATTCAAGTTTTAAGTGATGTTCAAGGAGATGGAAGGGCTGGCTCTGAACATAGCCCAATGTGTGCTGGTCTTCTGTCTGTTAACTTGCTAATGAACCATGATTGAGTAAAGTAATGAAGAGTTTACAGAGAGCCCCAGGAAACCAATTTCCAATTTTGCGACCAGCAGGCTTTAACTTCACTACAGCCTTTGCTAATTTTGTCTAGAAGAGGACTTCTATACTAAATGCCATTTCTGCTTTGTGAATCAGACAGACTTTTCTAATCCCTGAATACTTGCTTGCTAATGAATGTCTCTTCTTCGGATCCATTTTATTTCCATCTGTAGTTGTTAAAAATAGGCTAACTGAAAAATGATTACTGAGAGAAATGAAATTATAATCATGGAAAATCAGAGGAACTGATAGGCTTGTGGAGAGAAGGAGATTTTAATCTTCAGTCTGACCTAAGATGAACTGTGGAGAAAAATGCAAGAGAAATACAGCAGGTTAATCTTCAGGAAAAGAAAAAATCAACATGAAAAACTTTTTATATACATGATGCCCATGTGTGGCTGTAAGGAACCAGTGTTTCTACCCACCCTGTGTACACAGAGCTCTACATACAGTCTATAGAATAATATTTGCTTCAAAAATCTTTCTCTGGAGCCAGCATCTTCAATGTTTGTTACACAGGATCACCAAAGACAGATGGAAAGAATCAACAGAACAGTAAAAGAAGAGGAAAAGCAAATGTCAAGACAAAAGATAGATTTCTAAGGAGAAGTTTTCCTACATGTCTCTCTTCTGAACAGACAGGGTATACCCAGGCCTGCTGTAAATTACAAAGACCACACTTGTTTTGTTTCCCTTTGTTTCAATACAACATCGTTTGAAAGTCTCAGTTTTCAAAGAAGATAACTGTATCTCCAGTAATGAACAGAAACTTATTAGGGTCTCAAAACTCCTGCCATAATCAGAAGTTTTTAAGAGAAACACTGCTAGAAAGTAGAGACATTTTCTCCAGAAATTTTAAGATCTTAGAAAAACAGCTACAACCTCGGAAGAGAATACCACCAGCAGAACCAATATGCCACAAATCTTGGCACATGATGCCTCGGATGAAACTTTTTTTTTTTTAATGTGAGTTTTATGAACGTCTGTCTATCATTAGATCTGCAAGCACACATATAGCATAGATAATAAAGAAATTTGACATACTGAGAAATGCTAATGAGATGCACCCCATAGAACAAACTCTACAAATCCTTCACAATGACATCTGCAGGTAAAAACCTGAATAAGTTTTACACTGAACCTTGAAGGTCAACAAAAATAGTCATGGTCCAAGCTTCAGAATTAAAATCAAGATTCAGGGCTACTACAGCAGTTATATTCTGCCAAGGCTTTTAAAGATCTATTCAAGGACTGTGGATAACCTTAATTGCTATAGGAATAGATAGGGAATGACACATCCAGCACAAGGTCTTGAATTTGCACAGGACAACAAAATTCCATCAAATAACTTATAAAAATGCATGTTATGCTGATAATGAGAGCAAAGATTTTTAGCATTATTGATTGCACTGCTTTCCAGGACCACCTGAAAAAGAAATGAGGGTTTAAATACCTTTTGAGAATCGTGTATATGTCATCATCTGAGGCAGTCTAGTGCTTGTGCAACAGAAGGGATACCAGGCCGATCCAGTGCCTAGTCCAAGCCAGACCTTGTCTTTCAGCTCAGCTTCTTAGCTCACATTTGCTTCCATAACATTTGGGGGGGAGTTGGGAAAGTCCTGCAGCTCTCTGTCCAGGTGTGACAATTGACAACACTTAGCTCTCACTGACAGTAGTACCCTGTGCACCCTGATGCCCTCATACCAAACAGAACAGATGCTTACTGCTGCCACTGGAATGGTTGGGGACAAGAAGCAAGTAGCTGTGGTGCATGGACAAACTAGTCTTAATAGTGATTGGTGGTAACAGATGCCTCCTGTGAGAGGCCCAGAAGCACCAAGATTTTAGAATTAGATTACCAGAGGGCTGGAGACCACAAAGACCTATGGGGACATAAGTGATCTTTTGCCATTGCTGGTAAAGAGGGACACCTTATTTTACCTTACCCGACCTATCTTGACTGACTAAAAAAATCAGAGGTAATAAACCTCTTGTAAACCCACAAAAAAATGCATAAGTTTTTAAAGCTTCTTGGTTATGTTCTTCCATATGACTAAAACTTGGAGGTACATGTGTGGGCTGCAAATAGCAAAAGAATAGAGATGGAAGAAAGAAGATGAAAACAAGGGAGATGTGAATCCCACAGATTATATGTTATCTTTCAGTGAGCAAAGTTAATCCATTTGTTTTAAGAGCCTGTAGAAGACAAGCCCTTAGAGGAATAAACTTCTTCAGTAAACAGACTTGTGCAATCATTTTCTTTGGCCAAATGAAATTGACTCCGGTTATTAATAGCTGCATAATGAAAGGCTCACCGTTTCTTTTTAGAACTCTAGAACTCACTGTGCTGTACACCATTACTAAAAACAAAACAAAACAAAAACAAACAAACAAAAAAAAAACAGTCTGTATTGTATAGAATTCCAAAGCCACTAATTGAAAATGTATTATGAAAAGGAATGCATGAGATACTTTATTCAGTTCCAGTAACAGATCCAATGACATTTGCAGCAATAGCTCTCTATTATCTGCATTGTATTACTTGGTAAATTTAGCAGAAAGAAGGGGATGGGAAAATATGAACACAAGAAATATGAAAATAATGAAACTTTAATGTAGCACAAAAAGTGTGACAGATGTAATACCACAAAGAGTCATTAAATACTTCCCAGTCCATCTCTTTTTATCTCTCTCACCCTGTCTCTATCAATTATTCCTAATGTTTCTCCTTGTTCTTGCCATATTTAAAGAAACAAAATTAATTTATGCTTTTTGCTTGTTATCTCTCCATCTAAACTGGCTACTGACATTTCAAGATGCTGAACCATGTGATACAAAATCACTGTTATTGGAGAAAAATATAACCTTTCTATGAGACAAGCCAAGAGTCATTTTAATATTTGTTTGTTTCTAGTGCTCACAACTTTATTAAAAAGTCTAAACTATAGTAATGGTTACAGTTCTTAGCTAACCTCCTTATCTTATATTTACTTTTAGTTTTCAGGCCCACAACATATTCCAGCAGAACTTATATTAGTCTCTTTAGCATGGATCAATGCAGATGAAACAGTGCCCTGAGCAGAACTCATTTGTCCTTGTCAGCTGTGGATAACCAACTAATATACTTACAATAAAATTACACTGAAATAGCCTTATCTTATTAGGTTTACTTAAAGCAATAAGTGCTATTAGGTCTTTAAGACCTAATTTAAAGTTGCAAAAGCCCACAAAAGTGTACTGAATTCACCTAAAGCAGTATTTTATATTGCAGAGTGAAATAGTCTAGCATATAGAATTAAACCATTTTTTTCCAATAAAAATAAGATGTTCCCTCTGAAGACAAAATAATGTCCAAACTAAATTACTTATTGCATAATTCTATTAATTCTTCACAGTCCAAAAAATATTTTTTAAAAAACATAGGGGTCCAATCTGTTCCAGTCCAACAGTCCAACTTATTTGAATGTTTAGAGGGATGGATATGTGTTAGGGTGATGTAAGTTGCAAGATTGGAGTTGTCTAATTTTTACAGTGGGACAGAAAGGATACTTTCTACAACTTTGGCAGATTCATTTGTGGATATTAGGGCCTTGTTCTTTTTCATTTTGAAATATACTTTTGCAAGTGTCATTAAAGTCACATTCAGGAGTGCATTACAAAATAATGGGGAAAAATGTTATCTGCAACTCTTGAAAAAAATCCCATCCTGAATGAATAGTTTTCCATTTCCTTCATATTTTGAATGTACAGAACTGCCTTTTTAAATATAGGACTTAATTATATGTTCATAATGTGAAAAGTGTTAATATGATTCTTGTCATATATGAAACAATGCTAGGGCAGCATGATGAAATGTAACTTTCTATCTAAGAAAAACAGAGTGATTAGTGTACATAGTTCTTGTACTGTGCAAAATAAGAGTCTAGCAATTTGTGTAAATAGAGGGCTTGAAGGACGAACACTGAGACTCGAGTCTGGGAGATAAGAGAACCAAGGAGTTTTTTTTTGGAAACTACTGACTTCTGCATGAGATGCTGCCCAAGCTTCTGATGTTTGGCAAAAGGATCCACCAAATAAGGAGAAAGGGGGAGTTGAAGGACGACCGAAGGACAAAGCCTGGGAGGAAGACTATGAGCCTTCAGCACAAGAGACCCCCAGAAAGACCACCAGAGACTGATACGCATGAGTCCAGAGAGGGTTTGGATTCTGGGAACTAATTATAATAACCCTGCCTTTTCTAGGAATAGTGATGAATATGTATTAGTCTAGGAGCATAAAAATCAGCCTCCTGATGTAACAGGTGTGCATCTTGGTGGAGCAGAGACTCCCGGTGCACCCAGCGCTGTTTGCTTGCCTCTATTCGCTTAATAAATTATAAACTTTAATTTTAAACCTATTTGGGACTTAAGCATATATCACAATAATAAATTGGATTAGTTCTGTGTGAAGTAAATATTGAAAGATTGGGAATATATATATATGGAAAATACAACTGTCATTAAGTTAAATTACCAGTTCTGCAAAATATAATTGTATCTTATACCAGTGACACTATTCAAAATACAAAGACATATATATGCTTGCATATATTTAAGACACAGAATCTGGTAATATGAGTATGAAGAACCAGGAAGATTACAACAATAACATATATTCTGTTGGCAAATCTGAGATACTGAGAAAATCAATGATGACCGTTACATATTTCCGTCACCTTTAGCTAGAAGGAGGTTCTAGACATTTTCAATTTGTAGTTGGGAATTTCACTATGGAAATGAAATTTCAAGTGAAGAGATACACCGTAGCCATTTTCAATAGAAATTGCACAAGATATTTTAGACTGAGGTAGCCAAGCTTCTGGCCAGAATGGCTCAAAGATACAGGGTGTCTCTTGGCATCCCAATGAAAGCCCTTCTGACTTTATTCTCCCAGTTTACATACCGGAACTTTCCTCAAGTTCCCTGCTCAGAATATAACCCCAGGAGTGAACATCATGATCAAGACAGCCTCCCACACAGTCAAGAAATCCAACACACAAGAAAGCCTAACACACAGAGTCTATCACCCCCAACTCTTGTTTTCATCTGGTTTTGATGGTAAAGAGGGAAATATGTATTTTGCCATGCAAGCAGGCCAAGATGGAATGTCTCCTGTAGCGTGAATTCCTTAAAAAAAAAAAAAAAAAAAAAAAAAAAAGCCATCTTTAATTAGAATATATAAACATATATAGAGATTTCATTTAAACATAAGAGAATATATAAATGTATTTTTATTGTAAGGATGACTGAGCACTGTAACAGTTGCCCAGAGAGGCTATGGAGTCTCTAATCTTGGACATATTCAAAATCTGTCTGGACATGGCCCTGAGCAACATGCTCTACTTTACCCTGCTCTGAGCAGGAGAGAGGTTGGACTAGACATTCTCCAGAGATCTCTTCCAACCTCGGTGATAATGTTGTTCTGCGAGGAACTGAAGTTTCTGGGCAGAACTTCTACATTAGATACTCCAGTCCCTTTTTAAAATGGGGCATAATTATGTTTGTGCTACTGATATGGTGATTTTTACACAAATTCGCTTTCTTGTAATTCATATATTATGATTTGCCAATTCTGTAGATAATGTGTTAGCATTCCTCTAAATAAGTTATCTATCACTCAGCCTGAATTCTTAAAGAATAAGACAGGATCATTCCACCTGAGATTTTAACAGTTAGTATTTCAACAGGGAAATGGGAATTAGCTGTTCTTGAACCACACAGAATGTAATTTAACATTTCTGTCTAGGAACACTCTTTGTCCACTTAACTATGAAGAACAAAGCTTCATAGATTATGTCAGTAACATACTATAAAATTAGTTTTGTGGATGCCTAAAAAATGTGTTCTCAATTAGTCCTTATGACTTTTTCCTGTGTTCTCTCAGAAAAAAAAAACACTGAGGGGAAACAATTTATGACAATATCTTACAAATGATTTTTTAATGAGGTGATTGCAATTAATAATATGGCTTTCAAACTCATGTTCCAGGTAGGAATTCTTAAGTTAGACATCACTTTATTTGGTCTTGTTAAGTGTTATGAAATTCAGTTTGAGTTTACCACAATACCCACCTTTCTCCTGCCTGCTTCAGTGCCTGCAGTCCCTTGTCTTTTACAAAGATGAAAATCATTGATATTCTCCCACTGACATGTCTGTGGGTGCTTTTGAAAGAGCTGACTTGGCTTTTGCCAAGATGAAAGCTATATTCATCTCAGGTCTCCAGGATACTCCTTTCTGAGTGGTGTGAGCTGCCCCTGTCCCTGGCGGTGTGATAGGAGCCCATAGGTTTGAGGCAACCCTGCATGAACTGTTTTCTTACAGAGATAACCTGGAAGACCAGAATAGAGTTTAAATTCAAAGAAGACACTTTTCTTCTTTTTCTTCTTTTTAGAATATAAACTAGTGTGCTTCACTGTTATGTAAAAAATACTCAAAGGAATTGTGTCAGTTAAAATCTGACAAAACCTTGTGATTTTACACCATGCTGCTTTTTGGATAATATACCCTTTCTCTGTGGACCTCTACTTGCACACTCAGCTTCAGCTGACTAACTTGAAGAATTTCCAAGATGCAGCAAAATCTGCACAATCTCCTCTGATCCCCTCCGTCACTCCTGAAACCTTTCTGTCCCTTCCCTTCTCCTTCCAGTATTAACTGCAAGCCCCCACCTCCTTGCTGTGCCTCTTTGCTTCTCCTTCTCATGTCATGCAGTCCTTCTGACCTTCTCTCCTCAAGAACCTGCTAAAGAAAAGAGCAACCTCCCCACCTCAGGAGGCTTCTGCCCTAGCCAGTTCTGCTTCTTACAGGAACACTACGTGAAAGCTGAGAACAAGGCACATACGTCTTCTGCTGAAGATTTTTAGCAATTTTTTCTTTCTGTTTGATCATCCTTAGTATTTTGAATCTTTTTGTTGATGTAGACATCTAGCAGCTTCTAACCTCTGCAGTGCTATGGTTTGAGTCAATTCTCACTGTTCAGCTCAGCAACCTCCTAACCCACAGTGATGTTTTATGCCACAAAACAATGAATATCCATCACTGGATGCTGGCTGTTTTTTTATTAGCTGGAAATGAACTAAGAAATGTGCAACGAGAGTTTTAGTGCCAGTTCCAGACAGATAACTAAACAGAGATGACATACAAACACTAGCTTTTTCAAAGTTACTAATAATCACTAAATCAGCAAAGCTGTATGCTGTGCTGAATTAAAAATTGGCAAACAGCTTGCTGAGAGCTGCCTAACTCATAGACTAGTGCTTTACTCCAGAAAACTGAATCTGTAGAAGGAAAAAATATTTTTAGTCCTCTATGCAAAAAGGAGCTTTTAAAGCCAAACCACCAATATGATTCATTAAAAAATAAATGTTTAAAATGCTATTTTAAGTGTAGATAAGTATGAAATGCAGTTATGAATATGGAAAAACATGTCTTTTCCCCTTTGAAGATGTTGGAAGTTAATGATTAGATGTAAAAATCAGATCCTAAAAACTTGTAGATTTCTTTTCTTAAGATCCTGAGACAGTGTTCCAAGTTTGGTTATGGCCTTGGTAAAGAATGAGGCTGCTTTGCACATAGGAGCAGACCCTGAGGATGAGCCAGGGGCCAGCAGCTTCATGAGGCCAGGAGGAGCTGGGGCTCCCCAGGACTGTCAGGGCTGACCCTGGCACCAGGGCCTGTCCCAGCCCTACCACCCCAGCCAGGAGCAGGGCAGCTTGGTTGTGCCATGGCCAGTCCAGGACATGGGCCTGCAGGTGGGCCTGGCTTGGTGGGACCCATTGCCAGGCAGGACAAGTCTATTGGGGTGCTGCAGACTGGCCCAGCTGATGGCATGGGTCCTGGGCCAACAACAGCATGGGGGGAGCCACAGGGTGTGGGCAGAGACAGTCAAGGTTAGTGGTGCTGTCAGGGCTTGGACATATACACAGAGTATCATACTATAGAATCATAAAATCATAGAATCATAGAATGGCTTGGGTTGGAAGGGACCACTTCGAGTACTGTGTTCAGTTTTGGGCCCCTCGCTACAAGAAGGGCATTGAGATGCTCGAGCAAGTCCAGAGAAGGGCAACAAAGCTGGTGAGGGGTCTGGAGAACAAGTCTTACGAGGAGTGGCTGAGGGAGCTGGGACTGTTCAGCCTAGAAAAGAGAAGGGTCAAGGGCAACCTTATCACACTCTACATGTACTTTAAAGGAGGCTGTAGTGAGGTGGGGGTTGGTCTATTCTCCCACGTGCCTAGTGACAGGATGAGGGGGAATAGGCTAAAGTTGCACCAGGGGAGGTTTAGGTTGAATATTAGGAAGAACTTCTTTACTGAAAGGGTTGCTAGGCATTGGAATAGGCTGCCCAGGGAAGTGGTTGAGTCACCATCCCTAGAGGTCTTTAAAAGACGTTTAGATGTAGAGCTTAGTGATATGGTTTAGTGGAGGACTTGTTAGTGTTAGGTCAGAGGTTAGGTCAGTGATCTTGGACGTCTCTTCCAACCTAGATGATTCTGTGATTCTGTGATTAAAGATCATCTAACTCCAAACCCCCTGCCATAGACAGGGATGCCACCCACTATATCAAGTTGGCCAAGTCTCCATCTAGCTTGGCCTTGAACACCTCCAGGGATGGGGCATCCACAGCTTCTCTTGGCAGCCTGTTCCAGTGCATCACTACCCTTACAATAAAGAACTTCCTCCCAATGTCTATTCTAAATCTATCCTCTTTTAGTTTAAGACCATTCCCCCTTGTCCTCTTGTCCTGTCTTTATCTACCTGAGTAAAGTGTCCTTCTCTATCCTTTTTAAAAGACCTTTTTGAGTACTGAAAGGCCACAACAGTGTCACTCCAGAGCCTTCTCTTCTCCAGGCTGAACATCCCCAGCTCTCTCAGCTTTTCTTCATTGGAGTAATGGCCTTTCTGACCATTCTGGCTGACCAGGACAACTCATTAAAGAAAATAAAGAAAATAAACATAAGATGGAAGTTTGAGATGGGAACATTAGAAAAATACACTTTTTTGTGTATTTTTAATAGGATTAATAGGAGATTAATAGGAGAAACTGAGTACAGGGAACCAAATACTTTTTATGACAGCTGTGAAAAACAAACACTTTGCAAGTGCAATAGGGTTTGGAATACATGTTAATGCACCAGAAGTTGTAAAAAACCCTGAAGGGATTTTCTACAGGGAAATGGTCTGGATGAGTTGTTTGCAAATTTATGTCAGGCCTGTAAATATTAGGTAGTACCATGCAATATAGAGAGCCCAAGAATGCAGATAAATCTGAAAACCTCTTCAGACCCAAAGAAAATACTCTGTGAAATCCTGTGTGTGACTTCTTTTTTTTTTCTGTGTTATTAAGAAACACATAAAAACAGTCTCAATAGTTTTTGTGTTTTCTCTGTTTGGCTACTGGATACTTCACCTGAGTTAGAAATGCAAATCAGGCTTAGCATTTGAGCTTAATTTTTCAAAGAAATCAGATGGTAGATTCATCCCATATGGACTGTAAAATTTGCTAGTTAATAAGAAACCATAGAATTGAGACTTTCCATCGACCCCTAAACATTAAAACTGTAAAAAGACAGATAACAATACCAAATGGTCATAAGATTTGTCAGAGAAAAATTGCTAACATGAAGACCTCTTCTTTGGAAAGCAGTGAAGCATATGCTTAAATCAAAGCAAAAATTTGGAAGTTTGGTATAAAAGAAAATCTGCATTTTGCCCATGATTGTGTACATACTGTGGACACACTCTGGGCTAATGACTGCTACCATATGCCAAAAAATAATTGTAAAGGCTCCTGTTACTTCAATGGATTTGAACCAGCCAAGTTAGGAGCTATGTGAACATTTATGTATCATCGAGAAACTCAAAGAAAAACTGTCTTTTCTGGTCCTCCTCACTTTTGCTCAATTTTTCACAACAAGTGTTTAATCTAAAAGTTCCACTCATCAGAGTAATACTATTGTAAAGCAGACCAACTAATCCATAATGCAATTTTTATATCAATATTCATATTTTTTCCCACAGAAACTGCTGTAAGGGTGTGGTGCTTTGTGCCACTAAACTGGAAAACAAATAGTTCAATACCCTAAGATTTTCTTTACTTGCAACTTCAATACTATTTCAGTGTTACTAAGTATCTTTTATACTAGTGAATATCATTTTCTAAAGAAAAAAAAAAGTGTAATATTTTTATATTTAAAATATAAATTTTAAATTTATATTTAAAATAAACTGACATTTAAATTTATATTTAAAATACTTAAATATTTTAAAAATATTTATGTTTAAAATATAATTTTAAATATAAAATTTATACTTTATAAATTTTAAACTATAAAAATTAAGTAGTTTAAATATTATCAAAGATATCATCAAAGACATGACATCCTAAGGACTCTGAAATAAAGAACTTCTGAGAAATTAATAGAGGAGTTATTTTCCAGAAATATCCTAACCTCACAAACCTAGCATTTGGTGGCTTAAATTTTAAATATATTTGAAGTTATTCTTTGTCCAGTATAAAATTTTAAAAAATTAATAAATAAAACCACCAATTTTTTAAGATCTACAATTTCAGCTGTATACAAAACAACAGACTGACTGCTATGTAACAACAAACAACAAACAAAAACAACAGACTGACTGCTATGTTAATATGAAAGGCCGAGATACTGAAGTGAAGATTTTAGAAATATTTCAGCACTAAGTTAAATCCACTTTCCATAATTTAAACAGTTTGGATCATAGGTGCCTTATGAGGAGTCTCTATAAAGAAAATTCAAAAGTTCTCTGTGTATTCTATTAAGATGGCCTTCATGCCCATTAGAGCAAAATCTGATTATAGACTGTCGCTGGAAATTAAGCAATATGTTTAAGAGTACTGTATCCTGTTGCTAATCCCTATATAGTTATTTTAGTCCTAGTCTGAGAGACAGGAAAGAATGGATAGACTACAGAATATTTTTTCGTGTTTGGAAAGCACCCAACACAACAGCTAATGCCAGGTAAAAGACAAGTAAAACCATGCTGAGATTTCACAGGTAATCAGAACAAGACCTGCTTTGAATCAGAGGGTATCTTGTCTCAAATGATAAATTGACTTAAATGAGTTGACCAAGAGAAGTGAAGTGCAACTTTACTTGGCACTTTTGCTTTCCCGTTTATTCCTACAAACTGCATGGAAAGGAGAAAAACAAAAGTTATATTAAAATAATAATAATAATAAAACTACACAGGACAAGAACTACACTAGGATTCAAGCTGGTTTTCCCTCCTTAGTCAGGGCATGTGTGTGATGGAATGCTTTGTATCTGGAAGAAATTACTTGACAAGCATAAAAAATGAGAAAAGAATCCAGAAATCCTTGTGTTTAATCCAAACTGACAGCATACCTCAGCTGACAGGTTTGAATTAACCTTTAGTCCCTTATAAAAATGCACCAGTTTTTGTATGCTGCTCTGAAACAGAATGTTTACAGATCTTAGTTCATCCATCATCAGAGTAAGAAGGTAGAAAATAATTTGCATTAACAGCTGTAATTCAAAAGTACATATCTTGGTTCTTGAACCAGCTCAGTTTTTCACTGTAGTAAAGTAGCAGTTAACTAGCTGTCAAGCACAATTACAAGTGATAAGGGAAAAAGAAGTTACTGAATAAAAAGCTCAGGTATGTATTAAGTACATTATTCTATTGTTAACAAGTCTATTTACTCCTGCATCCTCATTACTGTCAATAATTTTTTGTTACATCCTGAGGCTTTAAGATTCTGCAACTTGCTTCTATACTGACTTCTGCTGAAAATGGAAGAGATATTTTGGCAGTTGTAGCTGTATACTGGGGGGGAGGGAGGGGGGCGTGGCGCAAATGTTAAGAAGCCTGAATGTCTGGAAGATGCCTTAAAACTTCAGAGATGTGAAACCATTTTACACCCTTTCTGTATGAATGTCATTCACTAAAGCTGTAGGAACTGCTTTGACAGAAACACTCTCAAGTCAGCATATCTCCAGCAAATCTAAATTAAGACTCTGAGAGACTGCTCTGGATTCCAGCCAAATTTCTCCAGAATCCATGACCCTACAGAATTTCACCAAGTCCACCCTTGTAGCATAGGGATTAGAAGCATATGGTTTCCAATTCCAATACAATTTATCTATTAGGAGTCAAGAGTCTATCTGGGGCAGATGAACTGGCTGGAATGAGTTAGGACCAGAGAATGTGCCATCCTCTTAGCCAAGACAAATTGTGCAGACTAAAGCAAAAGTAGAGGAGGAATGTTGCCTGCATTCAGTTATTAAGAGCAAGTGAGCCTTACCTAGTCTAATAGAGAAATCAGAGCAGCTGTGGGGTTGTTTTTCTGCATTTTAAATACCTGTGTTAGGGGAAATATTTGCACTTTTTTTTTTTTTTTTTTTTTTTTTTTTTTTTTTTTGACTGCAGAGGAAGACAAGGCTATGTAAATTCAGACTGCAACATCTATTGTGTGATACATAATCTCAGGTAAGATTAACTCCTCTTCCAATTACCCTACCTGACATCTGGAAACACTTGCTCTAAAGAAAGTTTGACACCCACATGATGGCATGACTTTTGGATCCATAGAACAGTAATGCCTAACAGTTGAAACCCCACCCCAGAAGCTCACATCTGTCCATAATGGTAAATTACCTGGGTAAAGATCAATAGGATCAATGGCATTGTTTTAGAAGGATTTGAACCAAATAAAAGCTTTGGAAAGCAAGATTTTTTTTTTTTGCAGGAAGGAAACTTTCCATTTTAGTCATTTCTAATAATGGAACCAACTACTAATGCTGTCGCCACACACTTGATTAAAAATTACCTTAACTCACTGGGGTGTGTTTTCTGCCTCTCTTACCATTCTGTGTCCATCAAAGCAGTGTAATATGTTTTACCAAAAAATAAAAATAAAAAAGAAACAAAAAAATGAATATGTGTTTTCATAACACTGAGAGATTTCCTGTGATAAATTTTCATAGTGACTAAAATGGAGTGGCACAAAAACTGACACAGAACCATCAGCAAATGACGGTCAATGGCTCGCTGACCTCACTAGAACTGGCTGTTCACCACTATCTGCAATATCTAGTTTTATTCACTTTCTGTTTCTTGGTTTAATGCAAACTTAATGCAGGAATCCTGTCCAAGCTGTCTAAGTACTTTCTTTCTGTCTATTGTACTTTCTTATGCGGTGGGTTACTGTTGGAGAACAGCCAGCTGCCCACCCAGCTGCACATTCACTCTCCCTCCTCAACAGGTTGGGACAGAAAAATAGGATGAAAAAGGTTGTGGGTTAAAATAAAGACAGGGAGATTGCTTAGCATTTACTGTTGTTGACAAAACAGAATACTACTGTTTTTTCACTCTTAAATACATTCCCCGGAGGCCCCACCATCTTGGCTGCTGGGCCCTGCCATGTCCTGCAATGGGGCCAGCTGGAACCAGCTGGGGCCAGCATGGGACAGCCCCGGCCTCTCCTCACAGAGGACACCCTGTAGCACTCCACTACCAAAAACTTGCCACCTATGCACAGTACATTTTTGCTTGAAGTTTTTACTTCTTTTTGATGTTAATTCCATCATACATGTTGGTTTATTGAGTCTTCTCTTAAGGCACCAATGTTCTTCTAAGAGGAAAGTTAGTCATTCGCAGCTAGATTTCACAGAGCGCACAGTTCTCTAAGATGTACTAAAAAGATGGTCAAAGACCTAGGACTTAAAGCATTTGAAGAGAGGTTAAGAGAAATCAGTTTATTTAGTCTGAGAAAAAGAAAACTAAGGGGTTATCTAGTATCTGCCTGCAACTATTTGAAAGGCAGTAACAATGATGAGACAACCAACTTCTCAGTACTGTAAGGTGATGTGGACATAACTTTGTGGTCTGGAAGACACCGGTTGGATATAAGGAAACAAATTTTCACCACAAGAGTAGTGCAGCATTGGAAAATTTTGCTCAGGCTATGAAACCACCATCCTTGTAGTTCATTAGTTGGCTAGCCAAAGCCAAATCTGACCTCAGCTAATGTTTATAGATCCACCTCTGCAGCAGTTGTCCATCTATGTAGTCCAGTCCAGCATAACAAGCAGTCCATGTAGGAGCTTGGACTGCTTGTTATGCAGAGCTCACTTCTAACAAACTTTTCTATAATTTTGTGATTCTCACTTTTCACCCTTTCGTCAATAAAAAAAGCCAGCACTGGATTATGCAGAGCCATACATTTGAAGACTGAGAGACACGGTGATTTTGCTTAATCCATACTACTCAAGTAGACCTCTACCTGCTCTCTACTAAGGAGCCTTCTTCAGTTTTATTTTGAAAAGAAATATGTAGTCATGGATAAAAAGGTTTCTGTAGCAGTTATTCTTTACCTCTTATTTTTGAAAAATACCTCAGATGTATTTATGCTATGAAAATTTCCTGAGATAGTAAAAGACAGATTGCTGATTGAACTATCCACATACCAAATATCCCACACCCAACTAGTACCTGGTACTAGTACACAATTTTTGGATTTCTCCTCACAAACCTCACTGCTGAACTACGAATAATGCTTCTCATTTGATATAATCTGGATTATCCAACATTTAAATCCTTCAGCAGGTACAGTTATCTTCATAAGACAACTAGGTATATATTTGATACTCTTCATTATCTAATCCTGATTTGGAAAGAATATTTATTTTAACTTGGATTTTAAAAGAAGTGTAACCTGTCTTAGCAAATAAAGATATATAAACTGTTATACTCTGCCAAACAATATAAAACACCTACAAAAAGTTTTGTGAGAAACAACATTAAAAAAGGTTATTTCTCTCCAATATTTTTGTGAGGCTTATGTCTGTTGTAATTCTTTTTTTCACTGGCAAGTCTCAGGTGTGCAATCTTCTATAGCACTTCAGAAATCACTTTGTAGAATATAGATGTGACAAATCTTGCATTCAATGACATTTGAATAATTCCAATACCTTTGAAGTTGTCATGACCTCCTTTTGCAAACTCTTTGAGATCTACAGATGAAAAGTACTATAAGATATTATATAGATATCTAATTCTCTACACGCTTAGGGTCAACTCGTATTTATTTTCATTTATTTGTCACATCAAGCAATGTTTAAATTGTGGATTTACTGAATGTTCAGAAATCATTTCCATTTGCATCACTGAAAGTCGCTTTTTGCCTTGTGGCCATATTCTGGAGAGTTTACAGAGCCACTTGCTGAAATGGACAATTTCAACAGCTAGTTATATTTTGATATTGTTATGTATAACCTGTTTGTATGTATACTCAGAGAGGAAAAAACAAACAAACAAACAAAAAAAACCTTTTCAGTTATCTGCCTGTAATGTTCTTCCAACAATATACCCTGTCTGAAAACAAAATCATTTACTGGCACAGTCTATCCAGACTACAACTTGATGGAGTCCAGTCTGAATCACAAGCACATTCTGCCTACATGCCAAATAAGAAAATGCAGATAGCCACTCTTACACAATATGAATTGTGGGCTTATTGTCATTGACTCTGAATGGCACCAATCTCTAATTAAAGCTACACCTCTTTTGACTAAAGCGGCCCTGTATACTGCTCTTTGGTTCATGAATGAAGCTTGTGATAATTGTGCAAATTAATTCTTGTGGGTATACCCTAAATGCATTTTTTTAACAGCCATGAAAGACCAAAAAGCTAACTTTCCAATTGGAAGGGCAGAAGATGTGAGACAGAGAAAACCTCTGTCATGACCTATCCTTTAGCTATGAGCGGTACCAACCAGCCAGTCAGCTGCATTGTAAGCTGAGTCACCAGAATGTACTTTGCCTGCAGCTTTTGCTGCTGCATGATGATTTAGTTGTTCCTTCTCCTTACCCCAAAGAATGAATTAATCTCTAAGTTCCATACCCAACATGGGAGTAAGATGCATCACTCTGCCTCATTTACAGTTTTGGAGCACGAGTGATATCCATCACCGTAGACAGGTCTGCATGGCAAATCAGGTGGGGGCAGTCTGGGCAAAGGAGTGTATCATGTATGTTCTGTCTTTCTTGTACTCAGGGCAGGCAAAGCCTGATTCCCAGGCAAATGATGTGAGGGGATCTATTTCGAAATAGAGACACACCTAAACATTGTTATACTGCTTATCATAGCTTAGCAAGTACATTTAGGGCTTTATTCTTGGTACCTCTGAAATGCTGCATTGTACTCTATAGATGTTTCTATTTGTAGGTAACTTTATTTACAGGGATCTGCTATATTTATACTATTCTAATAAACCACTAAAAATAAGGATCACTTACTCTCAGGAACTGTTTTCTGCTATTTTTGCTATCATTTTTTTTTTGCTACATCAAATCTCTGTTATTAAAGAAAAGAAGAAAAGAGGTAATCCTAGCCTTTCATTGAATGACATGGAAGTGTCGTTGCTAAAGAGAACTACATTAGGAAAATGATTTTTTCTAAATTTTTGTGTAGAGTTGCAGAAAGGAGGAAAGGAAGAAAGGAAGAAAGGAAGAAAGGAAGGAAGAAAGGAAGAAATGAAGGAAGGAAGGAAGGAAGGAAGAAAGGAAGGAAGGAAGGAAGGAAGGAAGGAAGGAAGGAAGGAAGGAAG
>CM021733.1:92417754-92454707 GCA_011075105.1 Heteronetta atricapilla
AAAAAAAAAAAAAAAAAAAAAAAAGAATCAGAGACGAGACTCACCTGGTGCCAGGTGCATAAATTTAGTCTGTATCCAGAGTAACTGTTTTGGCTGAGTGTCAATCCAGCATCTGGATTGTTGACTGAAAGATTAGTCATTATGAGTCACATATGTCAACAAAGAGCCATGATTTTCCCTCTGCTTCTTGTCTTCTATTTCTCCTTGTATCTGTCCATTTTGTTAAAGTGAGAATAGCAGCAGACCTTAAAGGTGAGTTAAATATCCTCCATTAAGGGCTGTATGACAAATCACAGAACTCTAATGGAGATGTCTTACACAAAGGCTTTTTTCTTTCCAATAAATAGGGAATTGAAAGTAGCTTTCAATCTGGGATTTATCATCCAAACTTCAATTTATTGAGAGTAATACACTAATACTGCTAAACTTAAAAGCAAGAAAGCAATTCAATTTCACTTGCTGGGAACAGCAATATTACTGTTATCTGTTGGAGAGAGCTCAAGGTATTCTCAGCCTTTCGGTTTTCCTCTTATCTCCCCTGGATTTTAGGCATATTTTTCGTTGTAAAACTCTCCAACTATCCCACAGGTGGACTGAATTTTTATTGGCTTGCCCTTCTATGTTAGGTCAAATTTCCCACATTTTATCTAATTTGCTGTATTTAATTTATTTGTTTCTGGGGAGTTTTAGACAAACTGGGAAAGACAGTTCTTCCAATTAGTAGAGCAACAGGATGCAGAGGCTTGATCACATTCTCTTTCTGGACTAAAGAGAATTGAGACAGAGAAAAGGTATTGCTTATCAGTCTCATATCTTTATTATGTCTCCTACATTATTGATTTGATTTCTAGACTATTGCTGCAGTCTACCCACTTATAGTTTTGTCCTTTGCTTTGCCTAGCGTCTCATAATAACAGAGATATCATTCGCAATATTTAGGTTATTTTCTAGTGGAGAAGTTTTGAAAGAACCCCTAGCCCAGAGCTACAATTACAGTAAATAGCAGTACACAAAATTACATCTTACACTAATAGACACTTGCATATGGTACTGATACATATATAGCTACAATTTCTATAAGCAGTTAGACACTGTGATCACCCTTCTGGGAGGCTCCTAGTTTTTACCAGAAGTACCTTTCATCTAAAAATGATAGTATTTTGAGATGGTTGAGATGGTTGAGATGGTAACTTCTTTTCCACTATCTGTTTTATATTCATAACACTTTATCCCAGTCCGGGGTAGTTTTATCTGTCAATCACAGTCAAAACAGGTAAATGGGTGAATAATATGAAATCTTTATAGACAAATAGGAAAATACTGAGATTGCTTAACTAGGACAGTAATAGTGACTCAGAGGATGAGGACCATGAAAAGCGAAGGAAAAAAAAATGAGATTCTATCTACTGTTATATAGTCTGGATAGAAATCACTTTTGCAGTGTGAAAACAAGACAGTTTTTCATGCTAGACAAATAACAGTTTTGTAGGACCTGCTTTGAAAATCTACTTTTGAATACCCTAATAATAAGTAAATAATAAATAACAATTTTCTTTTCAGAGTACAAAAAGAAATACACTCACTTTAGCAGTGCTTAATTTCAAAAAGAATTATATTTAAAAATGAGAAAAACTGCCAGAGAGAAGCCAAAAGAGGAAGCCAGAACTGCTAAATGTTGGCAGACAACATATTAGGTATTCAAAACAAATATGCACCATTTGCCAAAATACTTTTAGAAATATCACAATGAAGGAATGGATCAGCATTCCTAGGAAGCATGGATCAGCAGCACAATAAGGGATGTATTTGGAGAGAGAAGACTCTCCAGAGAAGCCTCTGAAAAGGTGGTCAAGGTATAAAAATACAACTCAGAAAAGACAAGACAAGAACAGAAACATGAAATATATCTTTCCAACCCAAGTTAACCAGCAAGCAAGATAAAGCTTGGTGAGACACCTGTGTGACAACCCTTTTTACAAGAAATATATTGGAGGATTTATCTAGAATTGGAGGGAAAGCAGAAGGTATGAGCACCCTTTGGCATGTTTGAGTTTTGCTCTTTTCCTTCATTTCTGTGGACATATGCATTCCATTAACAGAACTGAAGTTTCCAGAGTGGGGAAGTTCATGATGAATTTCTAATTTCTAAAGCTTTAATTTTAAAGTATTTACTAACTGGAAGTCTTGATCAAAGGTCTTGTCTTTTTTGAGATTCTTCTCCAGCTATTCTTCATTGAATGATGCGGTGAGCGTTGTCTGTATAGCTGCTTTAGGAGAAAACAAGGTTGCCAGGGCTATAAACCTAGAAATGTGTCTCTTGCCATGTTAAATGTCCTTACAGCCTTATTTACCAGAGATACATTTAATCACTCCTGAGCCAATACTTCTCTGAAGCAGAGGACTGTCCAAAAATAAGCTAAAGAAAGTGCTGTAAGCTGTTCTTTTACAAGGTTTAGGAATCTTTTTGAGCTACTAGTGTTATGGCTCATCATAAATAATGATGATCAGTTAGAAACCAAACACTAAAGGTAGCTGATCCAAGCCGTGCTTCCCAAGGGTAGAATTGATCTTACCTGATATTAGCCTTATAAACATCAGGCATCATGTCTAAACTATCTGTTTAGGCTTCCTCTGTAGTCTGAGAGATGTGCTTTCAATACATGATTCATCCTACCACTTTTAATATGAACGAATGGAGAAGCACCTGTCTTGCTCCTCTTCAAAGCCAGGAGTTAATTCCACTGTCTGTGCTTTTAGTAGGTAAAGATCAGGCTGGATAAATCTAGGTCTGACAGATTCATGAACACCTTTAAAAGGATTTTTTCCTTCTAAATACAGAAGGCCCAGATGTCTGATTCAGATAGTAAATCAGAAGCAAGGTATTTTTTAGAAGTGTAAATCATGTCAACACACAGGGTTTTTGTGAGAAGTTACACTAGCTAAATCCTATTAAAGCAAACAATAAATAAATAAATAAATAAATAAATAGAAGCTCATAGTTTATTGAATACATTAAATTAGACTTGATAGTGATTGAAATATTTTCACATTAGTTGTTATCTAAAGTAAAACCTCAGGAAGAAAGTTTAATGTATAATCTTATATACATGTATAGGTACATAATGTGCATGTGTGTATAAGCAGATATGTCTATGATATCTTTGCATACAGTCAGTAACAATAGGAGGTAAATTTAGTGATAGAAGGTAAACATGCACTTTGGATATAGTTTGAAAGTTATTCCCTTGACTATTAAACATTAAATGTTTTGCTCCTCTGTATGGGAAGGCACACTTCTGAAAAAGCTGTATTATTTCAGGTTTATTTTGGAAATTGGTATATGTGATTACACTGTGAGTTTTCATTTCCATAAAAAAATGGGCACCTAGAACTGTCACTACTATGGAGAAGAAATAACGCCTTTCCTTAATTAAAGTAACTCGTGTACAGCTATGCCTTTTTTCTTAAGTAATATTGTTTTAATATAAAACTGATTTTCTCAGCTCTATAGATTAGATGGGGCCAGGGCCCCAGTTAATTTGCTGTTCAAAAAGCTCAACAGAAAGATCTTTTTTTTTTTTTTTTTTTTTTTTTTTTTGTCACAATAGCCTAGTAAGTGTGACAAAGGGGATGAAAAAGAATAAATAAACAGATGGGTTATACTGAAATTAAGGTCACTGTGCATGAATTCAGAAGTAATGTGATCAAGAACCATGCAAAGACATGATTCAATTACAAGAGTACAGCTCTCACAAACATGTAAACAATACTATTTTCACACATTTTCAATCAGTTCTAGCTCTTCACACAGAAGTCTCAGACCTTAACACCATAAACTGTTTTTAAAAGTGTAAAACTAAAACAGGCAAGGGTTAGAGAAGACATTTTTACTTGAACTAATTCCACAAATGTAGCGATGAAGTTTTTGCAACTGGTTTTGGTTCATCTTTCACTGCAATATGTGGCAATCAGAAAGTAAGAACTAATAAATCAAATAAAATCCTCCTCTTAACTTCACGTGAACAAAGGTCCGTCTTACCAGACCGCCAAATAGGGATTTGCACCACCCACCAAGCAAATGAGGCAAGCCAAGAATGGTTATTATTTGTAAGCAAGATGCATCTGAAGGACTGACAGATTTCACATGAGCTATCAAATTTCAAATGCCTTGTCTAAAGAAGACAGGCTTCTTGTCATTTCAAGGAAATGCTGGCTAGTTTTTCCATCAGAATTTCCAGGGCTTCATAATTTCGCTTATAGCACAAAATAAGCTTCTAGTGGGCACAAATGAGCAAGCAAGAATAGTAATTCTTGAAAAAAGTAAAGGAACTGGTACACTTCATATCTAATTCAGGTTTTATTAGTATCTTGTAAGAAGATTTATCACCAATAGATCAATACTTCTTTTACCCAAACCACTATTAATAGTTTAAATTTTAAGAAAACATTCTGAAATATTAATCAAGCACTGGAATAACTTGACATTTCAGCAGGGATATTTCCTTATCAGAAGGGGCAGGAGGGCAGGGTGGTATTTTTATATTTTTAGGAATAGGCAAAACATAAGTCTGTCAGGAAAGATTTAAATAGAAGGTTTAAATACTCCTGGTTCAGTTGTGACCCATGGGAAGGAATAGTGGCTACCCTTTCAATCCTATTTTCTGTAAGAAATTCATCCCAAAATTTTTCTTCATTTTAAGTGGTTTTCTGGGGATAGTAATAGAAAAGAAGTGATTCTTAAGCATCTTTTCCTTGTTAAAATTTGTTTCATTGGTGACAAGAGGTGAAATGGATTTCTGTTATGAAAAGACAATTTTACTAAGCCAATTCTCAAAATCTACCACATATGTAAAATTAGCTAATTATGGTAGCTTGTAGTCAAGAACACTTTGTTCACCTCCTTGTTGCTAGTTCTTTCAATATCGGTTACCTATTTTTTTTCTTTTTGTTTAATTTTCTGTTTTGTTTAACAGAAACTACAACACAATAATATTGGCTGCAGAAGATTCATGAGCCTTTAAAATTAGTATATATTTCATGGAAATGTTCCAAATTTAGATTGTGGCATTACCAAATAAGATTATGTAATACTTCCATTGCTTTTGAAATTATTTTCCCCCGTGTAAATTAAATCTTATAGATGTTCAAATATGCTGTTCAGTGAAACAGATGGAATGTAGCTCCTTTAAGGCATAGATTTACACATCTCTTCTGAACAGATGAGATATTGATCCAAACAGTTATTATTACTTCTGCTAGTCAGAGTCAAAGATGCCCCATTTCACTAGACAAAAATATGGCTGCAGATGCACAACAACAGGGAAAAGGAATAGGTTGAAGATGGGGATTTTGAAAGAGTACAACAGACACATAAAATGAGAATAGAACATTACAAAAAGGAAGAAATAAATGCTTAATGGGGACCAGGTGGAATGGAACACAGACCAATAGCTGAAAAATAACCCTTGATTGTCATACTGGAGGACAGAAACAGCCTGAGCCAACACAACTCCCCTTCTTAATATTGGGCACATATCCTTACAATTTGTTACTATGGAACATGACTAATGAAGACAGAAAAATACAGGCCAACTTTAACAGAGTTTTCTTAGAAAAACAAGTGAAAGAAGAATCTAAACAGCAAGGGAGCATGTATCCTACTGATTTTCTTGACTTCTATATTATTCTTAACAAAATTCCTTAACACTTTTCCTTTTTCTTTTACTTTTCCTGTTTCTTTTTCCTTTCCTTTTCCTTTCCTTTTTCCTTTTCTTTTTTCTTCCTTCCTTTCTTTCTCTCTTTTTTCTTTCTTTCCTTCTTTCTCTTTCTTCTTTCCTTTCTTTTCTTTTTCTTTCTTTTCTTTCTCTTCTTTCTTTTATTTTTATTTCCTTCTTTTCTCCCTTCTTTTCTTCCTTCTTTCCTTCCTTCCTGCCTTCCTTCCTTCCTTCCTTCCTTCCTTCCTTCCTTCCTTCCGTTTTGCTGCAACATGATTTAATTTTTCAATTCAAAGAGTTATTGGTATAAAGTATGCCTCATTAGTTTCTGGGAGGTAGCTAGTCTTCATTAATTCAGTTCTCAGTTCATTTGCTTGGCATACAGTCATAATTAGTTTCAGAATAACTTAGGTAACCAGCAGATTTATAGCCTCAGTTTATTCTGTGTTTGGGTTTTTCCTGTTGTTTCAGTGTGTTGTATGGGTTTTAAAAAATTGAGAACAGCAACGGTTGCTTTAGGGAATAATTTCATGTTGCAATTTTTAGAGCAACAGTCTCTCTAAATCCCTGTCTGCACAGCTATGTAAACAGTTCAAACATTAAATCTTATACAAAATCAGATGATTTTTTCTTTAAAATGCACAGAAATTCCTACTCTGCATGCATTCTTCTCTATGTGTACCAGTCTCTCTACATGGAACACACCCATACTGTTCAGAAGGAATCATGTCAGTCATTTATTGATGTCCTTATAAATTAAAGAGAATATGGTTTATTTACTAGGAAAGTACTGCTGTAGTAAGACTACATGCACAGCACCACTTTTAGTTCCAAGTGTTTTACATATGCTGACAAGACACCATTCCTATTTTAAGAAAAGCAAGGAGGAAACAGCTGAAGAGAACACAGCCACAGTATCTCCTGACCCCTGTGTAAGGTTGATAGGAAGTGTGTCAGTATGTCAGTATAACTAGTACGTCAGCCCACTTCCTGGCTGAACTGATGATCTCTTCCTTCTTGAGGCAATGCCTTATTCCACTAGAGTGGGCCATATTGACTGAGAGGACGGGAAACAAACCCTTCAGAGAAGTCCCAGAACTTTTATATAAACTGTCACTGTCTTGGCACAGGTACCAAGCTAACACTACAAGAAAGATGGAAACTCTTCCAGGAAGAAGGCACAGTAATTAGCAGAGATATTCCTAGACACTTCTGATGCTGTAAAGGAGTTTCATTTAAAAACACCTGTGGCAGAAATAAGGAGTCCAGTCCCCAAAAGGCAACGTTTAACAACTGAGCCAGTCAGAGCACAGGACAAGGGCAGGAGTTATAAATACAACAAATAGATTGAGAATAAAGCTGCAAAGGCTATTGTTTTCCTCACTTAAATAAAAGTCACCTTCAAAGCTCTGGAATGTGTGTGCATTCACTGTGTGCATGTATTGTTGTGCTATCTGGAAAGTCTACCAAAAACTCCAGTATTTGCCAAAGAAAGCCAGAAACCTATGAGTTAATGCTCCATAGCTATTATAAATTTTCTTCCTTAAAAAGACAGTTCACATAGTCTGAAAAAAGTAAGGTTCTGAGGAGGTTTTACCAATAAGCTGCAAGTTCAGTTTATGATAGGAGAGAAGTACTGTAAATGTTAATAACCTGCC
This sequence comes from Heteronetta atricapilla, assembly GCA_011075105.1. Taxonomy (NCBI): domain Eukaryota; kingdom Metazoa; phylum Chordata; class Aves; order Anseriformes; family Anatidae; genus Heteronetta; species Heteronetta atricapilla. Next base: position 92,425,127 of record CM021733.1, read on the forward strand.
AAAGTCTTATTAATTGCTCAGTGTGGACTGTTAAGTCATGGCTTCTCTGCAGCAGTCCATATGCTGGAGGTACATTAACTTGCAGAATAGTTCTCCCCCATGGTCAGCCAACCTGTGAGCAGGCAACAGGGCCAGGCTGATGGTGTTCCCAGCACACTCCACACGTCTCTAAGAAATGTGTTTTATTTGCTCTGCAGCACCATGTTCACTTTCCTCAAGAGTTGGACTCTCAGGGATGTCATCAGTTCACACCTCTGCCACTTGGCAAGCCAAAGCCAAGCACTTAGTGATATCCTTTTATCTGTCATGAAACCCTTGGTGATTTCAGCCTTCATGTTCATGGGGATGTTTAAATGACAACTTTTCAGCAGCAGGCCACCTTGCAGAGCAAATTGCTGACTAGGATCCAAACATGCAGCAAATTGAGCTGATTTAGTATGTGAAAGATACTTTTGCTCCTGGCAAAGCCTCATAAGCAGAAAATGTGTTGGAGCAGCTTGTTGTGCTCATCAGATTTAAGACAGTTCCTGGTACCTGGAGGGAAACAAGGGCAACCTGTTTTCAGTAAACCCTGAGTAACCTGTCCTGGATGATTGGCTCTGTGATATCCTTACCATATAAGAGTAAAATAAATGTTTATTTTTTGGACCTGCAACCTTGCAAGAACAAAAGAGATTCAAGCTGTTTAATCAAGGAGATTGATAGATATAGTTTGTGATCAGGTTTGATATAGAAATCTCAGAACTTGCATGCCTGGTTAAGCACAAGAGATCTTGTATCTGTCCGCACATATCCCTCCCTGCAGAGGAACTCTTTATCAGGGAGTATAGTGATAGGACAAGGGGTAACGGCTTTAAATTAGAAGAGGGTAGGTTTAGACTAAGTATTAGGAAGAAGTTCTTTACTGACAAGATGCTGAGGCACTGTAACAGGTTGCCCAGAGAAGCTATGGACACCCCTGGGGGGTGTCCATAGCATCCCTGGGCCAGCCTGGATGGGGCTTTGAGCAACCTGGTCTAGTGGGAGGGCAGGGCAGGGAGTTTAGAATTAGATGATCTTTAAGGTGCCTTTGAACCCAAAACATTTTCTGATTTAATGATACATTTTTCTTATTTCTCAGCTAGGTTGTTTTGGAAATATCTGGTGGTAAGATTCTCCTGTCTACATTGTACCATAGAACTCATTCTGATTTCATTCTCCTTTTGCCATAGCATTTTGTGTTACAGTCTCACTCAGCCACCAGGCCTGACTCCCCTTACCCCAATGTGAGGTGCAGGTTCCTTTAGCCAGCAGGTACCAGGGTGCCTAGTCAGCTGTGGGAGCACTCTCCTAATACTGGAAGGTGGCTGGCAATGATGCTCATGAGACTTCCAAGTGCCCAACACCACAAAATATTCAGAAGGAAATCAGGGTGCCCTTCTTAGCCTATAAAAACCCCATGTGATATGCCTATACATAATATGAAAGCCCTATAAAAATAGCAAAATTGTTACTAAAAGAAAATTAAAGAAGAGTGGATTAAAGGTACAGGCTAGCACACCAATGTATATTACATCAAGTTGCAGTCCTGTCCTGACATATATGTGAGAACAGCAGAGCAGTGACAGTCCTTGTGAAAAATACTGCTCAGTTCAGTACCTAGTAACGTCTGTTTAAAATATGTCCTTAACTAATGTATATGCTATCGGTAATGTCTCTGTCTGTTTAAGGTATGGGGAATAGAAGGTTATCATTTTTTGAGTCTGAGAACAGTTACTCAGGGTCTATAACGGAAAGCTGCAGGGTAGCTGTTCTAGAATATTGAGAGTTCACCACAGGGACATCACTGTTTTTGCAAATAAATGTCATGTTCTACACAGGGTGGGGCAGAGCGCAGCTGGGAGGCAGGCAGGGAGACAGAGACGAGTTCTTTCTGGATGTTAAAAGAAAGGCCCATCAATAAATAGCATATTTAAATAGCTGCTTTAAGAAGACAGAATAAAAAGAGGAATACAGAGAGCAAGTAAACCTTATGTCAATTCAAATGCTGGGAACTTGTGCTTGGTCTGTGCAGCATGCTGTGGAAAATCCTTCTGGGTTTCATCCGATACTGCATGGAAGCAGGGGTCCCAGCATCTCTAGTCCTCTTTTTATTAGATTTTCTTTAATATGCCATTTGTTGTTGGGCCTTTCTTACTGACATCTGCAAAGAGCCCTGCACCATCTCCCCACTACCCAGATCTCTGCCCCCAGTGGACAACATGCATCCAGACAACTGTTATTACAGAATAGCTGTGGCACTTTAAATTCATAGCCTACCTTAAAGATTTCCCTATGCAGCAAGGCGCATCTCACTGACAGACATGACACACAGTCAGAGGCTACTGCTTGCAGCAGAAAAGAAATGCCTGGAAACAATTTGAGAAACTTTAATTCCTGGGCCTGCAGAAGCTGGAACAGCTCTTGGTCAATTTTCAGGGTGATGATCTTGCTTTTATAATCCCAATTATCCACCACATAAATGGAGAGGTCTTGGGTGAAGTACCTAAGGTTGTCCATGCCTCATTCTAGCATGGAACCTTTCTTCTACAAACACTGAAAGAGATCATGACAGACCTGGCAGGATACAGGGACTAATTGCTAAAATAATCCATATCTTATCCTGGGGAAAGTTTTGCAAAGTTGTTGTTAATATTTGAAAAATACTATTCTTACCTGCCTAATGCATCAATAGTGTCTGCTTCACATGTTTTCTAGTTAGAATACAGCAATGAGATGTACAGTCATCAACAAATGTTTTTATGTGGATTTTCTCCAGTTTGCCTTTTCTAATTGTTTGTCGTTTAAAGATTCAGTCAAAAGACTTTAAAAGTTTGCTACAATAAGGCAAAGACTGCTGAAACAGAACGTAGGTTCAGCTTTAAAAGACTGTCTCTTAGTTTTTGAGAGATGCAACAAATTGCTTTAAAAAAATTACAAGCAATGCTGTGAAAGTTCCAACAACTGGAAAAGTATTTTTGTTGCTCACCGACATGAATAGTCTCTAATTATACTGAGCATCTCTACACCAAGAAGCAGGGTTTATCAGCACCAGACGCGGGGCTGCAATCAAATGTGCACTGTGAATTCTAGCTCCCAGAACTTAAAGATGCATTGAAAAGTTATAATGAAGTGTACAATTGGGAACATTTATTGGTGATTTTGTCCCAGTATGAGCCAAGCAATTGTCTGAAATCATTGGAAGCTGGTCTGTTGGCTATTCAAGGTCTAGACTGAAGAGCTGATTGAGCTTGCATATAATTTTTTAACTCCTTATGCTTTCTGACTTCAAACCAATAGGGATGCATGCTGTATGATTGAGAGGAACTTCGACAAAGTGCATTCAAAATCTGCCATTATATCTTGATATAGTCCAGCTTTTGAAACCTTGAGGCTTGATTTCCTGTTCTAAGTGGAAGGCAGCAACAAGTCTGGAGGGCCTGGGGCCATTTCTGTTGTTCATTGTCATAATTCAGCATGAAGCCAAAAAATTTCAGCAATAAACTTGGTCCCAGATCCCTGTGGCCTCTCAAATCTTTTTTAGCCAGGCACCGTCAGCAGAAACACGCTGACCATATCCTCATATCTATTTCACAAAGGTGTCTGAAAAAGCCTGAAATCTTTGCACTGCTTTTAGCCACTTAAGCATACAAATTTCCTGATGGTCATAACCATTTCATGTGTCCCTCTCTAGTTGTTGTAAAGGTTTGTTATGTGATGAAGAACTGCAATATTATTGCAGTTCATTTGTCAATTGAAGGCATCAGTCTAAGCACTGTCAGTTTTTAAGAAATCAGCTTTTAAGAAAGAAAAAAAGTCTCTTGTCATTAATAAACAGCTTTTCCTGTAAGAGGAAGATGGAGATAACATTTCAGATACCATCCAGTGTATATCTATCACTTATCTAAGAAAAAGTAACCAGCAATTTTGCTTGAATACCAAACAAAATTGATTATACTGGAATACAGGTTACCCAATACTGTACAAAATTTCATGGGGAAAGGGGTGAAGTAGAGCACCAAGGATTATTATCTAAAAGGCAATTAAATTTCTGGATTTTTAAAAAATGACAACAAAAAAAAATCAACTCTTTGACCTATCCCTAATACAAAGCCCATCTAACAGATAGGTTGCCAATAAGTGTTTTGCCACTTTTTGAAGCTGATGCCTGTAGAAAGGAGGGGATGAGGGACACTGAATGAGTTTGGAGAAAGAAAAAGGGTTACCCGTGTTGTCAAAATGGGCATAGGCTGATAATGGAGAGGCCAACTAGTACGTGACCTTCCAACAGTGATGAGTTCTTTGGGTTAAGTGAATTGATATGGAGAATAGACTACCAAAAACCTAAAACAGGCTCTTAAAGTGTCATCCATTGACCAGAAAACCTTTCCTTCCCTCTGTGCCAGTCCAGATGCAGCTGAATGCATCTCCTGACTATGCAGAGTTGAACTGTCCTGACAGTAGGGCTCCTAGTGAGTGCCTGTAGATCCCAGATCAGCACCAAAGCCACTGACCACCTTCTCCCAAAGCCTTGCAAGTGCTCCCCCTTCTAAAAGAGCAGGCAGAACATAGCCTTTATAAAACCAGCACCAAAAGCCAAATAACAATTCTTTCAATGTGAAATTAAAACCTGTGGCAGAATGGTAGAAATTTATGTTTTAAATTAGACTTGAATTGCTTTCAGCAAAAAGACATTTGAAAGCATCATGAGCAGACTCCCAAGGTTCCCAAGAAATGGCAGCTGCCAACTTCAGTAATCTCTGAATTGCTGCAGAGAACAAAAGAGCTTATCCCATTTGCCTGTGGAATTTGCCTGTGGAAAGCCACTGCAGCCCAAAGTGACTGGGTGTGTGAGATGCACATATTTTTAAATGAGTGTTAAGTGGGTCACATTACAGACATGAAAAAAAAGCTGGATATTTCAAAGAATATAGAAGTCTACCAGTGCAACTGAATGCAGCCTGAATTACAAAACTGCAGATTTTTGTTCTGCTAGGATTCGGTTTTATGAGTGCTTAATCAGTCACCCTAACAGTAAGACAAACCTGTGAGCTGCCTTGCTTGCTCACCAGAGTGTGTTGTTGGCATTATCCTTTAATGACACAACAAATTCCATAGATGAATTTTGCTGCAAAAGCACTTTCTCTCATTTTCACCTTAAAAAATAAAACTGTACAGTAATTAACTTCACAGCAGTTTCATTTGGCAAAGTAATACTGTACATGGGATAAAATATTCATTAATAATTGACTATGAAAACTGTAGTTAAAGTATGTGCAGCTAATTTAATAGCTAGCAGCTATGAGAATTCAGAGGGATCTGTTCTTTACATGAACAAAATATTTCAAGCCAATAGTGTCTGAGAGAGATTTTGTAAAGAATAGCTGTAGTAAAACTACAAAGGGTCCATTACAAAAAGGGGTAGAGAGAAAATTACTGTGGATTCAGAGAGCACTATGTAGTGTGCAGATTTTTGTTCCATAATACACAAAACTTCTGAGAATAAGATCCTTGATAATGTCTCCAAACCCAAGTAGCATATTTCTTCAAAAGATTTACAAAGGACAGCCATGGTTTCTTTTCAGTGAGGACCCAAATTACAAGGAAACAATACTGCATTAAACATAATGAAATGTGATAGCAACACATGATGACATAGTGGAATATAGAATGAAGCCACTGAAAAGTGTGCATCGAATCAAGACTTCTATTTCCAAGTTAACACTTAGACTTATCTTTTTACACTGTCTTTCCAGTCCATTAAATCCAATTTGCTATTCCTTAATGGGAAACAAAACACATTCCTACTTACCACATTTGATTGTGATATGTTCTCTCTCACTCTCTCTTCCTTTTTGTGTGTATTGAAATTTGCAACGTAATTTTACTGGCTGTATTGGGTTTGCGCAGCAAGGTTTTGGTAGCGGGGGGCTGCAGGGGTGGCCTCTGTGAGAATAGTCTAGCAGCTGCCCCATGTTAGATAAGGGTCAGTTTCAGATGGCTCCAACTGGACATGCTGCTGGCCAGAGCCAAGCAAATAAGTAAAGTTTTTTGCACCTCTTAAGAAAGGGAAAACAAACAAACAAACAAACCAAAAAAACCTGCTGTACAACTGCAGCTGGGAGAGTGAGAGTGAGAAGCAGCCCTGCAGCCCTGAGGGTCAGTGCAGAAGGAGGGCAGGAGGTGCTCCAGGCATGCAGCAGAAGTTCCCCTGCGGCCTGTGGAGAGGCCCTTGGGGGAGCAGGTGGATGTGGTCCAAAAGAAGATAAACCAAAAGCAGAGAATTTATATGTCTTTCTAAAAAGAAGTATTAGAAACCAGCATATGATTTTTTTTAAAAAAAAAAAGACATTATGACATAATGACCATTGGATCCACTGAAGTTACAGAACATCATTTGGTACAGAATGCAGAAATACATTTGATAAGAAATATAAAAACACATTTTTAAGATTGTTTTGTATTCTCTCTCAAGTGATCAGATCTGAATCCGGGATCACACTTTCTTTGACACTTCAGTGTATTAGGAACCATGGTCCAGATTCAGACCTTTCAACAGATTAAGTGGACAGGCTCCTGTTTGTCCTTAATAGTAGACACCAAGTCTAAACTCCCCCTGTAGTCTGTGGAAATCTCCTATACAATTTGAACTCAAGATATTTTATAATTCTATAAAATTGCCTGAAGAGCTTCTATGCTTCTGAGCTGATCAGCCCCAAGGAGATCTGTTCAGCTGCCCACACAAATTCTTCCCACCTTGTCCAGAAACAGCACAGACCAATAAAGTCACACAAGACCTATAAGAGAGACGTGTAATTAAATGGTCACCTGTGAGTTCACAGATGCCACAGGACACCCAAGATATTTGCAGAAGCTGAATGGACATGATGTAGGACTCACAGGAGGTCTTTGCCTCTTGGAGAGGTAGCTCAAGCCTGGTGCAAACCTCACATATCTAACCAGAACCAGCTGTTAAAACAAGGTAACGGAATCTCGTAATAGATTGCCACAGAGAAGGAGCTTAGACAGATTGAGTTCTTGTAGACACATAAATTTAGACATCTTATTTTGAATTAAACACCACCATAAAAGTCTGCATGTAAAAACCAACTTCCCCAAATTTCAAACCAGATTAAAGTGTTCTGGGTCACTTAACCACCAGAGAACCAAATAAGTAAACAGTGTTCATGTAGAATAACTTTAAACCCCATATCCCAAACTTGCCTATAGCCAAGTGTATATCCTATCAAGGACAATCACACCTGTCCCCATCTGTGCATCTAACATTTCTCAGCTGGAGATATATGAAATCTTTTTACTTTAACTAACAAAAGCTAAACACATCCTTTTATTTATTTATTTTTCCTAGTTGTTTCAAACTTCCAACTGCAAAAAGACAGAAAAAAAAATCTACCCTCATGCAGTAAAAATAGATTCTGATTACTGAAATGGAAAGTTTGGCAACTGGCATTGAAAGGACTGTCTGTTCAAATTCTTTTTCAGACAGCATTTCTAGTTACCAGGGCAGAAAATACTGTATGTAGGCATTTATAACTCTTCCATGCCATCATTATAGTCACATTTCTCATTTAGATCCTGTAAATTGAAAAAAATTACAAAATTCACTAAAGGAAATAAAAATATATACTTGTTCTTTGGAGCACCTAGGAACTTACATAATCATCTTTTACATACACAGAGTCTTGCTACAATTTCAAACAAGGTAAAAAACACTGTAGAGGTGAGTATCATCTCAGAGACATTTAATGGCAGAAGTACAGAAGCTCATTAACAGTACCCACAGTATACAGCAATTTTGGATAGCAAATGAGAGCTAAATTTCCTATTGGAAACATGGGATGAATGTAGAGAACCGGTTTCATCATTACACTGACTTTTAACTAGGATCGTTATTCTTGGAAACTATCTACAGTTTTTTATAGGTTTTAGGTAGCCAGGACATCTGTCACTTTCAAAAGAAAATTAAAGTTTCATAATAGGAGAAAACTAAAAGAATCATTTGCATTTTTAATATACCCATCACCTGCAAATTGCCTATTAGATTATCATTCAATGAGAAAAGGGGAAAAAGTCTCTTTCTTAAAACCAAATTGTTAAAGCAGAATGAAAAGAGCAGGAACTAGGCAGTCAGCCATAGCCTGATGTTTTTATATCTCATTACCAAGAGAAAGCTAATGCTACTCTGGTGAAAGATTCCCAATGATACAGAGGTGATCTTCCTAACATCACCTAAACCCACTAAAAATCAGCAGCTTAGTAATGAAGAGTCCGTGCAGTGGAAAGTTTTGCTTTCTAAAGAGTAACAGTTGAATTTCATCCAGCTGAAGGCAGAGCTGCACAAAAGCAAGGTTCACTCCATTCACAGGGGAAGTAGCATTACTTTGCCCAGAGAGAAAAGCAGAGATGATTTACTCCAGAGGAAGTTAATATGTGAACTAGCAGAGCAAACTGCCCATCTAGGAGGCACAAACATGGACAGTTCACACTTGCAGCTCTGTTACAAATCAGTTACTGAACATTACAGGAGAATTTCCAAGAGCTGAGATAAGAGCATAATACATGGTTAAATTTGACCAAGAGGAAAATAAAACAGCAAATTTAGTTTTCTTTTTTTTATCAATATGTCACCTGAATTTTTTAGGCTGACTTCTCTTTGTTTTTTCCCAAAACCAACTAGCACTTTAATTACATTAAAAGAAAGGAAAAAAAAATAGGAAAAAAAAAAAAAAAAGCTAACAGATTATAAATGAAAAGAGAACAGGATTAAAGTCCATTGCACAGCAAAGGCAGACAACCTGCTTAGCAGCAGGAGGTGATTCTATCAAGTGCAAAGGCAAAGATAACATTTATTCACACTTTTATTCAGACTTATCTAAGGAAAGCTTTCATTTACTTTCAAACTCCCAAAATGAAATCATTCACCATTTAAACAAGAGAGCTGATCAAGAGATTCCAAACTTCAAAATGTGATGGACTAGCAAAGATCTAACATTTGAAATTGCCAACTACACAAGGATTTTTGGTAGCATTCCAAAAGTTTCTGTGATACTTTATACACAGATTATTTTGTAGATTTTAAACCTCCAGTCTTAAATGCAGTAATTTTTCTATGAGCTTCACATAAAATAAAATCACATTTATAATTTGAGTGAGGGTCTTGGGATTCAGTGTTTTCAGGTACTCCTGTACCCCCAAAATCAGGTCAACTACTTCAGTTGTTTAGATACAGCCTCATCTTCCTTTCTCTATGCTTTCCAGTAATGTCAATTTTTATCTTCTCAATTAACTAACAAAATCTATAAATAATTGTGTCTATGAAACCCCTTATGATCTTGGGTTGAAATGTGTTCTCACTGTCACTTCCACTGTGCATACTCTCTCTTTATGTATATGGATTTATGTTATTATTTTGCCTGTGAAAAGTACAGTTGGCCTTCAGGTGTTTGGCTCTCTTGAAAATATATTTCCATGCTTCATATAAGCACATAAAGTAGTTTTATTTGCATATTCTCCTCTCAATTTGATTTTACTGAGACCAGGGGAATAGAATATGCAATACCAAGTTGCTTTCCTGATCTTTTTCCCTTTTTAAAAGAAGGACTTGTTTCTTCTCATTGGTAGTTACTCAGCACAGTACATATGCCCTTTCAATTCTGAATGTTGCTAAACTCTGAACAACATGTGGTGGGGCTTTATACTGTCAAATGCCATTCAAAAATAGCTCAGTATACAAATAACCTGTTACTGTGTGTCTACATTACTGGAAAGTCGTGTGGATGGAGAGGCTTAAACCAAACAAGTTAAAACTAACATCTTCAAAGTTAAGTGGCCAATCATCACTCAAAGTTATTTGATACTGAGATCATCCATGGGCCTCTCTGTGTACCCAGTGTACTGCACAGCAGCTAAAGAATCCCACTGTACACAGAGGTGAACAAACAGACACAAACATAATGCCAGTTTCTTTTATTAACAGAGCCTCTCCTCATGCTCTTGAGACCAGATTTCCTGACTGGTCAAAGGCAAGGCAGAACAGCAACAATTTTGGATTGCTCACTTCCTCCTGTATGCAAACACGCAGAAGACAATCAGCAGAGGTATTTTCTGGGATACAGAATATTCCCTCAGCTGAACAGATCCAGATGCTCATTTAATACTCCACGCCAGTTCTGTTATTCCTGATTAAATAATTTTTCTTACTTTCTTTGTCATGCTGGCCTACTTCTGAGGCCAAAGATGATGCCCAGCACTGCACAGAAATAACTGACTCCTGGGCAGACACTTGCTTACCAGCCATAAAGATTTGGCAGAAACAGGATTCAGAGCAATTTGGGCTTCTCTTTGAAAGTGGATAGCATGGGGCCTTCTCAATCCATTTCTCTAACTAATTTCTGCTATGCATAGGACTGATTACCTCCCTAGCCTGAAGTCAATAGGCATCTATCTATGCAGTACATCAGTTCTCTGAAAGGAAACAGTCCTTTTTCAGAAGTTGGTCCTTCAGGGACACAGGGATGAACATGGCCATTGAGGCACTACTAGGGTGGCAAGGTGAACAGGCCTAACACTAATCTCATACTAGAAATAATGTCTCTGACTACTTCACAGTCACTGCCCCATAGCAGAGCTGTGGCCAGGTTGGGTGGGCCCCTGCTGCTAGTGTCCTCTAGGCAGTCCAGAAAACTGGGGTAAACGAAAACAAGTGGGCACTGCCCGCCCCAAGCAGTCAGTGTCAGTGGGAAATTGGTCTTTGAGCACCTTTTAAATTGCACAGGTCTGCCCATACCTAGGGCTGGTGTGAAAAGGACAGGATAATTTCATGCACAATACATATCCAGCCATAATACCGTATATGTGAAAGTCGTGGTTTAACCCGGCCGGCAGCTAAACACCACACAGCCGTTTGCTCACCGTCCCCCCTCCCTCTCTGGGATGGGGGAGAGAAATGGGAAAGTGAAGCCTGGGGGTTGAGATAAAGACAGTTTACTAAGATAGAAAATAATAATAATAGTAATAATAATAATAATATGTACAAACAAGTGATGCACAGTGCAATTGCTCACCACCCGCTGACCGATGCCCAGCCCAACTCCGAGCAACCGGCCCCCACCCCGGCTAGCCACCCCTAGATATTGTTCAGCATGACGTCAGATGGTATGGAATACCCCTTTGGCCAGTTTGGGTCAGCTGTCTTGGGTCTGTCCCCTCCCAGCTCTTGCTGCACCCCCAGCCTGCCCGCTGGCTGGACAGAGCGAGAAGCTGAAAAGTCCTTGGCTTAGTGCAAGCACTGCTCTGCAGCAATTAAAACACCAGCATGTTATCAGCACTCTTCTCATCCTAATCGAAAGCATAGCACCCTACCAGCTACTAGGAGGAAAAATAACTCTGTCCTAACTGAAACCAGGACAGTGAAAAACAAGATCATGATTACCCACACACTTCAAATCTGCATTTTGGGGCACGTAGAGATGAGCATAAGTCAGGAACAGTAACTACTACTAGCAGGTTCCAGACACCAATTTAGATTCGTAAGGAAGTTTTTGACATCCCAATGACACCATGCTTTTTGTCTTTTAACATTTCCCAACATGTTATTAAGACACTTTTTAATATCAAGCTTCACTGAAATTCTTTCAAGTCCTTATATTAACTATTGATACATCATAAAAATGGATATGGTGGGTATCAATATCTGAAGGTTTCCTGAAAGAAGTGTGCTCTAGGCTCCCTGTCATCTCAGTGCAGCAAGAATGACATCTCCCCTGAGGGTCTAGAAAGCAGTAAAAAATGCCACTGCTGAAGATGTGATCAATACATTTTTAAATCCTCAAAGGAATGCTTGTATGATTTACCCCAGATGGGCACGAAGTCTGTTTTATGTAGTTCATAAAGAACTTGGCCTTTTGAGGAAGCAGGATGTCTGAATTTGCTACACAATGTTATCAAAGATCCACAGAAGTTCTGATGTGCTAGTAAACACTGGCATTTAATCTGTGTGTTTCATCTTATTATGCCTCTGCTATCACATTTATCAATCATGTCCTAATTACCATGGCAAGGTTTCTCACAGTACACATTCTGCTGCCTTTAACTTTAGACTTGTAGCTTTTGCACTTGCTTCAAAGCTTCTTTTAATACTGCTAACCTCCCGTGTTTGCAAAATATAAGCATCATGGGTACTAAATTTCAATCCTATCAGGAATTCTGGTTGCATACTTTTTCTTTTGGATGACTTCTAGTGTTCTTGTGCTGGTAAATGGAAAGTAGCAGAGGAATCACTGGATTAAAAACTTATCTCTTCGTTATGATCAGGTCAGGGTAAAATTTGGAAGACTGTGCCATCTGCAACTGCTCGGTAACTTCAGTCTATTCACTGTCAATCTACTCACCATCTAACTTCTAGATGTTTTCTCCACTAAGATGCAAGCACAGTTTCTTGCTTCCTTCTTTTGTTACACACTACCACCACAAGAGATGCCAACACTGACTTGTCAGTTCATTCATCTTATGCCATTCTAGATCTTCCTCCTAGTACAGTTCTTTTGAAAATACTTGTCTGTGCCCCAGTTGACATATTTTTCCTTCCAACAGAACTTACATTAGCTATACTTGAAAAAGACATTTGTGATGATCATCATCTCAACTCCCTCTTGTGTTTTGTGAGGTTTTACTTCTGCATCTCTATTCTTAAGTGTTGGTTAATAGCTTTCATAGAAGTCTTATTCACTGAACTTCCTTTGTAGGACAGAGGATGTGGAGCAGAACTCAGTATACCTCCTCTCCTAAACTTTGATCTACGTAATTTGCACCTGGTACTACTTTACACTTTCCCAGATGAGCATTAGGATTTTTACTTTATTTTCTGCTGCCTGAAGAAGACAGGTGTGCACCCAATATATACCGTGTTTCACGTTTATGTGTCATAAAGAAGTTATATAAACAATCTGCTGGCTAGGCACTTACAGACCCTGTCTGCCCTTTCTGGGAATGAGACTGTCTGTACTAACAACATCAAAGCAATGAAAACAACATCATTAAAAACAGTTTGGGGAAAAACAAAGGAGTACAGTTTCACACACACACACACACAAAAAATCCTCTCTGGCACTCCTAGTTTTAATTCTCCAGTATTGAGTGTAATATAATTTTATTCTTCCATCTGTCTTTGTATAGTATATGTGAAGCTGGGGACAACTTACAGTGACTAAATCAATTTTGAAGCAGTACAGATGCACCTATAGGTGAGAGAATACTAACATATACTAACAATACTAGAATACTAACAATACTAACACCCTTGAGGTGTTCTAAGAAGCAGGTTTCTTCCTTTATTCATGCTTCAAGAGCCATTATTGAATATGGAGTGGTCTTCTGAAGACCTAGCACCGAAAACATTTTGTACTCTATGACAGAAGACAGCAAACGTGAAATGGCTATTTGAAAGATTTGGGGATTTCTAAGCTTGGTATTATTTCACATTGTCAGCAAAGTTAAACTAAATGTTTCTTTTATAAAGTCCTTACCTCTGTTAAAACAGCAGCTTCTAATTGTAGGGGTTTCACACATAAATGACAAAACATGATCTGGCTCATTTAACAACAAAAACAATATAGATAACTAAAATGATCACTATATTGGATATACTCATCCATCACTGTTCATTCAGTAACGTTTGATTAATTTCCCTGGCTATAAGTGGGACTTATTACTCCTCTGTTATGCACAAATGTTATAATTTGGAGGATAACTTATTGCAAACCTCAGTATCTCTGTGTTCCCTTGGAGAAATCCCAGGCAAACTAATGATTTTCATTTCAAACTCTCATTTCACTCTGCACTTTTCATTGCTGTGAGAGCTTTGTGATGATCTCAAAATGTTTACCCAAGCAAAACAAAACTAAAATTCATCTAAGGTACCCAGAAATCTACTGTAGTTGTACACTTGGAAAAAGTGTATTATTTTATTTGGTATTGTTGGCTTAATGAAATGCAAATGTGTAACCTTTTTTACTTATTCATTTATTACTTTCATGTAAACCCACATTATCAATACTGACACAAAAGCAATATATTTGCAGGTCCAGAAGTAAAACAGTCCTCTTCCTGTAGCTAAGTCAGCTTAATGTCCTTTTCTTAAGCCGCAATCTGTAGTAGGTTGTCCTATGGAATAAAATTTGTCACGTGTTTCATTACATGCAACTGTCATTTTTATTTCATCTTCTATCTTCATAAATAAGCTATCTTGTACATCATAAATATGCTACCATAAATAAAGATGTGAAAATTACCATAAAAGAAGAATAATTCTCTTCTATGGTATACGTGAACTTTTTATGAAATAATTTATCTGAACTCTTTTTAATGTTGATAACTTCAGAAACAAAATCCAGCACTTGCAAAATAATATATGAAGAGTAACAAAATGTCCTGAGTACCAACTCCAGCATGTGTATGGAAGCAAGGAGGGACAATGAAGTGAAAACCGAGAAAAGAGACAGTAGCATGTTAAGTATTCTGGTCAAAATCAGCCATCAAAACCACTACTGAAAATAGTGTTGTTTTGTTTTCCCTCCAGTGTCAAATTTCACTCCTGAAATGTGCCATCTTCTAGGTAGCACAAGTTGTAAAACCTATACACAATAATTTTCTTGGCAGTCACAATTTAGTGATCTATTAAAATCTATTAAAGACTTATCTTTATGCTCCAGTTCCCTGAATCCGTCAATCAGAGCTAAAGCAATAAAAGCTTGCTGAGGCTTTGGGACTCATTTTCTGAACAGCTGAACACCCTCAGCCATCAAAGTCACAGCTGCAAGTACCCAGCACAATAAAAAAATTCATAAATAAATAAATAAAAGAAGGCCTATATTCTGTCTGTTGGTTTCTTTCTCCTGCACTGTCACTGAATAGAGAAAAACTACTTTTGTGCATCTCCCAGTAAGTCAACTCTTACATTTCCACAACTAATCTCACATTAGTTTGTTAAACTCAGAATCAGTCACTGAGCAGTAGCAACACTTTTTGCTTGGACACACCAAATAAGTTAGAAAAACTAAGGTAGACAGGGCAAGAGCTAGGAGTAGCCATTAAGAATATGCCATTGTTTCACAGGGGAGATCAAGTGAAGCTGGACAATCTCCTTGTCTTGACACTGAACCTACAGACTATTTAGTTAAAACCTTCCAAGGGAATATTTGAGAATGATTCATGAAGAAACTGTGTTTATCAGAAATGAAACAGATTTTTTTGACTGTATGGTCTAATTTTGCATTAGGGGGAGTTGGAATGACAATATTTGGATTTTCATTTCAAATATGTCTTTCACTTCTCCATAGATTTAGAACTGTTTATACCTAGGGTTATGACTTAAACCAGTTTAGAGATATGAATCATGTCTGCAATTCAGATCCAGAACTAAGAACTTCAGTTCAGAGCTTGAAAATGTCCAGATGCTGGTTTTTTGTTGTTGTTGTTCAGTCACTTGAAGTACATGCATGATTGCATATCATCCCAGCTAAGAACCTACCTACCTGAATGCATTTCCCCTAGCTCCAGGTGCTACAATGAGTTGAAGATGTGTTCTGGTCAACTAGAAAACTTTCCTATACAAGGAGTTATGATGGGACTGCCAATACTTCTGAGATGCACACAAGATAGCAGTGTTGCCAGCTTCCACCATTGCTATTTTACTCATGATAATGATATTTTTCCTCAAGCTCCATCTCAAATGAGAGTCTCAGCTTTAGTTATGTAAAAATAAAAATAAAAATAATAATAATAAACAGATTTCTAGTTCTGTTGCAAGGGAAAGTTTGAAAAGTTTTAAAATGAGACTTCAGAACACTACAATGTTTTAGAAACATCAGTACAAATAAATGGAAGTTTAGGCTTATTATTACTTTTTATTATTATTTTGAATTATTTTTTAAACTTGTTAAAATTCATTTGGGAAATCTGTTTCACTGTTTGGTAATGTACAAGATTGGTAATGATGAAAAATACACAGACGCTTCTTCATGCCAGTGAGTGGGAATACCAAGAGAGATACAGAAGATATTTACAGAAGATATTTCTGGATATTTTAGGTAGTATAAATTGCCACTGGGAAGACAGCTGCTTTTGCTATGTTTTATTCCTTCAGAGCAGAAAAGAAAGCACACATGGTAGGCCTGTATGAAGTGTGCAGTTTGCATCATGTATGTGAGCCTTAAAGTCCTAGCTAGAGGCTGGCTGGAAGACAACTAGCTCATGGGGAGAGGGCTGTAAAGGGACATAAAGCCACTATCAATTTGTTACTGACCAACAGAACTAAACAGACAACAAGCTCAAGGACCAGAAACTGTTCAGTCTCATATACCAAATGCTAGGGTGGCCAGGGCAAAGTGGAAATTCCTGTGGAGAAGAGGACGTGTGATTTAATTGGCAACAATGAATCCAAGAAGACCAATTCATGTTATTGGAACCTTAGAATCACAAGGGAAGGTCAGGAAAACAGAGGTGCATAGGTGGTATGGTGTGCTACGTGGCAGAAAAAAACATTTCTTGTGGAATAAATGAGGACTCTGCGCAGCAGGTTCTGCATGTAGTGCTATACAGATTGACATGCTCCTAAAGGCCAAGAGAGTCTAATAATGGGGTGTGATACAGATAAGCAAATCAGCTTGGTGAAGAGAATAAGTCAGCCTCTTGTAATGAGATAAAATAAAAGCTGTATGTACAGGAGATTTGGTTGGGCAGGAGGCTGCCAGTGGCAAATAGGATTAGAGGTTCTGGCTGCTTCAGATGATAATTGACCAACACAAACTCTACCGCAGAAGTTACATGAGTTTACTTTGTTTTGGGAGAAGTTATGGATACAGGGATGAATTAATCACTTCTCTGTGATAGGGGCAGACACCTATTGCTAGCTGTCAAACTGCATTAATGTTACCTGGGGTTCAGCTGTCTCTTTGCTAGGTTCTACTCTTAGTCCTGAAATTATTACAGAATACTGCCAGCTTGTTTAAACAATAATCAAGAGATAGGGCATTCATGTTTGGTGAAATCAAAGTTGTTGATTCTTTTGTTTATCTAAACCCAATATGGCAAAAGGTGGGTGGCCTTCAGGAACACAATTGACAGAACAACCTGATAAATCCTGTACAGTCTGCCCCAGCTGAGTTGTGCCAAAAAAAAAAAAAAAAAAAAAAAAAAAAAAAAAAAACGTAGAAGTGTGCAGAGCTATCAGCACCAGATAAACCCCAGGGATACTCTTGGGAGAAATATCTTCATAATGACAGGTTTGACAAACCTATGATACATCCCAAAATCCTTATATGCTGTCACTGTGAGGTGAACAGGGCTTGAATCCCACTGCACCACCCTTGTACACTCCTTCCTGGCACTTGCAGAGCCTGAGAGGCAGCTGGGGCATGGCTCACTGTCATATGACGTGGAGGACCTTCTCTAACCCTGGCCAGGGACAACCTGAACCTGTATTGTGATAAAAATGCTCGTTTATTAATCTGGAACGTTTATGGTGTGCATGTTCACATACAATCATTAAGTGCTCACAATTTGTTGTTTGGGACAGTCTCTTAGATTTCACTGTCCCAGTTTATGCAGAATTAAAAGCCTCATTCCCAAGCAACATTTTTAGGGGGATAATTACATTAACTGGATTTTGTCCCCATAAGTATATTTCCATAATATGAGATCATGACATTCTTTTATTATTATTATTATATTATTATTATTATTATTATTATTTCTGCTATTCAGATTGCATGGGACATGCCTATGCAAACCATGGAAGCCATAAACCATGTAATCCTAAACCACCTAGATTTTTATTTTGCCAACTGTACACTTTAGAACCATCTCCAGGCAGGAATTTGCAAAGAATGTTCTGTGCTTGGTTTATTCTGTCACAAGATAGATAATGGCTTGAGTTTTGAAAACATGCTAAACTTATTTTCTTATTCCCTTTTCCTTTAATGTGGCCAAGCTGGAATTGCCCTTATACGAAGCAGAAGCATCAAAGTCAAAAGCCATCAGTAACAGGCACAGACAGGGAAAAAAATCATCTGCCCATTGGGAGGTTCTGGGAGAGGCTGGAGAGTTTGCACAGCACATCACAGTCATTAACTCCTTCCTCTGCTGTGTGTACATTTGAGGAAACTGTAAGAACTGTGTCAAGGTCATGTTTACCCAGTTCTAATGAAGCAATGTATAAATCACAAATTCTTAACCATCCGCTGGGAATAAAAGTGTAATTTTTTTTTTTTTAACAGCAGAGTAATTAAAAAGGCAAATGTGTGTCCATATTGAAAGAATGTTACTGTATTAGATAAGGGAATGGCCCATGACCATGTGACACTATTAATATGACCAAAAATGATCTGGTCTCTTAAACTACTTTATTTCCCTTAGCAGACTATTAATTTCAGGTTAGTAATTTAAACTGCATTAGTATCTGACTGCTTAAAAGTGGCATTTAATTTCATTTTCAAAGTTGTTCCTCTTTTAATTTCTTCTCCTTCTACCCACAGGGTTCTGTTTATTTTAATTAGGAGTTTCTTATGCCAGATTGTGTACCGACTCTCCATGACATTTTTTAAATAAGCTGTTCTTTTCAAACCCACCATACTAAGGAAAGAATCACTAGAAGTAACAAAGAGAATTTGAAATCCAATCTCACTTGAATGGAGAGTCTCTCTCTTCAAGCTGCAAAATGACCTAATAATTTCATAGACACTGTCTGCTTTTGCTTGATTCTGTCACCCTTCCTTATAGTTATTAGCAATGTCTTTTGCAAGGAGTACCAGTAAAATCAGTGAAGGAGGCAAATAATACATTTTACTTAAGTCATCTATTTTATACAATGGAGAAAACATAAGATGGCTACTTTCTCCAATGTGGAAATA
This sequence comes from Heteronetta atricapilla, assembly GCA_011075105.1. Taxonomy (NCBI): domain Eukaryota; kingdom Metazoa; phylum Chordata; class Aves; order Anseriformes; family Anatidae; genus Heteronetta; species Heteronetta atricapilla. The sequence goes on from CM021733.1 coordinate 92,444,071, forward strand.
CAATATGAGGCAAATAATATGTAAGTGCTCCCGTTCTATTAGTTTGGTCACAAAATTACAAAATTCTTTCCCATTAAAGGCAATATTTGCATTACAATTTAATTCTTCCTTTGCCACAGCATGTTTCCTTGGTAACCAAAAACTTCCCCACAAGCTTCAATGAATGACGAGCAACACAACCAATTACTTTACAGTGATGTTTACTGAACAAGCAGCACTTACCATCAGTAACCACACAGCGGTATCTAAGATACCGTAGTATTTCTTAATCAAGTGGTAGGTGCTGATCATGTGAAAACAATGTGGAGGGGGAGAGAAAGAGAGAAAACTGACAAAGATTTGTAATCAGTGCTGAATGGGGAACATTTTGCTACTATATGGCTAAAACAAAATCTGTCTTGACTTCCTAGGAAAGCTGAACTGCAAGAGAAAAATAGCTGGGAATTTTTGCCGAAGAGGTTACTTTATCCCTTGTTCAGTTTTGAATGAGGTGCTTACATGGTACCCACCAGGTATGCATTCTTGTATGAAAAATAGCAAATGTGTCAGCAGTGTATCTTTCTAGTGGATGAAATGCGACCTGCAGTTTTGTACTCCAATATGCTGACATCTCAGTTAAATGGATAACAACCAAGCAAAGGCTTAGCACCCACTTAGTAACCACTGCCTGCATACTCTAATGCACACCGTACAAGGTGCTTGATGAATCACAAGAAGTTAGAGAGAGACAGCTAAGGCAATGTCTTCTAACTGAGATTTCTTCAGGATAAAAGACCTCACTTGAGTAAAGATGAGTTAAAAGCAGGAGACAGAAGTGTGTAGGTACATGATCATAAATTAATCTTGTATGATTCAACAGGAGCACAAAGATTCCATCTTTGTTACTCAGCCCTTAGTCTTAACAGGCACAAAAAGAAGGAAAATCAGAGTAAAGACACAGCAAAAATGGTTGTCTTCCAGGAAGCAGACTTTCCAATACAATTGAATCCTGACTTATTCAAGATACTATCTAGACCAGCAACAAATAGGATTTTTTTTCACCTTATACACAAAGTCTGTTTGTATTTCAGGTTTGTTCATTCATTTGTTTTAAAGACATGGTCTGTTCTCCCATGTGCCTGGTGACAGGATGAGGGGGAATGGGCTTAAGTTGCGCCAGGGGAGTTTTGGGTTGGATCTTAGGAAGAACTTCTTTACCGAAAGGGTTGTTAGACATTGGAACGGGCTGCCCAGGGAAGTGGTGGAGTCACCATCCCTGGAGGTCTTTAAAAGACGTTAAGATGTAGAGCTTAGGGATATGGTTTAGTGGGGACTGTTAGTGTTAGGTCAGAGGTTGGACTCGATGATCTTGAGGTCTCTTCCAACCTAGAAATTCTGTGATTCTGTGAAAGACAAAGTGCATAAGAGCTGTTTAAAAATAATAAAAGTAAAACCTTACAAAATAGCACTTTGATGTTCTTTAATATTTAATATATAATTAATAAAGAAAACTGGTGAATTCATAGGATTTGTGGAAACTTGTGTTCAAACACTCTAGAAACACTTTAGTGCATGAACTGAAATAACTCTGTAATCCAGATAATTACATTGGTCATTCTGTTACCACTAACTGATATAGCTCATGGCAACTGCCATGGTAACAGCTACCAGATTTTTTTGAAGAAATATGTAAGTTACATAGGAATCAAAGAAAAGAATGTGTTGCTTTTCCAACACCTGCAGTGTTTCCAGTTAAATCACAACCTCAGTGATGCCTCTTATTATAGCATTACTAAAAATAGTATTGATGAAAAATTACGGTACCATTTTTTCCTGGCATATAACAGAATAGATAATAAAGAATACCTACTGATTTTAAAAATTAGTAGAAACAGGTTGAATCAATTCTCCTCATAAATGGCATGATATGCCAGTGCAGCTTTACTTACAGTTCTGAAGATTCTCAGTGATAATGGTAAGAGTTAGCTAACTGGAAAAGACAGAAAAAATCCCGTAATCAGCTTACTGCGATTAAATATCCATGTAAGAAGTAAACAAATTCTTCTCTTTAAGAACAGCTTTAAATTGGATACACTACAGATCACACAACATCTGGAATTCTTTATTGATAAATGAAGCACTAAGCATATCCATAAAACATGCTCCTTTGATGAATTCAGATGCACATACTGCATCTCAATACTCTGCTTTTGTTTGAAGGAATGTAATAGCAGAAACTCACCATTCTATCATGTTCATGTTACACAGTCCTAAAGAGACTAAAATACTGTACAGAAATGCAGAACATACAACCCAACACATCATATTTTGGTAACTTTTAAAAAGAATATGAGTAAGAATAAATTTGTTTTGCAACCCCAGGTCTGAGGAAGTCATAGTACCTCCAATACTGTCTACATGCTTTTTCTTACTTCAGTAGAAGAGAGGTCTGGTATTATGGCAAGGACATGTCTGTGAGGATTTTTTTATTGTTAACTGCTGTTAAAAATATTGATCTAACCAATAAGTGAAATATGGTGCTGAATGACCAGGTCTGGAGGCTCCAAGAAGTATTTCCAAAACTAAAATTGCTACTTTTAGCAATGGATGGGGATCTGACACATAAACCTTCAGAGACCCTGAGAATCACCAAATCTGGAGCTATTGAAGAGAAGTAGTTCTGTTTTCTAACTGTTTTATTACTTCTTAAAGGAAGTATCTTTGGTATTTTGCCTGCACAAAATTATACATAGCTCTTAATTATGTGCTTTAGAGGCCCCTGAGAAAATGGTTAAACTTAGCCAAAGCTATTAAGCATTAGTGGCTATTAAAGGCTGGTGAGCATTGCAGAGAGTTATTAGTTTCCTTGTGATCCTGTAACAAGTTTTTCACAGTGGCTGGCTTCTTTTGGTGAGTTCTTCTGTAGCTGTATTACTTATAATCAGAAACTCGACAAAGTGGTGCAGCGTCTAAAGGCTGAAGTGGGCTGGCATCATCTGTTCCTGACAACAGACAGGGGGAATTCAAACACCATATGCTTTAATCTGCAAAACGCCTACTTCCAAATCCAAGTGCCCCGTAAAATTATCTTCCTGCAGAATTCAAAGTCATTTGCAAATCTGCTTCTGTTAAACAAGCTCAGAAATAAGATTAATGGAGTAATGAAATTAACTCTGCACCAAACCAGCTTTAACTTCTGACTCTTTCAGCAGGTTCTGAATTTCCATGACTCCTTTGCAATCGCATTTTCACAGGACTCTAGTCAAAATTGTTTATAATCTTTCCTGCAAATACAGGTTCTCTCTTGCTATAGTAGCATGGCTCTCTTTGTGACATCTGGAGATTAGACAAAGTCAAACATCATTAAAAAAAATAATAATAATGCTTAGCTTCATTCTTTTTTCATTGTTTCTTTAATTAATTCATGTCAATTGGTTTGAACATTTTAAACATACCCAAACAAATTCACAGATACCTTGGAAAAGTAATGCTTTTATGTCATATCACCAGGTTTTGTTATTAGCATCACTCTTTTTCTAATTACCAAATGTATGAACGCAGCATGCTGCAGTCCTGCTGAGATCCTCTGCAGTGCCTGGAGGTGATACTACAGGAGAGACACAACTCACTTGTATACTGTACCCACATGATCTTTTATCGCTCCTCTGGTAATGAAGACTCAGTAGTAAATCAATTAAAAGCGTTAAAGCTACTGGTAGACTAGCAGGTAAATACTGACAGTGTGGCAAATTGAGAATCTCATTTTGGTATCAAGGCAAGAAGGATGGTTTAATGGAGGTGTAACAGAGGGCTGAAAGCTCTGCGTAGATAGCCAAGGACAAAGCCACCCTTGGAGCACAGTGCACAGAGATGTTAATTGGCTGTTGTGAGAATGCAGAAGGGAAGAACACGGGTCTGTGCTGCATTTCTTCAGCTGAGGAATGAGCAAATGCAGACTTTGGATCTGTGAAATTAATACATATATGTGTTTGTTATTGTATTTTTTGTGGCAGGGAGGCTAGCACAGCAATTACATGGTTTATTTTTCTTTTTTATTTTAAATGGATTTCCATGAAAAGCTCATAGTACCTGGGGAAAAAAATAAAATTAAATTAAATAAAAAAAAAAAAAGCCAGGAAAATTTTTGTTTAAGCTACATTATCCAGAACATTCTGTAGCTTTCCAAAATGGTCTAAACAGGACAATACCAACCCAGGGATAGATGGTTATTCTTTTTCTCAGACTGACATAAAAGACTTCCAATTTGAAGGAAATTGTGCTGTGATTCATGCCATTGAGGCACTGTGAAATACAAAGGCTTCCATATATGATAATAAAAGAGAATGAAAAAATTTAAAACAAATTTTATAGCATTATCAGCCCATCAGGAAGTGATTCAGCTCCAGAAAGTCTTCATTTTTTATTTTGAAATCCAAATTCCTCTCTGCCAAACCCTGGTCAGGTTCATCTTTCATTTCTGTTGCAGCAGACTCCGACGCCTGTGATGTGTTACACAACTGTTTCCCTTAAACCAAACAACTGAGCTTTGTTATCAGAGCTATGTGCAGAAACACTACTTCAGCCTAAAATTGAATGAAAATCTATTTTCAGCTTTTATATTGAGTACATTTACTTCTCCACTAGGATAAGAAGACTTATCAGAGGCACGCAGTGCTTAAAAGAATTATTGATTTTTAGAAATTAAAGCCAGTTTCACATAGCTCTGGGCTTCAATGAGTCATAAAAGCCCATCAACAGTTAGCTCAGATCGTTTTTGTTCCTGGAAGACAGTGACAGATTCTTGTGAACTGACAGGTGCAAATGTATGCAGTGAGAAAACTTCTGAAGGAATTTTTGAAGTGGGATTCTAAGCAGAAAGAGGTTGATTTTAACTAACCTACAACCACCTCAGTACAGAGACAAATTTGTATTGAAATGGAGTCACAACATGAGGGATGGCTGAGACTGATAACTGTCAATGCTCATGTGAGATGTTTATCTGAACCTCCAGAGTCTTTAAAGATGTGCTTTAAAAATAATAACAATAATAATAATATTTCATGAGAACTGGTATTTTTCTCTTCTTGTGACACTTCCACCTCATAGTAATGCAAAAAATAAATAAATATAAAAAATCTCAGATCACAGTCTCCAGGTCATCACTTCTTCAACTTGATTCTTTCAAAATATGTAAAGATCGAAAAGGTAGAAATACAATTTAAAACTGAAAGGAAAACATCTTAAGGAAATAAGATAATACATTTCTTAAGAACTATGATAAGATTTTTTTGGATGTTTCTATCTCATTATGAATCAATGTATTTCTTTAGCAGATGTTCCATTACAGATGACTGTCTAGAAAAAACATTACTTTTCTCACACAAATCTTGTCTCAGACCTTGCGTGAATTCAGACATATTCAAATATGGAAAATGTCTGCTTTCATACTCAATATGTGAGTAAGCAAAATGCTGTAATTACTATCATTAAAATGAAGTTATTATTCAGACATAGGCCTCTGATTCCCAGCATCCCATCCTATATCAAGAAATCATCAGCTATTCTGGCACCTCTGAAATGCACAAAGGTCCCTGACAAAGAGCAAGGAAGAACTCACAGGTGTTTATCTCTTCCTAGAATTTCTTCATTGCTATTTACCTCCCACCAACAACAGTTGGCAGTGTTTGGCAGTATTTGACAGTTTGGTCAGTGTTTCCCAAGCTGTGGGAAAAGTAGCAGGTCCACAGTTTCATCTGTCATGAGTTAATGGACGTGCCTCCTGCCCAACTCTAGTGTCTAACTCTTCCTCCTTTCCAGTTAGAGACTGTCCATAAGATCTAAAAAATGGGTTGAGTTTTCCCTTTCACTCATTATATTTGTTCTTGTCATCAGTATTGTCTTCACAAGATCCAGATGAATAGGATTCTCTTCTCAGTACGCACACCTTTCCAGGCATTTCATACACATGGGTGCTTTGTATGGTTAGGGCTGCTGTTGGTACCCTGCCGTGACATTCTAGCAGATAGCAGTACCATAGGATAATTAAGGTGCGGAGGGACCTCAGGAGGTCTCTAGTCCAACCCACAGCTCTAAGCAAGATCAGCTATAGTGTTTCTCAGGGTTTCATCCAGTTGGTCTTGAAAACATCCAAGGACAGAGACAGCACCACCTCTCTGACCAACCTGCTCTATCACATAGCTGTCCTCATGGTGAATAATCTTTTCCTTTTATTTGTTTTTATTATTTTGTTTTTTATTATTATTATTATTTCTTATATGTATTTGTTTACTTTGTTCTTAATCTGGCTCTCTCATATCTGTTTATGCCTCCTGTCTCTCGTCCTCTTGCCACACACTGCTGAGAAGAGCCTGTCTCTCTTTTCTGTTGTTCTGCACCATCCTTGAGCTGTGGGACTTCTGGAATTTCTGCCATTTGTCCATAAAGCTTTGCTTAGGGTTCATTCATTTCTCATTACATCCTTCTAAAGGCTGTTTGTCTTTTACTGTTGATCAAAGGAGGACGTTTTGTTCCTCTGTCTTGCTGCACATACTTTTTTTTTTTTTTTTTTTTTTTTACTTAACAATTACTTAGTTATCTAAGTAATTCTTGTCGGGTCAAGGAAGCTACCTTCTTCCTACCTTGGAAAAGTAAATTCTTAAATGTTTCTTCTCCAGCATCAAGCCAAGAATTTTAGTTTGGAGTACCAAACAACTTTGGAGATCTGCTGAGAACGCCCAGGTCCCATAACGTGAGGCACAGTTTATTCTCATATGAAGTAGCAAGGTGCTTGGGTATGCTTCACTTCACATTGCAGTTGCAGGAGACCAGCTGATGAGTTGAACTATGAATATAGGAGCCATCTTCATGTTTAATGTGAACAAAATGTTACTGGAGTTCTTTCATTTGCAAACTTTGCATCATAACAGCACTATTGAACATTTTAGTTTAGGATTAGAAATCCTAAAAATTCAGCTGAAGCTAATTCTCCTACTTCTCAGTTAGATGGGCTGAAAGCACAGCCAGACTTCAATAACAGTTCATCTGAGAAGTGCTAAGATGCTTGCCTCATTTCTATGATGTTTCTTACCCTCATTTTTGAGCTCCAGTCCCATGTGTCAAAATCACACCATTTAAAAACTCAAAAGCAAGCGATTACAGTTTAATCCTTAAATAATCTGTATAACAAAGGGATCTAGGACGATCTATAAAATGACACTTGAGGATTAGCTGATCCAGGTTATACACACTATTTTCAAAAGCTCTCTTTCAGAGCATATGAGTGATTTGCACACCAATGTAAATCATAGCTTTCTCAGCAGTAACATTCCTGTAAACTGGTATTATTGTCAAATTTATACTCATAAAAACATGCAAACTTAAGAAATAAATGACAGGCATTGATTTAATTTCTTATCATGCATATATTTGCAAAGTATTTACAGATTAATAAATGAGGCATACCTCGTGTAAATCAATATTTGCCCTCTCTGTACAGTGCAAACTTCATTATTCATGGTCTTACGCTCTGTTGAATAAAACTTTAAAGATACATGTAAAACTGTTTTGGGTTGATTTGAAGGACATGGGCAAGGTCATTAACCTAGAAAGAGAGATGTAGAGTACTTTATGAGTTTCACTCTGTTCTTTTCTCCATTCTTTCACATTCTTTTCCCTGTTTCCAACCCTGTCAAACAGAGGTGAGAGCGTCTCAAAGGGTCATTGTGAGGTGTTACTAGTAAATGTTTGTAAATGTCTGAGAAAATGATAATTATTTTACAGGCATGAATGCCTTCTAATTTATAGTGTCATTAAGCCATTTCCTACCCTTGTAAATGCATATGAAGTGATTGCTTACATTTCAATGAAAGGAAATTGCATGAAAAGCAAAGGACAGCCTTTGTTTCCCATCTTCCTGTAGAACTTTATCACTGTACATTGGTATCACATGATTCATTTATGATTAATGTTATAGACTAAGACAGCATAAGTTCAGCCCCATTCGCTCCCTTTACTCAGAGAAGCCACTTTCTGGAAGACACTCCCTGTATAGTGAAACAAATCCCATAAGCTCATCTCTGCAAAACATACTGAGGACAAATAGGGTGAGGAGACAGGGAGAGAGAAGAATGGTGATATACTCAGCAAAACACAGCAACTGTTATGTCCCCAGAGGAAAAGTGCCAGCAACAAGAAGCTTGATCAACATTTAGGCCATACTGGCATCACTACCAATGACTAACACTGGTCAGCTGTGTGGGGTAATGGACACTGGACCAAGGTTATCCCAACTAACAGATGGAACAGAATTCACCATGACAACACTAAGTGTCCCTTCAGTCCCTAGCCTGTTTGACCAGGCAGAAAAAACAGAGGAGTTTTGGATAAGAATAAAAGTTTCCTGACCAAAACTACAGCAGCTTTGTAGATTCCTAAGACCACAGACATTGCTTGAGCATCAGGTGCTGCTTTCTTTCTTCCACGGTGAAATTCTTCATGTGTACTCCCCTCATGTTTCTCTCTCTCAGAGACAACCTCCACCGCAAAACTGATATATTACCTACTAAGAAACAGGTACATTCCTAGCGTTTTTCATGTCATGTGCCATACTGGCTAAACCAAACCATCTGATTTTCCCCATGCTTCCTATCCCATTACAATTCTAGTCTCCCCTCTGTTAGCTTAATCTGCCTAAAGCTCGTACCAATTAAACACAAAGTCCCAGTGAGGACCAGAGGCAAAACAACAGGTAGAGGAACCCAGTGACCTGAGCAGTTGAAAATGGAGTTTGTGGGGTCAGCTGCACCTGGGGCTATCAGAGGAAAAGGACTAACCCACTATCTCAGGGAGGAAACCTGCTGAGATGAATCAGGCAAAGAAACTGCCTCCCAGGAGCACCATGAAAACAGAAGGGGATCATTGCCTGCTGGAGTGTAGGACTTATGGAATGCAGAAGAATCTGGGATAGAACAGAGAGACATCTGAGACTGTGTAAAACTTACTACAGCAAGTTTTAAGTCAATTGTGGCACTAAGGGAGATGGTTTAGTGATAGGACTTGGTAGGTCAGGTTGATGGTTGGACTTGATGGTCTTAAAGGTCTTTTCTAACCAAGATGATCCTATGATTCTGTGATCTGTGATTATGGGATGTCTAGGGGAAAGACCACAGGCAGGGAAAGAAGGGACTGAGGTGAACCACAGAGAAAGAATCATGGGGTAGCAGTGAGTAGTGGGGACAAAAGAAGCCAGTTACAAAAAAAAAAAAAAAGCTGCTGATCAGTGCACGTCTGACTGAGCACTGTCCTTAGTCATGGTAGTCTCTCCTTTTTTCATACTATGTCCCATTTATCTAATTATCTTCTGTATGGCTGCATTCTCTCTTCTGACCCTAAGTGAGTGTTCCCTAACAGCCTTCAAATCAGAGTGGCCATTGAGCAGGGTACGAGTTATGAGGGACCATGAGCCTAGTGAGCTCAGCGGTCTTGGAGTAAGAAACTGGAGGATGCCAGGGCCTGGGGACCAGCTTCTGGATACACTGAGCATTAAAAAACAGCTTCTGAATAAACCCATAACATTTCAGTGTGTGCAAAAGCACTGCTCTTTGTGGAGATTTCCATGACCAACCACATCAGTAATGCATGTATATGCCTTGCTACTGGCTGAACTTACAGACAGGAATGGCAGCAGTCTTGCTCTACTGAACTGGGCCAGCAGGTACCACCTCAGTTCCCACAACCACTGGATTTGACTCCACTGGACCAGTAGGCATAAGTGTCCTTAAAACAAAAATCTCAAAAATCTCCTAGATATTAAACTGACCATATCCAGTGACCTCCAGCACCTTCCCCATATGAAAAGGATGAATGTTCTCTTCCCTCAACAACACATCAAGTGTCTACATGATCCCAGATTCTCGCGGGAAATATCAAGTCATTCCAGTCTCTCCTTCCCACACTATGATCTCAGGGGTCCTTTCTTCCTCCATAATTATTATTTTTGTGTTACCTTTGTAAGAGAGATGGACAGAGCTGAGGTTAGGAATATCATCATGCCATGTCACATAATATGTTCCTTCTCTGCCCAGAACCTAAAATCCTGCACATACCATGTTTGAATTGTTCTGGTTTCCAAATCTTCAGTAAAACTGGCAGAAGCCAGCCTTCTGGGCTAGTTCCTGTAATACTGTGTGAATCAAAGCTGTATTGCTTCCAAGCAGAGAAATGTTATCACATTGAACTTGGAATTCATACTGAACAAAACCAAAGCTGACAAATGCTTGGAGCTGAATTCTGGGAAAAAAAAAAAAAAAAAAGAGGTCATAGAGTCTTTTGGGAACTCGTCTCTCACCTGAAAATGGGAGCTGGGAAACAGGAGAGGATGCTGAAAGGGTAGGCTGGTCAGCTGCTAGAGAGAATGCAGAGGAAGCTGTGAGCCCTTATTGCTCAAGCCAAGCACAGAAAGCCAATGCTATGAATTTATGAAGATAAAATGGGACCAGAAAAACCTTCACCATGCCCTGCCTGATCCTATAAACCCTGGCACGTTGCACCACACAATCTAATCTTTTATAGTTGACAGCACTATTGGTTCTTCATAATATGAAAGAAAATAAATCCTCAAGAAAAAAAAAAAAAAAAAAAAAAAAAAAAAAAAAAAAAAA